>JAJSOF020000003.1:7559910-7569981 GCA_025594305.2 Periplaneta americana
TTAAACGAGCTAAAAACGCAAATTAAACAACAGTGAAATTATCATAATAGAAGGATGACAAATATGAATATAAAAATATTTAACATTAAAAACCAATAAAAAGACAAAATTTAGGTCACTTTAGAAAGAGATGGTGACATTATGTTACTCAGTGAGCGAAACGGTTTCAAAACATGAAGAAGAAAAAGAAGAAAATTGTTGTTATAATGAGGATGGCACACTTTTCCAGAAGCAATTGTTTTATTTTATTAACTTGGTACTCGGAGCCATATTCTTTCTATTTTATGTATTATAATAATTGAACATGTGTTTTTAAGACAGTAAATTATAACGTAGTTTTTAAAAAAGGTCATTTGTGATAACGAACGGAGTTCCTACACTATTCACAGAGGCTTTTATGCTCTTATTCGTTATTATCAACTTTTGTTTGTTTAGCTTCTTTCTTTTGTCGTGTAGTGTGGCAATAAATGAATATAGTAACACACAGAGGGTATATCAATTGTTTATTTTATCAATATTATTGTCATACATAATATGTCAGAGATGAAGAAGCGTATTGGTTCCGGTATTTTATTATGGCTGTTTGAAAAATGAACGCAACAAATTACTTAGATGTCACTGCAATAAATAATATATTTATCTCTATAATATAGTGTAATGTGAACGGGGCGTTTTTCAGTGCGATATTGTCAGCATTCCGTCATGACTTGTAAGTATTTCTTTCACACCTCACACTTTTATGCATTTCACATTACGATTTTCTTACGTTTTAATATAATGATTATAATTATATTTTAAAATGTTTTGTGTTTCCCCTTCTGTGTAGGTTTTCTATGTGCGTTACTCGAGAATGTTACTCTTAAAAATTAAACTTGTTCGGCATTAATGGTCATGTTCTAAGTTTATTTAAGTCATATTTGAATAACAGAAATAAAGTAACTAAAATTGGTAATGAATTTAGTTTTACTCAATACATAAAAATAGGGGTCCCTCAGGGCACAGTTCTTGGTCCAATTTTATTCTTGATTTATATAAATGATTTGTTATTAAAAGATTTACGCAAATATAATGGGGTCATATATTCATATGCGGATGATACCGTAATTCTTTTTGGTGAACAATCTTGGGAAGGCACTTATATTAATGCGAATAATGGATTGCAGGTAATTAAAGAGTGGTTTGATTCAAACGCTCTTTCCTTAAACACATCCAAAACAACTGTTGTTCCATTTTCACTAAGGTCCAGTGGTCTTCAATCTCCTCAATCTTCCTTTAGGCTCAAAATTCATCATTCAGATTGTTCTTCTCAAAATTGTGAATGTCCCATATTAACCGAATCCTCAGAAGTTAAGTATTTAGGCATTACGATCGACCAACACTTACGATGGAACAAACATATTACATATTTATGCAACAGATTACGTAAAAAAATTTATATCTTTGTTATATTTCGGTCATATTTACCAATTAATATTTTACGTCTCATTTATTTAGCTTTATTTCAATCCATTCTCCAGTATGGAATTTTAGGGTGGGGAAATGCATGTAATTCTAATCTCACTCCACTAATACTTATTCAGAATAGAATTATAAAAGTATGCCTGAATAAAACAAATGATTACTCATCTGAGCTTTTGTTTACTGATTTTAATGTTACGAAAATTAGACAGATTTATTATATTGGCTTATTAATCTTCATACATAAAAACCGTAATAAATTCAAATTGTATCATCATAAATATGGAACTAAAAGATCCGATTTTATACGACTAGAGGAACCAAAGTGTTTCACAAGCACAGCTCTGAGCCATGGTACCTACTTTGGTTCAAGGTTATATAATAAAATAATTGATAAATACCCAAATTTGGAAAATTTTAGTATCAGGAATTTCAAAAATAGCGTTAGGAATTTAATTTTTAAAGAATATATATTGATTTAATATGTATATGTATTTGTATGACTTAAATTGTTAAAATTGAAATTGTATTTTTAAATTTAATTTATTCCTGTAAATTTTTTTTCTTCACCCAGTTTGTGTCAAAAATTATCTTTGTGTTTAGATATCTCCCTGAGCACGAGTATTTTACTCCTTCAGGGAAGAACTAAGATTGTATTTCTGTCAATGTTATTTTATTAACAATAAACAATATAAACAATAAACAACATGATGCATATCGAGAAAATCTGCGGGCTCTTCAGATTGCAATACATATTGACTGTTAGGGTCGTCCTTAAGGGCAGTGTTGAATTCAAGGAGTTGGGGTGTGGGCTGGTGATGTCCCTAATGAATGCTGAAATCCCCAATGGCAGTTTACTCAAATATCTATTTTATTTACTGTATGTACCAGTGGCGGCTCCTGCATAATTCTTAAGAGGAGGAAAGAAGTTAACAGCGCAAAATGACACCTTCTTGAGAGAAACATGCTACAAATTAGCCTACATGCATACGTATAACACCAGGTAGTGTTGGGGTTGACCTTCTCTTTCGTATAGCAATAATCTGTTCTTGTAAACTGAGTTTCCTAAATTGTCCAAATATGTTTTCACTTCCATTCATAGGTGGATAATTGCACAAATTAACAATTACAAGGAAATTCACAAACTCGCAGCATTTTTAGCGCACACTACAGCATCACACATGTTGGTAGAGACTAGCTACTAACATATAACCAGAACCGTTTTACGGAAGTGGGAATGAGAAATAATCTGTTAGGAAAGCGAGAACACTGCACTCACTCATATGGTCTGTGTTGCTACATGTACATTTTACAAGTTTGAAGAATGTCAGTTCTTGTAAAGTCATACTACCATTATTGCTCAAAGCTACAGGTGGCCGATTAATTTTTTTGTGTTAAAAATAATGTAGTTTGGAGTACTTTCAATTTCAAATATATTTGTACAAAACTGACAACTTGGCTGTTGTCCTAGGTAGTAGACAATGAATTTCAGGGGCCAAAAAGATCTGCGATACTAACGTAGAACTACTTCCTCTTTGCTTTATATAAATCTTACTGCAACTTTCAGATATCCTCGAAAGTTTCAAACCGTGAATAGTAGCTTATATAAAATGCAATGAATAATATATTTTGATTTATGATTTAAAAAAAGTTTATATGATGTCTTTCATAGCTTTGCGTTAAAACTGTTTTTATTTTGACTCCTCCTAGATGTGTTATAGTCTGGTTGAATGCAGCATCGTTAGATGGCAGCGGTAGCGAGTTTGCTGCAAGACCAGTTGGTTTCTATTTCCCGCCCATGCGCTGATTCAGAGGAGGATCTCCTCCCTAACTGTTCATTCGGTTGCTTTAAAACTCTGGTTCTTTTTCTGGCCGCTAGTGCCCTGTTGTCTATGTGTTAACTGCAGGAAATGACGAAAGGATTTGCTTTCCTCTACACAAACAATCTCGCATCTTTCTCACAGTTTTCTAGCAGCACATGAGTACGCGTCGTTTAAAACTCGATCAACCGAGGTTTTCTTATAGCTGTGAACTTAAAAATTATCGAATCTTCCTCGAATTTCAAGGCATATATTTCATTTGATATTTACTTTCAAAAGAAGAAAAATGTGAGGAGGACGTTCCTCCCTTCCCTCCCCGAGAAACCGCCACTGGTATGTACTATATTTAAAAGATAGAACTGCTCTGTCATCATAACAACTACAATTACGTGGTACAGTCATTAAGTTCTAATACTGAGCGCATAGTGGCGTTGTGGTGCACTATAGCGCATAGGTGGCGCCATGGTATGATACCTTGTCAGTTAGTCTCTCGACCCAACAAGAGACAGTTGAGTGCATGCACTGTAAGCAGAACTACGGTCTTTGTTGTGACGGTGATTTGAATGCGCGCGTCGGAACTCGAGTATGTTGCAGTTTGAGCAACGGGCAAACGTCACGTTCTGTCAGAAATTAGGCGAAACTGCTATAACCGATCATAACTGGAGAAGAAACATGGTGTTTCCTTTACGATCCGCAACTGAAGCGACAATCCGCCACCTGGAAAACGCCATTATTTCCACGACAGAAAAATCCGCAACAAGACAGGTCAAAAGGCAAGGTGATGCTTTAACAGTTTTTTTATTCAAATGGAATTGTTCACATAGAATTCATCCCACAAGGTGCAACTGTAGACAAGATCCTCTACAAAGAGATTCTTGGCCGTTTAAGCAATTCAATTCGTCGTAAGCGTCCTGAGCTTTGGCATAAGAAGAATTGGCTGTTGCTACACGACAACGCCCCTGCACATCGCTCCATCCTTGTCCAAGAGGAACTTGCAAGGCAACAGGTCGCTGTTTTGCCACACCCTCCGCACTCACCTGATCTCGCACCATGCGATTTTTTTTCTCTTTCCCCTCATGAAATCAATCCTACGAGGGCGTAATTTTTATGCGGCCGAAAAGGTCATGACTGCCACAAGAGAAGCCATACGGCATCTTCCTGCCAACATCTTTCAGCAGTGCTTCCAGCAGCTACACCAACGTTGGCAGACGTGCATAGCGGCCAACGGCGACTATATTGAGGAGGATGTCGATCTGTTTAAGTGTACGCCGTATCACGCGGCATCTTCTGAGACATCCAGATTCTTGTGGGTGCCTACCCTTCAGGCGTCAGTGTCAGAACTTAATGACTGTACCACGTATAACTACAGTACTACTGCCTCTAATAATAGTTGATAATAGTAATAATATCAACAACAATAATAATAATAATAATAATAATAATAATAATAATAATAATAATAATAATAATAATACATTTTCTTATCGAGTCTAATTGAATTTATTTGTTCAGCTTCATAATTTTACCTCAGAAAGGAACCGAGCAATATCCACGTTTGTTTATTTTAACAACAATTGGCAAGCCTGGCTAGGATTTGAGTCTTATGCCGTTATCGTCCGATATTATCTCCATCAACAATGTGGCAGTTTTCAAATATCTCCAAAGCTCTGCCGTTATTATTAGTCTACCAGCTAGCTGTGTCCTCATCAGTTGTGGTTTTAAGATCGGTGTATAAACATTTCTGGAGCGAAAAAGGCACAAAGATGTGTTTCAGATCTGTTAGTATTCTGGGACATGTAATGCGGAATTAAGTAATATGTGGCACGTTGTAAATACGAATGATTTTTAATCAATTGATATGAAGAAGTGGGTGAGTATAACATATAATAAAAAATGGGATAAATACGAATGGTTATAACCAGGGAACGGATTTATATGGACTAAAAATATATGAAATATGTAAATATATGTAGTTATTTTTACCAAAATATGGAATAAAATATGGATTTTTACCAAAATATGGAATTAAATATGGACTTAAAATTATAAAAAAATGACTATGTACGTTAAATATTGGTACATTTTAATCAAACTAAACAAAAAATATAATGGACGTACCTTATCTTCCAATGTAGTTTCAACAAAACACAATTTTTATTGTCTGTTACCATAACAATAGGTTACAAACATTTCTTTCAAGTGCTGAAAAGTGAATCTTCTTCTATTGTCTCTGAGGATAGATTTATACTGACTAAAAGAGCGTTCGACGTCACAAGAAGTAACTGGTACATAATTCAATTTCACAATGTCTGCTGGGGATAAGTCCAAGTTAATCTTCACTGTTGATTCACCACTCATCACAGCAACAACCTTTTGTAGTTCTTCATATCCAGGGTTTTTGAAAGTACTGTGTCCACCTTAGCTCTTACTGCATCTGCAACTTTACCTCTACCACGATTCAGTTGTTCCACAGTACTATTTATAATTTCAAAACTTTCAGATAGTGAAAGGTGCCTATTTTGGAGACTTTTGAGCGTTTTTATGATGCATGAAAATGTATGCTGAATGTGAGCTAAGTCATTCTTCACACTTATGTCACAGGTAACTGTTTTCGCAGTATCAATTGAGACTGCATCTTCAGAGTCCAATGCAAGGAGAACATTGTTAATAGAGTCTATATGTTCGGCATAATATTCAACTGCTTCTAGCCATGTACCCCATCTAGTTAAAATTGGCTTTGGTGGCAATGGAATTTCAGGGTACATTTCTTTCAACACGTTAACTCTACTGGGAGCTTTGAGAAATACTTTTTCACTGATGAAATCAACAAATCTACTTTAGGAAATTGTCTCTGACCACTTCTGCCACACGATGAAATGCATGCGCCACACAAGTAAAATGAGTCAATTTAGGATATACAACAGATAATGCTTGTCCAGCTTTGACCATATAAGGGGCAGCATCGCTAATAAAGAATAACACATTATCGTACATAATACCCTTTGGCCACAGGATACCCATAGCTTCGTTGAACAGTTTAACTATAGTTTTGTTATTGCACTTTTCTAGAACATCACAATGTAAAAGAATTCGTTCAGAATATTGTTCACTTAACAAACCGATAACTACATTACCAACAAGTCTACCTTCTTTGTCGGGAGTCTCATCAATGGAAACTCAAATTGAACTATCTTTAATTTCATCTCTTATCTTCTGTATTGTCTCATCGTAGATGGATGGAGCATACGTCTTCCTAAGTGTTGACTCATCCGGGATTGTATGTTGAGTATATTTTTCAAGGAATTCCCTGAAGACCTTATTCTTTAGTTTGTAGAGAGGAATATCAGCAGAGATGAGAGAACGGCACAGGTCGATGTTAAACTCAGATCTTACATTCGATGTTGTTGGTTGTGTTAAAAACAATTGTCTCTGCTTGGAATTTAGTTGTTTGTTGGCCTGATGTTTACTAGTTGTAATGTGTTGTTGCACCAGGAACTTTTGTGTAGATGATACTGCACACTGACACAAATTACAAAATAATATTTTATTGTCAGTTGATAAACCATCTTCTTTAAATTCTGAAATGTAACTTGTTAGTTTTGATTTTAAATTGACTGAATGACGTACTTTTGGCATATTTACCGTCTTTATAGTATGATTTACAAAACTGAACCTATGTGTACTCTGACTGGCATTTAACTGTTGAGCTGCACAACTGAAGTCTGTTAAAAATTTTAAATTAAATTAATACAGTTTTGTAACTTACTTTCCCATTGTTGATAGGACTGCTAATTTTCAAATAACTCTGATGTTAAAGGGATTACTGAACATGTGTTTAAATCTCTATTGTTGAAATGTATTTTTAAAAGTTAATGGAATTTTGTTTTGTTTTATTGTTAAACCTAATATAATATGGACTGTTTTATATGAAATATGGAAAATATATGGAAATTAACGAAAATATGTACTAAACTCTAAAATATGGAAAAATATGGAAAATAAAAGTAGGATTTTTCAACCCTACACATTGTGAAACATAAAGATAATGCAAAATATAAATTATATTAGCTTTATAAGTAAATATGTATTTACATATAAATCCTTTCCCTGGTTATAACATACGTAGAGTTCTGATACGAGTATACCGCAGAGTTAGCTTTCGACCTATGTTACAAACAAAAGCGAGAGCGGTTGCCATGGCAAAAAGTATGCCTATGTACTTTCGTAAATAGTTACCCCATATTTGGTGTTAAAAAGTTTAGTCGAATTTATATTGTGACTTTTTTAATTGTCAAGTAAATTATCATGGTAAATAGGATGCGATATTTAAGAGTGGAAGCACGGAGATTAAAAGGTTAACACCGTGTTGGAAGACCTGGTCACTTGACGACAACAGGAAATATCGAAGCCATGCATGACAATATTTTAGCTTCCTATAATAATTTTGGGTTGAAACATATTATATCAGAGTCTAAACATTGCCTATAATGCATTTAAGAAGGTAACATTTCAATGCATAAATGTGATCGCTTGGTAAGCAAGTGACGTCAGAATAGAGTGATCTACTCATTGCCGTTGCAAGTGACGTCAAATGTTGAAATTTTCTTAACTTTTATTTTCTTTGTTCATCGAGGATAAATGTAAGATTACGTTTTACAGGAACCAATGTTATGTATCTTTACTAATTTTAAAACCATTAACTTCTGCCAGAGAGAAAAAAGAATCAGAATTATAGTCGTGACGCTGTTATTCCCGGCGTGACTCCTCCTCTTTGCTTACGTCTTAGGAAGTGGAGGCTCTATGAAGTCTAGATAGGTAGTATCGTTCGCCATTTTTGTTCTTTCGTTGCCGAGTTACCACATGAGGAATCTATTTGCCACACCGTTAAACATTATCATGTCGTAGCTCCTATGATAATAAATCAAACGCACTGTAATTCAGCAAATAATTGAGCGGCAAATGACGTCTTCGTGTGCTTTCTGCGAACGCCAACGAAAGAGCCAAAATGGCGGGCGATTATATTAACTATTTGTCATGCCTTAGGAAATGCTTAACGTCTTCATCAGTGAATCACAAGACGCAAACGTTTAAATGTAGCCGATCTGCAACGTGATTGGCTGCCGGAAATTAGAGCGACGGGACTATAGTAATTGTCTTTATATAAGAGAAAATCTCAGTTTCTATTTTTAATCCAGGTTAGGTTTATCCGTTGCGCCAAATAAGAAATTAATTAAATTTTTAATAATCTTGAAGTTATACGTTACAGAGTGCCTAACTTCATGAAATTTAAGTACTATAATTTACCCTAGTTTAGGTACATTCAACAGGAAATCTCCAGATGAAAACTTTGAGCTTTGTGGTGCAGAGAATTTCCATCTCAAGCCATTTGACATTAATAATGCACGAAGTTCAGGGTGTCTTCATTGTTGTAGCTTATTCTCAGTTCATTGTTTCAGTGTACACACATAAAGATGACTGCAAGATCTCGTCGATGTGTCTGCTGGTAAGTTAGTACATCATTTGAGGTTCGATATTTCGTTTCGATTTGTTACGGATATCTGTTTCCAGATAGGCGATATGATGACTAAATTTATTTCTACACTCCAGGAGTATATTAGCGAAATATTCAGTCCAATTAGTCATTTTAAATTAAGTTATGGTACTTCAAATTGAATAGGCTATAAATGATTGCAATTATTTTTATGGTTTATTCATTCTTATTCCAGTACCAAACAACACTATTTGCAATGTGGAACATTATCTCTCTAATAATTCTGAAATGCCGAGCATCTACTCTGGTCTATTCTATCCACCGCCTGCTCGAACGTATTCGATGGCTGCTTATAAGTTACTGTTTGCCCATTCAATGGTCAAATATTATGTAGGCCTAACATGAATAGGAAAAAAATGCCGCTAGATGGCAGCTCCTAACGGCCTTTGAAGTCGCTTGTCAATATAGATCTTATTCTTTATAAATAATTGATTAAATGGCGATCTTACTCGTGTTAATTATGTAAGCATGTGCGGCTTACAGCTGTTTCGGTGTTACCTGACACCATCCTCAGAGCCTACTAGTTCTCGGCGCTATCTCAACTTTGCTGCCTGTTGTGTAGGTGCGTTCGTGTGATGAAGAGTTGTGTCAAATAGTGTGTGTGTTCTGAAATTGATCTGTGTGTTGAGAATTTGATTGGGGTGTGTTTTAGTGTGTCTGTATATTTCATATTGTTCTAGTGTGTTGAGTTTTTGGTTTTTGGGTTGTATGTGTAGGATTTCCATGTCTGTATTTATGTTATTGTATGTATGGATAGCATTAGTTATGTGTTCGGCATATGTAGATGTATTGTGTCCTCTGGTTATTGCTTTAATGTGTTCTTTGTATCGAGTTTGGAATGATCTGCCTGTCTGTCCAATGTAGAAACTGTTGCAACTATTGCATGTGAATTTGTATACTCCTGTGTTGTATTTATTTGTTTGTGTTGTTTGTGTGTTGAGATGTCTTTGTAGTGTGTTTTCTGTTCTGTATGCTATGTTGTATTTATGTTTTCTGAATGAGGATGCGATCTTGTGTGTGTTTTTGTTTTCATATGTTAGTGTGATGTATTTCTTGTGTTCATGTGTTTGTGTTGTGTTTTGTGTGTTTTTGTGTTTGTTGAGTTTTTGTTTCGTTTTATTTTAGTTGGTTATTTAACGACGCTGTATCAACTACTAGGTTATTTAGCGTCGATGAGATTGGTGATAGCGAGATGATATTTGGCGAGATGAGGCCGAGGATTCGCCATAGACTACCTTGCAT
>JAJSOF020000003.1:7570081-7662581 GCA_025594305.2 Periplaneta americana
GGAAGCGATCCAAATGCACGTTCAAATGGTAGTTACGGGCGGTCAATATTTGTTCTGGAAGTGGAATAAAATTTTAGGACGCTTAGTACAGGCAGGAATTCCCCGAAAAATCATGGGTGACATCACAGATCCTCTGGGGCACCTTGCCATCCACCGAGCTGCTCTGGATCTCAGCTACGAATACGTTCCTATGTCGTTGGGGATAATGCAGTCAGTGTTCATTTTCTTGCTTCTTGGTTTATTCGTGAGCTTAATAGTTTTCCTTGGTGAGATAACAGTGCACTATGCTGGAAGATTTGGAATTTCTTCATTAAGGAAAAGGAAGTAATGCGAATATGAATTTAAATATAGCGTTCCCGATCATTTTTCGAAATCATTATTGATAAAGTTGGTATTTTTTCCGAAGAACTTTTTACAAAAAAAAAAACGACCTTCCAAAACAGCTATTCCTGATGTAGCCTATACCCTTTGAGACGGAAAATGCTCGCTCTCGGGGACAATAAAATTATATGTGACAAATCTAAGAACAATCGAACAAATTGTTAGAAAATATCAATATTATAAAACTAATGGGGATATAGCAGTAGTCCACACCTGTGGAGTAAGGGTTAGCGCGTCTGGCCGCGAAACCAGGTGGCCCGGGTTCGATTCCCGGTAGGGGCAAGTTATCTGGTTGAGGTTTTTCCGGGGTTTTCCCTAAACCCAATATGAGCAAATGCTGGGTAACTTTCGGTGCTGGCCCCCGGATTCATTTCACCGGCATTATCACCTTCATCTCATTGAGACGCTAAATAACCTAAGCTGTTGATAAAGCGTGGTAAAATAACCTACTAAAATAAAAATATAGCAGTATGCTGTATCATATCATTTGAAGATGTCCCACGTGGCTCAATAGGGAAGTTTGGATGAAAATTGATGTAAAATAAAATGTATCTACTGTACTAAAAACAGCAATGCATTAAATAAAGCTTGGATTATTTTACTTATTGGACATTGTGGTGTCGTGGACATTTTTGTGGCTGGACATTTAGTATAACTGGACATTTTAGTGACTGCTAATTTCCACAGCCCAGTTCTAAAGGCAAACAACTAAAAAATTAAAGGTTGTGTATTCGAGCAATGATCACGATCCTACGAATGTCCTGCTATTTATTACGTAACGAAGTTATGTTTTTTTCCTAGGTATAAGACAAAGGGATTTAACATTGCCTTAAAAATATGTATAAAATAATGACGAAGTAACTTAATTAGTGGGCTACGTTTAGAAATTAGCAGGCTTTGAAAATCCATAAGAGAGCACCATTTAGTCTATGGTTGCTATGACAAACAGCGTATTCCGAATCTCACCGCACCGGTGAACATCAATGACGTCATGCTGAAGTGGAATAGGAACAAAACTGCTGGAAGGTTCAATGGCTATCATGGCGGCTGTACAAGTTGTTATTGTGCTCTGCTAGCAAGATTTTGCGAAATTTCCTTACTGTTATCTCGTTCAAAGAAAAGAGAGCATAAACAATTTATTCCTGAACCGGTAGTAATAACTGGTCCGTTGACATGTTCGCTCATAAGCCATTAACATATTGTTTTTACGTTGTGCTCATTACAAACAATACAGCAGAACACACCGCCATGACACAACAGTGCACGATGTTATTCGTCTGCTAATTCCCGCCCTATACAAGAACCAATCAGATTCACTGATGACGGCTGATGGAGACTGCCACCACCTCTGCAAGTTGATGGCACCGGTGCGACACCGGTGGAGCATCAGTGACGTCATCGGTGGAATTCGGAACACCGTGATGCCATCGGATTGCTCAGCGCTGAGATTCGGAATACACTCATAGTCTGTTTATTATTATCTCCATTCTCATCTGGAGGCAACAATTCACACATTGGTTTCTTTGAGAGAACTCTAAATTACGCCAAAAAATGCGGATACCTAAATATCCTAACTCTGCTAATGAGAGTGTATGTAACAAAAAATTTAATAACAATTGAATATCTTGTGGAAATCCCTAGGAATGGTATTACGATGTTGAGGCAATAAAAATTTGGTGCGCTCTTCTGTTTTTCGCAGCAAACAGCATTTAGATGAGCTTACGCCTATTATAGTCCGACATGTTATTCCCGGCGTGACTCCTCCTGTTTGCTTACGCCTTAGGAAGTGAAGGCTCTATAAAGTCTAGGTAGGTAGTATCGTTCGCCATTTTTGTTCTTTCGTTGCCAAGCTACCATACGAGGAATCTATTTACCACACCGTTAAACATTATCATGTCGTAGCTCCTATGATAATAAATCAAACGCACTGTAATTCAGCAAATAATTGAGCGGCAAATAACGTCCTCGTGTGCTTTCTGTGAACGTCAACGAAAGAGCCAAAATGGCGGGCAATTATATTAAGCATTTATCGAGCCTCAGGAAATGCATAACGTCATCATCAGCGAATCACAAGACGCACACATTTAAATGTAGCCGACCTGCAACGCGATTGGCTGCCGGAAATAAGAGCGACGGGACTGTAGTTACTGAGTTAAAACATTCTCGCTGCTTAATATATTGCAGACATCGCTCTGAAATGTTGACATGTAAGGTCTATGTCACATGTTCGATCAGGATGTGTTTTAATGTTTAGTGATCAATTTCAGCACACACACACACACACACACACACACACACACACACACACACACACACACACACACACACACACACACACACACACACACACACTATTTGACTCCACTTTTCAACACTTTTGAACAATCAAACGCACCCACCTAACAGGCAGAGAAGTTCGAGATGACGCCGAGATCTAGTAGGCTCTGAGGATGGTATGATGAAGCACCGAAACAGCTGTAAGCCGCACAGACTTACATAATTAACACGAGTAAATCCGCTAGTTAATCAATTACTTATATTCAAGTGTTAAAAGTAGTGTACGCAAGATTCAAAATGGACTTACAAAATCCTTGAAGTTTTTATTCGTTGTATCAACAACTCTTTGTCCACTGTCTCTCCTATTGTGATGAATAGATGGCATTGCGGTATAGCTCACACAGGTTTCTCTTTAATGTTTTCACTATTGAATTGTTTTATTTACGTCAAAGAAGAAATTTTCTATTCATTCATGTAATATTACTACATGGTTTATGGTCTTATCGATCAATAAAATCTACAAATTACTGTACCTATTTATTTCTCAAAATGATACCATAAAGTGACAGATGTCATTAATACCATTGTATCTTCATGACAATTTTTCACTATTCCGATGTATAATATATTACATTATCTAAAACTTCTGTTGTTCTCAGGTCCACGTGGATTGTGAGTCAGGGCCACAATTCTTGTATCTAAATAAATATTTTTAATATACATTACATCGTACATGAATATTCTCGCTGTACATTCTGTACTCCACCATGCATCGTAAGTAAATATTTTACACACCATACTTGATATCTCTCACTTCTTTCAGATCACAGATAGGTTTACAATGAGGCCAACCCCAGATAATGGTTTTTCTATTGTTTCAGTATAGGCGTATACACAGATATGGCCTCCTCACCTTGCCGATATAATTTTCTGGTAAGTTTCATTTTAAGTCAAGTTCGTGATTTGGTTTAAGTTTGTCAGTTACAACTAGAAATGTTTTGTATTGTATTGTATTTATTAACATTCCATGGTATTCATACATTGCTTACAGCTAGAATATGGAACAAGTCAAAAAACTTAATACTATTATAAAGTCTTAATTTATAGTCACAGTCTAAATGAAATATATACAGACGAGATTTACAATATAGTCTACTAGTACAACACAAAGTTTTAGTATCAATTTCATGAAGCGTTATTGAATGTCATGAATTCACCTACAGAATAGAAGGCGTGAGAAATTAGGTACTTCTTTAATTTGGCCCTAAATAATCTTATGTTTTGAGTTTCATTTTTTATATCCATAGGGAGGCTATTAAAGATTTTTACTGCCATATAACGCACTGCTTTTTGATAGCACGATAGACTTGCCGATGGAGTACGAAAGTCATTTTTTGACGTGTATTTATGCTATGAACTGTTGAATTAGTTACAAAGTTTTCACGATTACATACGAGGAAGACTATTAATGAAATGATATACTGACAAGCCATGGGCATTATTTGTAGTTTTTTTAAATAGTCCTACACGATTCCCTAGATTTGGCACCTACAATTATTCTAATTACTCTTTTTTGTAGTAGGAATATACTGTTACTATCTGTGGAATTTCCCCAGAATATTATTCCAAAACTCATTACCGAGTGGAAGTATGCAAAGTATATTGTTTTTAAGGTATTGATATTTACTATCTTTTGCATAGATCTAATAGCAAAACAAGCTGAATTTAGTTTGGGGGTAATTTCTTTAATATGATTTTTCCAATTTAACACATTATCGATTTTTAAGCCAAGAAATTTGGTTTTAATATGAGCAGACTAAATTTGTTGGCATCTGTATACGCTACTTCTAAACAGCCAGTGAAAGTCTTTAGTAAAACTTAAAATACTGCCTTTCAGCCTAGGACTATCAATAAAAAGCATTTATGTTTCAATTAAATTAAGTGACAGTCTTTGTTTAAAAGTACTTACGCGGTATTCTGAAACTCAAATAAGATACAATTTCGGATTCTGTAATAAATTACACACGTCAATACTCTGAATGTCGATCACATCCACTTACCTTTGTATAAATTAATATCGAAAATGTACAGTAGTGGCAAAAAAACCGGACCGACCCTTGTGGCTGATTTCAGAGCCTTGTTCACTCCAGAGCACAATAGACTGGTAACTAAGACTTTCGATTAATCTCTTAATTCATTGATGACACCACATTTTTTTCACCAAACTTTCCACAAAAAATGTTTCCTCCCAAAACCTAGAAAATTCTATATTCTAACATTAAAATTGCTGTAACGTGCTAAATTTGAGTTTTAGAGTGCTAAATTTTGAAATGCGGGGAAAAGGACTCCTGGAGACATATTTCATTGCAGTGTGTCGAATCGGAACATATCCGGAGAAAATGTCTATCACCCTCGATGCCAAGCCAGAATAGGAGTTCGCTTGCATGTCTTGACCTCATGGGGAATAGAGAATGCGAACAAAAGACTGGATTGCTCGTCTTGAAGGCGAGACAAATTAGAACTTCAACTGTTGAAAGTTTGTGATGCGAATTAACGAAGGGATAATGGTTACTACTTAATTATACAATTTTATGCCTGTTTTAGGTTAGATTATATTATATAATGTGTTTTATTTGTGGCATTTTCATTTTAATCTGTGTGTTCTTTTGGAGAGTGGTTGGATCTAATCATAGGTGGGGGGTGAAACCTACAAAGGAGGACTTATTTTACACAGCACGTGCGTTCAGAAGACCCGTGAATTGGATTTAAGAGAGAATCATGATAATATTGTAACTTTTATATCGAACAAGAATGTAACTTTTATTCAAAACAACAATAATCACTTGCTATAATTGAATGTAAACACTCCCGTCGACAATGGGATTTCCACTCCACACAGCAACACAGTATTCGTTATTGCACTCCACAGACGACAATGACAATTCACTTGGATTATTGAGAACAACAATGTACTGCTAATTTTAAGTAATGTTCACAAAGCACTATTTACAAATCAGAACTGTCAGTTCTCAGTTCACAGTTCGTTTGCCTTGGCTAGTTCTTCTAGCTCAGTCACTCGAGTTCACAGTATCTCGAACCCCAGACCTTCAGAGTCAGTCCACTGAACTTCGAACTCAGGTCCCCGAACTGCGGTCCACTGCACTCACACAGCTGCGGACACACTCACACAAGTCGAACTCCGGTCTCGAAGCTGGCTTCACTGCTACACTGACTGGCTGACGAAAAACTGACGACTGCAACAACTAACTGCTGGTCAAGTTCACTCGCGTGTCGTACTTATAACTAAACCATAGTTTCTGGAGAATACGATTTCGCGATCAATCGACAGATGCCTAGAAGACGGCACCTCTCGAATTCTCTGGATCTCTCCCCTCACTGCCGCGGTCGCCGTCTCTCCTCTCCTCTCTACGCCACAGCACATGCCCCAGGAAGCAGATGCGCGCGCAACCTCATTTGCCGCGCCGAGCCTCGGCCGACCTTGCCCTCCTTCTGCCGGTCGTGAGATCGTTTCCCGGCTTTCACAATATAGTACATCTGTATGTATAATATTGCTCAATAAATCCATCTACAAAAATTTGCAATGTTCAGTTACTAACATCTACCATTTCTAATTATGTTCTTAAAAAATACCGTAGTTAAAAACATTCACTGTCAATTTTTAACTTCATTACAGATATGCCTGTGGATGTTACAAGGGCTGTCAGCTAATATTAAGCTGCCTGAAAGTCACCAGGATCTGTCCCACGCCCTCCTGGCTGTAAGTAAGCGAATCTTCACCAACGCACAGCCTGTGGTGTTGTCTCTACCGGTACAGTACGCAATAGTTGTATTGTCAGATCGAATGAACTCAGAGCGTAAATATGGGCAGCTCCTATACACGGCTATAGCTCAGAATTCTCTGTGTAACCCTTACAATGATTCATTGAACATCGCTATGTACCCGCCTGCGCATATGTCATACGCTCTCTCTAGAGACTACAGTTTGAACTTTTCGAACAGCTTCATTGAGGGTGTGGACACATTGCTTGAAAATCTACAAACTGAAGGTCAGTGGCCTGTTTTGGTGTCTCCTACATCCTTCATATCAAGAGAAGGAGAATATAAGAATTTCATCTTCACCGTCAACTACAAGAATAATGATTTCACAGACCTAGAAGTGGATATCAACTATCAACTAAGATTCCAGTATATTAACATGATACAAAACCCTAAAGGACATTTCATTGTGGTGGTCCTAGGAGATCCTGGAACGGAGAAAGTAGCTCAAAATATATTTCAATATTTCTTTGATAATAATCACTTTGATACAGCAGTGATTCTACGTGAACCAGAAGTTAGATTTATAAATGTCTTCTATCCAAGCAATTTTTGTGTCATACCTCCGCGTCCAACATTACTTGGCATTTGGATCGAAGATAAGGAAGGTGAGAGGTTTCTTGAAAATGCGGATTTCAACAAGGAAGCTATCGAACGAAACTTAACTGGTTGTTGTTTCGAGGTAATGAATACGGAGAGTGATCCATTTGTGATTCTCGACAACAAGGATTATTCTCCGAGAAAGGCAAAGGGACTAGATGTGAGATTGCTTGAAATATTTACGAAGTTCGTTAGAGCATCATCCAAGAATTGTGTAGAAAATTCTGTGCATATTACAGTAAGGAATAACATGGCTGAACTATATCTCCACTCTCCTGATTCTGAGTTGACAACGCCTTATTTCACTCGCAGTTATAAATTCTTCGTTCCAATTGCACAGATTTATCCTCGATGGGCAAGTTTGACTAGAGTGTTCACTACACTGGCCTGGGTTTCCATCCTGGTGTGTATAGTATTCACATCTCTTATATCACAAGCACTAACTTCTTGCATGTCCGTCAATGACCCCAACAGATACAGTGGAGTAGTGCACAATTGGTTGAATACCTGGTGTGTAATCCTTGGTGTAGGTGTTGATAAAATGCCCCGTAGCACATGTCTCAGAATATTCTTCTTGTCCTGGATCATTTACTCCATCTGTGTGAACACAATTTTTCAAGCGTTTTTCACCAGCTACATGGTGGATCCTGGAAGACAGCATCAGATAGATACTCTACAGGAAATTCTGGACAACAATCATACATTTCTGTTTCATGAAGTGCACACTTTTCTGGCGTATACCTCAATGTATGACATAGAAAATCGAGCATTCATGACTATGCCTTATATCAACATTATGATCATCGCATTTGCTTCTGAACAGAACGCTGTGATGATGAATGAAGATTTCTTCACGTATTATTCCAAGAAACTGTGTGGCCCAACAGAGCCTCCTGTGTACCACAAATTCAGTGGACAGGCAATCCAGCTGCATGTTCAAATGATCATTAGTGGAGGTCGTTACTTATTCTTTAAATTCAATCAAGTTTTGGGTCGGCTAGTGCAGGCTGGAGTACCCCGGAAGCTCATGAGTGACATCATAGACCCTCTGGGACATGTCACCGCCAACAGAGCTGCGGTGGACCTCAGCGAGGAGTACGTTCCACTGTCCTTGAGTATTATGCAGTCACCTTTCCTTTTACTGTTTCTCGGTTTATTTGTGAGTGTAATGGTTTTCCTTGCAGAGATGACAATTAGTTACGCTCAAAAATCTGGACTTCTGTTATTGTGGAAAGTGTAGTAATCTGGAAAGTAATGAGCTTCAGCAGAAAGTGAGACCATTTTTTACACACATTTCAGTAACAGAAGATTCCGGCAGCACCTCTCCATATGAAAATATTCTTTTCTGGGGCTTCACAATACACTTGTGTACAGTTTGAAGTGAAATATTTTACGTAAATTAACGATAGATAGAGTGCCCACGAATAATTATCTATAAAGGGTGATTTACGGATAATGACCGGACATTAGGAATCAATTCTGTGGGCCATTGTGAATCATCCTACATATAAGGTTCTGTGGGCCATTGTGAATTACCCTGTATAAAAGATAAATCTTAATTTTTGGGGAGTGGCACAAGTACGTCGCGGATACGACATTACGTGACTACAACAGTGAATGAAACGCCAGGACTAGTCTTTTCCATAGATGGTAAACTAGCCACGTGCTCTGAGCAGTTTTGAGGTTAAGTACGACGAATCATAAAGGCAGCCATGGAGGAATGCAGATATCATGACGACAGAATTCAGTGTGACCAACATTCTGCAACATATCCTTTTCAAAATTTGGGAATAAATATTACTCATTGAAACAGTTGGGCGTTATTAAATATTAATTATTATTCTATTAATGTCGTGATGTTAAAATTTTCACGTGCATTCAATTTATTTCTCTATTTTGGAGACTTAGTTATAATTCTTTTGTTGTAACGTTTGTAACTGACGATTTGTTATTGTAAAATGTTTGTTTTAAATAGCTCCAGCTGAGGACCGATCTCTTCCTAATGTGAATTTAATACGATATTTACAAGAAACAGAAATGCAGATAAAATCCGCTCACAGTAACAGCTATGATGGAATGACGATCGAATGCTGCCATATGATGGGGATTTTGGAAGTTATCTAAGAAATGATTAATCTTTCTTAATTAACGTAAACATTGTAAGCCCTAATTTGGACCAAACAACGCGACGTATGCAATTTTTTCATTATGGTGAATCGGTATGCCAACATAACATCAGCTGGAAGGACAAGAATGTACCAAAAGAAACAAAAACACTTCAATGTTACAATACAAAGTTGCACAATCGCCAACTAAACAAGGTGAGTTCAATCCAATACTCTTATTCTTGATGGGAAGGCATTTCAACATGAGTTGTGGATGCTTACTTCCAAGCTGAAGGCAACAACATGACTATTTTATTTAAAATCAGCAAGTAAAGATACGAGTTGAAATTATAATTTATAATTATAATTTATCGGATATTAAAAATAAATTACAGCTTACTGGTCTACCCAGAGAAATAAATAAATAAATAAATATATATATATATAAATATATAAATAAATAAATAAACAAACTAATTAATTAATTAATTAATAAATGAATAAGTAAATAAATATATTAATAAATTAATAAATTCATAAATAAATAAATAATTAAATTAATAAATAAAGAAATAAATTAATAAATAAATGAATATGTAAATAAATAAATAAATAAAAATAAATAAATAAGTAAATAAATAAATAAATAAATAAAGCAATATGTAAATAAATAAGTAAATCAATAAGTAAAAGTAAATAAATAAATAAATAAGTAAATAAGTAATTACGTAAGTAAATAAATAAGTAAATAAATAAATAAGTAATTAGGTAAGTAAATAAATAAGTAAATACATAAAAAATAAATAAATAAATAAATAAGTGAATAAATAAATAAATAAATAAATAAGTAAATAAATAAATAAGTAAGTAATTAAATAAATAAATAAATAAAGCAATATGTAAATAAATAAATAAATCAATAAGTAAAAAATAAATAAATAAGTATATAAATAAATCAATAAGTAAATAAATAAATCAATCAATCAATCAATAAGTAAATAAATAAATACATAAATAAATAAATAAATAAATCAATCAATTAGTAATTCAATAAGTAAATAAATAAGTAAATAAATAAATCAATAAATAAATGAATAAGTAAATAAATAAATAAATAAAGTCTCTAAATAAATAAGTAATTGAATAAATATATGAATAAATAGACAAATAAATAAATAAATCTATTAATAAGTAAATAAATAACTAAACAAATAAATGAATGAATAAATAAATAAGGAACTAAATAAATAAATAAATAAGAAAATCAATAATTAAATAAATTAATTAATCAATCAATAAGTAAATAAATAAATAAAGAAATAAATAAATGAATAAATAAATAAATAATAAATAATTAAATAAATAAATAAACAAATCAATCAATCAATCAATAAGTAAAGCAATAAGTAAATAAATAAATAAATAAATAAAAAAATAAGTAAGTAAAAAAAAATAAATTTAAAATAAATAAATAAATTAATAAGACCGGAAGCCATGGAATTATAAAATGAGAGTGTTCTGGAAAAGATTTACTTGATACAGTAAAACTGATGTCATTTCGTTATCAGCGCATCTCAATACATAAAGATCACTTACTTTTATTTAAAGGAGTATTTTATTGTTTTTAAGTATTTTTATTGGTGTGGAACATGTATAAATAAATATGAAAATTGAAAGAAATATAACAGTCTAGAGTATTTACCTGGGTTTGCTTTCACATTGGATCACTGGACAATGCTCAGGTCGAAGCCTGATAAGGTGTATGAGTGATAGGGGAAGAAACATCAATATCTGCACTACGTCTAAGTAAGAACGGATTACTGGGTTATATTCACAATATTAATTAATATTACTGAATTGAAATGTAATAATTATACACGCAGCTTGTACTCATATATACTCAGCGTGTTCCACGAAAGTCTTCCATTTCCTCAAGTTACATTTTAGCATACGCGCTTGAATCAGATGTCATGTTGAAACAGTTTCAAGGGTAGTAAGAGTTATGTTAAATTAAGGTTATTTTCTTCTTACTAATAAAAGTCGTTAAACTCGCATGTTTACCCATTATTGATGGCTTGATTTGGGTTTCCTATTCGAATAATCTGGACGGCGTTTCTTGGACACACTCTATGTAAAACAGAGTTCTCGTATTTATAAATCATAGGATTCCATTTTGTTAAAAATAAATTGAGGCGCTTGCCTACTGATCCCGAGGTGCTGTCGGGCATGGGTTCGATTCCCGCTAGGGCTGATTGTTTTTTTTTTTCTCAAGTTTTCCCCAATTGTATGACGAGTCCTTGACCTAATTCCGCCAAACACCATCTCGCTATTACCAATTCCATCGACGCTTAATAATTTAGTAATTGATACAGCGTCGTTAAATAACCAAGTAAAAAATAATAAATAGATAAATTACGGAAAATCAATAATAAAACTTTAACTATAACCTAAGGTTCTCTCTTACAAATATGTTTCACGTTCATTCATTGCCTCATACCTTTCTGCCCAAGAGCAGATCTTTCACTGCAAACCCAGCATTCTCCAATCTTTCCTCTTTTCTGTCTTCCTCTTAGTCTCCTCATATGATCCATAGGCCTATATATTAATGTCGTCTATCATCTGATATCTTCTTCTGCCCCGAACTCTTCTCCCGTTCACCATTCCTTCCAGTGCATCCTTCAGTAGGCAGTTTCTTCTCAGCCAGTGACCCAGCCAATTCCTTTTCCTCTTCCTGATCAGTTTCAGCATCATTCTTTCTTCACTCACTTTTTCCAACACAGCTTCATTCCTTATTCTATTTGTCCATGCCACACGCTCCATTCTTCCCCATAGCCAGATTTCATGAAGAATAATATTTCAACAAGTATGAGGAAAAAAAAGAAACATTATAGGAGAACGATAAATTACACCGCCTTGTTATAACAGAATATTTATCTGCCATCACGAATAAAATAACTAGAACTTTACAAAATCCTTGAAGTTTTTATTCGATATGTCAACAACTCTCTGTTCACTTTTTCTTCTATTGTTGCGAGCAGATGGGATTGCGGTATAACTCACACAGGTTTCTGTCAAATGTTTTCATTATTGAAATGTTCTATTTACGTCAAAGAAGAAAATTTCTTTTCTTTTATATATTGTTACCACACGGTTTACAACATTGTAGATCAATAAAGTCGACAAAATACCCACTAATTTCTCAAAATTGTAGACTATAATGTGACAGATGTCATTAGTGCCATTATATCTTGGGAACTATTTTTCAGTATTTCCCTGTACAACACATTACTTTACCTAAGACGTTTGTATTTCTCAGCTTCAAGTGGATTGTGAGACAGACGCAGATATTTTTCAGTCCCTTAATAATTATTATTAATGCATTATTTCGCAAATAAATTCTCGTTGTACAATCTGTACTTCAACAAGAATCGTAAGTAAATATTTTACACACCATACTTAATATCTCTCACTTCTTTCAGATCATAGATAGGTCTACAATGAGGCCAACTCCATGCTAAAGCTTGGTCTATTGTTTCAGTATAGGCCTATGCACAGATATCATGGCTTCTAGACCTTGCCGATATAATTTTCTGGTAAGTTTCACTTTAAATCAAGTTCGTGATTTGGTTTCACTTTGTCAGTTACAACTATAAATGTAATATTAGCAGACTAAATTTGTTGGCATCTGTACAGGCTACTTCTAATCCGCCTGCGAAAGCATTTAGTAAAGCATAAAATACGGTCTTTGACTCTAGTAGTATCAATAAAAACATTTATGTTTTAATTAAATTAAATGACAGTCTTTGTATAATATTACTTATGCGATATTCTAAAACTCAAATAAGATACAATTTCGGATTCTGTAATAAATTACATACCCTACATCAATACTGAAAATCTCGATCACATCCACTTACTTACTTAATGGCTTTAAGGAACCCGCAGGTTCATTGCCGCCCTCACATAAGCCCGCCATTGGTCCCTATCCTGAGCAAGATTAATCCAGTCCCTACCATCATATCCCACCTCCCTCAAATCCATTTTAATATTACCCTCCCATCTAGGTCTCGGACCCCCCAAAGGTCTCTTTCCCTCCGGCCTCCCAACTAACACTTTATATGCATTTCAGCATTCGCCCATACGTGCTACATGCCCTGCCCATCTCAAACGTCTGAATTTAATGTTCCTAATTATGTCAGGTGAAAAATACAATGCGTGCAGTTCTGCGTTGTGTAACTTTCTGCATTCTTCTGTAACTTCATCCTTTTAGCCCCAAATATGTTTTCAGAACCCCATTCTCAAACACCCTTAATCTCTGTTCCCCTCTCAAAGTGAGAGTCCAAGTTTCACAACCATACAGAACAACCGGTAATATAACTGTTTTATAAATTCTTACTTTAAGATTTTTTGACAGCAGACTAGATGATAAAAGCTTCTCAACCGAATAATAACAGGCATTTCCCATATTTATTCTGTGTTTAATTTCCTACTAAGTGTTATTTATATTTGTTACTGTTGCTCCAAGATATTTGAATTTTTCCACCTCTTCGAAGGATAAAACTCCAATTTTTATATTTCCAATTCGTACAATATTCTCGTCACGAGACATAATCATATACTTTGTCTTTTCGGGATTTACTTCCAAACCTATCTCTTTACTTGCTTCCAGTAAAATTCCCGTGTTTTCCCTAATCGTTTGTGGATTTTCTCCCAACATATTCACGTCATCCGCATAATCAAGCAGCTGATGTAACCCGTTCAATTCCAAACCCTCTCTGTTATCCTGGACTTTCCTAATGGCATACTCTAGAGCAAAGTTAAAAAGTAAAGGTGATAGTGCATCTCCTTGCTTTAGCCCGCAGTGAATCGGAAACGCATCTGACAGAAACTGGCCTATACGGACTCTGCATTTTAATTAATCGAACTAGTTTCTTGGGAATACCAAATTCAATAAGAAGGTTAAATATAACTTCTCTCTTAACCGAGTCATATGCCTTTTTGAAATCTATGAATAACTGATGCACTGTACCCTTATACTCCCATTTTTTCTCCATTATCTGTGGAATAGAAAAAATCTGATCAATTTACGTTTGTATAAATTGATATGAAAAATGTACAGTGACAAAAAAACCAAAGCAAAGCACTATTTTGTCAAATTGTTAATACCGATTTGAAGCATCGTTCTCTACTTCGCCTGCGCTCAGCGTTGCCAAACGTACGAATGCTACGTCTTGTAACTAAGACGTCTCTGATATCCCCGTGTCCCTCTAGTCAGACCCCGCGTTGCGTTGCCAGCTGGCGTTCGTGAAATGCTATGGAATAACGACGGAATGGAGAAATGTTGACGGAATATTGGGAAACGGTTGAACCTTGAGATAAACCCCAACTGTGACTTTGTCCGCCACAAGTGTCACTATAGATTTTTAACGAAAAATCCCAGACCTGAAAGGGAATCGAACCCGGACCACCCGCGTGACAGACTGAGGGATCAGACCACTTATACACAGTACTTACTTAACCACTTCTCCATAATTATCACAAGCTTTATGGCCCTGTTGATCAATAAAGTAAGTAAATTACCCACATGTTGCTCAAAACGATAGCCCTATAATGTGGTAGTTGTCATTAATGCGATTGTATCTCGAAGACTCTTCTCCACTATTGCGATATGTAATGCGTCATAGTACGTGGTGTTCATTTATTGACAGTCCCTTGTGAATTGTGACTCAAACGCTGGAATTCTTCAGCCTCTAGATAAAATAATTAGTAATACTCGTAATAACACAATTTCACACTTGAATTATTATCGCTGTACAATCTACACTTCGCCATGTATTCTAAGGGAATAATTACATTCTAAACTTAATATCTCTCTCTTATCTTTCATATCGCAGACATGTCTGTAATAAGAATAACCCCAGGTAAAGGTTGGTCTATTGTTTCAGCATACTCTCACAGATGTTATGTCATCCAGGCCTTGCCGATATAATTTTCTGGTAAGTTTCACTTCAAGTCACCTTCGTGTTTTGGTTTATGTTTGTCAGTTATAAATAGAAAAGTGATATGGTCAGAACTGTGTATTTATTAATCATATCTGCACTAACACCATTAGTACCATCTGGAGATGTGTTGATTTAATAGTCATATTCAATTCGTTACATACGTAGAATGTCGAATGAATATGTCGAATCTATACTAATAATAAATCTGTAGCCGAAATTTTTCTGGTAATTTTAGATTTTTCAAAAATAATCGGTCCTAACATATATAATTAACCACCCAACCATCCTGAAACCGAAAATCGCTTTTTTTGAAATTTTTGTTTGTATGTCTGTCTGTATGTATGTTTGTTACCTTTTCACGCGATAATGGCTGAACAGATTTCGATGAAAATTGGAATATAAATTAAGTTCGTTGTAACTTAGATTTTAGGCTATATGGCATTCAAAATACATTATTTAAAAGGGGGTTATAAGGGGGCCTGAATTAAATAAATCGAAATATCTCGCTTATTATTGATTTTTGTGAAAAATGTTACATAACAAAAGTTTCTTTAAAATAATTTGCGATACGTTTTATTCCTTGAAAAATTTTGATAGGACTGATATTTAATGAGATAAATGGGTTTTAAAATTAAAATAACTGCCATCTAAGGCCGTGTAATGAATTAAAAAACAAATGACTTGTCTATAAGGGGCCTTGGACAACAACAATCGAAAGCTATGAAAGATAGCCTACAGAGAATGTTTCTGTGTTTGTATGAAGTAATATCGGAAGCTAAATTAACCGATTTGTATAATTAATTATTATTTCACCATTACCATTGGAAAGTGTAGTTTCTCTAGATGGACATAATGCTTTAATGTTATTACAGTAACTTCTGATATAATATAATATAATATAATATAATATAATATAGTATAATATAATATAATATAATATAATATAATATAATATAATATAATATAATATAATATAATATAATATAATATAATATATAATATGTAATATAATATAATATAATATAATTTAAGTTATTTGAAGGGTTCAGAACCATAGTGGGCCAAGCGCCATTTACTGAATACGTAGAAAACAAGGGTTAAAATTAAGTTATTACCATAATTCAATGGAAACCTATAACAAGTAAAATAAAATATACACATTAAATCTAAAGGATGTCAATCTTCATTAAGCTATGGTTGCTTGTAATAAAAATTAAGAAACATGTTAAAGGAATTGTCACTGCACCAAATGATTGCTCTCTGGACCAAAATGATCGCATTTTAATTATTTGGATGCAATTTAAATTAAGTAACATATTAAACCATTCATCCTTCTATCAAACACGAATGTTCCCTGGATCAAATGTCCTATTTTAATTATGTAATTACTTTATATTTATTTCTAACGGGTGCAGCGGAGCGCACGGGTACGGCTAGTAATTTATATAAGTAATGACTGATTGAAGTCATAAGTTCTTTACTGTGCTAACATTAGAAAAAAAATACATGGCTGACTAGTTTCGAAGTGGTGTTCTTCATTGTCCGAAGCCTAGTGAGATCTTAAGGCTGGTTCACAATAAATCGGAAACGAGAATCGGAACGAAAATGAAAACGGTAAAATTGTTAAAATGTGTACATTTAAATGTGAGCATTCACAATTAACGAAAAGCTTGCCGGAGCCCGGGATCGGGAACGGAGAGTTGGCCAAGTTTCAACTTTGGCGTTCACGTTTCCGATCACAGCCCACTAGATTCATTCTATTGCCATCTAAAAGTATTTTGTCGTCGTATATTTTGTAGCAAGAAGACCGTAACATAACCTATGCATTATTTTGTTCTGTGCTGTGCATCATGGAGCAAGTTTTATTTGATGAGATTCTAATATTGAAATCCTCACATTTACGATAAGCGGCGCGCCTAGTATAAAGATGAGAAAATGAAGGAGAATACGTGGCTTTCAATAGCTTCATCTTTGAACACCGATCGTAAGTGAATCATATTTTATTACTGTATTGGTTGTATTACACACTACATATTCACGCTTCAATTGAATAACTACTGTTGTGTTCATTTTTGTTCCATTACAAATGTTTCTTCTCTAATTATTTTACGTCATGGTAGACTTAAAATAGGTTGTGATAATAAAGATGCATGGGCATATTTATAGTACCGTACCTAATGAAATGTTTCAGTTGAAATTTCGAAGTTGGTTAACCTGTGTTTATGTTGGCTGCCTTGTACTCATGAAAGAACGCCATTGGTCAATTATACACAAATAACATCAGAATGCGTAATATCGACTTTACATATCGTTATTGACATGCATATCGATATGCATAGTCGTCTACGTTCTCGGTTTATTGTGAATCAAAAATTTTCATATTCACGCCCTCTGCTTCTCGTTTTCATTCTGGTTCTCGTTCCCGGTTTATTGTGAACCAGCCTTTACGCTGACTTCTGGTTTCTTATTGTGGTGGAGTGTGTTCATGATTGTGTGTTTTGAAATTGAGTTGAGTGTTCAGGATGTGCTGTGAGTGTGTTTCTGTATGTTTGTAAATTTCATATGTTTCTAGAGTGTCATGTTTATGGTTTTTATGGCTGGATGTGTAGTATTAGTATTTCTGCTGCTGTAGTTGTGATTGGAGTTTGTGACATGTTGTGCGTAGGTTGAATTGTTGTGTAGTTTGATTATGGCTGCGATATGTTCCTTGTAACGTGTTTGAAATTATCTATAAAGTCGTTGCAACCATTGCATGATGGTTTGTATGCACCTCTTAATTTGTATTTATTTGTGTATCTTGTCTGTTTGTAAAAAATGTTTTTTGTAGTGTGTTCTGTATGCAATGTTGTATTTTAGTTTCTTGAGAGATGATACAATCTTGTAAGTGTTCTTGTTTTCGTAAGTTAATGTAATGTAATGTACGAGTAGAAAAATATGAAATTTATGACTTTACAAAAACACACGCACACAACATCCTGAATACTCAACTGAATTTCAAAACACACAGTGCTTTCGACACAATCATGAATACACCCCACCACAACAGAAACAAGGAGATATCGCTGAAACTCAATAGGCTTCCGAGAATGATGCAAACCACGTTGAAACTAGTCTGCCAAGTAATTTTCCTAATATGAACACAGTGAAGAAGTTATAAAGTTAATCAGAGATTATATAAGTGCTAAAAGAGTGTATCCAATAATAAAAGAAAATAAATAATGTAGTGACGTAAGACTGTGTTTTCAGGAAAAATCATAGAAATATGTTTGAATTCTTCATGACATTAAATGTGTTACTGTCGAAAGTTTATTTCCATAACCCGTCATTCGAAAGAAATGCCTCACGTACGAAGAAAACATGCAATTAGAGAACAGAAACTACTCTTTCTTCAAGTGCACATAATAGTAATTCTTTAGGACACAAAACCATTGTTTTCACTTTATTTATTGTATCAAATGGGTAATGTCAATAACATTAAACATATTTTAAAATATTAAATATTCACTCCAATATAATAATCACTTATGAAACACCAATATTCGACCCATAGTAAGGGAAAAACTCAGAGAACTTAGACTTTGGTTGCCGTGGAAACGCTTATGCTATATCTCATAAACTAAAAAATATGAACGAATATTACATCTGAGAAAAATGCGTTTGGGAAGTTCTTGACAAAACTGAACCTCAAAATATTATTTTTATTAAGTTCCTTCTCTATATATGCATTTAATTTTCCAATTATATATTTATACACATACATTATGTACATTATACAGGGAGTTATGAAAAAAGTTCGAATATTTAGAAGCGACGTAATATGCATCAAACAAGATATAGAAGTCCTATAAACATGGTCCTAAAATTAATATCTTCTGAGAAATGAACAAATGTTTATCATCACTCTAATGGCAGTATATCTTCCATTGTAAGTTCTTTGGCAAGAAGCAAATGAGGAACCTACACGAGTTTCTAGCTCGTTGGAGGAAGTAGAATGCAGCCGTTTGTCACCACGTGTTTTATTTCTTGCCCAAAGTAAAAGATATGCTGTTTTTGCAGTGATCGTAAACATTGTGATCATCTTACAGAAGTTACTAATAATTGTAGGACCCCTGTTACTGTTACAACAAAACATGGTCCGATTCAACAGATACGAAACTATCTTACCCGACTGGTACAGTAATAATTACTGCAGTGTAGAATCAGTTTACGTACAACAATACGATTATGAATTCTAACGTAATGTCGTGTGCTAAGAGTCCTCTTGATACAAACACAAACAAAGGTATGCTGTGCAATAGAAACGCCGCATTCTATTTTCTCATTTGCTTCTTGCCAAAGAGCTCACAGTGGAAGATATGCTGCTCTTTCAGTGACGGTAAACATTTGCTCATTTCTCAGAAGATATTAATTTTAGAACCCATGGTTGTTGATCTTTTATTTCTTGTTTTTGATGCGTACTACCTCCTCTCTAAATATTGGAACTTTTTTTCCGAACACTCTGTATACGCTTTTTCTCAGAAGTAGATATTTTTCTCTTAATTTGTTTTGCTCGTAAACTGACGATACCTCTTGGATTTTTATTTAATGGTCATAATTTCAAGGTAATTTTTATATGTTTCTGTATTTATTCATTATTTTCAAGCATTTTAACTAGAAAATCTAGGAAATAAACCTCTTAACAGATCGATGACATTAAATGTGTATCACCAAACTTTCTATAAAAAAAATGTTCCATCCCAAAACGCTACAAAATGCTAGATTCTAACATTAAAATTGGTATAATATACTAAATTTGAATTTTAGAGTGCTAAATTTTCAATTATTTAAAAAAAAGTATCGTAGTTAAAATAAAATTATTGACTGCCAAATACATTACAGGTGATATGTTACAGTTGTATCAACAACTAATAAGTACAATAAGTTTATTGAAGATGTTAGTCCGACATGTTTCGGAGATGCTTCTCCATCTTCAGTGATTTATTGTACTTATTAGTGTTCATACAACTGTAACATACTACCTTTAATGTATTTCATAAAATAAATGAACACTATTATTGACCTAACAAGTGTGTTTTATCATAAAATATTCACTACCAATTTTTAACCTTCATTACAGATATGCCTGTGTATGTTACAAGGGGTGTCAGCTAACATTAAGCTGCCTGAAAGTCACCAGGATCTGTCCCACGCCCTCCTGGCTGTTAGTAAGCGAATCTTCACCAACGCACAGCCTGTGGTGTTGTCTCTGCCGGTACGGTATGCCATAGTTCCATCGCCAGATCGAGCGGAATCACAGCGTAAATACGAACACCACCCATACGCGACTAGGGCTCAGAATTCTCTGTGTAACCCATACAATTATTCGACAAGCATCTCAATGTATTCACCTGCGTTTATATCATACGCTCTCTCTAGAGACTACAGTTTGAACTTTTCGAACAGCTTCATTGAGGGTGTGGACATATTGCTCGGAAACCTACATACTAAAGGTCAGTGGCCTGTTTTGGTGTCTCCTACATCCGTCATATCAAGAGAAAGAGAATATAAGAATTTCATCGTCACGGTCAACTACAAGAATAATGATTTGAAGAACCTGGAATTGGGTATCAAACGCCAACTAAGATTCCAGTATATTAACATGACACAAAACCCTAAGGGGCATTTCATTGTGGTGGTCCTAGGAGATCCTGGAACACAAGAAGTAGCTCAAAATATATTTCAATATTTCTTTGATACTAATCACTTTGATACAGCAGTGATTCTACGTGAACCAGAAGGTAGATTTATAAATGTCTTCTATCCAAACAATTTCTGTGTCGTACCTCCGCGTCCAACATTACTTGGCATTTGGATCGAAGACAAGGAAGGTGGCAGGTTACTTGAAAATGCTGATTTCAACAAGGAAGCTATCGAACGAAACTTAACTAGTTGTTGTTTGGAAGTAATGAATACGGAGAGTGATGATCCATTTGTGATTCTCGACGACGAGTATTCTTCTCCGAGGAAGACAGAGGGACTAGATGTGAGATTGCTTGAAATATTTACGAAGTTCGTTAGAGCATCATCCAAGAATTGTGTAGAAAGTTCTGTACATATTACAGTAAGGAATAACATGGCGGAACTATTTCTTCGCCCTCTTGATTCTGAGTTGACAACGACTTATTTCACACGTAGTTATAAATTCTTTGTCCCAATTGCACAGATTTATCCTCGATGGGCAAGTTTGACCAGGGTGTTCACTCCACTGGCCTGGGTTTCCATCCTGGTGTGTATAGTATTCACATCTCTTATTTCACAAGCACTATCTTCTTGTATATCCATCAATGACTCCAACAGATACAGTGGAGTAGTGCACAATTTGTTGAATACCTGGTGTGTAATCCTTGGTGTAGGTGTTGATAAAATGCCCCGTAGCACATCTCTCAGAATATTCTTCTTGTCCTGGGTCATTTACTCTATCTGTGTGAACACAATTTTTCAAGCGTTTTTCACCAGCTACATGGTGGATCCTGGAAGACAGCATCAGATAGATACTCTACAGGAAATTCTGGACAACAATCATACATTTCTATTTCATGAAGCGCACACTTTTCTGGCGTATACCTCAATGTATGACATAGAAGATCGAGCATTCATTACTATGCCTTATATCAACATTATGATCATCGCATTTGCTTCTGAACAGAACGCTGTGATGATGAATGAAGATTTCTTCACGTATTATTCCAAGAAACTGTGTGGCTCAACAGAGCCTCCTGTGTACCACAAATTCAGTGGAGTGGCGGTCCAGATGCACGTCCAAATGATCGTTAGTGGAGGTCGTTACATATTCTGGAAGTTCAATCAAGTTTTGAGTCGGCTAGTGCAGGCTGGAATACCCCGGAAGCTCATGGGTGACATCACAGACCCTTTGGGGCAGCTCAACATCAACAGAGCAGCGGTGGATCTCAGCGAGGAATACGTTCCCATGTCTTTGAGAATTATGCAGTCACCTTTCATTTTCCTGTATCTTGGGTTATTTGTGAGTTTAATTGTTTTCTTGATCGAAGTGGCGTATTATCATGCTATAAATTCTAGAGTTTCTTCATTGATGAAAAGAAAATCATGGTTATAAGCACATTCGGGAGTTTTAAGTGCGCACTTTTTATTTGGTGAAATTAGAACTCTAGGAATGAAACTCATGTGTCAAATATTGCCTCCAGATGAGATTGGAGGTAATTTTTCACAAATTTGTGCATAGTTTTGGCACCTTTATCTCTTTTTGCTTCACTCTGCCCATAATCCCCTATTATACTCTTTCACTGCTACTATGAAATATTTTCCAGGGCATGTTTTATAATTAAATTTGAATTAAATTTGCTTTTCAATTTCAGTGCAAGACAATATTTTATAACAATGTTACATGGTAAAGAAAGCAGAACTGAAGTGAAAGCACCAAACAACAATGAAAAATACCACTCGCTGACCATTGTTAAGTGAGTTGCCTGCACTAGATCTATCTGTGAAGGAGCAATGTGTTTTTAACGAACTCTCTTTTTAATTTCACTGGAATAAGTAGTCTGCTCTAGTGAATGTAGTTTTGTTGCTTAACACTTTTAACACAAGATTTCGTCATGTCGAAGGTGTCCAAATCCAGATTTCTCATCCTGGCTCAGGAATTCGAAACTGATGGAAGTGTTATACGATGCACAGTTTCCTCTGCTGAATGATTCTGGTACACAGGTTGTAACTTTAATAATGACAACTATTTATTTATTACGAATATACAAGTGATACATCTGTGAAACTTCTACAGTCCTTCAATGTAGTAACCAGTATTGTCTACAACTCGTTGCCAGCGATGTGGAAGTCGTAGTATCCCTGTAGCAGTTCCTGTTCTGTTGATGTTTCTGATGGAGCGCCCTACTGCCTGCAGAATATCGGGAACAGACCGGAATCGAACGTCACGTAGTGGTTCCTTCATCTTTGGGATTAAGTAATAATCACAGGGGCTTAAGTCCGGTGAATGTGGTGGATGGAAAAGCACTTCCCACCCCCCAGCGACAGTACAAATCAGTGTACCGTGTGCACCCCTGCGTTGTCCTGCAAAATGATGGGAGCGTTCTGCAAAACGTGTGGGCGCTTTCTTCGCAACGCTGGTCTTAGATTATGCTAAAAGAAAATTACGAAATACTGTGCATTAACATTCAGCTTTGTAAACATGTCGAAACACAACCGCTTAGAGCTGTAACTAACAGTAGGCTAACTTCAACTCTCCACAGTGCATGCGCTGTGAGTCGGACGGAAGAGTCCTTTTTTGGGGGGGGGGGGAAGAGGGCAGACATAGACTAACATGTGGTAGAAGTGACAATTAACTCCGTCTCGTTTCGTGTTTACAGCAGTGTTGCCACTATTAAAGTTACACCCCACGTATGTCACCCAATGATTACTGAATATATTATAGAGATGTACGTGGTTTAAAATTACTTCATTATTTCAGTTATATTAAATAGTAAAAATGATATTTACCGAAATATTTGAATGAAACACTAGCTTTATATACCCTCTTTCTGCCCTCATATTTTTAAACATTTTCCCACTCCTTTATTTCCCCTAGAAATCCTTTCTCTTCACAGAACATAAAATTACAACTGGTAATGGTATAAAATTACAACTGGTAATGGTATGGTCTACCTAACTACAATTTTTTTTTGTCGTATGTAAGAGTTTACTGCATATTTAAGAGGTTGACTTCCATGGAGGACACCAATGTCCTCTCCTGAACATTTTTCTCCCTGCCACACAGGAAGCCGATTTCCGCTGCTACATGTTTGAATTTGCCATGTCTCAATACCACATGTCCGCTGGTTCAGCATTTTGATTATGCATTTGTGTCCTTTATCACCCACAGTAACCTCATGAATGTTTCATTTTGGTGCAAGAGTGACATAAGTCATATTAAATCTTCTTCATTCTCCTTCAAATGAATGTGAATATAAGAAACACATACACACAATAGTAATTTTGATTACTTGTATCAATTATAAATTTTGCATGGGGAGGGTACAAAAAAGTATTGAACCAATATTACAAGGTAATAAATAATGTTCCAGGCCAGAGAGGTCACGGGTATCCGCTACTCGAAAATGTGTCATTTCCAACTTAATTTCTTTTTCATTTAAAAAAAAAACTATATATCACAATCATTTACAGCCAATTTACAACATAATAATGATTTTGACCTGAGGGAGATATTTTTTAAATTTCGGCCTGGTAGTCAACCTTAAATTACGTGAAAATTAGATTATCCTGAAGAGAAGGATGTGTGAGAAAGGAGCAACAACTCTCCTAGCAGTAAATTATGATTTATTGAAATCTCAAATCATCAAGATTTATACCACCTACGAGCTTACAACTGTACTTTCTTATGTATGTAGTAAATGAAGAGCATTACCTACAAGCTGACCTATCAACAATACTCATTTACATTTATTTTCGTGTCCCATTCGTACCAATCTCTGAAAAAGTGAATTGTGTCAGCATAAACCAAAAGTTCAATAAAATTTCTTTTGTTGGTAATTTTGTTAGTGGTATAAGGTTAACATAGGCCTCATATGTTTGCCATTTTACCACTACAATAAAACATAATGCTTGGGATCTACAACTTTAGATAAAAAAAAAATAAATCGATCTTCTGTAGCGTGAATTTGTCGAAGTCCACTTCAGGCAGGGCCTTGTTCACGGGACTATGGAAAGGATGTTTATTTTGAACCTAATTTACTCATTCAATATATCTTCATTATAGATTATTCATAATACGTGACCTATAAACACACAGAAAAAGCAACAAACAAACAAAACAAAAGAAAAAAAAGGCGGAGTCATGCATAAGAAATTCCTTCACGTGTAAACCTACGCTCTCACGGAATCAACCGAAGTCTTCCGAAGGAGACTTAGTGTATGACAGCTGATCATTTTTTTGTGTCTAAGGCTGTACATCATTTTATTATAAACTAGAATGTTTTGTTGATTTAGAAATAAGACTAACACATAGGCCTATTAAAAGAAAACTATAAAATTCAATCTTCATCTTATGATTTTTGGTGACGTATGCACGTATAAAATTCAGAGCTGTTTTCTGGTGGCGAAGGTAAATTTCTCTTATAACGGATTACTGACAATACATTTTGTCGACCAGCACGAATAAACAAACAACAAACCTACAATAACCAGAAAGTTCTTGTTTATTATTTTTATGCTCGACCATTCCGAAATGTAGTAATTATACACCTGGTAGCAGACCTTTAATGCATGTCATTAAAGTACACCTACTCATTAAAGGTCAGGTCTTTCAGCCAATGACGACTCAGGTTACAACTGTTCAGCCAATGACAGATCAGCTTTCTACCGTTATAAAGCCGCAAGTATCGATTATTCTCGGATATGCAATCGAAAGAGAATTAGCGAAAAGTCACGGAGGCTGGAAATCCAATAATGTCGCAGAAGGTTATGTTCTGTTACTATAATAATTAGCGTTAATTGTAAATAATATTCAAATAAATTCAATTTGTCATCTCGTTTTTCAATGTCTAATTTAATTTCAATGTTATCTCTGTAGGTTCTTATGGCCTAGCAAGGTCAATGTGGACATCTGTTCCTCGGAAAAAATCAATACTTTCGCGTCTGCGCACATCTCACAACATACGGGACATTGCTAAAAAATTAATAATATCAAGTTAGAAATATGGTCGAGCATAAAAAGTCGTATGAAACTCGCCTATAATGGCAATTAAGAAGCTCGTATGAAAATTATGAAACTCGCTTGCGCTCGTTTCATAAATATCCATACTCACTTCTTAATTACCTTCATTATTAATAGGCTCGTTGCATAATGTACTATTGACTCACTTCTATTCGAAGTCTTTTCTATTATAGCGAACAGTTAGCAATGCTGTATTCATACAATCCACTCTCAATTACTCGTATTATTACGTCATGGATAAGTTCTACTGTTTCAGGTAGCACATCATGTGCTTTATGTGGATGTTTTCAACGAAGTCAACAAATTAGTTAATTGTATTACTCAAAACTATACATTTATTATGTGAATGTTGCCGTTAATATCTTGAAGATAAATGTTGTATTTGAATGTATAATAAGTTTCATTGTGTACAAGGTTTCCGTAAATGAATTTTTCCCATGTGGTCTGTCATGCAGGAAAGCTTCACGGCGCAAATATATTTGCCTCTATACCATTCTGCACTTGATATTCCGCTCTGCTACCAAAACGTCGTCATGTTTTGTAAGTATTTAACATCTCATAATTTACACTAATCACTGTTACAAATTACTGATAGACCTACAGAGGTGTGAAAATTATTAGAATAATCTTAATTTTAAAGGTTTTTTAATAGTTCCTTCACAAATATTAATTGAATTGATGAATATTGGTATATATTACTATACTGATGTAGGATATATTTACTACTAACAATGCCGGAAAGCATTGTTGTACATTGGTATTTTTCTTATTTTACAAATTGTTATGGGAATTCAGAAATTATTATATTATGTTGGCGGAATTGGAAACATAAAAAATTATATGCACAAAACAGATGTATACGTTCATTTGAACCTTCACAACAATGTAAACGCAAATAACAATTTGTTTAAAGCATTTCTTAGCTAATTTTTTATGTTTCCAATTCCGCCAACATAATATAATAATTTCTGAATTCCCATAACAATTGTAAAATAAGAAAAATACCAATGTACAACAATGCTTTCCGGCATTGTTAGTAGTAAATATATCCTACATCAGTATAGTAATATTTTATACCAATATTCATCAATTCAATGAATATTTGTGAAGGAACTATTAAAAAACCTTTAAAATTAAGATTATTCTAATAATTTTCACACCTCTGTATGTATATATTAAGCACATCCCAATAACTTCAGTATATGTTTACGTCATTTGATTCAGCTGTAAATAAATTTTCGCAACACAAGATAAAAGGAGTAAGGGGGGAGTCGACGGGCGACTCAAAACTCGCCGATATGTGCACCAGCGTATAGGTAATTAAGTATCGACACTTCGCGTCGGTACCTTTGATGTAGCCGGACTGATTTCAATGACCTTCAAGCCAGCTAGAGCGTGAGATTCTGCTTTCTCCCTAGAGTTGGCGCTGACATCACACCAGCTAGCAGTCGACACAGCGGAAATATAACACATACAATTAATACATCTAGGTACATTATGTACTCAAATAAAATAAATTGGACCCATAAAATAATAAATCCGTCATTAACTGTAATGTCTAGACTCTAGAGTTCCTTTGTAATGAGAGTTGAGACGTTGATCTCAACAACAATGAAAATATGTACTGATTTGATGTAACTTATGTATGTATTTATTTACACTGTAAGTGAGCAAGCACCCGGTGGCATGGTATATACAATATAAACAATACACAATAAAATGATAAGCAATACACAATAAAATTTACAATACACAATACAATTTTACAATACATATACAATTTTATACACAATACAATAAGAATACACAATACACTTTAACACAATAATAATAAAACATAAATAAAATACCTAGCACTGAAGATGGAAAAACAAAACTCTTACGAGAAGTAAAATCATGTGTCTATATTATATTATATACAAATATTAAACGAATTTGATACATAATTTTATAATGTATTATATTATTTTATAATATAATTTATTATATCTGGAATATAAAATATTATTGTTACAACTAGTTTGTCACTGAGAAATAAGGAAAAGCTGTTAACTTGAATTTATTTGAAGCAAAGCGTTACTGGATTATGCAATAAGGCAGGCGATGTTTGGATCCTGTGTCTCAACTCTATTCTCAATTATTATCTTCGCGTTTGCTCGATTACACTAACCTCTAGCGCTTGAAAGTGGAAACTAAACGTCGGCGCACAGAGAAACAAAACACAGGAAAATTCGCTCAGCGTCCATTCTTTATAATCCCTATTCGCTGCGTGCACATTATGTGCTATTAAGAGGTGAATAATTCTGACTTGAGCGTTGAGTAGGATGACCAACTTCTGATAAAGAAATACGGGAGACTCGGTTACGACAAATTTTTAGCGAAATTGTTTGGGGTGTGAAGCCAGGACTCATTGGTGGAATGTTTTATATTAAATAATATTACAATACAAACACGAGTTACATGACAATATTGAGTACAGTACATCATTTAAAAATATGCATGTTTCTTAGTTTTAACTTATTTGCAAAGGAATGCCATAGATGATTTAATTTTTTTATACATCTTGATTACACAACTTAATTTTTTTATGCTCGACCATGCCGAAATGTAGTAATTATACACCAGGTAGCAGCCCTTTAATGCACCTCATTAAAGTACACCTATTCATTAAAGTTCAGGTGTTCCGCCAATCAGAAAACACCATTGTAGCAATATGAAAGCGCAAGTATCGATTTCACGAATTGCACAATAAATAACCTACATTTGAAATAAAATCAGTTCTGTTACTATAATAATTAGCGTTGATTGTAAATAATATTCAAATAAATTCAATTTGTCATCTCGTTTTTCAATGTATAATTCAATTTCAAGGTTATATCAAGATTAATGTTTATTTTACTCTCTAGATTATATCAAGGTCGTCGACATTTGTTTCTAGGAAAAAATCAATACTTTCGCGTCTGCGCACATCTCACAATTTACGAGGTATTGCACAAGGTCAGTTCCGCTCCTCACTCAGATAACAATAACATGTATACTTATGAATAATTTCAAGTTAGAAATATGGTCCAGCATAAAAAGTCGTATGCGCTCGTTTCATAAACAAACATACTCGCGTCTTAATTACTACCATTATAGGCTCGTTGCATAATGTACTATTATCTTTCTATCCAAGTTGAAAAAAAAAACTCTTCAATCATACGTGCATAGTTAAACCAAAGATTTCAGGACCATCGAAACAGAATTACTGTTCTGATTGGTACTTGGAGAATTGTGGAGTGAATCAGGCATAGGTTATTGTATTCTAAGATAGTGGTTTTCATTTTTCGGTTATTATTGCTATTACATAAAAAATTCATCATGCCATCACGTGGTCATGGCGTCAGTGTAACTGAAAATGATGACTACACCAGCTAATACTTGGTATTTTATTTCAGCGCGCACACAGATATGATTTCCAGGTCTCGCTGTCGTGTTTACTGGTAAGTATTTACTTCATATGATATTCGTGACAATTTGTTTCCGTCAGCTACATTTACAAAGGCAGTACAATCAGGAATGTGACGTTAATTAAAAATACGCTTGTGATTTTCATTTGTTCCAAGGATATTCATATCCAGGAAGAAGAAGAAGAAGAAAGTTAGGTTCCCTTATGAAAAGGTTGCCAGATTTGAGAAAGCGTATTACATATAATTTGGAAACAGACCTAAAAGGTAAAATGATATCCATTTGAAACGATGAGGTAATCGAATATACAAAATGTCAGAAAAATTTACACCTAAGTAGCGTTTGTGTTCATTTACAGTTAAGAAAGGGGGGGGGGGGAATCATCAGATAGGTTAGAATGATATGAATGCCATATACCGCGAGAAAAATAATAGTACGGATTTACGTATTGGCATTGATATCTAAACCAATCAACAGCCATCGGTTAAGATAACTTGAAATTTCCATTATCACTCCCATACAAATGATTTCTCAAAATCTGAACCGATCCTTTGAGGGCACTAATGGCTATTTCCTTCACAATGCTGTGTGTTAGCCCCAGGTTTTTACATTTGTTGGCAAAGAAGGAGGGTATGGTACCTCGTGCTCCCACCATCAGACCTATCACATCAATGTGGGACAGGCTATATTTATCTTCATAGAACGGGATTGTTGGTTCATAGATCCGTTTCTTTTCACTGTCCACCTCATGCGGTTGATCTGCATGTGTCTCAAATCTGATGGTGGGATCGAGAATGTATGCCGAGTTGTTCTTAATGGCAATGATATCAATTCGCCGAACACTTCCTTGTGTGGCTAGTCCCTGCACCTCTTGATGGACTGTAATATTGGTGTGGTCAATATTTCCTATCATTACGGCGGAAAAGAAATTGACAACAATTTTCATAATTTAATGTCAGTGAATGGAAAACTCCACGAATGTAACAAAATACAGTCCCTTAATTAAAATTAATTAAAATATTAAATAAAGGAATATAAATATTTATCAAATTCCACATATAATATTGTTAAAACTATTAAAATGTAAATAAATAAATGAGTAAATAAATCAATGAATCAATGAATGAATGAATGAATAAGTAAATAAATAAATAAATAAATAAATAAATAAATAAATAAATAAATAAATAAATAAATAAATAAATAATTAAATAAATAAATAAGTAAAATAATAAATAAATAAACGAACAAATAAATTATAAATGAATAAGTAAATAAATAAAAAATAGATAAATGAGTGAATAAGTGAATAAGTAAATAAATAAACAAATTAGTTAACAAATAAACAAATAAATAAAGATACAAACAAAGAAAGCAAGGAAACAAACGAATAATTAAATACTTGAATAAATATAAAATAAATAAATAAATAAATAAATAAATAAATAAATAAATGAGTAATTAAATCAATGAATGAATGAATAAATAAATAAATAAATAAATAAATAAATAAACAATTAATTAAATAAATAAATAAGTAAAATAATACATAAATAAACGAGCAAATAAATTATAAATGAATAAGTGAATAAATAAAAAATAGATAAATGAGTGAATAAGTAAATAAATAAACAAATTAATTAACAAATAAACAAATAAATAAAGAAACAAACAAAGAAAGCAAAAGGAAACAAACGAATAATTAAATACTTGAATAAATATAAAATGAATAAATAAATAAATAAATGAGTAAATAAATCAATGAATGAATAAATAAATAAATAAATAAACAATTAATTAAATAAATAAATAAATAAATAAGTAAAATAATAAATAAATAAACGAGCAAATAAATTATAAATGAATAAGTGAATAAATAAAAAATAGATAAATGAGTGAATAAGTGAATAAGTAAATAAATAAACAAATTAATTAACAAATAAACAAATAAATAAAGAAACAAACAAAGAAAGCAAAGAAACAAACGAATAATTAAATACTTGAATAAATATAAAATGAATAAATAAATAAATAAATAAATAAATAAATAAATAAATGAGTAAATAAATCAATGAATGAATGAATGAATGAATGAATGAATGAATGAATGAATGAAGAAATAAATAAATAAATAAACAATTAATTAAATAAATAAATAAGTAAAATAATAAATAAATAAACGAGCAAATAAATTATAAATGAATAAGTGAATAAATAAAAAATAGATAGATAAGTGAATAAGTAAATAAATAAACAAATTAATTAACAAATAAACAAATAAATAAAGAAACAAACAAAGAAAGCAAGGAAACAAACGAATAATTAAATACTTGAATAAATATAAAATGAATAAATAAATAAATAAATAAATGAGTAAATAAGTCAATGAATGAATGAATGAATAAATAAATAAATGAATAAATAAATAATTACATAAATAAATAAATAAACAAATAAATAAGTAAAATAATAAATAATTAAACGACCAAATAAATTATAAATGAATAAGTAAATAAATAAAAAATAGATACATGAGTGAATAAGTGAATAACTAAATAAATAAACAAATTAATTAACAAATAAACAAATAAAGAAAGAAACAAAGAAAGCAAGGAAACAAACGAATAATTAAATACTTGAATAAATATAAAATAAATAAATAAGTAAATAAATAAATAAATGAATAAATAAATCAATGAATGAATGAATAAATAATTAAATAAATAAATAAATACATAAACGATTAAATAAATCAATAAATAAGTAAAATAATAAATAAATAAACGAACAAATAAATTATAAATGAATAAGTAAATAAATAAAAAATATATAAATGAATGAATAAGTGAATAACTAAATAAATAAATAAACAAATAAAGAAAGAAACAAACAAAGTAAGCAAGGAAACAAACAAATAATTAACTACTTAAATAAATAAATAAACAAATAAATAAATAAATAACCAAGCACTTAATTTCATAAACCATTAACCAATGTTTCTTTGCAATAATGAGAGGAAAATTATTTACTCATTTTACACAATTTGGATACAACCTGTATATTAAGTATTTACGATCTAATTTAGCCACCGTCGTAGCACTGACTGTAACGCGTTGGACTCAACATAGCAGGTTGCTCAGTAGCTTAGGTTCACTGCTGTTTAGGCCAATTACATATTCACTGTTTTCCGAGATTCCCACAATCCATTAGACGAATGTCACGTAGGCTAATCCAATAATTTAGCTACCACCAAACCCTGCGACAAATATAAGCGCTCGGCTGTTGTGTGTCCAGAAAAAAATAGTTACGAGGTGTTATAGTTGCTTAAACGCAGATTATGTTCTTATTAAAGTTAAAAAAAATTACTAATACAATTTACCATCACTTTCTAATATTCATTTCAGGTATGCCTGTGGATGTTACAAGGGCTGTCAGCTAATATTAAGCTGCCTGAAAGTCACCAGGATCTGTCCCACGCCCTCCTGGCTGTAAGTGAGCGATTCTTCACCAACGGAAAGTCTGTGGTTTTCTCAGTACCCGTAAGGTCTGAGCTCAGATATGTATCGCCAGGTAACAGTGACGTTAAGCAATATTATGGAGATGTCCAAGAAGTGACCGTAACTCAGAATTCCCTGTGCAACGCATATAATTCTTCCTTCAAGATCGAAATGTTTTCAGCTGCATATAAATCATACATTCCACCAAGAGGACACAAGTACATTTTTTCGGAGATTCGCACTGAGGGTGTCAACACTGTGCTTGAGTATTTGCACGTGTTAGGTCACTGGTCTGTTTTCGTTTCCCCTGCAATCAATAGCTCGATCTTGTTAAGGGAAGAAGAGTGCCAGAACTTCATTTTCACAGTGAACTACAAGAATAATGACTTGACGAAGCTGGATAAGGAAATCAGCCAACAAATACAATTCCAGACTGAGAACAAGTTAAGAAACCCTAGTGGACACTTCATTGTAGTCGTCATGGGAGACCCTGGAAAGAAGAAAGTTGCACGAAAAATATTCAAATGCTTTTTCCATAGAAAATATTTTGATACTGTAGTGATTCTACGTGATCCAGAAAGTAGAGACATCAATATCTTCTACCCAAACACTTTTTGTTCTACTTTTCCGGAACCAGCATTATTTGGAATCTGGATCCAAGACAAGGAACGTGGAATGTTGTTTCAGAATCCAGATTTCAACAAGGAACATATCGAACAAAATTTAACAGATTGTTGTTTTCGCGTGCAATACACCTTCACTGATCCATTTGTGATACTGGATCCCATGGATCCGTTTTCGACGAAGAAGGAAGGATTGGATGTCACATTACTCCAAATATTCACAAATGTTTTCGGAGTTTCGAACAAGAATTGCGGAAGTAGATCGGTAAATATTACGATAGCAAACAACATGGTGAAGCTATATTTTACCCATTTGGATCATTTTGATTTGACAACGTCGTATTTCACTCGGAGGTATAAATTCTTCGTTCCAATTGCACAAATGTATCCCCGATGGGCAAGCCTGACTAGGGTGTTCACCCCACTCGCCTGGGTTTGTATTTTGGTGTCGATAATGTTCACTTCACTTGTTTTACGATTCTCGAAATCGTGGACATGTATCAAGGATCACAACTCATACAATGGAATAGTGTACAGTTTCTTGAGTATTTGGTGCGTAATCATGGCTGCAGGAGTTGACAAAATTCCCCGTAGCATACATCTGAGAATAGTATTCTTGTCCTGGGTAATTTATTGCATTTGTATCAACACGGTTTTTCAAGCGTTTTTCACCACTACATGGTGGATCCTGGAAGACGGCATCAGATTGATACACTACAGGAAATTCTTGACCAGAATTACACAATGCTATTTGATGACGTCGATACTCTCTTAGCATATTCCTCAGTCCATGAGATAGAAAATAGATCATATATTTCTCTATCTTCTATCGATGTTGTGACAATCGCATTTTTATCTGAACATGCTGCTGTGATGACCAATGAAGATTTCTTCATGTATTATTCCAAGAAGTTGTGTGGTTCAACAGAGCCTCCTGTGTACCACAAGTTCAGTGGAGAAGCTATCCAGATGCACGTCCAGATGGTAGTATATGGAGGTCGCTATTTATTCAGTAAGTTTAATCAAGTTTTGGGTCGGCTAGTGCAGGCTGGAATACCCCTGAAGATCATGAGTGACATCACAGACCCTCTGGGGCACCTCGGCATCAGCAGAGCAGCGGTGGATCTCAGCGAGGAATACGTGCCCATGTCTTTGAGTATTATGCAGTCACCTTTTATTTTCCTGTTTCTTGGGTTATTTCTGAGTTTAATAGCTTTCCTATGTGAGACGTTGTATCACTAGTCTAGAAGTTTTCGAGCTACTTTATTGAACAAAGAGACATCCTAGTTGTAGGGTCAAGCAGTAGGTGACAACTCTGACCTTCATTGAAGAAATAATTCGCTAGGGTCGTATTCATAAATGAGACTTTGGACAAAAGTTGACTTTGGCTGCCATTTTCCTATTCACAGTCGACACTTTGACGAAAGTAAACTTCAATCGTCACTTTTCACTAAAGTCACCGAAAATCTAGACTTTGCCTTTGATTTTCGTTCGTGAACATTAGGAATATTGCTAATATTTGGGAAATTTTTGAGTTTGCCGAGAATACAGGACGGATACAGAAAATTATTAAAGGTGTTAATGTTCCTCACCCTATATTATAGGGGAAATGATTTGAAATTAAGATTCAGATTTCACAAATAAACCGTATTGGATATCCTCGCCATATTCCAACATGCACTGTATAATAATAATAATAATAATAATAATAATAATAATAATAATAATAATAATAATAATAATAATAATAACAATAATAATAATGAAAGAGGGTTACCTGTTCCACTAATAATATAACCTATTTCATAGAGATTTTACTCTGCCTTAATATTGATTTTGATTATTTAATTCTATAGAGGCCAGATTACATACATTTGGACTAGAAGCTTGTGCAGCAAATGCTGCAAACTAAGTTCATTACACGTTCAAATAAACATTTTTCAGATTTATTTTCAATGAAGAATACCAGACATTCTGAAAGTTATTTGCTTACATAATAATGAAACATACTCTCTCTCGAGCCAATACTGAAGAGAACTACGCATATAAATATCTACACCACACCGCCATTAAATATATGAAAAAGACCCAACCCCACTTGATTAATAACTATAAAAATATTTGATTTTTAATAATATTATTATCTTACGTAAGTTTTATAGTTTTCAGTAACATATACTATATATACTATATAGCCGCCACTCAGTAAAATATAGAAATCAAAATCTAATTTAAGTTATTCTCTACATCTACTTACATAACCCCAAAACGTTTCACTTTCATATCATCAATATAGCATTAATATGTATAATTAATGAAAAATAATCACATCATGGCATTAACTACAATAATATTTCATTTCTAATGGTAATAATGTCATCAAACCACCTCAAGTTTTGTAGATTTTAATATCCAATACACAGCTGTACCCAGAAAATTACACACCACAGAATCGAACCTGTAAAATATTTTTAGTAAGTTAAGTTATTAATAACCAATTTAATTTGAACTCTAAATATGTCAGCATTATTGCAGATCATGGCCTTCGTGTAATATTGTTTACTGTAGTGTGTGTTTTGTTTTATTCTGAAATGCAATTAGCTAGTTCTCAAAACTGACGACAGATGGATTTTGGAAAATAGGAAAATTATGTTGAAAAATTGACATTTCACAGAAAACCATTATTTTTATGAAAAACTTTAAGTTCCAAGCTTCAAAATGAGGGGTCATTTATTGAAATCCGTTCAGCCGTTTTCTCGTAATTTCCATTACCAGTTCAAATTATATATATATATATATATATATGCAATTAATTTATGATCATGGTGTAAATGACTGCTGTCATCATAATACGGTTTTTTGGATATTGATTTAAAGTAATTTTCCAAGCTTTTTTTATTTCTATTTTAGTAGGATATTTTACGACGCTTTATCAACATCTAAGGTTATTTAGCGTCTGAATGTGATGAAGGTGATAATGCCGGTGAAATGAGTCCGGGGTCTAGCACCGAAAGTTACCCAGCATTTTTCCAAGTAGTTTTTATAGACTTGTAGGGAGTAAATCTACCAACTGTCAGCAGGATGAAATGCCTATATCTCTTTCATAGTCTATCGTTTGTGGCATCTTCTTATCTTCCATATGTTCAGAATTATTTTACAATGAAATAATATTATTTTTATATAAAGCTGTAGGAATGGCTAATAAATAAACGTATAACGTGAACCGATGGTAAATTATTTCGTTGATTTGTGATTGAAAAGATGGCTCTGTTTGTGACAACTGCTACTCTATTTCAACTATCCATTAATTTAGAAGGCCATGATTATGGCTGTCAACGTTGTAACCAGATCGTCTAATCCCGACTTACCAAAGTCAAAGCCAAAGTCTCAGAAGTATTGTCTATAAATAGGACTTTCAACAAAGTTGCTACAAAAGTAGACTTCAAGAAGCCTTCATCCACAGTCTAGTTTATGAAATATGACCCTTAGGGCTTTCGTTAATGAACAGTTCAAACATCTCTGAGTCTATTATATTCACTCATAACATTTTAAATTGTACAAAGAGCACGGTTTCCAAATTATGCAATGTTTCTACAGAACAAAATCCGTGATTATAAATTGTTGTAATTCTGTAACAATGCGTATTATGAAATTCATATCTGTGCCATTGGAACGGCTAAAAGAATTTCAGATATGTAATTTATCTGTTGGAGGAAAACAATAGATATCATCATAAGAAAAAACAAGGATGATATTCCCGTTGTTTCACTCGTCATTGTGGCATTGTTGGACAGAACCAAATTCTGTTAACTGGTGTAAATATTTATATTTAGACTCAGTATGAATTCTGCAGCATTTAAACAATTATGGCGAAGCTACAGGAACGTAGCTGGTGTGTATTGGAATACCATAGCACACGGAGTGCAGTGAGAATTAAGCGTGTCTTCAAACAGGAGTTTCAACATTGCTTCTGTAACATTGCAGAACGAAAAGTTACATTTGTTCGGATCAAATTTCTGGACATTTAAAGGACAAAACTAAAATTTCTTCGAACATTTATTATCGTAATACACTGCTCTCTTAAATTGACTGAGCATATTGGGAATTAAATCAATCACTTTCCTAAAACAAGATATGATATATTTCATATAAAACAACTTTTATCTCGAAAATAAAGCCAAAACCAACAAAATTGTAATAAACTTTTTTGTTTGAAATATCTCAAAGAATAATCCCTTGAAATTAATGACATTACTTATGGTTCACCCTGTATATGGCTCTCAAATAGACTACAGTTATTAGTGTTATAGAAAGTACATTTTATTACTTAAATTCGAGTATGAATTTTGCAATTAATTTCGTTAAATCCCCTGTGACATTTCTGTTGTGTTTAATAATCAAATGAATTAATTTTATCTTTTAAACTATTTAGATTCGGTCACATTGGGAAGGTGCGATAAGAAATGACGTATTGCCCTTTGAATCAATTTTATCCATGCAAGTCATTATTCTTCAAGATAAGACATGAACTAGGAATTTATAAATGTGTAATACTAACGTACTTGTGTTAAGGGGTTAGGTACAGCTTACAGCACTAAATTTTTTGGAAATATTCAACATTGTTTTCCTCCATTACTATATCTTGTACAATAATGAAAATTGGTATATGTAAAACACTGTCCTTCTGCTATATGAACAAATATTTTTAAGATTTAAAAAACATATATTTATATTTTTTTTTTCAAAATTCAAAGTTCACTGTGCAGTGATGAAGCGTTTCCCTCATATTTCATAAACTTGTTAACTTTTTCATGTTCTCTCGCTTTTATTTTATTGCTGAAACTCATGTTTACAATATCATGGTATTTCAACTACATTCCTTAATAAAATATATATATTTTTTAATTTTGTGTTAGATATTTGACCACTTTTTAAAATGAATTTATTTTTTATCAGACAATCTATCAAAGGTAGAGACGTCATTTTGCATCATATTGTAGATATGACATGCATAAATACACACACAAAATTTCATCACAGAATCTTGGATGGTTCTTTAGTTATGTGGGAAATGCTTCATCACTGCACAGTGAACTTTGAATTTTGAAAAAAATATCTAAATAATTTTTTTAAATCGTAAAAATATGTTTATATTATAGCAAAAGGACAGTGTTTTACACATACTAATTTTCATTATTGTACGAGATAGAGTAATGGAGGAAAAATATTGAATATTTCCAAAATTTTACTCTTGTAAGCTGTACCTAAGCTCTTAAGTACAGATTTCGAATTTATTGTTAAACTTAAATATGTAAAGATCAGATTTTCTTTTCCCAAAGGCACCAGATTTTGTTCCGACATTTTTGGTCTTCTCTCTTGAGAGTAGCTTAGATATCACCCATTTCTAAAGTTGAGGCTCATGGAAGGAAGAGTTACGTTGCCGTGATGATATATGTTAGGATGATTATGTGTCACCAGCAGAGATTTTAAATCTAAGTTAACCTAACTTCCAGAGCATGAATGAATATACAGGAACAGTTCAGTTTAAATAAAAATACTTGTGCTCTAATCTGGAATCGAACCTGAGACCTCATGAACTGTGACCAGAAACTCTGACTACTAGGTTTTAAGATTTTAATCTGCAAGAAGATTATTATTTATGTTCAACTGCATGTCTTACTGTTACCAACGCTTAAAACAATGAACATGTGTCAATAGAGCCAACACAACAATGAAATATCTTTGTAAAGAATTGGAATGATACATAAATATAACATAAAATAAAACATAAATTTTACTACGAATATGAATTTAGTACAGAATTATTACGTGTTAATTTAGAAATAACACAGAGCGCTAACAAATTTTTAAAATACAATATAAATTGCACCTTAGCGACAACGGTAAATTGTAACGCATTCTTACACCACAACGTTTATCGACTAACATGAAAAAAAAAAAGAAGTACGATATTTCTGTTATTGGCAACTCTTCTTTGTACAACGTATAAGCAGTTGGCGATGTTATATCCACAAAAGCCACTTTGAATTGTTATGCTTAAGAAAAAAGATGAATTCGTTGTTTCAGATATTGCCACGTGTTTTATGTCCATTTGTCCACGTTAATCAGTAAAATCAACGAATTAGTTAATGTATTAAATCGGATCAATACGTTAATAATACAGCAGTTGTCATCAATATTTTGAAGAGTATTCTTTTTATTGTAATGTATAATGTTTTACATTGTGTGTAATGTTTGTAATTTGTCAAGTGCTTTCACGTTGATTGTCACTCAGAAAGTTTTCTCCAGGCGGCAATTTTTCAGTCTATTGAATAATTTTTTAATATACAATTTCATAGTAAATTACTGCACTACTAGCACCACTTCATCATGTTTTGTAAGTATTCAATACATCATACAAGGTGTTAGGGGTATATGTGGAAATATTTTCAGAAACCATATTTTGTAAAAAGAAAAAATTCTCAATCTCCGAAGTTACTTTCGGGCATTGCAAATGGCATGTTTTTAGTTTAGTTAATACTCCCAGTCGATTTATTTTCTACGAACGCCCGGCTAGTTACGTGGATGTCCAGTCTTGTGGGGGTTATCTGTCATCCAGGCTTACTATGAAGATCTTTGTGCTGTAACAGGTTGTCAAGTAATTTAAAGTGTATCCAATCATAATCACTCTTTGTTATACCTATAAATCAGTGCCTGTATGTATGCCTTTGCTCGACTGGACTTCGATGCCTGTTGCCTACATACAACGTTTCCATGGAATCGCTTCCCCAAAAACGTCATCACCGCACGCCGCTGGTTTCAATATGACCATTTAGGATCAAATTAATTGTTAATTTTTACTGCAGTGCGTTCGAATTTCGAAAACACTACACAATTTTAGTTTCGTAAAAACTTCAATAAAAGAATATAATAGAAATTAATTTTATCAACATTAACCTCACTAGATGTTTAGATGTATCTAGAGCATGTTTAGAAGAACCTATATAAAGATTATAAGAAATAAAGTACTCTAATACAATAAAATATTAATTGGCTTACTAAAATTCTATTTCACTAATGTTAGCTTCACCAAAACGTCAGAACGAAGCCGCCATTTTCAGTTGACTATCTATGCGGTAAAGAAATGACGATCGGAAAGCATGTTTTATAGTATCGTAAAGAATTTGCAGTTTCAAAGGCTGGCAAACAAAGAAACAAATGCTAGGGAAGTAGTAAAAACAAACAAATGCTAGAGAAGTGATAAAAATAGACAAGTGCTATGTAAGTGATAAAATTGTAGGATAAAGATTTACGATTGGACGAAACACATCATTTCGTACTGTTTTACTGGCCAATAGTAGCATGACGTAGTAAAAGTGTAATATTCAAAATAAAAAAATCCCAATAAAATATGTGTCATTTATTTCTAAACTATCACTAAAAAATTGAATTAAAATCCGTATTAAAATGATATTGAAATAAAAAAAAAACATACAAAATAAAATACGAGTAATATCTCAACTGTTAAAACGAACTAATAGTGAAATCTTAACTTTATATATATATATATATATATATATATATATATATATATATATATATACAGGGTGTTTAAAAATACGGGGCATAATTTCAGGTATGTATTTCCCACATGTAGGCAATCAAAATAGTTCATTACAACATTGTCCGGAAATGCTTCATTTCCGAAATTCACCGGAACGTTTTTCTTTCCGCTGGTCGTTGCCGTCAAAGAAGACATTAAGAGGGCACTCTGACAGTTCATTCCGAGGCGAAGGTTACATTCAGTGTTGTGTAGGCGTTAGACTGTGCGACATGTATTCAAATCAAGAGCTGGCAGAGATACACTTCATGTACGGTAAGGCGGACGGCAATGCTGCGCTGGCTCGTCGTTTGTACCAGGAGAGGTACCCACAGCGACAATGTCCAGATCGGAAGACATTTGTACGTCTCCATTACCGTCTGTGCGAGTATGGAAAATTTAACTCTCCTGCTTTGGGAAGGGGACGACCAAGATGTACAACTCCAGAAGTACAGGAGGAGATTCTGGAGGCTGTGAACATGACTCCTTCTATCAGCACACGAAGGGTAGCGTTGCAAGTCAATGTTCCTCATACGACTCTCTGGAGACTGTTGAAAGGGTATCAATTGTATCCTTATCATTTGCAACGTCTACAGGCCCTGTCACCAGCAGATTACCCTGCACGAGTTAGATTCTTGCAGCAGTGTGGTGTAAATCCGAACTTTCCTGCCTTAGTATTATTTACAGATGAAGCACAGTTCACACGAGATGGCATAACAAATTTCCACAATCAGCATGTATGGGCGTATGAAAACCCACGTGCAACTGTTCCATCTCATCACCAGGTGCAGTTCTCCCTCAACATGTGGGCCGGTATCATTGGTGATCGATTAGTTGGACCCCATGTACTTGTAAACAGACTTACGGGGCAGGCGTACACAAACTTCCTAGAAAACACCATACCTCATGTTTTAGAAGACACTCCACTGATCAATCGTCAACATATTCACTTCTTGCATGATGGCGCTCCTGCACACTTCAGTCGTACGGCTCGCCGGTACTTGGATCGAAGGTTTCCTGATCGATGGATAGGTAGAGGTGGCCCAATTGCTTGGCCTCCACGCTCACCTGATCTGAACTCTCTCGATTTCTACTTGTGGGGCCATTTAAAATCATTGGTTTATTCGTCTCCGGTGCCTGATTTGGAATCCCTTCGGAATCGAATTGTGGCATGTTCTGAGGACATACGCAATACTCCTGGAGTTTGGGATCGTGTTCGCAGGTCAATGAGACATCGATGTGAGGTCTGTATTCAAGCAGGAGATGCACATTTTGAACATCTTCTGTAATGACAACGACCTGCGGAAAGAAAAACGTTCCGGTGAATTTCAATGTTTTGAAGGCCATAACTCGGAAATGAAGCATTTCCGGACACATGTTGTAATGAACTATTTTGATTGTCTATATGTGGGAAATACATACCTGAAATTATGCCACGTATTTTTGAAACGCCCTGTATACATTTTGTTACTTGTACTTGCGGTACACGATCCTCGATCATCCTCGATCAAAGGACGAAGAGATCCTGTATCCCGCAGTCTTTGGTACAGAGCAGCAAATATTAATCTGGTTGGATCCTACGATTTGCAAATCGTAGCCAATACAGCTCCCTTGCCAAGATTGCAGATTCTCTTGCTGTTCCTCACATTAAATGAATATCGACTAATTCAGCGTCAGAGTAAACTTACATTACGTCACATGATGGTGAGTGAGCTGCCTGTAAGGTTAAGGACCATTAACTGGGAGAAAGAATGTTATGCTGAAATGCGTGTGATCGAAAGACGTGCGCATAATCTAACCTGACAGGCGTTTCACAGTACGATCATTCATAAAACATCAGATACTTATGATACGAACATTTCATATGAAGTTACGATAAGTATATCGTACAATGTTTTATCCACTTTGATTAAGGTTTGATTATTTAATAAAATAATTGTATTACTTTTATTAGTTTTGAACATGTCTTTTGTGGAGAGACGATTGTATTATTATTATTATCATTATTATTACTACTACTACTACTACTACTACTACTACTACTACTACTACTACTACTACTACTACTACTACTACTACTACTACTACTACTACTACTACTACTACTACTACTATTATGATTAGTTTCTTCCTACGAAAGGCGATTCGTTTATGTTTGTTTTATTAGTTTTCAACGCGATAGGCTTTTTTTATAACAGAAGAACAGCAGTACTAGGAGAAATAAACAAACAATGTTAAAATGAGGATTAAGATATTGAAATGCTGCAAATTCTGCAACTGAAAGTTCAGTGCCATTGTTATTATTGTTTATAATAAATAACATCAATTCCATTTTATTTTATTTAATGTGTGGTTCACATTACGAAATCAGTTAGGTAACAGCAGTATAATTACCTAACTAGTTGCGTAATAGTTGTCTTTATAACATTTTTATTAGTAGGCGTAATGTAAAGTACACATTACATAGTCAAAGTTGATTAAATACGTGACAAATTTGTGAGAAAACTATGAGAGCAAGGGAAAAAGTAAATATGACATTGTTTTACAAGTATTTTTCTTAAACACGTATCAAAATATTTGCACGAATACCCCTAACAGCCTGTATATTTCAGTTTGTATTCTGATGAATGTTGACTTCCAAATGGAGGAGAGAAATGCCAGCAAGTTTTATATGAACATCCTGTTCAGGTTTTAAGTCCTTTGTGTCCTATAAATTTGGAATTAGGCGAGAGCGGAAGGGTGGTGGAGGCTGAGTAGCTTCCTGAAATTTTCTAAGTCTAAAAGTACAAATTCGTGACTTTTTGTTACAGATCTTGCTTCCTAAATCTCGACACATCTTCTGTCAACTTCACAGTTAAATATATGATGATTGCAAAATACTTGGAAGCCTCGAAGGCACTCAAATAAATTAAACAAGGGGTATTGTTAAGATGCGGCGTCTCTTGATTTGAAGGACACGAGTTCGTTTATCCATCCATTGTTAGGAAGCAACAGACATTTGTGGGGGTACATCCAACTTAAATACAAAAAAGCTACGTAAATTTGATCTTCATTCACCTAACTTTTCCTTAATGAATTAAGTTGAAAATATATGAGGTTATTATTCGCAACTTCATTTGCAAGAACCACTATTTGGATTAAAAAATGACATTTTAAATTTTCGAAATTTTTTGTAATTTTTTAATCACTCACCTTTTCCCTTCTAGCTCCGGCAATTAATAAAAAAAAACATTTCAAATATTTTTGTCCGGTCAATTCCAGACGTCTGTGGCAACAATGTGAATAATTATCATTAATTTATTCGCATTGTGACCAGTAATTCTTTTTAATTTCCTCAAAATTTCATTAAAAATACGTTTTTTATATTTTTTACATTCGTAAGGGGTAAATATGTTCATTCACATTGTAGATCCTGACATATAATATAATAATTATACAATGTTTCATACAATTATCTTCAATAGTTCTTGAGTTATGAGCGAAATGGTTTGCCATTCTAGAGTTTCACAGAACGACCGACATGCTTTTCAATCGGCGTTGCCATCAAATACCGTTCTGGTGGATATTTTTGGCCATAACTCGGAAAGTAATAGAAATATTTATAAAATCTTTTATGGGCAAAAATGCGAAATTCTATATTAGAGATTTGAGTCAAAAAATAAATTTTTAGACGAGTTATGTGAACTTGTTTTTAAAAATGTTCAGAAGAGTATCACGAAGGTCGTTCTGAGATCTGCTCGTCCATTTCGTCGAATACAAATACATTTCATGATTAATTGATAATTATGTCGTGATAATCCCCTTCTGAATCCTACAAAATGGTATTGCTAAGGTAAGACTATTTCAATATTACCTTAACAAACAAAAATATAAGCAAAATGATAATTAACCATTAATGCTCTGTGTTTACTTAAAATATTCGGCAGATCAACGTTTCTTAGGCCGCTGTATGTGTGGATAATAACTCCTCAGTATTTTTACACTGAACCCCAACCTATGTAACTCTTTGTCTGTTGTTTCAGTGTACACACATAGAGCTGGCTGTTGGACCATGTCGTGTTTGATGGTAAGACTTTACATCAACTACTGTTCGCTAATTCTTACCAGGAAGCCTATTTCTGTGTATATTATGTAACATGGTTTACTTATATAGGAATTTAATATGGGAAATCAATTACTTGTAATATAGACTATAATGTCTTCGAGCAATACTTAGGTATATACAAGGCGAACCATAATTAATATCAATTTCAGGGGCTTAATCTTTGAGATATTTCAAACAAAATATTCAAATAAAATTTATTATTCTCGTTTTCGCTTCCTGGTCTGGGACTTTAAAAGGCTGTAGCGTAATTTTTATTATTATTATTATTATTATTATTATTATTATTATTATTATTACTATTATCATTATTATTATTATTATCATTGTGTTAATAGTAATTATTATTTTATCAATACTGTCATTGTTATAGCCTAGATATGATTATTGTTATTGTTACTGATATTATTGTTATTATTATTATTACTATTATTATTATTGCTGTTGTTGTGTTACTAGTAATAATTGTTTTTATTAATACTGTCATTGTTATAGCCTACATATAATTGTTATTGTTACTGATATTATGATTATGATTATGATTATTATTATTATTATTATTATTATTATTATTATTATTATTATTATTATTATTAGTGGTGGTTAGATGTCGACACACTTTTAGCTAATAAGAATTCCTTGTTATTTCAGATGTGGCTGTGGTTGACTCAAGTGGTGTCAGCTACTATCAGGTTGCCTGACACTCACCCAGATCTGTCTCATGCTCTACTGTCAGTAAGTGAACGAATGTTCACAAATCAACAACCTGTGGTCTTCTCTGTTCCAATGGAATATAACGTCAAGTATGCATGGCGTAGTCGAGGCAGCCCAAATCGTAACTATGGCCAATATGAACAAATGACTATAGCGCAGAATTCCCTCTGCAACGTCAACAATTCTTCATACATCATTCATATGTTTTCAGCTTTAAGCACAACTCGTCCATTTACAGTATCCTACAAGATCAATGTAACTCACAGCTGGATTGATGGTTTGAACACTCTGCTTCACAACTTCCACGAGTTAGGGCACTGGCCAGTTCTTGTAACTCCTGTACGAACCAGTATAAGCCTATGGAGGAAATCAAACTACCAGAATTTTATACTGACGGTAAAATACAAGGACAACGATTTGATCAAATTGCAAGCAGAAATCTACCAACAGATAGAGTTCCAGTTTGAAAACATGCTACAAAACCCTAGTGGACACCTCATTGTGGTGGTGATGGGAGATTCTGGAACGGTGGAAGTTGCACAAAAAATATACGAATATCTATTTCGAAAATATTATTTTGATTCAGTAGTGATCTTGCGAGAACCAGAAGGTTTAGCTGTCAATGCATTCTATCCCAACAATTTCTGTACTTATCATCCTGAACCTGTATTATTTGCCAACTGGATCGAAGACACAGACGGTGGAAGATTGCTTGAGACTGCAGTTTTCAACAAGGAACAAATCGAACTGAATGTAACAGGTTGTTGTTTTTCAGAACTAATGGCATATTCAGATCCATTTATGATAGTAAACCATATAGATAATGTTTCAATGCATACGGATGGAGTGGATATCAGGTTGGCTGAAATAATTAGAAAGATTTTCAGAGCTTCAGACAAGAAATGCGATGGAACTTCTGTACAGATTGTAATTACAAACACAATAAAGGATGTGTATTACATGTCATATTATGATCTGACAACGCCCTACTTTACCCTGAGTTATAAATTCTTCGTTCCATCTGCAGAAGTCAATCCTCGATGGGCAAGCTTCACCAGGATGTTTACTCCAATTCTTTGGGCAACCGTTCTGTTGTCTATAATCATTTCCTCTTTGACTTTACGTGTTCTAACATCGAGTATTTTCGTAAAGGATACTAGAAATTATAATGGAACTATGCACTGTTGGTTGAATATCTGGTGTGTAATCCTTGCCGTAGCAGTTGATAAAATGCCCTCTAGCACGCCCCTCAGAATGTTCTTCTTGTCCTGGATCATTTACTCAATCTGCATCGACACAGTTTTCCAAGCGTTTGTGACCAGCTACCTGGTGGATCCTGGAAGACAGCATCAGGTGGACACATTTCAGGAAATTATGGACCAGAATTACACAATTGTATTTGATGACTTTCATACCTTTGGTTCGTATTCATATAATTATGATATTGGAGATCGATCACATTACGTTGTTTTTTCCATCGAAGCTCTGAATGCCGCATTTCACTCCCAACACATGGCTGTGATGGTCAATGAAGACTTCTTCACATACTACTCCAAGAAATTGTGTGGGAAGGTAGAACCCTGCGTACCATAAGTCCAGTGAGGAGGGGATCCAGTTACACGTGTATATGAGAATTACAGGAGGAAGTTATTTATTTCGGAAGTTGAATCAATTGCTTGGTCGTTTGGTCCAAGCAGGGATTGTCAGAAAAATCGTGAGTGACGTCACTGATCCTCTGGGGCACCTCGCCATTGACAGAGCTTGGAGGGACCTCAGCGAGGAATACGTTCCCCTCTCCTTGGATATAATGCAGTCTCCTTTCATTTTCCTGTCTCTTGGGTTGTTTCTCAGCGTAATGGTTTTCCTTAGTGAGATGGCAGTTCACTATGCTGGAAGATCTGCAGCCTGTTTATTGAGGAAGAGGAAGTAATGCTGGGGCACATCACTACTGACACTATCTCACTTCATTACAAGATGAATTCTATGCCTCTTAGTTTGAGAATATTTCCTTGGCTCTATCGTCAGAACAAGCTTGTGACCTTTCTATTTCTGTTTATTTGAACTACCAAAGCAAGTAGTAAGTACGAAAATTGCGATATTTTTTAAAAGACAATTTGAATCACTTTATACGTAGATAAAGTTTGGAATTCAAAACAAGTAACTATCAGTGCTCAAGGGATTACTGTCAAGTAATGTGTATTATTTTTGAAGTGAGCATGATTTTCAAATCGGTTAATACGGATCGCAAGATATTGGTTCCAATTTCTGACACATCCGGTAGTCTAATTTCTCACCTCATGGTGAAAAATCATTCCACACAATTGCCCGTTCTATATCTTCGCCTTTGTAGAAATCAATAATAATTCTTATAGTTTAAAAAATTTATGAGCTTTCAACATTAGAGGTTGAATTTCACGAGATATGTTCGCTGACCAATGAAGATTGAGTATTTGTGGTCGTTTGTGAGACATCACCTGGAAACAATAACTAAGAAATCAGAGTGAACAAAGAGAGTAAATCATATATGTAAAGTATGTTTTGAAATTAAAATGATCCATAACATTTTGCAACGCAAACTTATTTTTCAATTGGCTATATTTACTATTGTGTCTCACTTATATATTTCGAAATAGTAAAAAAAAATCACTGTTGTATATAGATATGTACTCGTTTCCTCCCCGATACATGTCGCACGAATACAATTAAAAAAAATATACATAAATATATTAGACTGACTCTTGCGAAAATTGGAAATTGCACCATAATCTTTAATATCACAATTTTTTCGACCAGCAGGAATAAAGGAGGAACGATCCCATATAAAGGGACTAATCACAAAGTTATTTATTATTTTCAACTCATCATCCTTGTTAAACTTCGCTGATATAGTGGTCACTAGTTGGCAATGCATTAAACATGATACTCTCAATTGTTTTCATTATTCAACTGTTTGTTCGTCATCCAAGAAGGTTGCTATAGTTTTAGATGTTTTATGTGATGCACTGAACGCTAAGGTTAAGAAATGACATACATGTTACTCAAACAAATCGTCTTAGAAATATTTGAATAGCTATTACTAATCTTCAATCATTTTCTATGTAGATATTTGTGCCTATAAGTTGTCTCCTATTTGCAATGACATGCTCTTCAATGAAATAACAGTTGAATTTAACTAGTATTGCAAGTTTGAACAATTAATTAGTGAGATTTTCGATAAATTAATTTGTTTAGGAAATTGTATATTTATTATGTATATCTACTTTATAGCCTATATAGATCATTTTTTAAATTATTAAGTTTGTATTTTTGTGAACTAATATAAATAAATCTCTCACTATCACTATTACTAATCTTCAATAATATTATTTGTCTGTATTGTAATAATTTGCACGTTTATTAATATCGATGCTGTCATCTACTGCTTTCTGTATTGTAACCCAGAAACTTTCCACGACGCTGTAGTTGAGGCCATTATCTAAAAAAACCATTTATAGGTATCCATTTGCTCAAATAAAAAAACTCAAAATCGTGTTTTCTGGCCATCTAATGATTATTTTGACTTTTAATTTTATTTAATTGAAGCAGAGCAAAATATTTAACATGCCAGTTTTCAAAGTCATCCAAAAAATTATGTCAACTTTATATCATATTAATGGCGATTGACCTCATCCAAATAAATACACATCTGTGAGGAATTTAGATATCACCCGTTTCTAAAGTTGAGGATCAAGGAAGGAAGAGTTACGTTTCCGTGATGATATATGGTAGGATGATTATGTGGCTCCAGGAGAGATTTTAAATGCAACTTAACCTAACTTCCAGAACACAGATGAATATACAGGCACAGTTCACTTTAAAGAAAAATACCTGTGCTGTAACTTGGAATCGAACCTGAGACCTCATGAACTGCGACGAGAAACTCTGACTACTAGACCATGAAGGTTTTAATCTGAAAAAAGATTATTATTTATGTTCAACTGCATGTCTTACTGTTACCAACGCTTAAAACAATGAACATGTGTCAATAGAGCCAACACATCAATGAAATATCTTTGTTAGAAATTGGAATGATTCACAAATATAACATAAAATAAAACAATAATTTTACCACGAATATGAATTTAGTACAGAATTATTTTGTGTTAATTTATAAATAACAAAGAACCCTAACAAATTTTTAAAATACAATATAAATTGCACCTTAGCGACAACGGTACATAGTAACGCATTTTTACACCACAACGTTTATCGACTACATGAAAAAAAAAGAAGTACGATATTTTTGTTATTGGCAACTCTTCTTGTTCAACGTCTAAGCAGTTGGCGATGTTATATCCACAAAAGCCTCTTTCAATTGTTATGCTTAAGAAAAAAGATGAGTTCGTAGTTTCAGATATTGCCACGTGCTTTATGTTCATTTCTCCATTTTAATCAATAAAGTCAACGAATTAGTTAATGTATTAAATCGGATCAATAGGTTTATAATACAGCAGTTGTCACTGATATTGTAAAGAGTATTCTTTGTATTGTAATGTGTAATATTTTACATTGTGTATAATGTTTTTAATTTGTCAAGTGCTTTCATGTTGATTATCACTCAGAAAGTTTTCTCCAGGCGGCAATTTTTCAGTCTATTGAATAAATTTTAATATACAATTTCATAGTAAATTACTCCACTACTAGCACTACTTCATCATGTTTTGTAAGTATTCAATACAACATGCAAGGTGTTAGGGGTATATGTGGAAATATTTTCAGAAAACATATTTTGTAAAAAGAAAAATTTCTCAATCTCCGAAGTTACTTTCAAGCATTACAAATGGCATGTTTTTAGTTTAGTTAATACTTCCAGTCGATTTATTTTCTACGAACGCCTGGCTAGTTACGTGGATGTCCAGTCTTGTGGGGATTATCTGTCATCCAGGCTTACCACGAAGATCGTTGTGCTGTAACAGGATGTCAAATAATGACAATCACTCTTTGTATACCTTTGATTATTAACATAGTGAATGAAATTAATTGTTAATTTTTACTGCAGTAAGTTCACTTTGAGAGAGGAAACATAGGTTAAGGGTGTTTGAGAATAAGATGCTTAGGAAAATATTTGGAGCTAAGAGGGATGAAGTTACAGGAGAATGGAGAAAGTTACGCAACGCAAAACTGCACGCATTGTATTCTTCACCTGACATAACTAGGAACATTAAATCCAGACTTTTGAAATGGGCAGGGCATGTAGCACGTATGGGCGAAAACAGAAATGCATATAGAGTGTTAGTTGGGAGGCCGGGGGGAAAAAGACCTTTGGGGACGCCGAGACGTAGATGGGAAGATAATACTAAAATGGATTTGAGGGAGGTGGAATATGATGATAGAGACTGGATTAATCTTGCTCAGGATAGGGACCAATGGCGGGCTTATGTGAGGGCGGCAATGAACCTCCGGGTTCCTTAAAAGCCAGTAAGTAAATAAGTAAGTAAATACGTTCGAATTTCGAAAACACTATGCAATTTTAGTTTTGTAAAATCTGCAATAAAAGAATATAGTTGAAATTAATTTTATCAAAATTATTAACAGTAATCTCACTAGATGTTTTGATTTGTCTATATCACGCTTGGAAGAAACTATATAAAGATTAGAAGAAATAAAGTACTCTAATACAATAAAATATAAATCGACTTACTAAAATACTATTTAACTAATGTTAACTTCGGCAAAACATTTTAACGAAGCCGCCATTTTCAATTGACTATCTATGCGGAAAACAAATGACGTTCGCAAAAGATGTTTTATGGTAACGTAAAGAATTTGCAGTTTGAAATGTTGGTAAACAATGAAACGAATGCTAGGGAAGTAATAAAAACAAATGGTAGGGGAAGTGGCAATAATAAAAAAGCTAAGGAAGTGATAAAATTGTAGTATAAACAGGCATAATTGGTTGAAACACGTCCTTTCGTACCGTGTTACTGGTCAAAAGTAGTAAGAAGTAGTGAAAGTGTAATATTCGAAATAAAAAAGACTTTATAAACGATGTGGCATTTATTTCTAAACTATCACGAAAGAATTAAAATAAATTGGTATTAAAAATTTGTACTGAAATAAAACAAACATACGAAATAAAATAATATCTCAACTGTTAACAAGAACTAATAATTTAACTTTTTAAATTTAAATTGTGACACATTACGGAAGGAAACAAGAAGTTGCGTTGAGATACACGATCCTCGATCTAAGGACGAAGAGATCCTGTATCCCAGTAATCTTTGGTACAGAGCAACGAGCATCAGTCTATTTGGAATTCCACGATTTGTAAATCGTAGCCAATAAAGCTCCCTTGTCACGATTGCAGGTTCACTTGCTGTTCCTTACATTAAATGAATATGGACTAATTCAGCATCAGTGAATCCTCACATTACGTCACATGTTGACAAGTGAGCTGCCTGCAGGGTTAAGGACCATTAACTGGGAGAAAGAATTCTATGTGATCGAAAGACGTGCGTATAATCTAATCTGACAGGCGTTTCATAGTACGATCATTCATAAAACGTCATAACGTAATAGTTCTTTATGATACGGGCATAGTGACGTTTCATTTGAAGTTACGATAAATATATCGTACAACGTTTTATCCTATTTGATAAAGGTTTAATTTTTTTATAAAATAATTTTATCAGTTTTATTAGTTTTGAATATGGCTTTTGTGGAGAGGCGATTGTATTATTATTGGTTTCATCCTACGTGAGGCGATTCGTTTATGTTTGTTTTATTAGTTTTGAACACGATAGGTTTTTGCTTAAAACAGATGAACAGCAGTACTAGGAGAAATAAACAAACATTGTTAAAATGAGTTGAAACGAGGATTCATATATTGAAATTGCTGCAAATTCAGCAACTGAAAGTTTAGTATCATTGTTATTAATGTTTATAATAAAATAATAACATGAATTACATTTTATTTTATTTAGTGTGTGGTTCACATCACGGAACCACTTACGCAACAGCAGTATAATTACATAACCAGTTGCGTAATGAATGTGTTTACAACATTTTTATTAGTAGGCCTAATGTAAAGTCCACATTACATAGTCAAAGTTGATTAAATACGTGACACATTTGTGAGAAAATTATAAGAGCAAGGAAAAAATAAATACAACATTGTTTTGCAAGTATTTTTCTTAAACATATATCAAAATATTTGCACGTACACTATACCCCTAACAGACTGTATATTTCAGTTTGTATTCTGATGAATAATGGCTTCCAAATGGAGGAGAAAAATGTCAACACGTTTCATTTCAACATCCTGTTCAGGTTTTAAACTCTCTCCGACCAAGACATTTGGAATTACGCGAGAACAGAAGGGTCATGGATGCTGAGTATTGTTTTGAAATTTTTTAAATATAAGAGCAAAAATTCTTAAATTTTCGTTACAGCTTTGCTTCCTAAACCTCCACAAATCTTCTGTCAATTTCACAGTCAAATGTATGACAATTACAAAATACTTAAAAACCTTCGAACGCAGTGAAATAAATCGAACAAGCGGTATTGAGAATATGCGGCGTCTCTTGATTTGAAGGACACGATTTCATTCATCCAACCCTTCACAGAAGAAACAGATAGAAATACACGAAAACTACGTAAATTTAATTTTCCATTTTCTTAACTGTTTCTTACTGAATTAAATTAAAAATATGTGACGTTATTATTCACATCTTCATTTGCAAGAACCACTGCTTGGATAAAAAATGACATATTTTTAATTTTTGGTAATTTTTGTAAGCAATCACCGTTTCCCTCCTAGCGCCAGCAATTAAAATAATATTTCAAATATTTCTGTCCGATTAATTCCAGACGTCAGTGGCATCAACGTGAGTCAATATCATTAATTTATTTGCAGTATGATTGGTAGTCCTTTTTAATTTTATTAAAATTTCATTAAAGATATATTTTTTATATTTTTACATTATAAGAGGTAAATATTTTCATTGATCAGACTTTTTATATTCGACAGATAATGGAGAAAAAATGGGAGTATAAGGGTACAGTACATCAGTTATTCATAGATTTCAAAAAGGCATATGACTCGGTTAAGAGGGAATTATTATATGATATTCTTATTAAATTTGGTATTCCCAAGAAACTAGTTCGATTAATTAAAATGTGTCTCAGTGAAACGTACAGCAGAGTCCGTATAGGTCAGTTTCTGTCAGATGCTTTTCCAATTCACTGTGGGCTAAAGCAAGGAGATGCACTATCTATCACCTTTACTTTTTAACTTCGCTTTAGAATATGCCATTAGGAAAGTTCAGGATAACAGGCAGGGTTTGGAATTGACCGGGTTACATCAGCTTCTTGTCTATGCGGATGACGTGAATATTTTAGGAGAAAATCCACAAACGATTAGGGAAAACACGGGAATTTTACTGGAAGCAAGTAAAGAGATCGGTTTGGAAGTAAATCTCGAAAAGACAAAGTATATGATTATGTCTCGTGACTAGAATATTGTAGAAATGGAAATATAAAAATTGGAGATTTATCCTGCGAAGAGGTGGAAAAATTCAAACATCTTGGAGCAACAGTAACAAATATAAATGACACTGGGGAGGAAATTAAACGCAGAATAAATATGGGAAATGCCTGTTATTATTCGGTTGAGAAGCTTTAATCATCTAGTCTTCTGTCAAAAAATCTGAAAGTTAGAATTTATAAAACAGTTATATTACCGGTTGTTCTGTATGGTTGTGAAACTTGGACTCTCAGTCTGAGAGAGGAATATAGGTTAAGGGTGTTTGAGAATAAGGTGCTTAGGAAAATATTTGGGGCTAAGCGGGATGAAGTTACAGGAGAATGGAGAAAGTTACACAACGCAGAACTGCACGCATTGTATTCTTCACCTGACATAATTAGGAACATTAAATCCAGACGTTTGAGATGGGCAGGGCATGTAGCACGTATGGGCGAATCCAGAAATGCATATAGAGTGTTAATTGGGAGACCGGAGGGAAAAAGACCTTTGGGAAGGCCGAGACGTAGATGGGAGGATAATATTAAAATGGACTTGAGGGAGGTGGGATATGATGATAGAGACTGGATTAATCTTGCTCAGGATAGGGACCGATGGCGGGCTTATGTGAGGGCGGCAATGAACCTTCGGGTTCCTTAAAAGCCTTTTGTAAATAAGTAAGTAAGTATTTTCATTTTCATTGTACATCGTGACATATATCATAACCATACAAAATTTCATACAATTATCTTGAATAGTTCTTGAGTTATGAGGGAAATGGTTTGACATTTTAGAGTTTCGGAGAACGAGCGACCTACTTTTCAACCCGGGCTGCCATCGAGAACTCTTCTGGTGCATATCTTTGGCCATAGCTCGAAAAGTAATAGAAATATTTGGAAAATTCTTTCACAGACATAAAGGGAAAATTCTATATTACAGATGTAGAACAAAAATGTTTGGACCAGTCATGTGGAATAGTTCCTAAAAATCTTCGGAAGAGCATCAGGAAGGTCGTTCTGAGATCTGTTTGGAGAAACAATCCATTTCGTCGAATATAAATACATTTCATAATCAATTAATTGCCAATTGTATCGTGATAATGTCCTTCAGAATCCTACAGAATATATTGCTAAGTAAGACTATTTCAATATTACCTTAACAACCAAAAATATGAACAAAATGATAATTCACTATTAATGCCCTGTTTACTTACAGCATTTGAATAGAGAGATTCTCAACGTTTCTTAGGCCGCTGTATGTGTGCATAATAACTCCTCAGTAATTTTTACATTGAACCCCAACCTATGTAACCCTTTGCCTCTTGTTTCAGTGTACACACATAGAGCTGGCTGTTGGACCATGTCGTGTTTGATGGTAAGACTTTACATCAACTGTTGTTCGTGATTTCGTACTGGATAGCCTGTTTCTGTGTATACTGTGTAACATGGTTTACTTTACATAGAAATTTAATATGGGAAATCAATTACATGTAATATAGGCTATAATGTCTTCGAGTAGTATCTATATACAGGGTGAACCATAACTAATGCCAATTTCATGGGTCAAAACTTTGAAATATTTCAAACAAAGAATTCAAATAGAATTATTCTCGTTTTTGCTTCCTGGGTCTGGGACTTTAAAGGGCTGTAGTGTCATGTATTATTATTATTATTATTATTATTATTATTATTATTATTATTATTATTATTGTGTTAATAGTAATACTAATTATGTCACTATTATTGTTATAGTCTAGATATAATTATTGTCATTGTTACTGATGTTATTATTATTATTATTATTATTATTATTATTATTATTATTATTATTAGAGGTGAGTTGTCGGCACATTTTTAGCTAATAGGAAGTCCTTGTTATTTCAGATATGGCTGTGGCTGACTCAAGTGGTGTCAGCTAATATCAGATTGCCTGAAACTCACCCAGATCTGTCATTTGCTCTACTGTCAATAAGTGAACTAATATTCACGAATCAACAACCTGTGGTCTTCTCTGTTCCAATGAAATATAACGTCAAGTATATATCGCGAGTTCAAGAGACCCCAAATCATAACTATGGCCGATATAAACAAATGACTATAGCCAAGAATTCCCTCTGCAACGTCAACAATTCTTCACACATCATTCATATGTTTTCAGATTTAAGCGCAACTCGTCAATACACAGGTCCCTTCAAGATCAATTTAACACATAACTGGATTGATGGTTTGAATGAACTGCTTCACAATTTCCACGAGTTAGGGCACTGGCCAGTTCTTGTAACTCCTGTACGAAACAGTACAAGCCTATGGAGGAAATCAATCTACCGGAATTTTATACTGACGGTAAACTACAAGAACAACGATTTTATGAAATTGCAAGCAGAAATCTACCAACAGATAAACTTCCAGTCCCCTAACTTGCTACAGAACCCTAGTGGACACTTCATTGTGGTGGTGATGGGAGATTCTGGAACGGAGGAAGTTGCACGAAAAATATACGAATTTCTATTTCGAAAATATTATTTTCATTCAGTAGTGATCTTGAGTGAACCAGAAGGTTTAGCTGTCAATGCATTCTATCCTAACAGCTTTTGTACTTATCATCCTGAACCTGTGTTATTTGCCACCTGGATCAAAGATACAGACGGTGGACGATTGCTTGAGATTTCAGATTTCCACAAGAAAGAAACCGAACTAAATGTAACAGGATGTTGTTTTTCAGAACTAATGGCATATTCAGACCCATTTATAATAATTAACCATACAGATAATGATTCAATGCAGACTGATGGAGTGGATATCAGGTTGGTTGAAATATTTAGAAAGATTTTCAGAGTTTCAGACAAGAAATGCGATGAAAATTCTGTACAGATTGTAATACAAACACAATAACGGATGTGTATTACATGTCATATTACGATGTGACAACACCCTATTTTACTCTTAGTTATAAATTCTTCGTTCCATCTGCAGAAGTCAATCCCCGATGGGCAAGCTTCACCAGGATGTTTACTCCAATTCTTTGGGCAACCGTTCTGGTGTCTGTAATCATTTCTTCTTTGGTTTTACGTGTTATAACATCGTGTATTTTCGTAAAGGATTCCACAAGTTACAATGGAACTATGCTCTGTTGGTTGAATATCTGGTGTGTAATCCTTGCCGTAGCAGTTGATAAAATGCCCTCCAGCACGCCTCTCAGAATGTTCTTCTTGTCCTGGATCATATACTCCATCTGCATCGACACAGTTTTCCAAGCTTTTGTGACCAGCTACCTGGTGGATCCTGGAAGACAGCATCAGGTGGACACATTTCAGGAAATTATGGACCAGAATTACACAATTCTATTTGATGATATTCATGCCTTTGGTTCGTATTTATATAATTATGATATTGGAGGTCGATCTCATTACATTGCGTTTCCCTTCGATGCTCTGAACGCCGCATTTCACTCCCAACACATGGCTGTGATGGTCAATGAAGACTTCTTCACATACTACTCCAAGAAATTGTGTGGGAAGGTACAACCTCCTGCGTACTACAAGTCCAGTAGAGAGGGGATCCAGCTACACGTGTACATGAGAATTACAGGAGGAAGTTATTTATTTCGGAAGTGGAATCAATTTCTTGGTCGTTTGGTCCAAGCCGGGATTGTCAGAAAAATCATGAGTGACGTCACTGATCCTCTAGGTCACCTCGCCATTGACAGAGCTTGGAGGGACCTCAGTGAGGAATACGTTCCCCTCTCCTTGGATATAATGCAGTCTCCTTTCATTTTCCTGTCTCTTGGGTTATTTCTCAGTGTAATGGTTTTCCTTGGTGAGATGGCAGTTCACTACGCTGGAAGATCTGCAGCCTGTTTATTGAGGAAGAGGAAGTAATGCTGGGGCACATCAGAACTGACTCTATCTCACTTCATTACCAGATGAATTCTATCCCTCATCGTTTGATATTTTTTTGGTACTGTCTTCATAACAAGTTTGTGGCGTTTCTATATGTTTGATTGAATTAGCAAGGTTCTATATGTTTGCCTTTATAGGAATCAATACTAAATTAGTGTTGTGCGATTTCATCGATTAATCAAATTGAAATAAAAAAATATGATATCCCTGTATATGTTTTCCCGTAGACAGCAGCAAAATTAAATATAATTTAACAACAATGTATCAACAGACAGTCGCGATGGGACTACGAAATTGTAGTTACTACAAACAACACGTAGCTGTAAAAAAAATGTTCAGCGTAAGGTATAAACAAGATCCCCAATGTACCCTCGATTTATAACTTTTGTTGGAAAGCCATTGATCCAAGTAACACAGGGGTTTTCTCCTAGTGTTCCGGTTCCCCTGTGGTATCCAAAAAATCACCATGAGCATCTCATCTCATCGCGGGTGTAGTGTAGACCAGCCTCGTATGGCGCAACCTGGGCAATGACTCTGTCGGTAAATTGGTCTACGTAACTGACTTCATATGAGTGAATGACTAACAGTGAAGTGCCCATAATTAGTAAAAATGTTATTATTATTATTATTATTATTATTATTATTATTATTATTATATTATTATTATTATTATTATTATTATTATTATTATTATTATTATTGTGCCGTTTATATTTCGGCACATCTTTCTTTTCCTTTCTATTTCTTTTAGATTTTTCTATCTTCATATTTTTCTCTGTTAGTTTTAATTATTCTAACTCTTCATAGATTGCTTGTAGTTTTTTCTTTCTGATCTAGTTCTTCTTACTTCTCGTAGATGGCTTTCCTCACAACTTTTTTTTTTTTTTGCTCTGTTTCTGTTCCTATAACCTATGATGAGTTGAGTCCGAGGGGCCAGTCATTTTTTGTTCCGGGGAGCGATGATTATTTTATTATAGCGCTTGCTGATTGGTCAAGACGATGGCGTGATTTAGATTTTGTCTGTGAAGCGAGTTTCATCTCGATAGTAGAGTTAGTCCAGTGGAGGGGCTCATGGAGGTCGGACGCGTGACAGGGTACAAGCTCCTACGTAGGCCGGGGATCGAACTGGGTTCAATAAGTTTACCAGGAGTTGTATTGTACACCGTGTTGTGGGATCCTGTGAAGTATCGCAGAAGATATTAGTCCAGTGGAAGGACTCGCTAAGGTTTGAGGTGTGCCGGCAAGTGAGAGTGTGGTGAAGAGTACGAGCTGCTACGTAGGCCGGGGATCGAACTGGGTTCGATAAGTCTACCAGAAGCTGTATAGTACTCGTTGTGCGGGATCCTGCGAGTGGATTGCAGAAGATATTCGGGTGGAATTTAGCGGCGAGTTTTGGGATGTACTTATTAGTTTGAGCTGCCATCATTTCCCTGACTGATTTGCGTTCAGTCAACTCTGGTGAAATAGTGGTCGGTGTTTGTATTTTGGGTGGATTGTTTTTCTAGCTGTGATATAACTAAAAGCCTACCTCTATATACTATCAGTTCAGTGAGTTGGTTTTGGCTGATGTTTAATCTAGTTATTGCAGTAGAACGAATTTAAAAGTTATGGAATCCACGACGAAGGCACCCATTGTTGTGTGACGTTTGAGGGGTGACCAATTTGTATGTAACGGCTATGTGTGTGCTGAGTGATGGTTATGTCAAAGTTGTATGACAAGATGGATGCCAGCGTGGGGGAGCACCTACCTATGTAAGTTAATTAGCGGGATTTGGTCTACGCTACATTGTTCACAAGATATGTTCTGTGCTACGAATTTATTTTGCTTGTTCTAATAAATAGTTGTGTTTTATATAGTGAGTGTGTGTTATCACTTGACCACCTCGACACGCAGATTACCATCCTGATCATAACGATTCATGGCAGGGTTAGATTATTATTTAATTGTCTTGTTTTCCAACTAACAAGTTTAGACGATTAGATAGAGAGAGAGAGGCCGAGTGCGGCGTATTATTATTATTATTATTATTATTATTATTATTATTATTATTATTATTATTATTGTTATTCCATTTTGAATCTTGCGTACACTACTTTTAACACTTGAATATAATTAATTGATTAACTAGTGGGCTTACTCGTGTTAATTATGTAAGATTTGTGCGGCTTCCAGCTGTTTCAGTGCTTCACGCACCATCCTCAGATCCTACTAGATCACCAGGCTCTGAGGATGGTGCGTGAAGCACTGAACTGCTGGAAGCCGCACAAATCTTACATAATTAACACGAGTAAGTCCACTAGTTAATCAATTTATTATTATTATTATTGTTATTATTATTATTATTACCATCATTATTATTATTAAATACAAGTTACTATCAACACCGCCATTAGGGAAAGAATGTATAATATTTATTTCATCCTTCTCCCCTCCTCATCCGGTAATGTTTACGTCGCCTGCCAGGCATATGATACGTAGTGTAGATAGCGGAACTTCAGGCTCTTAAAAGTAGCATTTTAGGCGCCTAAAACAGGCTGTTGTGCTACTCTATTTACATAAAATAGGCAAATATTTTTTTGGTGATGAATGACACCAATCTACTGTAAGTTACCACATTATTTATTCAATGCACAATTCTAATTTGAAAAGAAACTTGTACATATGTCACATTTTTGTACGAGTAACCTACACATGCACATAATAAATAAAGATCTATTGTTTTTAAGTTACATTGTTTTTCATTCATCAATCTCACTTCCACAGTTTGCTTCACAGTAGATGATAAGTTCATTTCCTAAATTATCCATCGAGAGTTATACGATTTGTCACTCAGAACTGTATTAATTTGCAAGCCTAAAAAGAGCATTATGCATAGCCTGAAGAAACGGTACACTATGTTAGATCTGGAGCAAGACGAACTAGTAATTCAAAATATGTGTTATATATCTTTCGCGTGTTAAATAGAAGTACCTGGTTAACAAATTTCAGCCTGTTATGGGCCATCATCAAAACTGGTTGTTGCTTTTCTTGGCGCCATTTGTTTGTGTTTCCTGTGGGGGTATGTTTGTGTAGTGTAAAGTGGAGTCAAAGAGTGTGTGTGTTCTGAAATTGAGCTGTGTGTTGAGAATTTCACTGGGGTGTGTTTTTGTGTGTCTATATATTTCGTATTGTTCTAGTGTGTTTAGTTTCTGGCTTTTTCGTAGAATATGTATAATTTCTATGTCTATGTTTATGTCTCTGTAGCTGTGGTTAGCATTTGTGATGTTTTCTGCAAATTTGTAAGTGTTTTGTAATTTTGTTACGGCTGTGATGTGTTCTTTGTAACGTGTTTGAAACGATCTGCCTGTCTGTCCTATGTAGAAGTTGTTGCAGGTGTTACATTTGAGTTTGTATACGCCTGTGTGGTTGTATTCGTTTGTTTGTGTGTTGAGATGTTTTTGTAGAGTGTTATTTGTTCTGTATGCGATGTTGTAATTTAATTTCTTGAATGAGGTTGCAATCTTATGTGTGTTTTTGTTTTCGTTGTTAGTGTGATGTATTTTTTGCGTTCTTGTGTTTGTGTTGTATTCTTATGTTTTTTGTGATTATGTTTTATCTTTCTTATTAAGTTGTCTATTATGTTAGGGTTGTATCCGTTTTCTTGTGCTATGTATTTGATTGTGTTTAGCTCTTCGTTGTAATCCTGTTGGTTCATTGGTATGTTGAGTAGTCTGTGTACCATTGTTCAGAATGCAGCATGTTTGTGTTGTGTGGGGTGATTGGATGTGTTGTATATGTGTGTTGTTATTGTTGTTGTTGGTGTTGGTGTTGGTGTGGGTCTTCTGTAGATTTTGAATATGTGTTTGTTGTCGATTTTTGTTATTGTGATATCTAGAAAATTTATGGATCTGCTGCTTATTGCAAAAATAAATAAACACTTAAAAATACTCACAAATGTAATGCAAAAAGTAAATAAAAACGTAAACTTAGTAAAAAAAATTAATGTAAAAATAAATAAAGCCTTAAAAATAGTCGCAAAAGTAACGAAAAGTAAATAAAAACTTGAAAATAGTCACCACAAAAATAATGCAGTAATAAGTAAAACAAAAAAGGTGACAAAAATTAATACTAGTAAATAGTTACAAAAATAATGCGAAAATTAAAAAAAAAACTTCAAAATAGTCACAAAACAAAATTAAAAATAAATAAAAAGATAAATATACTTACAAAATAATGAAATATTAAAACTTTAAAATTATCACAAAAATAATGCAATAACAAATAGAAACTTAAAAATAATCACAAAAGTAATGCAGAAAATTAAGTAAATTAAAAATAGTTACAAAAAATGCAAACAATAAATAGAAACTTAAAAATAGAAAAAAATGGAGCAAAAGTAAATAAAACTTAAAAGTATTCTAAAAAAAACAATGCAAAAATATGTAAAAAAAATTACAAATAGTCACAAAGAATGACGCTAAACTTGAATAAAAACTTCAAACTAGTCACAAAGTATAATACAAAAAATAAAATAAACTCTTAATAATGTGTACAAAAATGTATTGCAAAATCGATACAACCTTAAAAATAGTCACAAAAATTAATGAAAAACAAAGAAATAAAAATTTTAAAATAGGCACAAAAGTAATAAAAAATAAATAAAAATAACAATTTAAAAATGGGAGAAAACGACGAAATAAGCATTTTAGGTACCGTATAAATAGTGAAAAACGTAATATTAGAGGTCACGCTTATATTTATCAGGGGTATAAGTAGGTTTTGCCTAATTGTCTAGATATCACATCACATCCTTCTTCAGATGCCTAATAAATGTAAGAATAACCTACATTTTCTGCAATAATTAATTTTTATTAAAACATGAAGAATCATAGAAAAAGTGTTTGAAGAAATGAATTGCACAGTATAGTGCGTGTGTCACATTCAGGTAAGTTTTTAAGCACGTACTTACATAATATCCTGAGATGAAGTACCATAATGCAGGTTATCTTGGATGAAATCTTGGACATACCTGAAAAGACAGGAAAATATTACTTGTAAATCTGAAAAGATTGTAGGAATCATGTATAAGCTATATAAAATTACGTAAAACAGATAAATTAAGGTTTCAAATGCCCACAAGATATTACCAAGCCTGCATATTGAAGTAGATAAAATATCAGGAAGCGGTCTTGTGTAATGTGGTCGGCTGCCGATAGGAGCGCTCTTCTTTGCACCAAAATACCGAACGAGATCTCCCCGACATTCATTGCTTGATACATGGTTGATTACTTCACGTTTGTTTAAGCAGTACTACGGATTAATTTAGCTACGTTTTGAAATGTACAAGTTATTCAATGTTGAATTTACAGAATTAGTCGACGAACTATGATCGTTTGGAAGAAATCTACAACATCGGCGCTATATCCAAATATAAATGACACTCGGGAGGAAATTAAACGCAGAATACATATGGGAAATGCCTGTTATTATTCGGTTGAGAAGCTTTTGTCACCTAATCTTCTGTCAAAAAATCTGAAAGTTAGAATTTATAAAACAGTTATATTACCGGTTGTTCTGTATGGTTGTGAAACTTGGACTCTCACTTTCAGAGAGGAACAGAGGTTAAGGGTGTTCGAGAATAAGGTGTTTAGGAAAATATTTGGGGCTAAGAAAGATGAAGTTACAGGAGAATGGAGGAAGTTACACAACACAGAACTGCACGCATTGTATTCTTCACCTGACATAATCAGGGACATTAAATCTAGAAATGCATATAGAGTGTTACTTGGAAGAGCTGAGGGGAAAATACCTTGGGAAGACGACACGTAGATGGGAGGATAATATTAAAATTGATTTAAGGGAGCGGAATGTGATGGTAGAGACTGGATTAATCTCGCACAGGATTGGGACAGATGTCGGGCAATGAACCTGTGGGTTCCTTAAAAGCCATTTGTAAGTAAGTAAGTATACCTTCGAGCCATGGAATGATGAAAACAATGATAAGGGTAAACGGCACAACTACGTGGAAAACCCCTAGCGGCTGCTTTGTCCATCACAATGTATTAGCTACCCTGGTTCCATTATAAATGTTACAAGCAATTACATTGAATTATTGAAATCCTTGATCACTTTTCTAATCGGCTGTGATGAAATCCGATATTTATATCTATTTTAATGTTACGCATTTGTTATGATTTTAATAAACTGTAGTGTTTTCCTTTCTGCATTCAGTTTAATTTCAATAAGGGTGTATTGATTTAAGTTCCTATTAACAATAAGTGAAATAAGCAATTTTTTCAGAACCCTAACCGCACCATACCTCATTATATTATATTAATGGCTTTCACCTTCATATATTACAGTTATTAATAATTCTGTTTTGGGAATAGACGCATTCAACGCCCTCTTTCAAGGGCAGACAATTTCAATGTCACCTTTAACATACAAGTAAATTAGTATGATGACATCACATGTCTAATTCGTGTTGATACATAGCTCTGAAGTAGATGTTGGAGTGAACTACAACGGACTGGAACTATTACATCGCTAACCAAACACTAATAGGTAGTGAAGGCGAAGTCTAGCGGCCCTAGAGCTCTGGAATGAATGGAATTTCCTCTGCGAACACCCGTTCAAGTTGTCACCGAATGGAACAACGAAACACACCTCAAACTTGTTTTGTTGTTTCGATGTACACTAACGGATATTACTGCCAGATCTCGTCGATGTGTTTCCTGGTGTGTATACATGATTCGTTATCTGAGTTAAGTTACTTTAAGGGAACTCATTTAACGTATGTTAAGTTATGGTTTTTAAAGCATAATTTGTTAGAAACTATTGCAAGCACAGTAACGAAAATTTTAGTTTATTTTAGGCACTTGCTTACTTATGGCTTCTAAGGAACCCGGAGGTTCATTGCACCCTCACATAAGCCCGCCATCGGTCCCTATCCTGAGCAAAATTAATCCAGTCTCTACCATCATATCCCACCTCCCTCAAATACATTTTAATATTATCTTTCCATATACGTCTCGGCCTTCCCAAAGGTCTTTTTCCCACCGGCCTCCCAACTAACGTTCTATATGCATTTCTGGGTTCGCCTATACGTGCTACATGCCCTGCCCATTTCAAACGTCTGGATTTAATGTTCCTAATTATGTCAGGTGAAGAATACAATGCGTGCAGTTCTGCATTGTGTAACTTTCTCCATTCTCCTGTAACTTCATCCCTCCTAGCCCAAATGTTTTCCTAAGCACCTTATTCTCAAACACCTTATTTCAGGCACTACTAGCGTCAATGTAACAGTTTTTGTAGCAATATAATTTAATGTCAATGTTACTAATTTGTTTCATTTCATTAATATTTCAATGTTATTTTTTCTGCATGTTCATGGTGCACTCCTACGTAAATTTAAATTTAATATAATTCCTTTGTGAAGTCATGGACTAAGTCATAATGAATGTCGTCTAACGTTTGAAGTCATTCCGACTGGTATAAACTTTAGTGCGAAAAGGTATATTTTGTACAAGGAATATGAACTCAAGGAAAATTACCTTAAAAGATTGTAATATTTCCGATCTGTATATGGCGGATTGACACAAAAATATTATATTACTTTGATGTACTGAAGTACATATGATATTATCCGGCATCGGACTGGAATCCGATGTAGCTTGGTGGATAAGTCGTCAGCACATAGAGCTTAAAACCCGGGTTCGGGTCACGGTGCCGGAGAGAATTTTTCTCCGTACTACCCATTATTCACTATATTAAAAAATATTAGCTCTTTAGAAGTGAGTAATGTAGAATATGTTTCATGTATCGGTTGGAAGAAGTATTTTCAGAGAATATGAGGAAACCAAAAATGAAAATAAATTGTCACTACTATATTTTCGATATCTAGGTTTCTTTGCGCACTGAATATTATTTCTACTTTTATAATGCTACAAATATCTGAAGATGAATATGGAATAGACTTAAGGGGTTAGGTACAGCTTACAGCAGTAAAATGTTTGGATATATTAAAAATTTTTTTATTCCATTACTGTATCTTGTACAATACTGAAAATTGGTATGTGTAAAACACTGTCCTTCTGCTATATGTAAAAAATATTACGATTAAAAAAATTACCTTCATTTTTTTTTCAAAATTAAAAATGGTGGCAGTTCACTGTGCAGTGATGAATCGTTTCCCTCACAACCCATAATCTTGTTAACTTTTTCATGTCCTCTCGCTTTTGTGTTATTGCTGAAACTCAGGTTTACAATATCGTGCTATTTCAACTACATTCCTTAATAAATAATATATTTTTTTAAATTTTGTGTTAGAAGAAAATACTGATATTTGATCATTTTTTTAAATGAATTTATTTTTATCAGACATTCTATCAAAGGTAGAGAAGTGATCTTGCATCGTATTGCAGATATAACATGCATAAATACACACAAAAAATTTCATCACAGAATGTTGGATAGTTTTGAGTTTTGTGGGAAACGCTTCATCACTGCACAGTGAACTGAATTTAAAAAAATGTATTTGTAAGTAATATGTGGACCCGGGATCGAACCCCTGAACCTCCGATTTATAATTTGTGTTGGATTAACCAGTGGTCCAGGTAACACAGGGATTTTCTCCAGGAGCTCCGGTTGCCCTGTGGCATCTCAACAAAAATCTCTATCATCATCTGGAGAAAATCCTTGCTCAAGGTGTGCCATAGGAGGCTGGTCTACGCTAAACCTGCATTTTGTATGACGTAAACAATAATTGTGGGTTTCAAAATGGACTAGAGTACATCGAATACATATGCACAAAGCTATCAAGAGTTTTATATTTGTTAAAGAAATTAACGACTTGCATTTCTCAAAATTATTTAAGATGTGCCTACTTTTCTTTCTTTCAGTCGATAATCCGATATGCCCTAATTTTCTGGGGAAATGGAACCAAAATTGGAAGCGTCTTGATTTTACAAAAGAAAGCCATTAGAATTTTATGTAAATCAAACTATCTGGAACATTGTCGGCCACTTTTCAGACAATCACGGATTTTAATAATCATAAATTTGTATGTATGTATGTATGTATGTATGTATATATATATATATATATATATATATATATATATATATATATATATATATGATCTAGTACTTTACACTCGACAAAAGATCGACAATTACTCATTAGTGACCAATATATATGATCATGAAATTAGAAATAGTGAACAAACTTATATTCCATATTGTAGATTACACAAGAGTAACACAAACTTTTTAATTATGGGGATGAAATTATATAATAAGCTCCCCAGTCAATATTATAAATTACCAATCAATAGCTTCAAAACTAGATTTTACAATTAGTTATTAAATAATCCTTTTTATTCTGTTGCTGAGTTTTTCAACACAAATTTGTATGAAATTGTATTTTAATAAATAAGTTTAATTGCAATTTAGTTCGTTTTCTTCTATTTCAAAGTTTCAAATTATTTCATGTTTTCATTGTATTATTTAAATTTTACTCTTTCTTTTATTAATGTTTTTTTTAATTTATTTATATGTTTTTCAATGTATTCTGACGAAGCCTAAAACTGTATGTGTAATGGCCAAATAAATTGAATTGAATTGAATTGAGTAAACACTGTAATACTTTACAAAACTCTGAAGTCCTTCGAGAAGTAGAGAATAAGTTTAATTACAATCCTAAATATCTTCATGTTTTATTATAGAAAATTTTTACATCCCATAAAAAAATCTCATTAAAAGTGTGTTACCTCTTGGTTGCAGATATGCTTGTCGATGCTCCAAGTGGTATCAGCTAATATCAGACTGCCTGAAACTCAACCAGATCTGTATCATGCTCTATTGTCAGTAAGCGAACGAATGTTCACCAATCAACAGCCTGTCGTCTTCTCAGTTCCGGTAGATTATGAGCTTATACAGGAATCCTTAAATATAGGAGGCCCAAATTCTGATCAGGCACGCATTGAAGTAGTGACCGTCGCTCCTCATTCCTTGTGTAATCCCAACAATATTTCGCGCACCATCTCAATGTATTCAGCAGCTGATGTATCACACACACTCCCAAACCACTACAGGATGAATTCGTCGAATACTTGGCTTGATGGTGTCAATATTTTATTCGAAAATTTTCACAGGACATTTCGATGGCCCGTTCTTCTACTCCCTGTCAAGAGTGAAACAACTTTATGGAAGACAGGCGAACACAAGAATTTCGTCTTCATTCTGAACAACGAAAATAATAATTTGACAAATCTTGAAGAAGAAATCAAACATCAAACAAATTTCCAGAAATATAGCTCGGTGGCAAATCCTAGTGGACACTTGATTGTTTTGGTGATGGGAGATCCTGGAACGGAGGAACTTGCAGCAAAAATATATGAATTCCTATTTGAAAGTTATTACTTGGATTCTATAGTAATATTACGTGCACCAGAAAGTAGATATATCAATGCTTTCTACCCTAACAATTTCTGCACTCCCACAACGGAGCCTGTATTATTTGGCGAGTGGATCGAAGACGGGACAGGTGGAAGATGGATTCAAAATGTGGATTTCAGCAAGGAACGAGTGGAACAGAATTTTACAGACTGCTGTTTCAGGGTATTTCCATCAGATACCAATCCATTCATGATAAAGTACCAAAGACATGCTTTGCCAGGAGGTTTGGATGTCAGGTTGTTGGACATTTTTACGAAGCATATCAGAGTCTCGAACAAGAATAATTGTAATAAAAAAGCAAGAAACATTACGGTAAGAAATAACGTGGACTATGTTTTCCCTCAACAACATTTTGACCTGTCAACACCTTACTTCACCCGGAGTTTTAAATTCTTCGTTCCAATTGCGGAAAAATATCCCCGATGGGCAAGTTTGACCAGGGTGTTTACTCCACTGGCCTGGACTTCAGTCTTTGTTTCTATAATGCTCACTTCTCTGTTTTTACAACTCCTGACACAGTGGATGTCTGTCAAGGACACCAATAGCTACGATGGAACATCGCATTGCTTGCTGAACACCTGGTGTGTAATTCTGGGCGTAGGAGTTGACAAAATGCCCCGTAACACACCTCTCAGAATGCTCTTTTTGTCCTGGATCCTATGTTCAATGTGTATCAACACAGTTTTCCAAACGTTTTTCACCAGTTACATGGTGGATCCTGGAAGACAACATCAGATTGACACATTCGAGGAAGTTCTGGATAACAATTACACAATGCTGTTTCATGACGTAAACGCTTTCTCGGCCTATTCCTCCATCTATGATATAGATGATAAATCGTACATTGTTATGTCTTCCACAGGCGCTCTGGACGCCGCATTCCACACTCAAAATTTGGCTGTGTTGAACGATGAAGATTTCTTTATATACTTTTCAAAGAAATTGTGTGGAAAGATAGAACCTCCTTTGTACCACAAATTCAGTGGACAATCGGTTCAAATGCACGTCCAGATGATGGTTCCTGGAAGTCGGTACATTTTAATGAGGTGGAATCAAGTTTTGGGTCGTCTGGTCCAAGGAGGAATTCCCCGGAAGATAATGTCCGACATCACAGACCCTCTGGGGCACCTCGCCATCAACAGAGCAGCGGTGGATCTCAGCGAGGAATACGTTCCTATGTCTTTGAGTATTATGCAGTCACCTTTCATTTTCCTGTTTCTTGGGTTGTTTGTGAGTTTAATTGTTTTTCTTGGTGAGATGACATTTCGCTATGCTAAGAAATCAAACGTTTCTTTATCGTGGAAGAGGAAGTAATGCTGGCGATGATGAGTTTAAGAAGGAAGTAATAAAATGTGACACATTTTCATTTTAATTTTTGAAGATACAGTCCCTGATCACATAATTACAATAGCTTGGTCACGATATAGGACTTTTTGGCAACAATATGAGTAGTTCCACAGACCGCCAACAAATGATCTGCACATGGCAGCAGCGTTGCCAAACATGCGGTAAAGCGACATTTTAACCCGCTACGATATGCGATAACACTTATAGCGTAATACAATAATTTTCTTTATGTAATTTGGGTAAGGTAATTTAATGTTCGCTGGCTGAAATTATATAATTTTTCCGTACTATACAGTGAGAAATGAATTCGCAGAGCAGACATGGAGTAACAACTATTAGTCCAGAGCTTGCAGCTGTTCTCTAATCTAGCGGTCGTTACTAAAAGTTCATTTACGACAGTGGATATCCTAGCGATCGTTCTCTTTTATATGTCACCATTTTATAGCTTGGGAATAGCCAATCTGATACATTAGTGATCAGGGATATAATTAACATTTTCTGATTTGATATTGTAATTTTATGATTTTATTTTCATTGCATGTTCGAAGTGCACTCATGTACTTCTTAGATTTGTAAATGTCATTGGAGAATTATGAAGTAATTGGTACATATTGGAATTCAGATATTTCTGTAAGTAATATTGCAATATAATACTAAATAACATATAATGAAGTTTTGGTGTGTATTAAGTTCCTGAATTATCAATGTAGAGTTGCGCAAAGAAAGAATGGGCCGTTGGAATATTCAAAGTTCCAGATACGAGACACTGCGCATGATCGGAGACCCAGAGCACAGATACACAAGATAACGTGTAATAATTGAGTTTTTTAAATTCACTATTTGCTTTGTTGTTGGAACTCGTTTCGAAAATCGCTTGAAAAACTACAATAAATAATAGGTAAATATTAAAAACAATTTATTCTTTTTAAATCTGAATATAACTTTTTTTTTTGTGAGCTTCGAAACGATGGAAACAACATAGAGGAAGATGGATGCCTAAATGAAATAAATCTCATAATATTTTATTTGGTTTGTAACAAAAGGAACGAAATGATCAGAAAATATGTAACATTATGAACAAAAAAAATAAATAAATAAATATATATAAATAAGTAAATAAATAAATAAATAAGTAAATAAATGAATAAATAAATAAGTAACTTATAATAAATAAATAAGTAAGTAACTAATAATAAATAAGTAAATAAATTAATAAATGAATAAGTAACTAATAATAAATAAATAAATAAATAAGTAATAATAAACAAATAAATAAATAAGTAAATAAATAAATAAGGAAATAAATAAATAAGTAATAATAAACAAATAAATAAATAAGTAAATAAGTAAGTAAATAAGTAAGTAAGTAAATAAATAAATAAGTAAATAAATGAATAAATAAATAACTAAGTAACTAATAATAAATAAATAAATAAATAAATAATAATAAACAAATAAATAAATAAGTAAATAAATAAATAAGTAAATAAATGAATGAATAAATGAGTAAGTAATTTATAATAAATAAATAAGTAAGTAACTAATAATAAATAAATAAGTAAATAAATTAGTAAATAAATAAGTAACTAATAATAAATAAATAAATAAGTAATAATAAACAAATAAATAAGTAAATAAATAAATAAGTAAATAAATTAGTAAATAAATAAGTAACTAATAATAAATAAATAAATAAGTAATAATAAACAAATAAATAAGTAAATAAATTAGTAAATAAATAAGTAACTAATAATAAATAAATAAATAAGTAATAATAAATAAATAAACAAATAAATAACTCTTTTTTTGCAATTCCTCAAGACTTTCTTATTGGCACTTACCACTGTCTTGCCCCAAGGCACAGAAATATAGAGACTTAAAAACTTCTTGAGAACAGAAAATGTAGCCATGAACGAACACCGGACAAGAGACGGTTGGCATAACTTGGTGGAGATTAGGAATGTGGTGAATAAGAAACAGGAGGTGTGACACAGGGAAGAATATCTGTCCCTTATACAGCCAGAAAGAAGGTAAGGTCTACATAATATTGGTATACCCAGAAAACAGAAAATTAGAAAAACTTGTGGTTCGACAATAATATCCTGAAACTAAATACGTCTATAGCTTAACTAAAACTGTGTCTTCCTCCCAGTATTTTTTTTTTTTTTTTGGACGGAGGAGGGGCCCGTTCCACCCCTGTTCTATGAGTGATTTTGTCGCCGAACTGTCGCGGTCATGTACGTCTGAGGTTAAACGGTGAAAGTTAATTTAATTTCAGTTGGTTGAGGGAAACTCCTGGGAGAAACCCCAACCAGATAACAGAGTATTATGAGTGTCTAAGTTGTACAGGGACATTATTTTATTTTTACCAAGATTTTTAATATTAACCTGGCTATACCTTTGGATTAATGGTTCATAGCCGGAAATACCGTTTGCTACCCCCTTCCACGACTGGCGTAAAATACAAACAAATCACTTTACTAGGTATAGGAAGGAAGAAAAATAGTTCATCCATTTATGTAAACTAGAAGATATCGTAATTCTGAGTTTGATAATTTTCATTAGGTTTTTGTTTAATCAAAATACAGTACAGTATTAACAATGAGTGTTTTTACTCACGAACTGAGCTGTCCATGTGAACGTATTCATTATGCAGTGTATATTATACTGTCTACAACACATTAGCGAACAATACAGAGAATGAAGTTAAATTGAAAAATAATCATAATATGGATATTTAAACACATTTTTGAAAATGGTGGCCGTTCATTTAGATACAGGCTTCAGTTCTAATGTGCATATTATCGCAGTATAGACTATTGCATCTAATTCCAATTACCAGTTTCGTCCTTCGTACTAGTAACTCATGTTGAAATAATTCTATACCTATTATATAAAAGAGTACCTTACGTACTGTAAATTCAATCTTCACTTCTGCCCGATCAGGAAAGATAAAATTACTCAGACATGCTATCTACTGTCCGTCCAAGTGGTTAAAAATGTTATGTTTTATTTAACGACGCTCGCAACTGCAGAGGTTATATCAGCGTCGCCGGATGTGCCGGAATTTTGTCCCGCAGGAGTTCTTTTACATGCCAGTAAATCTATCCAAGTGGTTATGTTGAAGGATCGTAGAAAGGGGGAAAATCACGTGACAGGTAATTACTTTTATTGAAGTTATTTTAAACAGTTGCAGGTGGCGGAAATCGGGATGCGACGTAGACAAACTGACGACAGTACCTGTGCGAAAATATTGTAAATTTTATACTGAACAACAATGTAATTTTATTATCTCAACAATAACTCTTCACTTTCTACAATTTAATTTCACTCCCGTCAACAATGGGATTTGCTCTCCGCACAGCAACACAGCGTTCGTTATTGCACTCCACAGACGACAATGACAATTTACTTGGACTATTACGAACAACAATGAACTGTTAATCTTAACTAATGTTCACAAAGCACTATTTACAACACAGAACTGTCAGTTCTCAGTTCACAGCTCGTTTGTCTTGGCTAGTTCTTCTAGCTCAGTCACTCGCGTTTACAGAATTTCGAACCCCAGACCTTCAGAGACGATCCGCTGCACTTCGAACTCAGGTCCCCCAACTGCGGTTCACTGCACTCGAACTCCGGGCTTCAGGCTCCACAGTTACGGACACAACTCAAGTAGCGCTCTGGTCTCGAAGCTGGCTTCACTGCTACACAAGACTGTCTGGCTTGCTCTCCACTGACTTTAACAACACTGCCTTACTGACTGACTGACTGACGTTCAGTTGCGTCTTCTCTTTTATAACCAAACTATAGTTTCTGGAGGGTTCGCGAAAGATTCCACTCTCGAATAATCTGGATATTTCCACTTCTCTGCCGCGCTCGCTCTTTCCCCGCTCCACTCTACTCCCTAAGCCACAGCACATGCCACAGGAAGCAGATGCGCGCGCAACCTCCGCGCCGGCCGACCTTGCACTTCCTTCTGCTGGTCGTGAGTTCGAATCTCACGTCGCTGTCAAAATATTATTCAATATTGGAAACTCTTTCGTCACTGGAAAACGCGAACATATTTCTGGAACGTACTATACTCACTAACTCAATACTGTTTGTGTTCACTACGACCTTAAGGCGACTTTGACTGTATACGCTTGGTTCTGTGAGGAGAACAGTTGGAAGTTTACTAGTAGAGGGGTAGGGAGTGAAGTACATTCAAAAACCTCAGGTACAATAAAAATTGAAGTAAAAATAAAATGATGTCCCTGTAAAATACACAAGTGGATACTAGCTTAGGTTTGGCGGAGTCTGGTGATAGTTGTTGAGCATTAGATTGCATTAGAATCAGCCTAAATCAAGACAATGAAATGTAGAATTGTGGGAATTGAGGCCTGAAAAACTGGAATATACGAGGTACGCCATTAACAGAGAAAATATTTGATGACAATAAATTTATTATTATTATTATTATTATTATTACGAAGGAACGTATTGTAGTACTCAAATTCTCTATAAGAAGGACTGTTGCACCTGGTTTATAAAATATGTTAATGCTAAAGAAATTTGTTTCTGTTGGTATACATAATATTTTTAACTAAGTTATTTTACGACCCTATATCAACTGTTAGGTTATTTGCCGTTAATGGAACAGGTGATAGAGAGATGATATTTGGCTAATTGAGTCCGAGGATTAGTCATGAGATAATCTGACATTTACCTTACAATTGGAAAATCCTTGGGAATAACCTAACCAGGTAATCGGCTCACGCGGGGATCGAACTCATGTCCAAGCGCAGCTCTGCTAGTAGGCAAACGCGTTACCCCCTGGCCGTAAATGTCTTTATGGATGCGATAATTAAGTTACATTTTCGAATGTTGATTACAAATTCATTACAGCATATCAATTTCATATTTGGTAAAGTTATCAGTGAGAAATGAGGACATCCTTCATAGTTTTATTCACTAAAGGCAGGTTCACAATAAACCGGAAACGAGAATCGGAACGAAAACGAAAACGGTAAAATTGTTAAAATGTGTACATTTAAATGTGAGCATTCACAATTAACGAAAAGCTTGCCGGAGCCCGGGATCGGGAACGGAGAGTTGGCCAAGTTTCAACTTTGGCGTTCACGTTTCCGATCACAGCCCACTAGATTCATTCTATTGCCATCTAAAAGCTATTTTGTCGTCGTATATTTTGTAGCAAGAAGACCGTGACATAACCTATGCATTATTTTGTTCTGTGCTGTGCATCATGGAGCAAGTTTTATTTGATAAGATTCTAATATTGAGTGTTGAGGAAAATCCTCACGTTTACGATAAGCGGCGCGCCTCGTACAAAGATGAGAAAATGAAGGAGAATACGTGGCTTTCAGTAGCTGCATCTTTGAACACCGATCGTAAGTGAATCATATTTTATTACTGTATTGGTTGTATTACACACTACATATTCATGCTTCAATTCAATAACTACTGTTGTGTTCAATTTTGTTCTATTACAAATGTTTCTTCTCTAATTATTTTACGTTATGGTAGACTTAAAATAGGTTGTGATAATAAAGATGCATGGGCATATTTATAGTACCGTACCTAATGAAATGTTTCAGTTGAAATTTCGAAGTTGGTTAATCTGTGTTTATGTTGGATGCCTTGTACTTATGAGAGAACGCCATTGGTCAATTATACAAAAATAACATCAGAATGCGTAATATCGACTTTACATATCGTTATTGACATGCATATCGATATGCATAGTCGTCTACGTTCTCGGTTTATTGTGAATAAAAAATTTTCATATTCCCGTCCTCTGCTTCTCCTTTTCATTCTGGTTCTCGTTCCCAGTTTATTGTGTTAACCCGATGCACAGTTCATTTGTCCTGGTTGCCAAGAGACCACAGCGATCTACAGTTAAAGACCAAAGCCAGCTGTAATTCAGTGTGACGCGTCTGACCTTGGATTTATCAGCTGACTGGGTATTTCTTCGGAAGAACAAACCTCACACTGGACGGTACGTGGTTACAGACGTGGAAGATTGAAGAATTTTGTTGCAAATAATCCACTGATGACAAATCGAGAGACGATGCATGAAACGAATATTCATTCATTAACAATGTTCTGCTCAAGTGAAGGTCTTTCACTGCAAATCCAGCATTCTCCAGTCTTTCCTATTTTCTGCCTTCCTCTTAGTCCCCTCATATGATCCATATATCTTAATGTCGTCTATCATCTGATATCTTCTTCTGCCCCGAACTCTTCTCCCGTTCACCATTCCTTCCAGTGCATCCTTCAGTAGGCAGTTTCTTCTCAGCCAGTGACCCAGCCAATTCCTTTTCCTCTTCCTGATCAGTTTCAGGATCATTCTTTCTTCACCCATTCTTTCCAACAGAGCTTCGTTAAGTAAACAGTTAAAGAAAATAGGTTGTATTTTTTGTTTATTATTTTACGACGTTTTATCAACTGCTATGTTTATCTAGCGTCTGAATGACACGAAGGTGATAATGCTAGGGAAATGAGTCCAGGGTCTAGCGCTGAAATTTATCCAGCGTTTGCTCTTAATAGGTTGAGGGGAAACCTCAACCAGGTAACATGTCCCAACCAAGATTTGAACCCAGGCCCGCTACTTCCACGGTCAGACGCGCTAATCGTGACGCCACAGTGGTACTAGGCTACATCAGTCGTTGCGATGAATTTAGCACAATTTGAGTGTACAGATTTTGTTGATCCTGTATCCAACTGTGGCTAGTTTCTCACACGCAATTAAAATTGTCCTTCCTTGGAAAAGCTAGAGATGGGAAGTGAACTTTGTATGATATAATCCAAAATATTTAACACAGTTTAGTATATCAAAGGATTTAACAAGGGAAATCCATTAGTTGTAAATACTATACACGATACCCCCATTCTGGTTTGATGATCGTCCACAGCTGGAATGTTTTAAACTTAATAAAATCGTATCTTATCGACAGAATTCAAATAACGAAAATTGACAATTATTCAAGTGAACCTTTAATTATTAATATAGGTGTTCCCCAAGGCACAGTTCTAGGCCCTATTCTATTTTCAATATATATTAATGACTTATTAAAAATTGACTTACAACAATACAATGGTGTTCACTATTCTTATGCAGATGACACAGTTTTACTTTTTGGTGGAAAAACCTGGTATGATGCATATAATAACTCAAATATAGGACTTAAATTAATAAAAAAAAATGGTTTGACATAAATTATCTTTCTATCAACGAAACTAAACCATAATTATTCCATTCTCATTATCTGAAAAATGTAACAAACCTCCTACATCTATATTAAGTATTAAATTACATAATTCTGATTGTTGTCTTATACAGTGTAAATGTCCGATTATTAAAGAGTCCTCTGAAGTTAAGTATTTAGGCATAATTTTCGATAATCATTTAAAATGGAACCAACACATTAATTACCTTTGTAATAAATTACGTAGAATAATATATTATTTTGTTTTATTGAGGAATTACTTGTCAATAAGTTTATTTATTTAACTTTATTTCAATCGGTAATTATGTATGAAATTATAGGATGGGGTAGCTTATTTAAACCCAATTTTAATCCACTTTATTTATTACAGAAGAAAATAATTAAAATATGTCTTCATAAACCTATTGATTTTCCAACTCAAAATTTGTTTCTAGACTTTAATGTACTTAACGTAAGACAAATTTATTATATTGTATTAATAAAATTCATACATGAAAATCTAAATAATTTTGAATTGTATTCTAATAGTTATGAAACAAAAGGTATGAATTGTTTAAGATTGTTTGAACCAAAATGCAACACTGTTACAGTATTTAATCATAGTAGTAATTTAGGCCCAAAAATATATAACAAATTTATATTTAAATATCCTAATCTTGTCAATTCTAATACTTCTAGTATTAAATTTAAAAAGTTATGTATGGATTTTATAAAAATTAAAAATTGTAAATTTAAATTTATATATTATAATTGCACAGTAGACATAAGACAAATTGTATTGTATAATTATTAATTGCAATTCAGGAATCCGCACCTGAGCACGAGTTCTACTCTTTCAGGGGCGAGCTAAATTTTTTCTGTATATATTATATTTTATGTTACAATAAATTAGCAAAATAATAAATAAATAAATTTTATTATTACCATTATTATCATTACGATATGTTTTCTTTCTCCTTTTCCATAAAAAGCCATGCTTCCAATGACAACTATACAATAACTGAAGATGAAATGCTTTGTCATTACAGAATTCTTGCGATCCGATAGCGCCAGTGTTCTTATATTATGAAATATAATGCATTCAAAATGACAGGAATTCCCATATCGTTTCGCATCAATATCTCATAGTTCTGACAACAACAATTTATTATGAAAATACATCAACACTATTATTTTTAATACCAGGAACTGCGTAAAATATCAGTATTATTGACAATGTCACCCGTCCCACCTAATACTTCGTCTGTTGTCCCAGTTTACTTAGACACATTGGATACCTCGTTCACGGTTTTTTTAGTAAGCTTGTAATTCATCCGAAATTCGAGATCTAGTCTCGATTTTTACCTGTCTATGGAAAGATACATGTACAAGAGAGGATCCTAGTAGAACTCTAAAGAACGACATCTACCTCTAAAATGCTAAGAACATTTTACAGATAAAGAAGATGCACACTAGAGGTAATCAAATAGAATGCGTTTCCTAGGAAACGATGGAACAACCGAAAGCGTAATTCAGGTATTACCACAGTCTAGTATATACAGTCACGAAGCTTGAGTTGTGAGGGTGCTAGGAACAAAAGACTGTGCCGCTACTATTTCGCATTGTCTGTAATGAGGTGATATTAGTGATCCTAGTGGTTAGTAACTGTCTATGGATGCATATTTACTACATATGAGCTTCGTGACTGTATATATTACACTGTGGTATTACCTACTACAAGGTGTCTCAAATAAACGGGAACTTCTAAATAAAACAAAATAAATACGTTACATAATGAGACAGAAATTAAAAGTACAAGAATTGCCATTTGTGTAACAACATCAATCACATTCAAGTTTTGAAAATTATGTCCGGCAGGTGATGACATTAACGATGTTCACACTCAGACAGCCAGCGATGGAGATCAACACGTGGCAACATCGCAATAGGGATGGATTCGATTTCAACACGGAAATTGTCCAACCATTAATTAATTTATTTGTTGTGTTTTATTTATTTATTCTATTATAAATATATTTATTTGCTGTATTTAGTCATCTGCGCGCTATTTTTTTTTTCAATATTCGTCTCAATGACATCCATACTAACCAAATTCTTCTCTGTTGTTTCAGTATGTACGTACAGAGAAGACTGCCACACAATGTTGGTGTGTCTACTGGTAAGTTTGTACAGGGACATCATTTTATTTTTACTAACATTTTTAATATTAACCTGGCTATACCTTTAGAGAACCGGAAACACCGTTCGCTACCCCCTTCCACAACTGGAGTTCGATGATACTGGCGTAAAACACAAACAAATCACTTTACTAGGTATAGGAGGGAAGAAAAGTACTTCATCAATTTACGTAAATTAGGAAATATCGCGATTTTGAATTCGATAATTTTCATTAGGTTTTTATTTAATCAAAATGCAGTACTGTTTTAAGAATAAGTGTTTTTACTCACGAACTGAGCTGTCCATGCGGACGTATTCATTATGCAGTGTATATTATACTGTCTACAGCACATTAGCGTACAATATAGACAATGAAGTTAAATTGAAAAATAATCATAATATGGATATTTAAACACATTTTTGAAAATGGTGGCCGTTCATTTCGATAGCCTACAGGCTTCAGTTCTTTTGTGCATATTATCGCACTATAGACTATTGCATCTAATTCCAATTACCAGTTTCGTTCTTCGTACTAGTAACTCATGCAGAAATAATTCTGTACCTACTCTATAAAAGAGTACCTTACGTACTGTAAATTCAATCTTCACTTCTGCCCGACCCGCACAGATAAAATTACTCAGACATGCTATCTACTGTCCGTCCAAGTGGTTATGCCGCAGGATCGTAGAAAGGAGGGAAATCACGTGACAGTTAATTACTTAACGAGGCCCTTTTATTTAAGTTATTTTAAACAGTTGTATAATATTACGTAAACGTCCAATTCCTAACAGAAATTATTGTTTTCAGAAAAGAGCTAAGACAGCCCTGCTTTTACAGAGGGCCGTGCAGAAGCAGGTGGGGGAAATCGGGATGCGACGTAGGCAAACGAACAGTACCTTTGCGAAAATAGGATTCAATATTAAAAGTTCTTTCGTCACTAGAAAACGCGAACATATTTCTGGAACGTACTATACTCAGTAACTCAGTGTTGTTTACTATAAGCGGCCTTGATTCTGTCTGGAGAATAGTTGAAACTCCATTAGTAGAAGGGGTGGGAGTGAAGTACATTCAAAAACTCAGGTACAATAAAAATTGAAGTAAAAATAAAATGATGTCCCTGTATAATAATTCACGCTTTCTACCTAGTCTCGAACCTTTACCCTTTTCATCGCACAATAGACTTTCCTCGCACCAAGTATAGACATCCGTTTTAGAGACCGGTGTGAAACAAATATAACATAATTTCAAATGCTTACTGTAACAACAGTATGAACCACAGTCGAATGCTAATGTTGTCAGTAGTTTCTCAATTAAGCAATATAACTTGTGTGAGCACGCCCATGACGTCACTCCCACTCGCTATGGCTTGAAGACGCCGGAGTTACGTATAAAATTAGCCGTGTCGCGCGGATTCTCTCAGTAATATCTCGGCATCAAGTGCAATTGCAGACCTGTGCGACCACTGGTTTGATTTGTAATCACGAGTTCTGCAATACTGAAGTGTTAACTATGGCTGGAACTTTTTGTACCAGAACGTAGGTCTAGACCAGCGGTGGCGAAAATGTGATCGTGCGCCGAGCCACTGTGTAACCTGCAACGTGCATAGCACCTATGGAGGGAGGCGGACACCCGAAGGGGAAGTGAAGCAACTGTCTGAATTATTAACGGATTTTCATTTTCATTACGTCAAGCACTTAAATATAATTTTATACAGTACAAGGCTACAAACTAATGTTTAGTACGTGTAACGAAGAAAGAAATGAACAATAAATGAACAATATCACAACCTAAAATTAACTGTCTTCAGAATGTCTCTGCGAAAGAGTTTCAAAATCAGGAATTATGTCACTTACTGCCAGTCGTAGTTGATCACGAAGGTATTTGTCTGTCAGTCGTGATCTAAATTTGGTTTTTACTATTTTAATTGTTGAAAATAATTTTTCACAAACGTAAGTTGTAGCGAACATGGCTTCAACAGAGCAAGCGAAAGAACGAAGCTTCGGATATTTATTTTTTGGCAAAGATTTGGAAGTTCAACATTTGTCAAGTCCTTACATCTAGCTTTCATTTAACATCACATTGTAAATCTGTGAGTTCAAATTGAAGAGCTAACCGCATTATTCGTACATCTGCTGAAAAAAGGTCGACGTACAGAGATGATGATGACGATGATGATGATGATGATAATGATGATGATGATGATAACAACAACAATAACACTTAACCTTTTAATGTTTCATCAGTAACATGTAGTATAATGCCGTTTTATGTCATACAACCGTTTTCCTCGTGATACTTGTGAACAAATCATACATTTAATATTCTCACCATACTGACAGCAAAAAAATGCGTCCTCCCATCCTACTTGGAACTTTCGTACATGGTTTCGAGAGAGACGTATGCCACTCGCAGCTCAGAGACAAATACAAATGGAACGGAGTTTGACTCCAGTGAGTGAGAGGGTGGGGGTTGGCGGAAGTTAGAAGCAAGCGAAATGCACAGCTATCACTGCGAGCCACAATGTCTCGCGAGTCACGTTCTCGCCACGGCTGGTCTAGACTTACGGAAATACTCGCGGAGTATAGCTACTGTGGTGCAGTTGTCTTGCAAACACTGCTTGTAGATGCAGCAACTGACCTGGTTCTAAGCAGGCACGGAATTGTTCAGTAACAGATCGCTGCATCGAAGTCACAATATTTTAGACGCTCCTTCTACTGGGTGTTCATTTCAAAGTGTGTCATGACGTCACTGTTGACGAGTCAGCGATTTGAAGCAAGTTTCAGCTTTTGTGTCAGAGAAGTTGCCTATTAATCAAGGCGTTCAACCTGAATTTGAGAACGTGTACGGTATAACTTGAAGGTCGTAGCAACAGATGGCGGTCTGTACGGTCTGTGTGCTACCATAACCTCTTTCGAACTGTGTTTTGCGCGGCCAAGTCGTACGCAGGGTATTTGTTATCATCGGTTGCGTAGGGAAACATTCCACAACACAAATCAAATGCTCCGTGTCCATGTTGACCGTCGAAGTTAATGTCAACAAATACGTAAGTAATCGTCTTAACCCTCTCCCCATATCCCGACAGTACGTATTTCCAAACAGTACACATTCCTGCCACTACCGGCGTTACCGTACGTATCGGTACGTACTCTTCAGAATGAACGCCGTACTTGCTAGGCAACTTCTCTGCCTCACAGGTTATACACCTCTGCGGAAGTGTAGGAAGATTGAATTCTCTAGGCTCATCGGCTAGCCACATGACGGCATACAGCGAGCCATGACACACTTTGAACTGAACACCCAATAGAATCTAGGCTGTCGTTGGGGAACGTGGTTAGAAGATATCTTTATACTACAATCGTGACGTAATAAAGACACTCAAACCTGAAAACAGCTTTTCCATTAGAGCGGCGAAATGCAGCGTCACTTTTCTTTTTGCAAAGGAATTTTAAAATGTTGCATTAGTTCGGCTCATATTTCTACACATTTAAGCGACAAAACTAAAATTGGATAACTTTTCTCGGGTTCTCACCCAGGTGAGTTGGATATTAGATTCCAAGCTTTCGACGGCTATCTCTGCCATCTTCTTCATCCCTGAAGAAGATGGCAGAGATAGCCGTCGAAAGCTTGGAATCTAATATCCAACTCACCTGGGTGAGAACCCGAGAAGAGTTATTCTATATCAAGCGCCGGGAAAGCCTCAAGTCATACAAAACTAAAATTATTTGAATCATTTATTATCATAACTAGCCGTACCCGTGCGCTCCGCTGCACCCGTTAGAAATAAATATAAAGTAATTACATAATTAAAATAGGACGTTTGATCCAGGGAACATTCGTGTTTGATATAAGGATAAATCGTTTATTATATTACTTAATTTAAATTGTATTTGCATAATTAAAATGCGATCATTTTGGTCCAGAAACACTCATTTGGTCATAAAAATTATTTTAGGAAATGCAGGAAACGAATGTACAGAATAGCCTATCAAGTTTTCTGTGCATAAGAAGCTATTTTAATCTTACCTGTCCTGGATTCACTCAGAAGTTACTGTAATAACATTATAGCATTATGTCCATCTAGAGAAACTACACTTTCCAATGGTGAATTAATAATTAATTATACAAATCGGTTAATTTAGCTTCTGATATTACTTCATACAAACATAGAAACATTATCTGTAGGCTATCTTTCATAGCTTTCGATTGTTGTTGTCCAAGGCCCCGTATGGACGAAGTCATTTGTTCTTAATTCATTGCACCGTCTTGCACCGTCTTAGATGGCGTTATTTTAATTTTAAAACTCATTTATCTCATGAAATATCAGTCCTATCAAAATTTTGTAAAGAATAAAACTTACCGGAAATTATGAAAGAGTGATGGAACGGAGAAAAATTCTCTCCGGCGCCGGGATTTGAACCCGGGTTTTCAGCTCTACGTGCTGATGCTTTATCCACTAAGCCACGCCGGATACAACCCCGACGCCGGTTAGAATCGTCTCAGATTAAGCTCCATCTCTTGGGTTCCCTCTAGTGGCCGCCCTCTGCACTACGTCATAGATGTCTATGAACGCAGGACCGAAGTCCATACATGTGTTGAGGTGCACTCGAATGAGTTTTAAAGAAACTTTTGTTATGTAACATTTTTCATAAAAATCAATAATAAGCGAGATATTTCGATTTATTTAATTCAGGCCCCCTTATAACCCCCCCTCTTAAATAATGTATTTTGAATGCCATATAGCCTAAAATCTAAGTTACAACGAACTTAATTTATATTCCAATTTTCATCGAAATCCATTCAGCCATTATCGTGTGAAAAGGTAACAAACATACAGACAGACAGGCAGACATATAAACAAAAATTAAAAAAAGCGATTTTCGGTTTCAGGGTGGTTAATTGTATATATTAGGACTAATTATTTTTGGAAAATCGAAAATTACCAGAAAAATTTCGGCTACAGATTTATTATTAGTATAGATATACTGCTCTGAACATGTTGGGAATTAAATCTACGGCTTTCCCAAAACACCTTATGAAACTTTTCATATAAAACAATTTCTCTCACGAAAAGGAAGCAAAGACGAGCAAAATTGTATTAAACTATTTTGTTTGAAATATCTCAAAGAATAACCCCCTGGAATTAATCATATTACTTTTTGTTTGAAATATCTCAATGAATAACGCCCTGAAATTTATGTTTTTTTTTTAATTTTAGTTTGTTATTTAAAGACGCTGTATCAACTACTAGGTTATTTAGTGTCGATGATGTTGGTGACAGCGAGATGATATTTGGCGAGATGAGGCCGAGGATTCGCTATAGATTACCTTGCATTCACATTAAGGTTGGCGCAAACCTCGGAAAAAACCAATCAGGTAATCAGCCCAAGCGAGGATCGAACCCGCGCCCGAACGCAACTTCAGACCGGCAGGCAAGCGCCTTAACCAACTGAGCCACGCCGGTGGCTGAAATTAATGATATTACTTACGGTTCATTCCTATATGTTTGTAATTATCTTGAATTTATTGAATGGGTATATGTAAATATATACGAATGTTTATCAATATTTAAATAGGCCTATCTAGAAACGGGAATAAATATAGAAAATGCCTGTTATTATTCGGTTGAGCAACTTTTATCAACCAGTCTACTCTCGAAAATTCTGAAAGACAGAATTTATAAAACAGTTACATTACCGGTTGTTTTCTATGGTTGTGAGACTTGGAACAGAGGTTAAGGGTGTTTGAGAATAAGGTGCTTAGGAAAATATTTGGGGTTAGAGAAATGAAATTACAAGAGAATGCAGAAAGTTACACAACAGAGAACTGCACGCATTGCATTCTTCACCTAATATAATGAGGAACATTAAATCCTGTCGTTTGAGATGGGCAGGGCATGTAGCACATATACGTGTGAATCTGGAAATGTATAGCTAAGATTGTTAGTTAAAAAACCTGCGAGGAAAAGACCTTTGGGGAGGCCAAGGTGTAGATGAGAGATTATATTAAAATGAATTGGTGGGAGGTGGGATATGATGGTAGAGACTGGATTAATCTTGCTTAGGATAGGGACCGATGACGGGCTTATGTGACGGCGGCAATGAACCTCCGGGTTTCTTAAAAGCCATAAGTAAGACGTCCGTATCTAAAATAGATTGTCTAACAGATTGGCGTACATTAATTATGTGAAAAAATGTATACACGTTTGTAATTATGTGAATACTGCACATTGTCATTAAAAATACAGCCAACACATGTCTCATTAGCTCGACTTTTTCCACCACGAACAGTGCTCGCAATGGCTATGTCGAAATCTCCCAAAATGACCCTAACAAGATTTTTTTGTCAACTTGAGCTGCTTATTGAGTAGGCCTAATATAGGGATGCTCTCGAAAATGAAGAGTGGGATTTTATGGCTACTTGATATTCTGATTCCAGATATGCCTGTGGAGGATGGAAGGAATATCAGCCCATATAAGACTGCCTGAAAGTCATCCAGATCTGTCAGATGCAGTAGTGTCAGTGAGCGAGCGAGTGTTTACGGAGAAACAACCTGTAGTAATCACTGTGCCTGTAGAAGTAATAAAGAATCTATCACCGTCAGACCTAAGTGACCCAGCCATTGCCGGGATCTACGATAGAAAAATGACCATACCTCCAACTGCCCAGTGCAACACCAAAATATCTACGATAAGGACAACAATGTACGCGCCTGAATATGTAAAACACTTTCTTGAGGGCTACGGGAAGGACTACTACTCCTACAACTGGATTGAAGGCATCAACACATTACTTCACAGGCTGCACTCCCGAGGTAGCTTTTCGTTAATGGTGGCACCTGCAACTAACCGTACAACTATTTTGAGGAAAGGACAATATGACAACTTCATTTTGACCTTGAACTACAAGGACAACGACTTCAAAAATCTGGAACTCGATATCTATCACCAGGCATATTTCCATCTACCTAACAATTTAAAAAATCCTAGCGGACACTTCATTGTTGTCGTGATGGGAGATATTGCAACGGAAGGAGTAGTACAGAAAATATTTCAATTACTTCTTCGAATTAAATATTTTGATTCAGTGGTAATCATACGTTCAGCAGACGGTAGATCTATCAAAGCCTTCTATCCAAACAGTTTTTGTACTCTTCGCCCAGAACTAGTACTATTTGGCATCTGGACCCAAAATGGAATGTTGTTTGATAACTCGGATTTCATCAAACAACGTACACAACAAAACTTAACAGGATGTTGTTTTACTGCAATTCCCCCATATGTCGACCCCTTTTTTATACGCAATGCCAGTAATCCGTATTCAGAGAGGGCAGGAGGGCTAGACGTGAGATTGATTGAAATCGCTGCAAATGCGCTCAAAATTTCAAATAAGTGCGGTAGAAATTCTCTACGAATTTATGTAATGGATACGATATCGATTTTGTCTACCAAATTAGATTCTGACTTCACCACTACCTACTTCACTCGTAGTTATAAATTCTTCGTTCCAGTTGCACAGATGTATCCCCGATGGTCAAGCTTAACCAGGGTGTTCACCCCACTAGCATGGCTTTCTCTTCTCGCATCTATAATATTCACTTCGCTGGTTTTACAAATTGCGACAGAGTGGATAAACATCAGTCAACTCAAAATCAACAATGGAATTTTGCTCTACTTCCTGGTCACCTGGTGTGCAATTCTGGGTGTATCAGTTGATAAAATGCCTCGTAACACACCCCCCAGGATGTTGTTCTTGTCCTGGGTGCTGTACTCTATATGTATCAACACAGTTTACCAAGCTTTTGTGACTAGCTACATGGTGAATCCAGGAATGCAGCATCAGATTGACACATTCCAGGAGATTCTGGACAGGAATTACACACTGATGTTTGACGATTTCCACGCCTTCTTGGCGTATTCATACAAATATGATATATTAAGTCAGTCGTATGTTGCTTTTACCGCAACCGATGCCCTGAACATAGCATTTCACACTGAACATTCGGCTGTGTTGATGAATGAAGATTTCTTCACCTACTACTCCAGGAAATTGTGTGGCTCAGTAGATCCTCCACTGTACCACAAGTTCAGTGAACGAGGTATCCAGTTGCACGTCCAAATGGTAGTCATGAGCGGTCGATACTTGTTCCTGAAGTTGAATCAAGTTCTGGGTCGCTTAGTTCAGGCAGGAATACCCCGGAAACTGATGATGGACATCACAGACCCTTCAGGAATTCTCACTATGGACAGATCTGCAGTGGACTGGAGGGAGGAATATGTTCCTTTATCTTTGGGCATTCTGCAGTCACCTTTCATTTTCCTGTGTTTTGGTTTGTTTGTTAGTTTCATAGCTTTTCTTGGTGAGCTGACAATTCACTGCACCGGAAAGACTGGAGTTACTTCTCTGAGGAAAAGGAAATGATGCTGATTAGTTTGAGGATAAGGAGAATGGAGGAATAGATCACGATTTTCACTACGGTCGTTGTTAATTGACTAAAGATTTATTTGTGTACGACCATACAATTAGATTCTCAACTGTTTACAAACTGAAGGAACAGCATTGGACTGTAAGTTGAATTGAAGGAAGACAATGGGATCTCTCGGGACTTATTTTTACGTTCATAGCAGGGTGCAAATTAAGATTTCTTTTGAGGGGAGGGGATAGAATCCTAGATATAGAATACCATACATAAAATTATTATTATCCTCATTTGATACCGCTCAACGCTTGGTCGTACTGAGTTGCTTGTCTTGCATCTTGATCATAATAATAATTATACCCATGAACAGGCTTAAGATAAGATGTGTAATTCCTAAGTTATTGATTGTTGTCAGCTTGCCGGTGATGATAATACATCAATATTATTTTTTTGCTTACTTTATGATTTATAACCTATACTCATATTAACCCAGATAAGACTGACGTCCTATATATAGGACACCGGACGTTTTATTTTTTTAACATTATTGTGTAAGATTTTCATAGTCGGCAATCATGTTACCATAATTCTTATGTGTTATAAATTGCCTCCAATTTTTTTATTGTGTTCACTCTGTCACAGTCATTGTTGTTAACATATTTGTGTGAGTCATGGCTGGGGAGCAGGACATGTTGTTCTCGAAGTCGGTACATATCACATGCTATAGGTATAATGCCTTTGATATTGATAGGGCATACTCGTATGATGTACTTCGTGTATAATAATTCATAATTAGATTCAATTTTTTATGTAGTGTTATGCCATATCATGGTAAAGTTAGGCGTACTACATGTAGTACGTCAGTCATAAGAGGGGGCATTTCGTGAGACTGATGGTACTCATGTTATTATAGGGGGTTTTCATTAAATGAAGCCTTACAAATAATTATTCAGGACGACCAAGTTGCTATGCCTAAGTGCAATAACAATTCCATCACCATTTTATCACCAAAAAATGCGTGTGGTAACGTAACTGATGAGGATTCTGGTGATGAAAATAACCCTACAATTGACAATATGCCTGGTAGTCAGTTGCGAGCTGAGACGGAAGTAACCCTCAACACACAAGGAGAGGGAATGGATGATTATGATGACGAAAGTCATAATGGTGAGGATGAACATAGTAAAGGCGATGGCGAGAATGGCAGTAGAAATACTAGTGATTCAGCAACCGATATACAGATGAAGAGAAAGGATAATAAATTTCAATTGGGAAGAAGTTGACATACAGCAGGGCAATACTATATTTTTCAATTTCCGTGCACACAGTTTCAAGATACTCTGGAAATTTGAAGAAGAAAATATCAGTGAAATAGCCCAATGTCATATACTAGTACAACAAAAATATGGGTGGACCAAAACATCAATCTGTACAAAACATCTATTAGAAGCAAGAAATGGTACTTTAGTCTGCATTGACGTAGCAGAACAAAATGCATGGCAGCTATACAAGATAAACTCCAACGAAAAACTCGATCATCTTGCATTTCGCAAACGTCTAGTCTTATCTGTTCTCGAATCCACTGGTTGACATGTACAGTCAAGCGGTAGACCAGCGGTCGTCAACTCACTGCACTCTCGGACTATCGTCTCTTACCCGCAGGTGCATTTGTGGCTGCTGGCGGGTATGCTCTCTACCTATTCCTGCTGCACTTACCCTTTACCCATTTCAGCGAATGCTGACGACCACCGCGGTAGACCATCTCATCTAAGACTGAGCAAAAAGATTCAAGGTTTGATGGAAGTAATCATTTTGTATCTCAAGAAAAACAAACTCGATGTAGACAGTGTCACACAAAGACAACAATAATATGTATGAAGTGTGATGTTGGTGTACATGTAAAATGTTTTTAATCACGTATCATACACCATAAACATTCTCGAAAAATACAATAATCTTATTGTGTGTGAGTGATATTATAATTTTGTGTTAATTTGATGTATTGTTAAGCTGAACAATTTATATATATTAGTGCTAAAACGACTTATGTCATATACTGTTTTTGCATGGAGATATGACTGACGTCCTATATATAGGACACTGAAAATCTCGGATACTATCAACATAAAAAATTAAAAAACAACTTTGTTATGTTATATCAATTACAATTAAATAATTCATACAAAAATATCGTATTTTTGAACAAAAAATAATTCAGTCTTATCTGGGTTAATGCAAATATATTTTGTGAGGGTGAGATGGAAGTTATCCCTGACAGGGATGTTAGTATGAATATATGAGAGGGGATAACTTTCCAACAGGGGAAATCCACCATCCCCCTTAATTCGCACCCTGCGTCATAGATTCTTTTACTAAAACTAACAGAAGTCAAACGACTTTACTGATTCAACAATTTTTGGTTCTTTCGAAAGTCTGAGTTTCATACGAATATAATACTTCAATATTTTTTTAAACAGCATGTATTATTATGTCACGTGAACACGAATATATTGAATGTATCTGTTAACAATAACTGAAAACCTTCTCGGAATGAGGATGTAACCAACAAAAGTGTACCTCATGTTTTAGGAGGAAGCAAAATCAATCCAGTGGTGTATTTTACTACACGTAATATTTCCTAGAAGAACCAATTGATTAATAAAGGAAACAAGTTTAGTCTGCAATAAATTATTGAATACAATAATAGAAGATTGTGATGCCAAATTGCATTAAGTCTAAGTTTATAAAAGGACTAAGCTAGTCTCTTTGTCCACTGTTCTAGGGACTGAGCGAGGCTTCAAGAGACTTGCAATAACGCAAACTTTTAGACAAGGATTTCCGTTGGTTTGGGATAAAAAAGTTTAAAATATAATGATATGGCGCTCAAAGAAAATCATATATCGTCGTCGTTCCTGCAATAACTCCTACATGACATATTTATCGATTTTTAAATTTTTTCTCTATTAAATCACTTAAATAGTGATACAGCAAATAATAAAATCTCCTATATGTAATTATATTTATTTGTTTCGAAAATGTAAGAATTCACAATCCCCTATGTATGGCTGCCATAGGATGAATAAATGTGTTTTTTTCTTCCTATTAAAAAATTTTATATTTTGCACATAGGAGTTATTGTAGGAACCATAAAAATGACCAAATGAAGTAAGCTAGTTTTGGGATCGCACTCTTGGATTTATTGTTCAAAATGAATGATTCAAAAGTAGTTTTTGCACATAACTATTTCAATAATTTTATGTTAAGTTATATACCAGGGAAGTCTTTAATTCAGAGAATATTTCATCAGGAAAGTTTCTAAAGTTATGGCCAGTTGGCCAAAAATTCATTCATGCAATGATTATCATCAAAATAACATTGCTCTTCAAGTAAATTATTATTATCTGGAAGTAAATTTAAAGGAATAAATTTCTAATGCTCTGTTGTAATATTCATTTCGCCTCTAAGAAAAATAAAAAAAAATGAATTAAGTTTGTAATAATCGCATGGATACCATTGTTATTTCTAATATATATTAATTTGTTGACGAAATAATAATACCCAATCTCAGCAATAAACATGGCCTACATCGTTTACCGTGTCTTGAGGATTAAACTCGCTCTGTGTTGATGACCTCATGGATATATAGAAAAAAGTGCTGGAAATTCTCAGTCAAGATTGAACATGGGCACAGCATCAACATAGGAAGTCGGACCATTGGATCGGCAACACTGTAAATAGCTGTGAAGCAGAGGCCTAAAATTCAAAAGCATGTGTTTATGTATGTTGTTTTTCAATGTAAATGAACGTTGTTCCCGGGTTCGATTCCCGGTCTCGGCTCTCGGTGAATTTTTCTTGAAAGAAGAAGAATTCCCTGGGTGTCTAGAGTCTGGAAATTTGTATGAATGTGAGTGTGATTGTGAGTGTGCCGGGTTAATATTAATTAACCAATCATCACAAATATAAAAATACATCAGGACTGTCGCTGGGCAGTAACCTGAACACACGTTTCAGCGTCACATTGTTGACAAGTAACTCCATCTGTTAGCACAACCATAAATCATCTAATAGATGCTATAGAGTTACCAACAAAAAAAAAAGAACGTTGTGACATAAGTCTGTGTCGATGAAAATATGTTCAAGATCGCACCAAACGTTAATTGTTCATTATTATGAACTAAATGGATGATAAGAGCAAAACAATAATGAAAATAAAATGGCTGCAGTCTTTGATAATTAATCTTTATGGTTAATGATGATAAAGTGACTGACAATTTTTCTAGATATTAAATATTATATAAACTGCATTTTTATAGTCTTACTTTTAGTTGGTAGTCCAGCAGCAATATTGTTTCTGCCAAATTATTTAGTATATATCTTGCTACGTGTAACAATAAAGTTAATCAAATGATTTTCAAGATTATTATTATTATTATTATTATTATTATTATTATTATTATTATTATTATTATTATTATTATTATTATTATTATTATTAATTAATTTAATTTATTGGTCTGACGCAATATTTTGGGTTTGCCCTGCGACACAGAATAGCTCACAATAAAATTAAAATGAAAAATTATATAAACAGGT
>JAJSOF020000003.1:7667581-7815081 GCA_025594305.2 Periplaneta americana
TTTTGATCAATACTGCCACTTCTCAAATTAGTGAATGCTTTTTTCAACACCCTGTATATGTTATATTCCAAACAAGACGTATATTAATCTTCTGAGCTTTATTCAGATGTTCCTAACTCTCTGGTAAGTTGAAGGTTGTAAATTAAAGAGAAGCAAGCCAAGAGAAGTGGGTGGACAGAACACGAATCCCAGAGCTATGGACCCAATAATACAAATTAATATTATTGTATTACATCCGAAATAAAATGTTTTGTCAGGCGTTGATTAACCAAATATTATTTTTATCTGAATCTCTCTCTCTGCTAGGCAATGTTGTTTACATTTCTTTGAAGCCTGATATATGAACTACATTTCCCTTCAGAAGAATGTTATGCTACTTTATTTTATTGATTTTAAAGTGGGCCTATTTCTGCCTTCGTTAATCAGATCACCTAGAACGTCTCGCTATATATTTTATAAAAATATATATGTTTTTTTAACGATACTTTATAGCAACTTTTTGAAGTTATTTATAGAGTGTGGAAACGCACTGTATATGATGATATGCAGACATATATTTGAACAAAATTAATATATTATTATTTGATTATTACAGGATTAAGAAATTTCGTCTGCTTTTGCAGATGGTATGTTTACATGTCGCATCTTACAATATTTTTGGCTGATTATTTTGCTAGGTGAAAATTATGGGAAAGGTGGAGAAATTAAAAAGTTATTATTATTATTATTATTATTATTATTATTATTATTATTATTATTATTATTATTATGGATATAAATATTGCTATATAAATACAACATATATTGTGAAGTTTAAAGTATTTAATTATTAATTTTAAACTAAATAACGTAAACAAAATATTACACAGCAAATGATATTTTTAGTCACCTGTCCTAAGACAGGATTGAACGTTATAAGTGACACCAATAAGGCATAATTCATGAGCCAACTAAGCCAGAAGATAATGGGGTAGTGTGGCCAGTTCCTTCCCCCTCCAGTGCACATATCGCTGACTAGTAACATATTTCACTAAGCAAACTTCAGATGTATACAAACAATGGAACATATTCTGCAGGAAAGAACAAAACAGAAACTTAATGAATATCTTAATAATGAAATATTTCCAACGATCCATACTTTGATCAAAGATTCGTCCTATAATATGATTTTGACTGAAATCAATAAGAATGTAATTATGTTTACTTCTGAATTTATTATTTATGTTTAAATTTAAAGTAAATTTATCTCAGATTAGGTATCATGTAGGTTGGTCCTTTTCTGCAAAATGTGGTCCAATTGTACTTCTTCTGACACACACCGTCAAGTGAGATGCACTGCCTTATAATAGACATTGCATATATTCTATATAAGTTAAAGCGTGCTAATACATATAGTTCCGTCGCTCTAATTTCCGGCAGCCAATCACGTTGCAGGTCGGCTACATTTAAACGTGTGCGTCTTGTGATTCGCTGAGAAAGACGTTATTCATTTCTTAAGGCTCTATAAATACTTGATATAATCGCCCGCCATTTTGGCTCTTTCGTTGGCGTTCGCAGAAAGCACACGAGGACGTTATTTGCCGCTCAATTATTTGCTGAATTACAGTGCGTGTGATTTATTATCATAGGAGCTACGACATGATAATGTTTAACGGTGTGGCAAATAGATTCCTCGTATGGTAGCTCGGCAACGAAAGAACAAATCTGGCGAACGATACCACCTACCTAGACTTTATAGAGCCTTCACTTCCTAAGACGTAAGCAAAGAGGAGGAGTCACGCCGGGAATAACAGCGTCGCGACTATAGTTTTCACAGTAGATTGATTCTTTCGTGACTTGCAACCTGACCACTATTGATATACTGTATGTGTATATGTATGTATGTAGTCTACTGTATATATCGTCGTTGTGCCTGCAATAACTCCTGTGTCAAAATATAAAAATTTTCAGTAGGAAGAAAAAACACATTTATTCATCCTATAGCAGCCGTACATAGCAGACTGTCAATTCTTACATTTTCGAAAGAAAGAAATATAATTATACATAGGATATTTTATTATTTGCTGTATCGCTATTTAAGTTATTTTATGCTCGACCATGCCGAAACGTAGTAATTATACACCTGGTAGCAGATCTTTAATGCATGTCATTAAAGTACACCTACTCATTAAAGGTCAGCTCTTTCAGCCAATGACGACTCAGGTTACAACTGTTCAGCCAATGACAGGTCAGCTTTCTACCGTTATAAAGCCGCAAGTATCGATTATTCTCGGATATGCAATCGAAAGAGAATTAGCGAAAAGTCACGGAGGCTGGAAATCCAATACTGTCGCAGAAGGTTATGTTCTGTTACTATAATAATTAGCGTTAATTGTAAATAATATTCAAATAAATTCAATTTGTCATCTCGTTTTTCAATGTCTAATTTAATTTCAATGTTATTTCTGTAGGTTCTTATGGCCTAGCAAGGTCAATGTGGATATCTGTTCCTCGGAAAAAATCAATACTTTGGCGTCTGCGCACATCTCACAACATACGGAACATTGCTGAAGGTCAGATACAATTAAAATTAATAATATCAAGTTAGAAATATGGTCGAGCATAAAAAGTCGTATGAAACTCGTCTATAATGGTAATTAAGAAGCTCGTATGAAAATTATGAAACTCGCTTGCGCTCGTTTCATAAATATCCATACTCACTTCTTAATTAGCACCTTCATTATAGGTTCGTTGCATAATGTACTATAATAGAACAAAAATCTGAAAATCGATAAATATGTCACATAGGAGTTATTGCAGGAACAACGACAATATATTGCCATAAAAATATAAAGATTCGATAATAGGCCTACTTGAAATTTGGAGTTAAATTTGTAACAACATTTTAAAATTAATTTCTGTTTCTTTGTTCAACCCATCCTGGAAAAATGTGACCTCTGTCGTGAAAGAAATTTTCCCACATGGACTACCTCTTCAATTCAACACTAGCTGAAACCCCGACTCTCTGTTCAATATTTTTGTCAACGAAACTCACACTAACTACAATCAGATCCACACCTACTAATTCGTGTTCTGTTTCAGTGTTCACACCAAGAAAATACTGCCAGACCTTCTTGGTGTGTTTACTGGTGAGTTTACACATCATTGCACGTTCACTATCTGATTACGTCTTTCCGCACATCGAAAACTGGCAATCAGAACTGGCGGCAGAATTTAAAATGTTAGCAGTAATAAGGCTATGAACCACAGCCGAATACTAATGTTATTAGAGTTAGGAAACAAATAATGCAACTTGTGTGACACATCCAATAACGTCACTTCCCATCGCTACGGTCATAAAGAATACAAAGTTGAGCACGTACTATAAAATCAGTCATTCCCAGCGTATTCTCTCAGTAATATCTCGGCATCGAGAGCAGCTACAGACCTGTGGGACCACTCATTTGATTTGTAATCGCGATTTCTGCAATATTAAAGTGATAATATACACGTACCGTAAACTGGGGTTACTTTGAACACAGAGGAAACTTTGAAATTTTTTTTCGGAAAATCATATTTAGGTTTCTAGATCCTACACTTGTTAGATGGAGGTAAATTTCGTATGAGAATGATTTTTATGATAATTTACCTCCATCTATAACAAGTGCAGCACGTAGAAACCCGAAATATGATTTTCTGAAAAAATGTTCGAAGTTTCCTCTGTGCTCAAAGTAACCCCAGTTTACGGTAGATATACAAGTGGAACAAATTTGTTGTAGCTGGCCTAATTCAGGTATGTAGCTGGGTAATTAGCAGAATTTGTATAACAAATGACGTCCATCAATTCTTACCCTTCCCATTATTGCATTTATAACGATAGAGTTATAAATTCCTAACAGGGAGTAGTTTCAATACTAATGTAGTAAGCGTCACAAGAATTATTTCCTTCATGTGAAATATTTCACGAGAATAAAATAAAATTCTCATAGTGACAGCTAAAATGCCTTGTCCTTACTAGTTAAGTTTTTAAAACAGAGCGTGACTATGTCCAGATAAAGGTTTGTTTAATAATGTAATTTAGAAAAAAAATCAAAGAAACATTTGATATTATCAAAACTTATTCATTTATGTCTGAGTTTATATTTCCTTAAATATTATTGCATAATTACTCTAGTCCAGTAAGTCAGTCAGGTCTGTTACACCATTCTGTTCCTATGGATACACAGTTGAAAAAGAAATCCCACAGATGTCAGCACAAGCCAAGATCATGCACAAAGAGTAATTTTGATTGTACTGCTATGTTCACTCAATTTGATTTGGCAAGATTGTGTCATACTCTTGCTTTATGTTTTAGTCTGTGCATTTTTACTCTGTCAGATCTGTTTGTGTTGTGTTTTCCACAAATAACAACATATAAAGTCAAGATCAAGAGGACATAATAGTACACGTGTGCAGTAGTTAAGTTGCTATTTTGGAGATTTTTAAGCAAAAAAAATTAGGTTAGCACATGCTTGTTTGCTTTGTCATGTCTGTTACCTGTCAGATCTGTTACTCCGTCATGTCTGTTACATCATTCAAAACAGTGCTGTAAAGCAAGGTGAGTGTACAGTGGCTGATTACTATGGCAGAGACATTGCACTACATTAATACATGCTGAATATGCACTAAATTCATTCATTATTAGCACTACAGCCCATGAAGGGCCTGGGCTTCCTTAATCAGTAGAAACCATTCATCTCTATCTTGAGCCCGCTGTCTCCATCTCTTGCATCCAACTCTCCGCAGATCATCCTCCACATCCTGAAGCCACCTCAGCCTTGGTCTTCCTCTCTCCCTTAATCCTCCTGGGTGTCCATATAATGCCCGTTTAGGTAGTCGGCCTTCTGGCATACGTTCAAGATGTCCCAACCATCTAAGTCTGCCTTTCTTAATGAAGGAAACTATACTCGGCTCTCCATACAGTTCCATTAGTTCTTTATTTGTTATACTTCTAAACTGACCATTTTCAAAATGGGGACCATATATCTTTCTCAGGACTTTTCTTTCCCAAACTGCTAGCATATTTTCATTATTTAGTGTTAAAACCCAAGCTTCGCTAGCATATGCACTAAATAGTACTTTAATTTTGACGTTCTCAATCGTCCATTTGTTATACAAATTTTGCAAATGACCCACTTCATATGAAGAGAAAATATACTCCACGCCTTTCATTAATTACTTTTCTTATCATAGACCCATATTCTTAATTATTTGTAAACAGTAGCAAATTCAGATCATCACTTATTACAATAGTAGTTTCGACAAATTACTAAGACACATATGACTGCGAGCTTATGCTGCTCTGGGGTCCGGGTGTTCTTGAAAAACAAAATTGGGATTTTATGACTACTTCATAATCCTGATTTCAGGTATGCTTCTGGAAGCTGGAAGGAGTATCAGCCCATATAAGACTGCCTGAAAATCATCCGGATCTGTCTGATGCTGTAGTGTCAGTCACCGAGAAAATGTTCACGAGTAAACAACCTGTGGTTATTACCGGCCCGATAAAACGAATTGTGGAGAAATTACTGCCGTCAGACATACATAATCCAGCAATTACCGGCATCTACGGTAAACCAGTGACCATACCTCCGAATTCCCTATGCAACGCCAGAATGCCTGTGATAAAGACAGTAATGTATGCACCTGAATACATAACACAAATTCTGGATGGCTACCGGAAGAACTACTACTTCTATAGTTGGATTGAAGGTGTGAATGGATTACTTCACACTTTGCACTCACGAGGTAGTTTTCCTTTAATGGTGGCACCTGCAACGAATCGTTCAGCTATTTGGAGAAAAGGACACTATGAAAACTTCATCTTGACCGTTAACTACAAGGACAACAATTTTAAAAACGTGGGAGAGGAAATCCGTCAACAAATAAACTTCCATCAATTTAATAACTTAATAAATCCTAGCGGCCACTTTATCGTGGTCGTCATGGGGGACGTTGCAACGAGTGAACTTGCACAACAAATATTTCAGGTACTGTTTGAAAGTTATTACTTTGATTCAGTTGTGATCATATGTTCAGCAGACAGAAGATCCATAAAGGCCTTCTATCCAAACAGTTTTTGTGCAAAACTCCCAGAACCAGTGCTATTAGGCAATTGGATCCAAAACGAACGAAATGGATTGTTGTTTGAAAATACAGATTTAATCAAACAACGCACTGAACAAAATTCAACAGGATGTTGTTTTATTGCACATCCCTCATATGCTGACCCTTTTTTTATTCGCAATGCCACTCAACCATACTCAGAAAGGGTAGGAGGACTAGATATGAGATTGATTGAAATCGCTGCAAATGTGCTCAATATTCCATATGAGTGTGGTATAAGTTCTCTACGCATTTCTGTAAGAAACACGATATCGACTGTGACCCTCAAACGAGATTTCGACTTCACCACTACCTACTTCACTCGTAGTTATAAATTCTTCGTTCCAGTTGCACAGATGCATCCTCGGTGGTCAAGCTTAACCAGGGTGTTCACTCCCCTTGCATGGCTTTCTCTCCTGGCATCTATAATACTCACTTCCCTGGTTTTACAAATTGCCACAGAGTGGATAAACATCAGTGAACCAAAAATCAACAATGGAATTATATACTATTTTCTGATCATCTGGTGTGCAATTCTGGGTGTAGTAGTTGATAAAATGCCTCGTAACACACCTCTCAGAATGCTGTTCTTGTCTTGGGTGCTGTACTCTATATGTATCAACACAGTTTACCAAGCTTTTGTAACTAGCTACATGGTGAATCCAGGAATGCAGCATCAGACTGACACATTCCAGGAAATCATGGACCGGAATTACACAGTCATATTTGACGACTTCTACTCTTTCTTGGCGTATTCATACAAATATAATATAGTACATCAATCCTATGTAGCCTATACCTCTACTGATGCCCTGAACATCGCATTTCACACTGAACAATCAGCTGTGTTGTTGAATGAAGATTTCTTCACCTACTACTCCAGGAAATTGTGTGATGCAATAGATCCTCCATTGTACCACAAATTCAGTGAACGAGGTATCCAATTGCATGTCCAAATGGTAGTGAAGAGCGGTCGATACTTGTTCTTGAAGTTCAATCAAGTTCTGGGTCGCTTAGTTCAGGCAGGAATACCCCGGAAACTGATGATGGACATCACAGACCCTTCGGGAATTCTGACTATTAACAGAGCCGCAGTAGACTTGAGCAAGGAATATGTTCCTTTATCTTTGGGCATTCTGCAGTCACCTTTCATTTTCCTGTGTTTTGGTTTGTTTGTGAGTTTCATAGTTTTCTTGGTGAGATGACAATTCACTACACGGGAAAGTCTGGTGTTACTTCTCTGAGGAAGAGGAAATGATTCTGAATAGTTTGGAGGTCGGAGAAATATACATTATTGCAACTTTTTCACTACAAACTGAAAATTGACTGACATCTATTTATGCACGAAAAAATAAATTCCGCATCTTAACTAGGGTCATATTGGACAAAGTTGTGGTATTGTGCGTACAAGTTACTGTTGAAAGCAGTTGTGAAGTAGAGAATTGTGCTTTTCCGTGAAATAATTAAATTGTGTTGTACATTACACGATTATAAAATAAAATTAAAAAATGGTACACCTCTTGTACTACTATGTACAGTTTTAGATTTACTTTACAATGCACAATTATGTGTTTGTTTACATTTTCATTTCACTCTTAGGTCATATCTTCTGACTAGACTACGTCTTCCATTGCAACTTAGGAGGAGAGATGGCAAAATTAAATACACTTTAAAAGTCGAGTATCTGTCGAATTTTGATTAGACAAGTTCCTTAAGTAAATTCGCATCCCATCTGGGGCATAGCACAATTCCAAGAGCTGTGAAATTTACTGCGACATAGAAATTTGCACACACACTGAAACTTAATCTTATAGGTGAATGCTATTGGATTAAGTATCCTTCCTTTGAAAATACCAGTAAGTTGCACATATGTACGATATGTATTTATTCACATTCAAATGGGTAAATACCTGGTGGCATAGGTATCTAATTACACTCAATAAAGAGAGTTAATAAAAACACAATTAATCATAAATTAATAATAATACTGATGGTAATTAATGCTAATAATAATAATAATAATAATAATAATAATAATAATAACAACAACAACAACAAAGAGTATCCTAAATTAAATGAAGCACGATCACGTAAAATAACATTTAAAGTAAATCTAATTTGTATCTTACCCTAAGTTCGAACTAAAACCCACGAGTATGATATGTTCATACATGCACAAGTACCTTTCAGCACTACACTCATTTCGCTGTCAACTTACTCCACTGAAATTACAACACATTTCACTGATACTATTCTGATTTCACTAACTTTTTAAAAACATTTCTGTGTTCAATTGCTCTATCACTATAAACTATAAAACTTTAATGACACAAACACACTTCACTGACACAATACACTTCACTGACACAACACACTTCTTCACTGATACAACACTTCAAATAACAAAACATCAGTTACACCCTTTATATAGTGTGCATAATATACTAACGTCTATTAATAAAGTCCTTAAGCCTATTTTTAATATATTAATAACTAAATTGAAAAATTAGAAATATCCATGCCCCTACGGTTCAAATATTTGACGAGTTAATTTTACATTTAAAATGAAAAAATAGATGTTTATTCCCGGAACAATTTACTTGCGTTCTCTTTCGTGTAGGTACCATTCTTACCAATCTCTGAAACTATAAAGTACCTAGTGTATCAGATTTGCGAGAACATCTGTATGAATTACAAACCTGACCACATAATATAATCGTTCGATTTATTAACACCATTCAGACTCCCCAGTGACGAATAATCGGAAATAATAGTGATTTTATGGCATAAGCTGATATCACAGTCTAGTATATACAGTCACGAAGCTTGAGTTGTGAGGGTGCTAGAAATAATAGACTGTGCCGATACTATTTCGCATTGTCTGTAATGAGGCGATATTAACGATCCTAGTGGTTAGTAACTATCTATGGATGCATATTTACTACGTATTGAGCTTCGTGACTGTATATACTAGACTGTGCTGATACGTACAATTTCCGTATTTTACAGGAGAGCAGTTCTAAAATTTCCTCTTTCAGGGAAACATCAGGGATACATTAGAAGGGATATTTTTTTATGAATAATGGGAATACATAAATATATCATGTTTTGACATAACGTTAAAAATATTTGCCAAATATCTAGAGAATAAAATATGTTTGTCAAAATTGTACATTATCAGTTTCTGCCATAATATCACATTATTGCCTTAATCCAATAGTAAGTTGAGTGATTATTCAAGTATATACTAGACATGAAGACAAAGTAAAAGAAGAATAAGAAGAAGCAGATATATAAGATTCATTTATGAAGATATTAATATCTACGCTCAGGGTTGCCAGATTGGAAGGTGTATCGTAATTTAAACCACATGAGGGATAATCGGTGGATAACAAAATTATCAATTCGCCGAGTTGCCTTTTGGGTACTTTAAAAGGGCGAAATTAGGCTCTTATTTCCTTTTACGTATTTACAACATATTATTATCCCTAGGTAAACAGATCATTTTTAAAAATACGCTGTCAGTTGTTCATTGTTGACAATATCGTTGCAACATGCTGGAATTCTCTTCATCTCTGTATTCTCTATGACCAATAACTGTCATTGTGACGTCACATTACAAGACTACAAGACAGCAAAATACGTTCGTCGTTCGGGAAGAATTTGCCTGAATTTAAAAGTAAGTTAAAAGTCTTTATATACCTATAATTTAGGCTATTTATTGTTGATAGTTTTATAGGATTATTAACAATATCATTGTAAAAAATTAAAGATGATACAGCTTATGTGAACCGTAATAATGTCATTAATTTCAGGTTAATCTGTGAGATATTTTAAACAAAAAAATTCCATACAATTTAGCTTATTTTTGTTTCCTTTTCGAGAAAAGATTGTTTTATATGAAGCATTTCATATCGTATTTTAGGAAAGTGATTAACTCAACCTAATATGCTTAGTCACTTTAAGAGAACAATGTATTATGATCATAAATTACTGAAATAATTTTTGATTTGTCCTTTAAATGTGTACAAATTTCACTTAGACATCTCTCTAACAATTATTAATACATCTCTACAATAATCTTTCTTTTTTTAGATATATTTCGATAATAGTTCCACAGCTTCCATCATCAAATTTTACAAGACTGGAATACGAGAGCAACTACTGTATACTGAAATTTTATCTATCAAACGAAAACTTCAATTCACATAGATAAGTAAACAATACAAACACTAATTACTGATTACAGATACGGCATGTAATATAGTTTATATACAATGCAAATTCTTCTACATTATAAAGAAAAAAAGAAAAAAGAAAAAATTGTAAACGAGTTTTCACTCACACAAATCATATAGCTAAAGTTATTGATTTATACAACAATATTGCACGATTTTAATTATCAATATACAATACACAAATATTGCTTTTATTAGTAAATGAAGGTTCGTAGTGTGTCTTTTACAATGTTTTTAACTTTTTAATTTAATTTAAGTCCTTTAGAATTCACCTATAATTAATTGATTAAATGGCGACCTTACTCGTGTTAATTATATAAGCATGTGTGGCTTACAGCTGTTTCGGTGCTACTTGATACCATCCTCAGAGCCTACTAGATCTCGGCGCTATCTCAACTTCGCTGCCTGTTGTGTGGGTGCGTTCGTGTGATGAAGAGTTGTGTCAAATATTGTGTGTGTTCTGAAATTGATATGTGCGTTGAGTTTTTTGTTTTTGGGTTGTATTATTTAGGATTTCCACGTCTGTATTTATGTTATTGTATGTGTGGTTAGCATTAGTTATGTGTTCGGCATATGTAGATGTATTGTGTCCTCTGGTTATTGCTTTAATGTGTTCTTTGTATCGAGTTTGGAATGATCTGCCTGTCTGTCCAATGTATAAACTGTCTAGTAGGCTCTGAGGATGGTGTCAAGTAGCACCGAAACAGCTGTAAGCCACACATGCTTACATAATTAACACGAGTAAGATCGCCATTTAATCAATTATGTATATTCAAGTATTAAAAGTAGTGTACGAAAGATTCAACATGGATCGCCTATAATAGTGTATTAACAATTCCACTCTATTATATTACAGTCAAATCCCACACAAATCAGGTTACCATGTTAAAAATCACATGTATCTGAAGATGTCACAATAGTGACGAAAACGTTCATACAATATTGTAAAATATGTAATATATAAGAGTTTCAATCTATGTTATTATATGATGAGTCGATGACGGAAATATAACAAAACATTTATTTGATATTAGAAAAACAAGCTTTCGACACGAAAAAAAATTAAAACTCATATTGTTTTATGTTACAATATTTTTCGGCCATCAAGAATAAATGGAGGACATTCAAAAAGCATTTATTTCTTTTTGTAAACTCCCATTTTGTTAGTCTCTTTGTTATTATACAGCTTACTCGGAAATACAACATTCATATAAGCTTTAGTCAATTGTTTTCACTATTCAATTGTTACAAATAGATGGAGATAAAGAATGTTATTGTACAGCTTCAAATATTACCTATAATTTACGATCAAGTTCAGGAATAAAATCAACCAAGTAGATAATGTGTTACACAAAATGGTGAGTAGATATCTCGGAGATATTTTTTGTATATCATTGTGTAATTTATATTCTGTACGAATGGTTGTTTTCAGCTCTATGTGGATTGTGATCACAAAGAATAAAAACAGCAGCAATTTTAGGGTTCCTAACATAAATCTTAATATTCACTATTCCTGAAGCAGATTATCGTTCTACAATCAGGACTGTACGATGTTTTGTAAGTATTTTACTCTTCACATTTTTTCATTCCTTTGAAAAGAAGGTCATATGCATTATGCAACCAAAAGATGAATTTTAACTTGGGAGTTGACTAGCTGTTAATCTTTGCTTAGGCAGGGTCTTATGAAGTAATTAACGAAAATACCCCGCCTTGTTAAATTTAATGGGGGGGAATATGAAGACAGAAATATTAGATTTAACATATTCTAATTCAGTAGTTCTTAACTGTAGTATTAATTCCCAAATGAATCCAATTCTCTGTAATGACATGTTATTATTCATTACAATTTCAAACAACTCATTGTCGTCATATTGATGTGTGAATCGTTTTGACTATCAATTGCATTGTTGTCTGTAGACTAGGCCTCCTGGAATGAGGAACCGATTATGAAGTAGTTAACGAGAAGGCTCCACCTTGTTCAATTTAAATGGAAATAAATATCACAATTTTATTTTGACTGCCTCCGTGGTCTGTTGGTCAGCATGCTGGCTTCCAGGTTGGGAGGTCCCGGGCTCGGCTCTCGGTGACTTTTTTTTTTTTTTTGAAGGAGAAGAATTCTCTGGGTTTCTAGAGTCTGGAATTTTGTATGAATGTGAGTGTGATTGTGATTGTGCCAGGTTAATATTAATTAACCAATCATCACAAATATAAAAATACATCAGGACTGTCGCTGGGCAGTAACCTGAACACACGTTTCAGCGTCACATTGTTGACAAGTAACTGCATCTGTTAGCACAACCATAAAGCATCTAATAGATGCTACATAGTTACCAACGACGAAAAATAAAAAAAGGATTTTATTTCAAATCCCAAACATCCTCACAATCCCAACCATGCTCACAATAACAATCACGAACAGCATAGACGTTTCATCCAAATTAAGGGATTCCATTAATGCCGTGCAATATTTTATGCAGATTTATGTGTTGGACGTTTTACATGCATTTAAAGTTTAATAGAGGTCAGTTTAGTGTATCGGAAAATATCTTGAGATATATTTTGAGCTCTGGATTGGAGGAAAATACCCAATTCGAACCTGTTATCTGTGTTTGACTTTCGGTGTGTGTCTTCAGTTGTTTTTTTAAAACGAGAGAGATCCCACCTGATTCTTGGTTTGTTGTTTCAGGGTGCAAAAATAGAGAGAACTTCTTGGAATATTTGTTATTAAGTTTTTGGATGCTTCACGGAGTGTCAGCCAATATCACACCGCCTCGAAGTCATGCACCTCTGGCTCACGCTCTACTGTCAATAACCAAGACATTCTTCACGAATGAAAAACCTGTGGTTTTCTATATGCCGATAGAGCGCATGCGCATCGTAGAATCGCCAGATATGGACTATCCAGAAAGTCAAAATATGGAACTCAAACTTGTCACCCTTCCTCAAAACTCATCGTGTAATGGCAACAAGTCTGCCATCTACATTGTAAGTTATCCAAATGCATATGTGTCACATATTCTTGCAATGAAATATAAGATAAGTTTTTCCTTAAAATGGATTGAAGGTGTCGATAACTTGCTTCATAGTTTGCACAGCTTGGGTCGATGGTGTATTCTCGTGTCCCCTGCAACGTACAGTATAAGCTTATGGAGGAGAGATGTGTACCAAAATTTCATCTTCACGGTAAATTATAAGAAAAACGATATGATAGGAATCGAACTGGAACTCTACCGGCAGTTAAAATTTCAGGCTCTTAACTCTCTCAACAATCCCAATGGTCACGTGGTTGTAGTGGTGTTGGGGGACTCTGGAAAAGAGGACATTGCACGCATAATATTCCTTGTGCTTTTCAGTATGAACTATTTTGATTCAGTAGCAATCATACGAGAACCTGGAAGTGAAAGCATCAATGCTTTCTATCCTAACAGTTTTTGTATTCGCCAACCCGAACCGGTATTATTTGGTACCTGGATCCAAGAAAAAGGAGGTGGAAGGTTAGTTCAAAATGTGAATTTCAACAAGGAAAGGATCGAACAAAATTTGGAAGACTGTTGTTTCACTATACCTCCTTTCGAAATTGATCCATTTGTGACGTATGGACCAATAAATTCATCTGAGAAGAGTATAACAGGATTGGACGCGACATTACTTGAAAGTGCTGGAATAATTCTAGAAAATGTCATGAAATGCGACAAGGATTCTGTGCATATTAAGGCGTCAAACAACATAGTTGATACACTTTTGGAGGAAGGTTTTGAGGTGACAACGCCCTATTTCACCCTTAGTTACAAATTTTTCGTTCCAATCGCGAAAATGTATCCTCGATGGGCAAGCTTGTCCAGGGTGTTTACCCCACTCGTCTGGGTTGCCATCTTGGCATCTATAATCTTCACCGCTTTTGTGTTACGAATCCTGGAAGATTGGACGATTGTCGGACAACACAACAGCAACAATGGAACTTCACAGTGCTTGCTGAACACCTGGTGTGCAATTTTGGGTGTAGGAGTTGATAAAGTGCCGACATCATTATCTCTCCAGGATGTTGTTCTTATCCTGGATGCTATACTCCATCTGCATCAACACAGTTTTTCAATCTTATTTCACCAGCTACATGGTGGATCCTGGTAGACTTCACCAGATAGATACATTTCAGGAAATACTGGATCTCAATTACACTATGTTTTTTGATGATTTCCATGCTTTAACTGCGTATTCATCACACCATGACATCATAAATCGATCGTTCACTACCTCCAGCTCTGTCGACACTCTAAACATCGCATTTCACAACGAAGATTCAGCTGTACTGATCAATGAAGAATTCTTCACATACTACTCGAAGAAATTGTGCGGTGTAGTAGAGGCTCCTCTGTACCACAAGTTCAGTGGAAATTCTTTACAGATCCATGTCCACATGCTAATCACTGGTGGTCGATATATAGTCAGGAAATGCAATCAAATTTTGGGCAGTTTAGTGCAAGCAGGAATTCCGAGAAAGGTCATGAGTGATATCACAGATCCTCTGGGGAACCTCGCCATCAACAGAGCTGCGGTGGATCTCAGCGAGGAATACGTTCCCATGTCTTTGAGTATTATGCAATCACCTTTCATTTTCCTGTTTCTTGGGTTATTTCTGAGCCTAGTAATATTCCTAGGTGAAACGATAATTCACAATGCTGGAAGATCAGTAGTTTCTTCTCTGAGGAAGAGGAAGAAATGATGATACCTACAAATGACTTTTAGAGAAGCCGGAGGTTCACTGCCGCCATCACATAAGCTCGTCATCGGTCTCTACCCTGAGCAAGATTAATCCAGTTCCTAGCTTCAAATCCAACAACCCTCAAATCCATTTTAATATTATCCTTCCATCTACGTCTCGCCTTCCCCAAAGGTCTTTTTCTCTCAAATTTTCCAACTAAGATTTCTGGATTCATCTATACGTGCTACTAGTCTGGATTTAACTATAATATCGCACCTAACCGTAAGTACTAAATACGAAAACCTATCACTGACAAATTCGACTATTTTTACTGCTGATTTTATTGTTTTATGACTAAGAAAGTCTGTTCTTGTTTAGTGATTATTGTTTCCTTCTCCATAATACAAGTATATCTGCTATTTGAATAATTTCGAGGGAAAAATTGTTCCGGAGCCGGTATCGAACCGGGACCTTTGTTTAACGTACCGACGCTCTACCACTGAGCTACTCAGGAACTCTAACCGACACCGATCCAATTTTTCCCTCTATATCCACAGACCTCAAAGTGGGCTGACAACCGTCAAGCAACCAACTTCGAGTGCACACTAACTCCGTGTGACTGTTCGTTAACAGAAAACCACAATTTAAGTCACACGGAGTTAGTGTGCACTCGAAGTTGGTTGCTTGACGGTTGTCAGCCCACTTTGAGGTCTGTGGATATAGAGGGAAAAATTGGATCGGTGTCGGTTAGAGTTCCCGAGTAGCTCAGTGGTAGAGCGTCGGTACGTTAAACCAAAGGTCCCGGGTTCGATACCCGGCTCCGGAACAATTTTTACCTCGAAATTATTCAAATCAACTTTACAGGGAGTTATACCTGAAATCTTGATTTGCATAATCTGCTATTTGTGTTATGCCATTCCCATCTAACCTAACCTCTTGTACTCCCACAAAGTCTATTCTATATCTAGCCAGTTCTTTTGCTACTAATGTTACCCCTCCTGTTCTATATATAGACTTGTAACATTCCAAGTACCAAATATCTTAACCTTATTCCTTTCCTGTGGTCGTGCCAGAGAATCTGTCCCACTCCAAGGCTTATGTTGGGGTTCCGCAAGGAGCTGTTTTTTACGGTGATGAATTATTAGCACTTCGCCCAACACCCAAGCTGGAGGGCCACCCCTTATCGGCTGTCCACGACTACTTATTCAATATATTCGCAGCTACCCTCCATATCTGGAGGCCGTCTCCTCTATCCACAACCTGAGGACGCGCCATGCCGTGGTGATAGGGACCCACAATACATAGAATGCTGATACTTATGAAAATAAATAGCAAGTCATTAAAAGTAACAAAGTTTTCATATATGCTATAACGCCTATGCATTATCTTTAAGTTTTATATATTTAAGTGTAGACTGTAGTGAAATAATTATATTCTTCACAAAAAAAAAAATTTTTTTTTTTTTTTTTTTTTTGAAAGATAGCTTATAGGATGTTGTTCCTTGCAAAATTTCAGATTTCCGTCTCTTACAACATTTATTTTGGCAGCCTGTTTGACAAAATGTTTGCAAGTATACAAAAATGAAGCAATATAAATAAAAAATAGACATAAATAAACCCGAGGAAAAAAAGTAAAAATCGAAATCCTCTCCAGTTCCTCCTGCTGTTCAACTCAAAATTTTTTTTCACTTTTGACTTTTTGGATTTTTGTCCCCATTCAAAACCTATCTCCTTCCACAAATTATGAGTTAGCTGTTTGAAATTTGTTCCACACCTCATTCAACCTACACAGTATGAAAGTTTATTTAATAAAGAAATAAACAATGAGACAAACAAAGAAACAAATTATTAGACAAATAAGAAACAAGGAAATCAATGATAGGAAAATGAATAAATAAATAAATAAACAAACAATGAAGAAACAAACATATAAAGATACAAAAACAAATTAATAAACAAGTAATTAAATGAAGAAGTAAATAAATAAACAAACAAATAAAAAACACATACGTGAATAAATAAATAATTGTAGAAATAAACAAAGAAGCAAATAAACAAACAAAAAAGAGCCAACCATATAAAGATACAAACAAGTAAATAACAATTCAATGAAATAATAAACAAACAAAACAAACAAATGAATAATAAGTAAATAAATAAACAAATAAATAAACCAACAAATAAACATACAAGCAAATAAATAAACAAATAAAGAAAGAAATACATAAAGATACAAATAAATAAATAAATAAATAATTAAGTATAGAAATAAATAAACAAAAATAAGTAAATAAATAATAAGTACATAAATAAATAAGTAAATGAATAATAACTACATAACTTAATAAAAATATATATTATTTTAATGTACCGAAGTACATATGATATTTCCATGCAGATATTCTGCGTCATCATACGATGAAAGAGTAATGGAACGGAGAATAATTCCCTCCGGCGCCGGGATTTGAACCGGGTTTTCAGCTCTACGTGCTGATGCTTTATCCACTGAGCTACACCGGATACCCACCCCGGCGTCGGACATAATCGTCTCAGTTTAAGTTCCAACTCTTGGGTTCCCTCTAGTACTTCGGTACATTAAAATAATATATATGATCTGCATAAATCACTTCGTGATTTAAGACGGCGCTTATTCCGTCGGATCCCGGCCAACTAGTCACTCATAACGAGTGCACCTCAGCACATGTGTGGACTTCAGTCCTACGTTCATAGACATCTATGACGTAGTGCAGAGGGCGGCCACTAAAGGGAACCCAAGAGTTGGAACTTAAACTGAGATGATTCTGTCCGACGCCAGGGTGAGTATCCGGTGCGGCTTAGTGGATAAAGCATCAGGACGTAGAGCTGAAAACCCGGGTTAAAATCACGGCGCCGGAGGGAATTTTTCTCCGTTCCATTACTCTATCACCGTTAATAAAAATATATAAATAAATAATAAGTACATAAGTGAATGAATAATTAAATAAATAAATAAATAAATAAATAAATAAATAAATAAATAAATAAATAAATAAATAAATAAATAAATAAATAAATATAGAAATAAACAAATATCTATACTAATAATAAATCTGTAGCCGAAATTTTTCTCGTAATTTTCAATTTTCCAAAAATAATTGGTCCTAACATATATAATTAATCTCCCTGAAACCGAAAATCGCTTGTTTGACATTTTTGTTTGTATGTCTGTCTGTCTGTCTGTCTGTATGTTTGTTACCTTTTCACGCGATAATGGCTGAACGGATTTCGATGAAAATTGGAATATAAATTAAGTTCGTAACAACTTAGATTTTAGGCTATATGGCATTCAAAATACATTATTTAAAAGGGGGGTTATAAGGGGGCCTGAATTAAATAAATCGAAATATCTCGCTTATTATTGATTTTTGTGAAAAATGTTACACAACAAACGTTACTTTAAAAATAATTTTCGATAAGTTTTATTCCTTGAAAAAGTTTGATAGGACTGATATTTAATGAGATAAATGAGTTTTAAAATTAAAATAACTGCCATCTAAAGCCGTGTAATGAATTAAAAAACAAATGACTTCGTCTATAAGGGGCCTTGGACAGCCACAATCGAAAGCTATGAAAGATAGCCTACAGAGAATGTTTCTGTGTTTGTATGAAGTAATATCGGAAGCTAAATTAACCGATTTGTATAATTAATTATTAATTCACCATTGGAAAGTGTAGTTTCTCTAGATGGACATAATGCTATAATGTTATTACAGTAACTTGTGAGTGAATTGAGGACAGGTAAGATTAAAATAGCTTCTTATGCACAGAAAACTTGATAGGCTATTCTGTACATTCGTTTCCTGTATTTCCTAAACTAATTTTTATGACCAAATGAGTGTCTCTGGATCAAAATGACCGCATTTTAATTATTTGAATACAATTTCAATTAAGTAACATATTAAACGATTTATCCCCTATCAAACACGAATGTTCCCTGGATCAAACGTCCTATTTTAATTATGTAATTACTTTATATTTATTTCTAACGGGTGCAGCGGAGCGCACGGGTACGGCTGGTAACTAAATAAACAAATAAACTAAAAAATAAACAAACAGGCAAATAAACAAACCAATGAAGAAACAAATTCATAGAGATAAAAACAAATAAATAAGAAAGTAATTCAGTGAAGTAAATAAACAAAATAAACAAATAAATAATAAGCCGTTAAGTGAATAAACAAAAAATAATACAATTCAATATATATATATATATATATATATATATATATTCAATTATATTAGTTTAGATATTCAAGCATTTTATTGTCTCTAACGAGAAGGCTGAAGTACCAGATTCAGAGTTGCACAGTTTCGTGAGGACGACAATTATTAGAGCTAAGCTTCTATATGACTAAACCATTCATCGATGAACAAGAATAAAGAAGAAACAGACCGATAGGAGCCAGGAAGGCCTTATTTTCTGTTGTAATCATTTTAGTTCTGCTTCTTTAGTATTATGCCGAGTAATGAGATACCCATACAATCTATTGTCAGTTTTATTGTTCTCTACTTTTAATAAGTCACATTTACGTCAGAATAAAACATTGTGTAAGATGATGTCAAATGTTTTGTGGTCAAATTGATTAATAAAGGCTTCATTCATTAGTGACGAAACATGTAACTTCGAAGCATTAAACTGTCATTGTCACGAAGGTCATTTCTGTGTATTGTAGGAATTTACATTATGCACGACATTTGCTGTTCAAAGCTCCTTCCATGTGGATCGAGGCTATGGAACATTTCACAAATAAAGGAGTTCATTTAAAAAATATTGAGTAATATATTATACATTACTGCAGTATATTATTGATGTAAATTATTGATATACCTCCAGAACTTCGCCATGTTTTGTAAGTACTTTACATGTAATTCACTTTCTTCTAGAAACTGATATATTCTGGTGACAGACATTAAGTTTCAACTTGAAGTTCATTATTCATCAATATAAATATACAGGGTGATTCGTAATTCGCGCATATGTAAGCTACCACGGAATTCACCATTGCAAACTACGTCCAAATTGTTCTTTCCGAAAATTGCGGGCGGGCCCTAATTTCTGAGAAAAACTGCGTTGAACTCTTGCTTTTTTTCAACTTGTTTTTGACAATTCTACTTGTAACTTGATTCTACCATATATTAATTACTTATTTATAATAGTACTAGCCGTACCCGTGCGCTCCGCTGCACCTGTTAGAAATAAATACAAAATAATTACATAATTAAAATAGGACGTTTGATCCAGGGAACATTCGTGTTTGATAGAAGGATAAATTGTTTAATATGTTACTTAATTTAAATTGTATTCAAATAATTAAAATGCGGTCATTTTGGTCCAGAGAGCAATCATTTGGTGCAATGACAATTCCTTTAACATGTTTCTTAATTGTTATTACATGCAACCATAGTTTAATGAAGATTGACATATCATTTAGTTTTAATGTGTATACTTTATATTACTTGCTGTATGTTTCAGAAGTTACTGTAATAACATTGTACAATTATGTCCATCTAGAGAAACTACATTTTCCAATGGTGAAATAATAATTAAACAATTAATTAGCTTCCGATATTACTAACTACAAACAAAGAAACAAGGCCCCTTATAGACGAAGTCATTTGTTTTTATTTCAGTACAGAGCCTTAGATGGCGTTGTTATTGCGATTTTAAAACTCATTCATCTCATTAAATATCAGTCCTATCAAACTTTTGTATAGAATAAACGTTATCGGAAATTATTGTTAAAGAAACGTTTGTTATGTAACATTTTTCATGAAAATCAATAATAAGGGAGATATTTCGATTTGTTCACACCTGTGGAGTAACGGTCAGCGCGTCTGGCCGCGAAACCAGGTGGCCCGGGTTCGAATCCCGGTCGGGGCAAGTTACCTGGTTGAGGTTTTTTTCCGGGGTTTTCCCTCAACCCAATACGAGCAAATGCTGGGTAACTTTCGGTGCTGGACCCCGGATTCATTTCAAAGGCATTATCACCTTCATTTCATTCAGACGCTAAATAACCTAGATGTTGATACAGTGTCGTAAAATAACCCAATAAAATAAAATATTTCGATTTATTTAATTCAAGCCCCCTTATAACCCCCCTTTTAAATAAAGTATTTTGAATGCCATGTAGCCTAAAATGGAAGTTACAAAAAACTTAATTTATATTCCAATTTTCATAAAAATCGGTTCAGCCATTATCGCGTGAAAAGGTAACAAACATCCAGACAGACATACAGACAGACAAATATACAAACAAAAATTAAAAAAAAAGCGATTTTCGGTTTCAGGATGGTTAATTATACATGTTAACACCAATTATTTTTGGAAAATCGAAAATTACCAGAAAAATTTCGGCTACAGATTTATTATTAATATAGATAATATGAAATAATAATTTAATGAGGTTACATGTAACGCAATACTGACTAAACATGAGAATTTCCTTATTCATGTGTTGACTTGACTTCAGTAATCAACAATGTTAGCCAACTTTTTGAATCCAACAATGGACGAACTACTGGACGTGTATAAAATTGTCGACAATGTGATCCAACACTATGAATCCAACATTACAGGAACAATAGACTTGTATTAAATTTCAGATAATGCGATACAACACTATGAATCCAACATTACAGGGACAATAGACGTGTATTAAATTTCAGATAATGCGATCCAACACTATGAATCCAACATTACAGGAACAATAGACTTGTATTAAATTTCAGATAATGCGATACAACACTATGAATCCAACATTACAGGAACAATAGACGTGTATTAAATTTCAGGTAATGCGATACAACACTATGAATCCAACATTACAGGAACAATAGACGTGTATTAAATTTCAGATAATGCGATCCAACACTGTGAATCCAACATTACAGGAACAATAGACGTGTATTAAATTTCAACATTTCACGAACTACAGAGCGCATCAAAGTTTCGACAATGTGACCTAACAATTTGAATAATTCAACATTGCGCGAAAAATAAGCCGTGTCGTAATATTCGACAATGTGATCCACCCCGCCTAACGGTTGCTCTGTTGTTTCAGCGTTCAAAGACAGATGTCACTACAGAGCTTCGTCGGTGTCTCTCCTGGTAAGTTTCTCTGTCATCTGATGTTCGTTATTTGGTACCAATTCGTTACATTTTCTAGGAAGGCCATTATGATCACATGTGTGTTTGCATTTATGTCAAATATGAATTCGAAAACAGATTTGGGTGAAGAAAAAGAAATATAACAAACTAAGAATTAAATATTAGTTTTTGTGAAATACGGGCACAAGACATGAAATGTAGTTGCTGAAATGTTCGGGGATTTGAACTCCGATATACAGCTTTACAGAAACAAATAACCGCTCTCTTGTAGCGTGAATTTGTGCAAGTCCACTTCGGGCACCGCCTGGTTCACATGACTAGAGAAGGGACGTTTATTTTGCACCTAATTTAGTCGTTGAATATATCTTTGTTATAGATTATTCATAACACTTGACAAACAAACAAAACAAAGGAAAAACAGAGCCTAGTTCTTGCAGAAGAAATTCCTTCACGTGTAAACCTAAGGTCTCACGGAATTAATCGAAGTCCTCCGAAGGGGACTTAGCGTAGCAGCCGGTCATTTTTTTTGTCTAAGTCTTTACGTCAAACGTAGCAATGTGGTACTTATTTAGTTTCTCAGAATTTATTTATTACATAATATAAAGTGAGAAATGAACTATAGATACAGTGTATGCACACATATATTTCGGAGAAGTTAATTGTACAGATACGGAAATAAAATTTGGAGCCCTCTTATTGTGCAAGTTTCGCTTACAACATACTGCGCATGCGCGGTAAAAAAAAAGAGCCTCCTGCATTTACATGCTACTTATGGACAGTCATGCGAAAGTCTTCTACATACAAGTGAAATCCCATCATGTCTCGGTCCAAATTTTAATTTCCTATCAGCGCACTATTTCATAAAACATTTTTCTTAAAATATCTATAGGTCTACCAAACACAAAATCTGTGTATTTATTTACCATCCAGTCTACTCTCAGAAACGCTGAAAATTAGAATTCATAAAACAGTTACGTATATTACCGGTAGTTCTGTATGGTTGTGAAATTTGGACTCTCACTTTGAGAGAGGAACATAGGTTAAGGGTGTTTGGGAATAAGGTGCTTAGGAAAATATTTGGGGCTAAGAGGAATGAAGTTACAGGAGAATGGAGAAAGTTACACAACACAGAACTGCACGCATTGTATTCTTCACCTGACATAATTAGGAACATTAAATGCAGACGTTTGAGATGGGCAGGGCATGTAGCACGTATGGGCGAATCCAGAAATGCATATAGAGTGTTAGTTGGGAGACCGGAGGGAAAAAGACTTTCGGAGAGGCCGAGACGTAGATGGGAGGATAATATTAAAATGGATTTGTGGGAGGTGGGATATGATGATAGAGACTGGATTAATCTTGCTCAGGATAGGGACCGATGGCGAGCTTATGTGAGGGCGGCAATGAACCTCCTGCTTCCTTAAAAGCCATTAAGTGTGTATTCATTTATACTGCAAATGGGCAAACATCCTTTGGCAGTGGTAATTTAATTACACACAATAATTCAAATTAATATTAATAGTAATATTAACATAACTATGCTAATTTTTAATTTCCTTGTACCAATCACATCTTACCAATCTAAAACATGGCTTCCCAAGCAATATGGCGTCGCTTGTCCTACAAAGAGCTTCATAAAATTTGAATTTATTACTTTTCCTACGCCTTTATTTGAAATTTTTCTTTTGAAATGCAATGCAGATATACCTGTTATTTACTTTATATATAATTTCCAGATTTACATACAGAATATACAGAATTTACGGCGTAACTAGTGGTAAATGGAAAAACTCTTTTTCATTTAGAAGAAGAATGTATTTCCATATAACGAAATTACACTATATCGAAGTAATTCCATAGGTCCCTAGGATTTCGTTATACTAACATTTCACTGTACAACATCACCATCACAAGCATTTCGGATGATGAAGTTTTCACGACAAACTGCAATAGTCATCAATATTACAGACTTCACAAATGTAAGATTTTATCTACATATTAATGGATAATATGCATAAATTTTCACTGACTATTACAGTTTCACTACGCCACACTACTTTTGACCAATAAAACGGTACGAAAGGACGTATTTCAACCAATCATGGCTGCTTATCGCACAATTTTATCGCGTCCCTAGCATTTGTTTATTTTTACCACTACCCTAGCATTTGTTTCTTTGTTTGCCAACATTTCAAACTGCACTGGTCTGGACGTCAAAAAACAGAAAATTACAAACCACTCCAGTCGATGCACAGCAGTTTCAAATATGACTCGCATTGGCATTCAAGAACAAGAATTAATAAAGATCACTGGTCATATATGAAGAGCACCATTCGGAAATCCTGAATAAGTTGAGGGATACACCATGTACATCAACGAGTTCACTTCTTTTACACACACGTCCAATAACCACCAACCACTAAAGCATTCAAATTTGAAAACTGTACTTTCAATAATTGTTTATGTTAAAATTATTCATGTTTATTGTTTATTCCATCATCGTTAATTAAAACGTTTCTTGTTTATTTCATCATCGTTAATTAAAACGTTTCTTGTTTATTTCATCATCCCTAATTAAAACTTTTCTAACACTTGTTCATATTATTTAGGTTATGTTAAAGCGTCTGCAATATGATATTATTTATACTCACGTATCAGAGATTGTTTTATACTAAGATTTATTGAAAATCATCTGTCAAGTGACGTTGATTACTGGGATCCGGATGATTGAAGTGGAATGCAAATGTTTTAATAAAACTGAAACTGAATCAACAAAGCCTTCTGGACTAGTAACCGTCCACAGAGTTCAATGAAGATACCATAGTTGGCACAACTGATAACAAGAAAACATAATCATAAAACACTACTGTCATCTAGCGTAATTTTGAGATGGTACAATAATCATTTGAAGACAGTTATATTTTCGTAAGCGAATTAATATTTTATTGTATTGGAGTACTTTGTGACTTATAATCTTGATAAGATACACGTACCAAATAACGCCATCTTAACACTTCAGTCACTTTTGCTCTGGAAATAAGTTATGTACAAACACGAAAATTACGAAATAGAAACTGCAATCTTATCTTTACAAAATAGCACAATGAAAATGGATATATTATATACCGAACAAGAATTAGAACTCAAATAGGAAAACTTTGTAAACTGGCGTTATTAGGAACAGGTTGTCCAATTAACGCCACCTATTTTCTAGTAACCTATACGCTTATAACTGTCAATTAATTATTTTTCCTAAGCAACACAAATTGAACTAAGCGACTAAATTTGAGTTTCTGTTAATAAAAGATACAAAATCACTCAATACAAATTAAAGATTCTTGATCTGAAACTGAAACACCAGATGGATTAGGAAAATATGTTTTCCAGTGACTCCTTACTTAAAAATAGAGACAATGTGACATAGTAGGAAGTTATTAAACACAAAATCATTTACCTTAGTTTAATATGAATGTTTTCCAATAAGTAAAACAAACAAATTAAGTTATGTAAAATAAAAAAAATTAAGAGTTCGATAAGAAATTGAACCAATATCATCACTGCACATTTTGAACATTTGTAATTTGAGAGCTTAGTGTTTTTCCTGATGTTTTTACACTGATGCTGTACTGTCAGCCTTAGTACTAACATAACCTAAAATTTTGTCTGTAGACCTTTAACACCACATGGCGTTAAAGCGGTACTGAGTACTTGATAACATGACATGCCTGTTTCTCTAGCATTTTCAAATTTTATAGATAGCAAATACTTTCTATACATAGAAGAATGTTTAAGGATCACGAAAATATATAGTTTAATATAGTTATTATTTGCTTAACACACAAAATAAAATATTGCCTCTTACCTTGATATAAGAACAGCCATTCACTATCAACACAACAGGAAAATGATGGAATATAATGTCACTCGTAAATGTCAGCGGACAGCTAGTAACCCATTTCATCACTAGATTGCAAGCGAATGCAGGCTACAGTAATGCACTACCGAAAACTTGTGTCGTTAACAAATTTTAATAGGGTGGCGTTAAAGGTATACATGGCGTTATTTGGCTCAGGGACCTTATACTTTCTTTTAATCGTGTATTAGTCAATTAAATCCCACTCGAGTTTTGATTTTCTCTACATAAATCAAAACCTCTAGTGAGATTACTGTTGATAATTCAAAATCTTGATTGCAGATATGTCTGTGGATCCTGCAAATCGTGTCAGGAAATATCAAACTGCCTGAAAGTGAACCAGATCTATCTCATGCTGTGCTATCAGTAAGTGAGAAATTCTTCACAAATGAACTGCCTGTGGTAGTTTCTTTGCCAGTGAAATATGTGATCAATTTTACATCTTCAGGGACCAAAACTTCAGAAAGTGACAATGTACATGATAAAAAAGTGGCCATACCTCAGAACTCCTTGTGCAACGCTAACGAGACTACCATTATTATATCAAACTACCGATTAACTAGTCTGTCAGACTTTCTTCCGAGCGCCTTTAAAGAATATTTTTCTATTAAATTTATCGAAGGTGTCGACGGTGTACTTCAAACTTTGCACAAGTTCGGTCGTTGGTCTGTTCTCGTATCCCCTACAACGATTAATTCAAACTTTTGGAGTAATGAAATGTATCAGAATTTAATTTTCACCGTATACTACGAGCATAATAATCTGAAAAAGCTGGAAGACGAAATCACCAATCAACTACAATTTCAGTTCCGTAACATATTACTTAGAGGAAATTTCATTGTAGTGGTGATGGGAAACTTTGGATCGGAAGAAGTTGCACGAAGAATATTCAAACGTCTTTTTGAAAGCAGATATGTTGATTCAGCTGTAATCATTCTTGCACCAGATGGTAGATCTATCAACATATTTTACCCAAAGAATGTTTGTACCTATCATCCGGAAGCAATATTACTTGGCATTTGGACCCAGGTTGAAGAACGTGGAAGATTGATGGAAAGTGAAGATTTCAGCAAGGAAGAAATTGAACAAAATTTAACGGATTGTTGTTTCACAGTATGGCCATCTCGTACTGATCCATTTGTGATACTCAAATTAGGGAATTCATCGTCAGAAAGAACAAGAGGACTGGACATGAGATTACTTGAAATTATTACAAATCATTTAAAATATCCCAACAACAAATGTGATGCAAATTCTGTTTGGATTATGGCATCAAACAGAATGTCATACTTCGACACTCCACTGTTTTACGGTTTGACAACAACTTATTTCACTCGTAGTTACAAATTTTTCATTCCTGTTGCACAGATGTATCCTCGATGGGCAAGTTTGACAAGGGTGTTCACTTCACACGCTTGGATCTCTCTTTTCGTGTCTGTAGTATTCATTTCTCTGGCTTTAAAACTCTTGACAGAGTGGATGTTTATCAAGGATCCCAATAACTACGATGGAACAATTGAATGTTTGCTGAACACATGGTGTTCGTTTCTATGTGTATCAGTTCACAAAATGCCCATTAGCACTCCACTTAGGACGTTGATATTGTCTTGGATCTTGTACTCTCTCTGTATCAACACAGTTTATCAAGCCTTTGCGAACAGCTACATGGTGGATCCTGGAAGACAGCATCAGATTGACACACTTCAAGAAATTGTAGACAGGAATTACACATTGTTGTTTGATAATATCAACGAATTCTTCGCGTACTCCTCTACGTATAATATAGAAGGCCAATCATACGTTGTTAAAAATTCTGTTCAAGCACTGAACGTTGCATTCCACACTGAACATTTGGCAGTGTTGATCGATGAAGATTTATTCACGTACTACTCCAAGAAGCTGTGCGGCACTGAACACCCTGCTGCTTACCACAAGTTCAGTGGCGAAGCGATCCAGATGCACGTCCAAATGGTAGTTATGGACGGTAGTTACTTGTTCCGGAAGTGGAATCAAGCTTTGGGACGCTTAGTGCAGGCTGGAATACCCCGGAAGCTCATGAGGGACATCACAGATCCTCAGGGACACCAGTTCATGGACAGAGCTGCTCTGGATCTTAGCGAGGAATACGTTCCGATGTCCTTGAGTATTATCCAGCCTCCTTTCATTTTCCTTTCCCTTGGGATATTTTTCAGCTTAATAGTTTTCCTTTGTGAAATGGCGTTTCACTACGCTAGAAGATTTGCTACTTCTCTGAGGACGGCCAGGGCTGGAAGCTAGCATGCTGATCATCATACCACGGAGGTACAATACCTAGTTGAATTGTTAATTGTCTGTCACCTAGAAACAATTACTTGTCCTCTTAATAGCATTATTCTGTTTCAACTTACAAGATGGGTCAAAAGTCGCTTTCCCCAATATTCGTTCTTAGAGAATAGCTGGTGTAGGGCTGAGAACCATGTTCTTGTGTCAACTGTTTTTCCGATGCCATGTCTTGTTATTGTTGTTGCTTTGTGTTTATTGTGTTGAGTTGCCGCTGTACGTAATAAATGCTAGTTTCTTGCATTCGACATGAAGAAGATCCTGACTTTCGGAAAACAATTCTTTGGACTGATGAAGCCAAACTAAACGGCAGAGTAAACCGGCACAATAAATGTGTTCACTGGGCCAAAAGAAATAAACACTCCGGTGTGACTGTTTGGGGTGGCATTTAGAGTGAGTTATGTTCTGCCATCTGTAAATCAGTGTCTAAACATCGTGAATTGTATATCGTGAAGCAGGGCCTCCATTTTGAACAAAATCTATAAAGTAATGTAATAAAATGTAAAGTGTTTTGGGAAAGCGACTTTTGAGCCACCCTGTATATCACTATTATTATTATTATTATTATTATTATTATTATTATTTAACACTAGCATTATTATTCGTATTACCATTTTTATTTTTATTATTATTATCAAGTGGTTATCATGGTCTAATCATGGTCTAGTCATGGCCATCTTGACAATCACATAATATAAATACATGTTCAAAGTTCTAAAAAAACAAAGGAATTGCTATATTAATATAATTATTAACTTGCTCAATGTTGTCCATGTGATGACTAAGAATGTGACGTCACGCTTATTCTGTCTTTCTCGTTAGCCACGTAAAGAGTTGTATTTCTTTCGTCACGTGGCTTTGATCATGTTGATCAATAAAGCCAACAAATTAGTTAATGTGTTTTCGTAAACCGATTATTAATTGTGTTGACTTTGTTATTAATAAATTTGTCAATATTTTTAACTCTTTTAATCTACAGTAACATCTTACATCCTATGTGATGTTTGCTGTTCTGAGTTCCTCACATTTAGACTTTCAGAAGCGTTTCGAGATGCAGTAATTTTTCAGTGCCTGAATTAAACTTTTGATATAGTAGCCTACTTCGTAAGCAGATTTCCACTCAAGTATTAACACTTCGTCATGTTTTGTAAGTATTTTACACCTCATACTTCATAGGCCTGAATTTACATTATGGGCTTTGTATTTCAACCCATATCTACTTACAAGGACATTATTCGAGAGTGCAGCTATCTCGTAACTGAAAATTCCGAGTTAAAAAGTATTCGTTGTAATATGTAGTATTTTACAGTTTTCTGTTTTATAAATCTTATGTTGAATTTTAAGCACATTTTTCGTTGTAATATGTAGTATTCTACAGTTTTCTGTTTTATAAATCCTATGTTGAATTATAAGCACATTTTTCGTTGTAATATGTAGTAGCCTATTCTACAGTTTTCTGTTTTATAAATCCTATGTTGAATTATAAGCACATTTTTCGTTGTAATATGTAGTAGCCTGTTCTACAGTTTTCTGTTTATAAGTTTTATGTTGAATTATAAGCACATTTTTCGTTGTAATATGTAGTAGCCTATTCTACAGTTTTCTGTTTTATAAATCCTATGTTGAATTATAAGCACATTTTTCGTTGTAATATGTAGTAGCCTATTCTACAGTTTTCTGTTTATAAATTTTATGTTGAATTATAAGCACATTTTTCGTTGTAATATATAGTAGCCTATTCTACAGTTTTCTGTTTATAAATTTTATGTTGAATTTTAAGCACATTTTTCGTTGTAATATGTAGTAGCCTATTCTACAGTTTTCTGTTTTATAAATCCTATGTTGAATTATAAGCACATTTTTCGTTGTAATATGTAGTAGCCTATTCTACAGTTTTCTGTTTATAAATTTTATGTTGAATTATAAGCACATTTTTCGTTGTAATATATAGTAGCCTGTTCTACAGTTTTCTGTTTATAAGTTTTATGTTGAATTTTAAGCACATTTTTCGTTGTAATATGTAGTAGCCTATTCTACAGTTTTCTGTTTATAAGTTTTATGTTGAATTTTAAGCACATTTTTCGTTGTAATATGTAGTAGCCTATTCTACAGTTTTCTGTTTTATAAATCCTATGTTGAATTATAAGCACATTTTTCGTTGTAATATGTAGTAGCCTATTCTACAGTTTTCTGTTTATAAGTTTTATGTTGAATTTTAAGCACATTTTTCGTTGTAATATATAGTAGCCTATTCTACAGTTTTCTGTTTATAAATTTTATGTTGAATTATAAGCACATTTTTCGTTGTAATATGTAGTAGCCTGTTCTACAGTTTTCTGTTTATAAGTTTTATGTTGAATTATAAGCACATTTTTCGTTGTAATATGTAGTAGCCTATTCTACAGTTTTCTGTTTATAAGTTTTATGTTGAATTTTAAGCACATTTTTCGTTGTAATATGTAGTAGCCTATTCTACAGTTTTCTGTTTATAAGTTTATGTTGAATTTTAAGCACATTTTTCGTTGTAATATGTAGTAGCCTATTCTACAGTTTTCTGTTTATAAATTTTATGTTGAATTATAAGCACATTTTTCGTTGTAATATGTAGTAGCCTGTTCTACAGTTTTCTGTTTATAAGTTTTATGTTGAATTATAAGCACATTTTTCGTTGTAATATGTAGTAGCCTATTCTACAGTTTTCTGTTTATAAGTTTTATGTTGAATTTTAAGCACATTTTTCGTTGTAATATGTAGTAGCCTATTCTACAGTTTTCTGTTTATAAATTTTATGTTGAATTATAAGCACATTTTTCGTTGTAATATGTAGTAGCCTGTTCTACAGTTTTCTGTTTATAAGTTTTATGTTGAATTATAAGCACATTTTTCGTTGTAATATATAGTAGCCTATTCTACAGTTTTCTGTTTATAAGTTTTATGTTGAATTATAAGCACATTTTTCGTTGTAATATGTAGTAGCCTATTCTACAGTTTTCTGTTTATAAATTTTATGTTGAATTATAAGCACATTTTTCGTTGTAATATATAGTAGCCTATTCTACAGTTTTCTGTTTATAAGTTTTATGTTGAATTTTAAGCACATTTTTCGTTGTAATATGTAGTAGCCTATTCTACAGTTTTCTGTTTTATAAATCCTATGTTGAATTATAAGCACATTTTTCGTTGTAATATGTAGTAGCCTATTCTACAGTTTTCTGTTTATAAGTTTTATGTTGAATTTTAAGCACATTTTTCGTTGTAATATGTAGTAGCCTATTCTACAGTTTTCTGTTTATAAATTTTATGTTGAATTATAAGCACATTTTTCGTTGTAATATGTAGTAGCCTGTTCTACAGTTTTCTGTTTATAAGTTTTATGTTGAATTATAAGCACATTTTTCGTTGTAATATGTAGTAGCCTATTCTACAGTTTTCTGTTTATAAGTTTTATGTTGATTTTTAAGCACATTTTTCGTTGTAATATGTAGTAGCCTATTCTACAGTTTTCTGTTTATAAATTTTATGTTGAATTATAAGCACATTTTTCGTTGTAATATGTAGTAGCCTGTTCTACAGTTTTCTGTTTATAAGTTTTATGTTGAATTATAAGCACATTTTTCGTTGTAATATGTAGTAGCCTATTCTACAGTTTTCTGTTTATAAGTTTTATGTTGAATTTTAAGCACATTTTTCGTTGTAATATGTAGTAGCCTATTCTACAGTTTTCTGTTTATAAGTTTTATGTTGAATTTTAAGCACATTTTTCGTTGTAATATATAGTAGCCTATTCTACAGTTTTCTGTTTATAAGTTTTATGTTGAATTTTAAGCACATTTTTCGTTGTAATATATAGTAGCCTATTCTACAGTTTTCTGTTTATAAGTTTTATGTTGAATTTTAAGCACATTTTTCGTTGTAATATGTAGTAGCCTATTCTACAGTTTTCTGTTTTATAAATCCTATGTTGAATTATAAGCACATTTTTCGTTGTAATATGTAGTAGCCTATTCTACAGTTTTCTGTTTTATAAATCCTATGTTGAATTATAAGCACATTTTTCGTTGTAATATGTAGTAGCCTATTCTACAGTTTTCTGTTTATAAATTTTATGTTGAATTATAAGCACATTTTTCGTTGTAATATATAGTAGCCTATTCTACAGTTTTCTGTTTATAAGTTTTATGTTGAATTTTAAGCACATTTTTCGTTGTAATATGTAGTAGCCTATTCTACAGTTTTCTGTTTTATAAATCCTATGTTGAATTATAAGCACATTTTTCGTTGTAATATGTAGTAGCCTGTTCTACAGTTTTCAGTTGTATAAGTTTTATGTGGAATTTTAAGCACATTTAAGACCACGTGCAACAACACTTTTTAAGTTTTAACAACCATTAATTGCCAACTTTATGTTTGTTAAGTCACAAGTACGGTGCACCAACTTTAATGATTGTGAAATGTTTGCTTAACAGCTGTGAACTCTAATTGGTGATCGATGACTAATTAAGTTATTTAATAATAGGTAGCAAAAGATGGCAGAAACATATGGCAATTATAATTTTGAAGATGAAATGCGGTACACTGGGACGCAAGAGAAATGTGCTTCTGATTTGAAATATTATCGTGTTACAAAGACTTCGCTTAGGAAACAATAGAAATAAAGATACACAGAAGGCATTGCATATAAATTCTATTGTTGCTCTGTTGTCATTACATCATTCAGCTTGTTAATTTTCAGTTTTGTATCTGTACATCTAATACAATTTTATATTTACATTTATAATAAAATTCATACTTTTTTTGGTTAGTACAATATGAAACGTAACTGGCCGTATATATCGATTACAACAATGACAGCATTCATGGATAATAAGGAAGGCTGTGGAATACCACATAAACTGCAGTTACACTATTTCAGTGTAATATCCTTATTAAAGTTGTAAAATAAAAGTAAATGGATAATTTAAAATCAATTGATATTTGACTATTTCGTTTATATGAAGTCATTCCATTTTCGACCAATGAAGTGTAATGAAATTTTGAATTCCAACCAATTACAGTCACACTTTGCGATAATTTTTCCAGCTAGATTAATCGCTATCTATTTATCGCATGGTCGTTCTTTTGTTTAGTCGTTGTCGCCAACTGTTTCCCCGTAAATTGATGATCATGAATACATTAAGATGCAACTACACGGTTAAACTTTTCTTTCAACTTTAAAGCAATGAATGCCAGATTGATATTTAATATTAATTAATATATTTACGCAGTGAAGACGACGTACAAAATAGCACACCATACAGAATCTTCATGCTTCTTATTTGAACGTACCTTTTAAACTTGATTCTTTCAATATTCCTCCCAGATTGCACGCATATGCGATTGGAATATTGAACTGTGTAGATGCAGCTTTAGTTCCGTTACACACCACAGTGAGAATGCGTTTGTCGAGCTATAAAAATGCTTTCCTATAGCACGAGTAACGGTCGAAATAAGGCACAACTGACATTGGTCCTGCTCCCACAGGTAACTTAACCTATAATTGCAGCCTATAAAATTTGTATTTTGTGAATGAAATTAAACAATTAATAGAAAGTCAGATGTTCAAATTTATGTAACATCATCGCATATCAAACCCAAACACCTTGTATTGTAATATATGTACAAGGTCTTTGATCAAACTGCCTTCCGTATGGAGTAATAAAATTCATGTTTTAATTATCTATACAGAGATGGCTTCACTGTGTAGCAACATGTCTCGCTGTGAATACATAAGCATTGCTATACAATTATTCATTTAATTAATGTATTAATCAGGTTACTGTAATTATATTATAAAATTGTAAATTAAACTATGATTTCAGCTGATAATGCAAATGTATTTATGTTGTAATAATAAGAGGAAAGTGCAGTACATGTAATTAACATTGTAACCTGTATTTCGCTTTTCGCAATTGGCATTACTGAACAATAACATCGAATTTCTTTATTGCAGCAATCGATATTCATCTATTTCAACTTCACAATGTCTGAATAGGTTAAGTATTCGTAAATATACAATTATTAACATTTTGTGATCGAATTTTAGGGATATATTATTTACATTTTTATTTCATTCACGAAATAGTCCTAATAAATGTCACTCGAGGTCTGAGAGTTCCCAGATAAATCTCAGACCTTTCGTGACATTACTACAGATAATAGCTGTTTCCAGCTAAACCCAGTGTTGTTTTACAATCAATGACTCCGTTAAGAGAGAAGTTTTATATGATATTCTTATTGAATTTGGTATTCCCAAGAAACTAGTTCGATTAATTAAAATGTGTCTCAGTGAAACGTACAGCAGAGATCGTATAGGTCAGTTTCTGTCAGATGCGTTTCCAATTCACTGTGGGCTAAAGCAAGAAGATGCACTACCACCTTTACTTTTTAACTTTGCTATAGAGTATGCCATTAGGAAAGTCCAGGATAACAGAGAGGGTTTGGAATTGAACGGGTTACATCAGCTGCTTGTCTATGCGGATGACGTGAATATGTTAGGAGAAAATCCACAAACGATTAGGGAAAACACGGGAGTTTCACTTGAAGCAAGTAAAGAGATAGGTTTGGAAGTAAATTCCGAAAAGACGAAGTATATGATTATGTCTCGTGACCAAAATATTGTAGAGAATGGAAATATAAAAATTGGAAATTTATCTTTTGAAGAGGTGGATAAATTCAAATATCTTGGAGCAACAGTAACAAATATAAATGACACTCGGGAGGAAATTAAACGCAGAATAAATATGGGAAATGCCTGTTATTATTCGGTTGAGAAGCTTTTATCATCAAGTCTGCTGTCAAAAAAGCTGAAAGTTAGAATTTACCGGTTGTTCTTTATGGTTGTGAAACTTGGACTCTCACTTTGAGAGAGGAACATAGGTTAAGGGTGTTTGAGACTAAGGTGGTTAGGAAAATATTTTGGACTAAGAGGGATGAAGTTACAGGAGAATGGAGAAAGTTACACAACACAGAACTTCACGCATTATATTCTTCACCTGACATAATTAGGAACATTAAATCCAGACGTTTGAGATGGGCAGGGCATGTAGCACGTATGGGCGAATCCAGAAATGCATATAGAGAGTTAGTTGGGAGGCCGGAGGGAAAAAGACCTTTGGGGAGGCCGAGACGTAGATGGGAAGATAATATTAAAATGGATTTGAGGGAGGTGGGATATGATGGTAGAGACTGGATTAATCTTCCTCAGGATAGGGACCGATGGCGGGCTTATGTAAGGGCGGCAATGAACCTCCGGGTTCCTTAAAAGCCAGTAAGTAAGTAAGTAAGTAAGTAGGTAAGTAAGTAAGTTGTTTTACAATCAGTAGAGTGGGATGAAGAATTGAATTCTATAATGCGGGTATATTTATCTACGATTGGCTACAGTGACTATAATCTTCGCCATATATTCATAGAAATAATAAGTAAAGAATCCACACTTACATCAACAAATTATCGATCACTATCTATTGGTAGTGACAGATATCTAACCTACGATTTTAGGATCGTGTACGAACTTTCCAACCACGGGATAAGTCAGAAACAAGTAAATAAAATCTCGAAATTGATTTTGTTTCTCTGTTGACTCATGTTTAGTGTAGTACATATTGTAAGTAAGTTTTATTACCCAAAGTAACACTTGAATATTTGCTCACCAGTTTCACTCACACATGCAAATACTGACTTAATCTAACACTTGATTTGTTGTTTCAGTGTACACTCACAAAAAAAAAACTGTCGAACATTTCCAGAGTGTTTACTGGTAAGCTTTGATGTCAACTATTGGAGGTGATGTGGACTGAATTCTTGATCTGTTTCTACAAGATGCTGGTATGAAAGTTCCGATAATTTATGTAGCCAGAACAATACAATTTTATCATGAGAAACTGGTGTTCGGAAATGTATCGTTGTGAAAAAAAAATCACTATTCTTATTTTGCAATCTTCAAAGCTCTGTCTAATTACCTTAAAGCTCTGAAGGACAATGAGGAAAGGTTTAGAACAGAATTAACAACATTTCTTCATATTTGTACTTTCTACTCAACTCATGAATTATTGTTTACGACTGTAAATTCAATTAATCTGCTTATTATACAGGGTGTCTCAAAACATGTGGGATAGCTTTGGGGAATTGATAGACGACCAGAAAACAAGCAAAAAATTCATATAAACATACGGTCAATTTCTCTTAGTTTTTTAGTTACAGCAATTTTACATCAGCGATTCCCTAATAAATGGGTAGATAGTGAGGGGCCAACATCCTGGCCTGCTCGTTCTCCCGACCTCAATCCATTGGATTTCTACTTATGAGGTCATTTTTTTTATTTATTTTATGGTTTATTTAGCGACGCTCGCAACTGCAGAGGTTATATTAGCGTCGCCGGTATGCCGGAATTTTGTCCCGTAGTTCATTTACATGCCAGTAAATCTACTGACATAAGCCTGTCGCATTTGAATACGCTTAAATACTATCGACCTCGGCCGGGATCGAACCCGCAACCTCGAGTACAGAAGGCCAGTGCCATACCAACTACGCTACCGAGGGCGACATTGGGTCAATTAAAGGTCATTTCTTTAAACCGGAAGTGCTATTCTGCAAGTGTGAATCCGTCACATTCTACCAATTTTATAATTATATTTTTCATGTAATAATTCGAATTTGACGGTGGAGTTTGAGTGCATTTTTTAAATACAGTCAGAAAGCTGTGTGTTTTGTTTTACAATTTTTCATTTCCTTAGGATGTAGATGATTTTTCTCCTTGTTCACTTTTACAGCATTTTATAATACTAATGTTAACACAAAGTACACTTAGAATTGCGATATTTTTATCATTCTTGCACCAAAATGAAGCTGATTAACGTACCTATGTGCCAAACTACAAACAGTGTCCTACTGATTAAGAAAGTTAATTTAAACTTCAAGGGCCATATTCATAGACATTCTTAGCGCGGGCTTTCGGTGGATGATCAGCGAACTAACGTTTTTCGTATTCATAAACCAGTGTCAGCGATATGATATGATATGAATCCTGTTTAGCATGCTCGTATTCCGGGCTAGCGAAATGTCTATGAATAGAATCCAAAGATCTTAGTTCTTATTTTTATGTTAGAAATTAAAAAAAAAATAAAATTATATTTGTCCTTAATGGGATAAGATAGGAAAAACTGTTTTCACAGATTATTCTGTGTTCTTTTAGGAGTAAGGCAATGAAAGAAATTTTGTTCTAACATAAAAATAGCGGGTGAAGGACTAAAACAAACAAATTTCAGTTTTCGCTTTAAAAATTTCCACCCTTTCCCCCCAGAAATATGTGAGGGTTAAAATGTTTTGTGAAAATCCTTAATTTTGTGTAAAGTGATGAGGGGGAAAAGGGTTTTAAAAATTGGATAAAAATTGCAAATTTTTCTCTCAAGGGTAAAAGAGTACTTTAATAAAGAGAACCCTTTTCATATCTATTCTATCAACTCATCTGGCCATGAGGAGTAGAAAGAAAGACTTGCATAATTGTAAAGTAAAGCAGAATTAATTCTGCATGAAAAGTGTTCAGCTTAATTACAGCCATGAATTTTAAATTCGACTAGAGAAAATTTGAGTGGATATAAACTTAATCAATTACAGCTAATTTCTGCTTATGGTAGGCATTCAAATATTAGAAAATGTAAAAAATTGTTCAATTCCAATTCATAATCTCATTCCAGATATGTTTGTGGATCTCACAAGGGGTGACAGCCGATATTAAATTGCCTGAGCATCACCCAGATCTGTCTGCAGCTCTGCTGGAAGTCACTGAACGCATGTTCGCTAATGAACAACCTGTGGTCTTCTCCATGCCGGAGGAGTATACGTCCCATTTGATATATTCGTCTGTAGTGACATCACTGTTTAACAGTTCATACTGCAAACGCTTGACCATATCCCAGAATTCCCTGTGCAACGCCAAGAATTCTTCGTTAGTTATCAATCTGTTTTCAGCTAGATATACGTATAGTACTCTTACAGACGGCTACAAAATCGCACTCTCTCACAGCAGAATTCAAAGTGAAGACAAGCTACTTCAAAATTTTCATCAGTTTGCCCGCTGGTCCATTCTTGTCAACCCTGTAAAGAATGAATCGATGTTATGGAGGAAAGGTGAATACCAGAATATCGTACTGACAGTCAACTACAAGAACAATGATCTGAAAAGACTGCATGAGGAACTCAAGCTCCAATTAGAATTCCAGACATATAGCACAACACGAAACTCTGTAGGGCATTACATTGTTGTCGTGTTGGGAGATTCTGGTACGAAAGAAGTTGCACGTAGAATATTCCAAATACTTTTTCAGCATCAATATTTTGATTCTGCGGCGATCATCCGTGCACCAGAAGAAAATCATGTGAATGTCTTCTACCCAAATAATATATGCACTGTTCATCCAGAACCAGAAGTATTTGGGACTTGGTACGATGAGGAAAGCGGAAAGTTTCTTGAAAATGTGAATTTTAACAAGGAACGAATCGAGAAAAATCTAACAGGTTGTTGCTTCACAGTACTGCCAACATATACTGACCCATTTGTGATACTAGACACGAAGAAGACATGGGCGGAAACGTTAGACGGGCTGGACGTCAGGCTGTCCGTGACTGTTGCGGATTTCCTCAAGATTTCTAACAAGAATTGTTATACAAATCCTACATTTATAACTATATTTAATACCATTGGAGGTATGGTCTTTAAATCATACTTAGACTTCACAACACCTTATTTCACCCGCAGATTCAAATTTTTTGTCCCAATAGCGGAAACTTATCCTCGATGGGCAAGTTTGACCAGGGTGTTCACTCCACTGGCCTGGATGATCGTCACGGCATCTCTAGTGTTCACACCTCTGGTTTTACTAGTTCTGACACAGTGGATGTCCGTGAAGGATCCCAACAGCTACAATGGTGTAGTGCATTGCTTGCTGAACACCTGGTGTGCAATTCTGGGTGTAGGAGTTGATAAAATACCCCGTAGCACACCTCTCAGGATGTTTTTCTTGTCTTGGCTCCTATACTCTCTATGCATCAACACAGTTTTTCAGGCGTTTTTCACCAGCTACTTGGTAGATCCTGGAAGACTGCATCAGATAGATACATTCCAGGAAATTCTGGACCAGAACTTCTCAATTCTCTTTGAAGAATCCCTTACTTATGAAGCATTCGCCTCTCTGTATGACATAGACGACCGATCGTATGCAGTTATGTTTTCAGAAGAATTTCCCAAAGCCGCATTTCATTCCCAGCAAATGGCTCTGTTCACCAATGAAGATTTCTTCATGTACTTTTCCAAGAAATTGTGCGGAACAGTAGACCTTCCCGTGTACCACAAGTTCAGTGGCGAAGCGATCCAGATGCACGTCTATATGATGGTTTCGGGAGGCAAATATTTGTTCAGGAAGTGGAATCAAGTGTTGGGTCGATTGGTCCAGGCGGGAATACCCCGGAAGATCATGGGTGACATCACAGACCCTCTGGGGTACCTCGCCATCAACAGAGCTGCGGTGGATCTCAGCGAGGAATACGCCCCCATGTCCTTGCGTATTATGCAGTCACCTTTTATTTTCCTGTGTATAGGGTTATTTGTGAGTCTGATAGTTTTCCTTGTCGAGATGACAATTCACTACGCTGGGAAATTTGGAATATCATCATTATGAAAGAGACAGTGATATCGACAGAAAAGAGGCTAGTCAGAAAAATATGTGTATATTCTATTCAGTTAAAGAATAATCCAGCTGCGTCTCTTCATGTGATATTTGAGGAATATCGTTGCAAACCATATTATGTCCAAAAAATGACATTTTATAGAACAGACGAAAAACAAAATACTTCTAAATTATGAGAGCTATTTATGAAAGAAGAGTTCTGAATATCATTTCTGTACCTACTAAATTGGAGAATATGTAAAATGACATATTTGTGTGACTGCAACCTGTGTATATTTTTGATGTGGCTTTACTTTGTTTACAGTGTTTTTCTCTCTTTCTCTTTATTTCTTTTGTAGCTTTACTTCGTATATAGTGTACATTTTTCTGTTTATTTCTATTATTGTATTTGTATTCCTGGTGTTGTGGAAGAGAAGGCCTGATGGCCTCAACTACACCAGAATAAATAAATAAACAGACAGACAGACAGACAGACAGACAGACAGACAGACAGACAGACAGACAGACAGACAGACAGACAGACAGACAGACAGACAGACAGACAGACAGACAGACAGACAGACAGACAGACAGACAGACAGACAGACAGACAGACAGACAGACAGACAGACAGACAGACAGACAGACAGACAGACAGACAGACAGATAGATAGATAGATAGATAGATAGATAGATAGATAGATAGATAGATAGATAGATAGATAGATAGATAGATAGATAATTTTCATATTTCAGTCCCTAGAAATTAGATACTTTTTTGGACTTAATACATTTTGATCCGTTCATCATGAAGTTTATAGAGTTAAACATAAAAATAATGTCAAATTAAACCATAATCATTAATATCTAAATACATACACAAATTCAATAAAAGATATATACCCTCTTAACATCAATACAAGGGCACAAATTAGTAATAAGAATAATAATATGTGCAAATATAAGTTATAGTGTGCAAATAATTTTATAACTCACTGGTTTATAACAGCCGTTACAATTTGCTCATACCAAATTCTTCTCAAAAAGAATCTCATGGTCTCACACTTTCATCATCATCATCATCACTGCGAAATGTAGATAAATCTACAGCGTTAGGAAAATAATTTAATGGTGGACAAAATACGATTTGCACCAATAGTGAATGTGGACAAAACACGGTTTGCAACAATCGATGTTTTTCGCCATTGAATTATAGTCGAATAGAATAAGAGTTGACACAAACAGAGTTCATAGCATGAAAGAGCACACTCAAAACTATGCTAATTGATGTCACACTCGATTTTGTCGGTTTTCAACAATGCTCCTCATTTAACCTCAATATTATTTACAAGCCAAGTATGCATTTTGTATTTACAGATACATTTAGACGTTTGTCAAGATGTTTGTTAATAATTCAGACTGCATATAACTCTATAGGATATTTTCATGCAAAGGTCTAAGTATTAATGCTGGCAAGAATGTAAAAAGTAGACAAAAAGGACAATTGAAGAGTTCGAGGGAAAAACGATGAATGTCACAGTTTTCTTAAGGTTGGTGTCATTATCTAATTCAATGGATCACTGCGAAATTTAATGTTGTTCTTATGAAAAATGGTAAAAAGGAGAATTATCACCACGAGTACAGTAATCCTTTCCTTTATTTTCTATAGAAACAGCACTACATCTTGCAGTTATAGACTCAATTAGATCATTATGTAATCCTTAACAGAAATGTAACATTCATCGTTTTTCCCGCGAACTCTTCAATTGTAAAATTTACCTTACTCTGAACTTTAATCTTATTATTTTCTGTGTGTGTACTATGTAAGTAGGTTATGTATTCTCTGCATCCCACACATCATCTCTCTATTCCTCATCTTTCACTGTTACTACTTCTCGTCACTGGAACTCTCTGCCGCCTAAAGTCAAGGCCTGTCGAACATTGAAATCTTTCAAATCTAAGTTAGAAAATGATCATATGACGAATTGCCAAACCAACTTACTGTTATTACAAGTGTTGTATTGCATGTTTCCACGTATTCATTGCATTTTTTTATATTTTAATGACATTTATTTTATTTTATCTCATCATATCTCCCGATAATGGTATATTTATCATGTGATAACTTGACCTACATATAATCATAACTTTCTTTGCTGTGTGTACCTAAAAGATATTGTGGATTGTCATTATTATTATTAATTATGTATTATTATTACTACTATTATTATTATTATTATTATTATTATTATTATTGTCACATATTTTTATACTTTATATGTTTCATTTATTTTTACTTATTGTTCACATTTAGTCATACCTTTTCCGTTCTTTCTTTCTTTTCTTCTTTCTTTCTTTCTTTCTTTCTTTCCTTCCATTTGTTATAGGCTATATTATGTCTCATTTCTACTGACTTGTTGTTTGTATTGTATTATGATTATCTACTTCATTTTTTGTGTGTGCGCTGTATTTTGTAAATTTGTAGTATTTTTTGTATCACACTTTTACTCCTGGTTGAGTGTTAGATAAGGCCGAATGACCTTAACTCTTGCAGGTTAAATAAACCATTATTATTATGTACGCATGTATGATGAATACTAGGCCTACCTATTCCACGATATTAGATTTTTAAACACCTTCTATAAGAAAGTTTAATCACGAAACGGAAGTGAAAAGAGAATGAGAGATTGATTTTAGAGATATTTGTTCGGTGATGTCTCAAGATTCTTATTCCGTGGCGATTAGTAGGAAATTATAAATAAATAGTGTCTACGTACATAGAACGAATATATCTTTATTTCGAAACATATTTTAAAATAAATATTTCTTTCCCTAAGCTCTTTATCACATGGCACAAAATATCAGGTTTGTGCGCAGCAAGAAGCTAGTCTGTTGACATTTATGTTCAGATTCTTTCAGACACAACTTTTTTCGAAATATTAATACATCAAGTTCTGCTCAAGATTTGTGTGACAGCAGATCAGGTAAGTTACGTTTGTACTATTGCATAACAATTAGGTCTTTGAAGTTTCATGTAGACGCGTCTAATTATGATTCTTCTCTCTATACAGGGTGGTAGTGATATAACTGTGCAGAATGAAACGGACAATTATGTATACTAAAATAAATAAAAATCTATCCTGTGTGTTGTAGTTAACTATATCGTTAATTAGTGAATTATGCAAAAAACCTACGTAATTTGGCAACAGCGCATCGCTGTCCCACCTATGAATACACACTCAAACTCAGGTCTGAATAGCAGCTTTCTCAATACCAGCCACTACAGCATGGTTGCCAGACTTCTTAAGAACAGAAATGTCGATGTGTGTTAATTTTTTTATTTCATTTGCAAGAAAATCGTCCATTTAATTAGAATAGAAATAATTCCTTATCAATTTCTCTAATGATAAGAGTAAAAATCAGAATTGTACTGGTAGTACTTATCGAATAAAGGTGTTAACATTTAGAGGGAAATTATTTTTTTCTGAGGAAAGTTTTAATTTGGGACTAGGCTAATATCACAATCTAGTATATACAGTAACGAAGCTCAATACGTAGTAAATATGCATCCATAGCTAGTTGCTAACCACTAGGATCGCTACTATCGCCTCATTACAGACAAGCGAAATAGTGCCGGCACAGTCTTTTGTTCCTAGCACCCTCACAACTCAACCTTCGTGATTGTATATACTAGACTGTGCTAATATGGTATTGGAGTCTTTTGTTTTATTTCAGCAAGGAACAAGCTGTTAAAATATGCATAGTTATATTACATCCAAATTATATCTTTGTTCTAATTCACAGTTAATAAAAGTTACACAAATTGTATTTTTCGAAAAAAAAAACTGCGAAAATAAAGCATAAAATTGAATCCATATGTAATAAAAATGTGTTGTTATCCATAACGATAGACACAATAATATATTATATTATAAATCACACTAATATTATTGTAGTATTCTATTGTAAAGAAATTAAATTCATCATAACGTAATTCTATACCACGACGTTTAAGATTGTCAACTGATAAGTAAAAGAAATGTACGATATTCATGACGTTCTTATTTATTTTTATTACTATCGCCGTCTCTTTTTTTTTTTTTTGTAATAATTCTTTCCCCATTATAGAGAGTTTCTATTGACGATGCGATATTCATACAAGCTATTCTCAATTATTTTTCGTTATTCCATTGTTATGTTTAGGCGTCAAATAGGCCTATGAATAATTCTAGACTTTCGGATATTTTCATGCGGCCTATGGCCATACACATCAACACAATAATACATTATTTAAATTATTACCCAAAAGAAATTTAAATCGTTGTGGTTGCCTATATATTATGTTCAAGATAATTTTTCTCAACTGTAACACATTAATATACATTCTATACGAAGTTTTCAGTTCTTAATTCCTTTCATTTGGACTGTAACACAGAAACTATTGGCAACGCAGCAATATTCGAGGTTTTAAAAGAAATCCTTGGTACACTAGTTTACACATTGACTACAGCTCCACTATCAACATTTCGTCATGATTTGTAAGTACAATACACCTCAAATATCAGTTGTTTACAATTATTACACTTCTTCGTGGACCATAATGAATGTTTAATGTCCAAACAGAGGGCTAGAAGACAGAAAATCATTTTTGCCACAATTTCGACATAAAGTAGGTTGTTTCGTTATTGATTATAGTGCAGAAAGAAGCCCTTTCTTTTTGATAGTGAAATGAAGTACTTTTTTGCACGATAGTATGTTTTCTCGTTGTTAAGCAAACCGTCGCCACGATTGAAAATTGATTTTACTGGATTCAGAGTTGCCAACCTAGATAAGTATATTGAAATATTACAAATAACTGCTCTAAAGTTGTAATGAAAATCACTGCCTTCTATGTATGCTGCAATCCTACAATGCATGTAAAATTCATAAGCAAAACGCAGTGTTAATTATATTATTAATTTACATTATACAGTGAAACTTCCCTTAAGGGGAGGCAGAGGTGAAATTTTCGAACAAAACTGAAGAAAAAATGAAAATTTGGTTTCTTCCATTTCTATTGTCTTTATTTTCATATTCCGATGCTAGTTTTTAATTTTGTGCCCTTTAAAAGTATGTAATTAAAACCAAGATAACTGTATTACTATATTATTCCCATAATAAACTAATACTTATCATTATTTATATACCTTCTCTGAACATATAAATAAAAAGAAATATTGAAAACTTCTTACAATATGGTGCATGGAGCATTTTATATCAAACAATATGAAGTTTTATAAAATTATTAATATTTACAGAACTATTGTACTTAGAAAGTTGAAACTTGGTATGTCCATTACTAATAACATACTTAGTATCCATGATCAATTTCAAACAAATCGGATAAATTTTGTGGATTTTTAAATATTCACCTCTGCCTCCCCTTAACGGACACTTCCCAATTGCGGACTCCTCTCAATAGCGGACATTTTAAAATTCCCCTGCAAAATAACATTGGCTCTTATGATAAAATTCTTCCAAATAGCGGACATTCTCAATAACGGACGCGGATACTGAAATGTATCTCCCAACAACAATTAAAACTTCCAAAGACGGTTGTAAATTAAACGGAATTCTTTGCAACAATCATTATCGTGCATTTGAACGTTCTTGTACTTTATTGAAGGTAAGCAGCACAGTTGTTAGTTGTGATACTGTACGTGAGCAGTCCGCACTTTCTTAGTTTGAGTGTTCGGAAGTACAGTCACATTAAAAAGTCACAAAAACGTAAACGTTTGTCACTAAAAGAGAAAGTGGATATTGTAAAGCATAGTAAGAAGGAGAAATTAAGTATTCGTGAGCTGGCCACAAAGTTTAATGTGGGAAAAACTCAGGTTAGTGAAATTTTGAAAAACAAGGATATTATTTTAAAATCATACACTGAGAATGCAATTCTAGATTTCTTTGTGTGAGGTGAAGTGGTACAGTGACTGAAGTTTATTTCATTTACAAAACATTTACTGGTACGATTTCTCTCTAGATGAATACTGTAAAAAATCTCACAGTCTCACTGTCTTCTGTACTGTAATAGTAATATGCGTTACAAGAGCGGTATGTTGAAGTTTTCATGTTCGAGGAAAAGATTGAAAAAGCGAAACGTAGTTGAGCTTTTTTAATTTCCGAGAATTGAAAGAAAACATACCGCTCCTGTATCGTACATTATTTTGTGCGAAGATCGTTTATTACATACCTGAAAGAGCAATTTCTAATTAGTTGCAATGAAATCTCCATCTTAGTTTCTGTTCAATGACGGCAATTTTGGAAAACGAAAATATCTATCTTCAACATTGTTGCTTTAAAATATTTTCTGTGTTTACTATAATCCAGCAGGCCGTGATATACGTCTGTCTTTTTTTTCCCCCAGTCTATAAATGCGAACTTAAAACAAACGGCTTCCTTAATGTTACTTGCATCACGAAATGCAGTAACTTTAGTTGAGTTGTAGAGTTTACTTAATTTTTGCAAATATTTAAAAACAATAATTAACAGTGCAATTTAGGTGAAATTGCAGTGGTAAGTTTCCAATTTATAATTATTACTATATTGAACGTCTCTAAAAATAATATGTTAAAAGCCTAAAGCAGTAAAATCAATATGTCACTTAAGCGGTAAGAAGAGGGAAATTGTTATGTGTTAGGTTGGGAATATTGAATGTGGAATTTTAGGCTTACCGCGGGTGGGTTTTATGCGGAAAACAAGCAAATACGCACGATCTCGCACAAAATATAGTGTTGAATATGTATGAGAAATTTTAATGTACTGTATACATACTAACGATTTTCTAAATAGCGGACACTTCTCAATAACGGACATTTAATTTTTCCCCGGCGGTGTCCGCTATTGGGAAGTTTCACTATATTGCATTTGAAATGTGCTGAACTTTATTTAAACAATTCAAACTGCACTTAACAGACAGATATAAAAATTATTCCAATTGAACACGAAATACTACAAGTACCTGAATCACTTTTAATCCTTCACATGGAAGTTGATGGTGAAGTTTTACGTTGGCCAGACTGCTAACATAAATAAGTTGTTCATAGTGTAATGTACGTACCGTACTGTATATTAAGATTTTTAAAAATATTATTTTCAAAATATACTATCGTGCAAAAAAAAATACTGTTTTTAAAGTGCATTACAATATCTCACAAATTGAAAAACTCGTTTGCTCATTTTTTTTTAACGTTTCCTCGATTTGTAAAACGAACTTCCAACCTTGTATTGTAATATACTACTTTACTCTCCGGTACTAAGGATGGCCTGAAGTAATAAACATTTTATTTTGTGATATTATGAGTCGAGAAACCTACTGTCACGAAGCTCAATACGTAGTAAATATGCAAACATTAGATAGTTGCTCACCACTAGGATCGCTAATATCGCCTCATTACAGGCAATGCAAAATAATACCGGCACAGTCTATTGTTTCTAGCACACTCAAACTCAAGCTTCGTGACTGTATATAGTAGACTGTGCTACTACAGTATGGTTCATTCCAGCTAATGCTACGTCTATTGTTTCAGGTTTCACAAACACAGATTACATCCAGATTTTATCGTTTTGTTTGTTGGTAAGATTTTATGTCATGTCTAGACGACTGAGTTTAGATGGCATGCATATTTTTTCCTACAGAAGTAAACTAAAATTATTTACATATCTTCACGCTTTTCATAAAATACCTACTAACATTTGAAACTCATTTTATGTTCTCTGAAATACCTAGTTTAAAGTTTTAGAGTCTACAATGCCTATTTCTATTTTTTAATCTGTTTTTATATTTTAATAGCAATAAAACTGGATATTTATAATATCATGACGTTGATTACAGATATGCCTGTGGATGCTACAGGGTGTTTCATATAATATTAGACAGCCTGAAAGCCATCAAGATCTAGCTCATGCTCTACTGTCAGTTAGCAAGGAAATGTTCAGGAATGAACAACCTGTGGTCTTCTCTGTGCCGGTACGGACGATAAGCATTGTTGCAACAACGCAAGGTGACCGAAAGTCTATCTTTGGCATGTACAAAAAGCTGGCCATACCACGGAATTCCTTGTGCAACGCCAACAATACTTCGTTTACTATCATAATGAGTTCAGCTGCACGTGCATCGAAGAAGCTTACAAGATTCAGCACGCTGAATTTTTTGCATGACTGGGTTGAGGAAGTTAATACACTTCTTCAAAATTTACATGCTTTGGGCCGCTGGCCCATTCTTGTGACCCCTATAAAGAATGACACGTTGCCATGGAGAAAGTCAGAATACCAGAATTTTATTTTCACAGTAAATTACAAAAACAATGATTTGAATAAGCTTGAAATGGATATACATGAACAGAGAAAATTTCAGATGCAAAACAAGTTACAAAATCCTACTGGACGCTTCATTGTGGTGGTGATGGGAGATTTGGGGACGGAAAAAGTTGCTCAAAGAATATTTGAGTACCTTTTTCGTGTTAAATGTTTCGACGTAGTGGTGATTGTACGCGTATCAGACAGTGGAATTATCAAAGCTTTCAACCCAAATAATTATTGTACTTCCCATCCTGAACCAGCATTATTCGGGATCTGGACAGAGAAAGGCGGTTCAAAGTTGTTCCGGAGTACATATTTGGAGAAGGAACAACTGGAACAAAATCTAACAGGTTGTTCCTTCGTTTTTCCGTCCGTAAATACTGAACCATTTGTGATGCAGGGTTCAACAGATTTACATAATAGGAAGGTAGAGGGGTTGGACGTGAGATTAGTCGAAATTATCTCCAATTTTCTCACAGTACCAAACAAGAATTCCACCAACAATTCAGTACACATTACAATATCTAATAGCATCTCAGATCAGTTCATGCCAACACATTTTGATCTCACAACGACTTATTTTACAAGGAGTTATAAATTCTTCGTTCCTATTGCTGAACCGTATCCCAGATGGTCAAGTTTGACAAGGGTCTTCACACCGTTCGCCTGGGTTTCAGTCCTGGCTTCTATAATGTTCACTTCTGTGGTATTACGAATTCTCACAGAGTGGATATCACACAAGGACCCCAACAGCTACGATGGAACAGTGCATTGTTTGCTGAACACCTGGTGTTCAATTCTGGGTGTAGGAGTTGACAAAATGCCCGTTAGCACACCTCTAAGATCTATATTCCTCTCTTGGGTCCTCTACTCTTTGTGCATTAACACTGTTTTTCAGGCATTTTTCACCAGCTACATGGTGGATCCTGGAAGACAACATCAGATAGATACATTTGACGAAATTTTGGATCAGAATTACACATTGTTGTTTCATGAATTCCAGACTTATTTGACATATTCCTACAGCCACGACATAGAAACTCAATCATACATTGTTGTATCTTCCGTCAACGCTCTGAACGTCGCATTCCATTCTCAGCACATGGCTGTGATGCTGAATGAAGATTTCTTCACGTACTACTCCAAGAAAGTGTGTGGCACGACAGACCCTCCTCTGTACCATAAATTCAGCGGCAAAGCACTCCATCTGCACGTTCAGATGACAGTTATGGGAGGAAGCCGTTATTTATTCAGGAGGTGGAATCAAATACTGGGTCGCTTAGTTCAGGCAGGACTTCCTAGAAAACTCATGGGCGACATCGTAGATCCTCTGGGGCAGCACACAATGGGGCAAGCTTGGCTGGATTTGAGCGAGGAATATGTTCCCATGTCGTTGAGTATTCTACAATCACCTTTCATTTTCCTGTTTCTGGGTTTATGTGTGAGTTTCATAGTTTTTCTTTCTGAGCTGACAATTCACCATAGTCTAAAATTTCGCATTTTTCCACTGAGGAAGTAATGGGAATATGGATAAATGTGAAGTCACAAAATATGATATTTCCCCGCTCTAAGATATACGGCGAGTAACGAAAATTGTGGGCAAGTCTTCAGGTATGGATTCCTGATATACATAAAAGAAAAAATGATTGTTCTTTCTAACATTACTTGATAATTTTAAATTAAACAGTAGCAAAAATAGATCTGAACATGCTTCCTAATTTCTGCCATAGTTTTTGCAGAATCTGCTGAAGGAGAGCTCCTTCATTATCCACAGGAGTCGAATACACTAACGACTTCAAGTGTTCCTACAGATAGAAGTGCAATGGGTTGAGGTCTGGTGAACGTGTGGGCCAAGCATGTTCGGATATCGATGAGCGACGAGCTGCAGCCTGTATTCAGGCGTGAAGTGGACATTTTTAATAATTGATTTAAGGAGATGCAAACAGAATTCATCGTAATATTTTCAGCAACCAAAGGTACTGGAATGCACCATTATTACACTTGGAAGCTCTAATCAGAAACCAAGCATTTCTGGATCCATGTTGATATAACTATTTTTCTTCTATACATATGATGAATCCATACCTTAAATTTTACCCACATTTTTCGTTACATCCTGTATTCGGTCGTTGGAATAATAGTCCTAGATACAAGACACTGAGCAGTTTTGGAGGCCCAGACCACAGATACGTAAGCTGACGCATATTTATTAAATATTTATAATGATAATAAGAAACTCGAAAATCTTAAGAGAAGGTAGCATTTCTCTATCACACATTTATAAAATCATAGTTTCTACAAATATTGCAGAACTGTTTTTCCACGTGCTAAAATTGGCTTGAACATAATTTCGTGTCTCGTTATAAAACAGGTTTCTTTCCGGATAATCGAGTTTCGTAATGTAAAGAATAAACTGAAGTGTCAGGTTAAAAAAACCTTCTTATCCAGTTTGGATGGTTCTCCACAAACCACAAAAAACAATTTTGAAGTAATGTTTGATAATATACTTATAGCTGTGTGTTAACAAATGAATAAAAAATAAGCAAATCAGTGTGTCAATTTTCAGTGTGTAAAGTAAGTCCTCGTTACACGATAATATTTCAAATCGATAGTGCCTTTGACTCGGAATTCCTTTTGTAGTCCAGTATAGCTATCCACGCGTTGTGTACCCGATACTGCCTGTCCCGATTTTTAGTGTCAAAATGTTCTCAGCTTAGTTGTGAACAATAAAATATTTTGCAGGAAAATGTAGTGAGTACAGGCACCAACGAATTTAAGTTTTCATCCAATGGAAATGACACGAAATACGATACATAATGTACCTAACAATAATAAAATTACCGATTCAGAAAAATGTTGAGCTTTGTGTGTTATGATCTTTTCGCTTCAAGATTCAGATTTTTCCGTTTCCTAGGAAACTTCTCTTGAACTGCAAGCCATGTACACGGAATTGCTCATTTGTCACCGTGACGTCAGACTTATATGTCTCGCTCCCAGCATTCAAACGCCAGCTAATAGTCTCAAAATGTTAATTTGATGCGAATTTTTATTATTTTAACGCGCGACACGTATCACTGGTGTTTAACGAGGACTGAATAACAAGTATGGCGACCGCCCACGCTGGGAGAACATCAGATACACGGAAAATACTGCAACTACGAGCAACTACCAGTGACATTGCTGGCGATGTTTCTAGAATTTAGAAAACAAGCTTCAAAGAATCAACAATGTCGTCATAAACATTTTGACTAACCAGATCAACCCTGTTCAAGTCTGCCAGCTACGAATACTTTCTAATATTGTCCCTAAATGCAGTTAATTGTTTAATTGGTTTATTTTATGACGCTTTATCATCTGCTACGGTTATCTAACATCTGAATGAAATGATGGTGATAATGTCAGCGAAATGAGTCCAGGGTTCAACCCTGAAAGTTACTCTTAATGGGTTGAGAGAAAACCCCGGAAAAATCTCAACCAGGTGACTTGTCCCAACCAGGATTTGCACCCGGGTCCACTTGTGTCACGGCCATGAATGCTAACCGTTACTCCATAGAGTTGGTTGATATACTATTAAAATTATGAGCTAAACTTTATTACAGTCTATGCGTTTGTGAAAACAGAAACTAAACAATATCTGTAAGAAATTATATCAGAAGTAACAAAAAACATTACTTTAGTTCTAACACAATGTTAGCACACTGGAGTTTTACATCGTTGTTTTCAAGAACAAAATGAAATCATTTTATTATCATAATTATATCAGGGAAAGTCCTCATTTTTCTGATTCTAAAGAGATGAAAACTTGCCTGATATTCGAATAAGACTATTTCGCGAATAATAATAATAATAATAATAATAATAATAATAATAATAATTACAATTATAATAATTACAATAATAATATAAATAATAATAATTACAATAATAATATTAAAAATAATAATTACAATAATAGTAATAATAACAATTACAATAACAATTACAATAATAATAAAAATAATAATAATAATAATAATAATAATAATAGCAATTACAATAATAATAACAATAAGAATTATAATAATGATAACAATAATAATAATAGTAGTAGTAGTAATAATAATAACAATAACAACAATAATAATAATAGTAACAATTACAATAATAATAGTAATAATAATAACAATAATAATAACAATTACAATAATACTAATAGTATTAATAACAATAAAAATTACAATAATAATAATAAACAATAACAATTACAATAATAATAATGATAATAATAATAATAATAATAATAATAATAATAATAATAATAATAATAATAACAATAATAGTAATAATAATAATAATCAAATAACATAACAATATATTACTATTAAACAAGACATTGTATTTGTTAATATATTATTTCATTGGCCTTCTATAACATAAGATTTATAGGTAAACAATTGACAAAAGCTGTAGAAATATTGATTAGTGAAACAGCAAAATTAAACAAATATTTGATGTCATAACATTTTATTTTGAACTATATTCTTTCAGTCAGCGAATAAAATTGTCGACAAGATGAGAAATCTTGCGATAAATGAATAAAAGTATATCGAGAATAATAATAAATAAATAATCAATGAAAAGAAAATGACAATTACATTACTATTAGATAAGATATTTAACTTCGTAACTTAATAAATATTCCGTTCGCCAGCATAGTCTTGGCCTCCTGCTATATGAAATTTATGTGTAAACATTTGACAATAGCTGTAGAAATACTATGATCAGAATTAAACAAATATTTGAGGTTATAACATTTTGTTTTTAAGTAGGTACTTTCATTTAGTGAATTATCGAGAAGATGAGAAATCTTATGATATTTAAATAAGACTATTTCGCGAATATATTAATAAATAATTTATAACATACAGAAACAGATTATATTATAAATTATTAAGATATTAAATTCTTCCATTTGCTAGCATGGTCATCACATAATATCATGGCCCACTGTATTGTTAAGGAAACAACAAACATTTTTAACAAGATATTAAACAAATGCGCATCAGGTGCGACAAGATTGGAGTTCATAGTTGGCTTTGATTGGTTAAAATCCAATGAATTCTTAAATGGTAGGTAAAAACAGGCATCCTTGTCGTACTCATCTCCCTGTTCGACTTTCCTTTAACATATCTTTCCTTGTCCTGATTTCGACACGTTGTTATATAAATATTACGAGTACATAATATTCTCCTCTCTTTCCAGTTCACATCAATTTTAATGATGGCGTTTAATTGTGCGTGAAATTACCGTTCAAATTCCTGCACGCCTCTCTCTCTTAATTTGCATAACTGCCTAGGATCCAATTTATGAAGTTGGAAACAAAAGCGCAATTACGTTATAAAAACAAACCAAACTTTCTTCCATATACAGTCTGAAAGTTTTGATTGAAATACATACCTAGGCCTACATATTCTTGGTAGATCAGTATTATTATTATTATTATTATTATTATTATTATTATTATTATTATTATTATTATTATTATTAATGGAATATGGTGCTGCATGTTGGGATCCTTACAGATTAGAACATATTAAGACACTGGAAAAGATTAAAAAACGGGCTCTTAAGTGTTGTCGGAAAAATTCACCATTAAAATGGGACACACTCACGGACAGGAGAACGCGAATTCGATTATGCGCACTGTTCAAAACATACAGAGGTGAGCCTGCCTGGAGAGAAATAAAAAATAGGTTGCAGCCGCCAAATTACTCTTCAAGGAACGACCACTCATATAAATTGAGGGAAAGAAGGCAGAGGAAGGACACTGGAAAGTTTTCTTTTCTCAATCGTACTATCAGGGACTGGAATGCTTTACCTGCAGACTTACTAAGGCTTTACCAACAACTAAAAATGTATTTAAAAATAGGCTTAAGGACTTTACTAATAGACGATAATTATACACAGTATTTAAAGGGTGTAATTGATATTTTGTTATTGAAGTGTTCTATCAGTGAAGAATTATGTTGTGTCAGTGAAGTGTGCTGTGTCAGTGAAGTGTGTTGAGTAGGTGAAACGTGTTCCTGTCAGTGAAGCTTTATAGTTTATAGTGGCAGTGCAAAGTATTTGAACAGTGAAATGTTTTTGAAGTGTTAGTGAAATCAGGATAGAATCAGTGAAATGTGTCGTAGTTCCAGTGCAGTGAGTGAGTTGACAGCGAAATGAGTGTAATGTTGAAAGGTACTTGTGCAGATATGAACATATCATACTCGTGGGTTTTAGTTCGATCTCAGGTTTAAGATACAAATTAGATTTATTTCAAATGTTATTTTAAGTGATCGTTTCATTTAAGTTAGGATATTCATTAATTGTATTTTTAATTAATAAGTTTATTATTGCCATTATTGAGTATAATTAGGTACTACTGCCACCGGGTATATACCCATTCCAGTGTGAATAAATACATACATACATTATTATTAATGGTTCATGATTATTTTAACCGATGATTTCAACTGCAGATGTAAATACGTATGTTTAATATAAAGTATATACTGTCACGTGGTTCTCAATAAAGAAAATGCGTTTTACTCTATTTTTTTCAAGTTGTCAGGGTGTCTCCCACTTCCTCCCACTCAGCTGCCTGTTGCTGGAGACATCTAGTTGGGACGCGCGACTCTACCACCTACGCCTATTTTTTTTTTCTAGTAAGCCAGAAACATAGCTGCTTTAGTATTTATATGTTATGTGATAAACTGAGTGTTTTAAGACATATTTGTTAGGGCATTTTTTTTTTTTTGCATTTTTTGCCTGTTTCAACTCATAAGAACATCTTTTGTTTTATTCGGTCATTTTTTACGCATTTTCATTTAATTTCGGCCATAACTCCTCATTATTAATGTAATAGTAATATGCGTTACAAGAGCGGTATGTTGAAGTTTTCATGTTCGAGGAAAAGTTTGAAAAAGCGAAACGTAGTTGAGCTTTTTTAATTTCCGAGAATTGAAAGAAAACATACCGCTCATGTATCGTACATTATTTTGTGCGAAGATCGTTTATTACATACTTGAAAGAGGAATTTCTAATTAGTTGCAATGAAATCTCCATCTTGGTTTCTGTTCAATGACGGCAAATTTGCAAAACAAAAATACCTATCTTCAACATTGTTGCTTTAAAATGTTTTCTGTGTTTACTATACTCCAGCAGGCCGTGATATACGTCTGTCTTTTTTTCCCCCCAGTCTATAAATGCGAACTTAAAACAAACGGTAAGGTTATGTAATGATTTATTTTTCATTTTAATATTTTAACAATATTATTTATATAACATATTGCAGTAATAACATCGGCATCTGGAATCTTGTTGATTTTTTCACGGCTTCCTTAATGTTACTTGCATCACGAATGCAGTAACTTTAGTGGAGTTGTAGAGTTTACTTAATTTTTGCAAATATTTAAAAACAATAATTAACAGTGCAATTTAGGTGAAATTGCAGTGGTAAGTTTCCAATTTATAATTATTACTATACCGTATTGAACGTCTCTAAAAATAATATGTTAAAAGCCTAAAGCAGTAAAATCAATATGTCACTTAAGCGGTAAGAAGAGGCAAATTGTTATGTGTGTTAGGTTGGGAATACTGAATGTGGAATTTTAGACTTTCCGCGGATTGGTTTTGTGCGGAAACCAAGCAAATACGCACAAAATAATGTTTATTTCCTTTGATATTTTCCTTACATATTTGGTCCATTAATACCCATTATTTTGTGTAATATTTTAATCGTTTTTCTACACAAATATTTTCATTTTAACGTAGTACACCCCATGTAATGGATCAGTCCAACCATCCCTTCAATATAGACTCCTCTACCTGCTAATTCCGGATAAGAGTGGCCTTGTGGTAGACTACATGGAAACTAAAAGTAAAGTAAATCTATGGCGCTACAGCCCATGAAGGGCCAAGCCAGACCAGCCGACTGCTGACCTCACGTCCACATGCCGACGCAGAGGTGAACGATCATACATGAAAACTGCATCAGGTAAAATAATTAATTAAAGTTTATTGCTTAGAAAAAATTATGTAAAATTTAATTCAATCACTAGTCTAAATATTTAGTACAAAACCTCTTTTCCTACTAAGCCAATTATGTAAGATCAATTTTTAGGGCATTTTTAAGGGCATTTTTGAAAGATTTTTAGGTCATAAATGAATTGTTTTAGGACATTTTTTCATGATTTATAGGTCATCAAAATCCTAGCCTAATAATAATAATAATAATAATAATAATAATAATAATAATAATAGTATGTACAGAGTGAATCGTAAGTAAAGTCATTAATTTCAGAGGGATATTCTTTGAGATGTTTCAGACAAAAAGTTTAATACAACTCGTTTTTATATGAAACATTTCACAGCGTGTTTTGGGAAAGCCATTGATTCAATTCCCAATACGCTCAGTCAATTTAAGAGAGCAGTGTATTATGATAATAAATGATTGAAAGAATTTTAGTTTTGTGCTTTAAATGTGCAGAAATATGATCAGAACAAATGTAACTTTTCGTTCTGAAAAGGAATTTTACAATGTCACATTTGCTCGGATCATATTTCTGCACATTTAAAGCACAAAACTAAAATTCTTTCAATCATTTATTATCATAATACACTGCTCTCTTAAATTGACTGAGCGTATTGGGAATTGAATCAATGGCTTTCCCAAAACACGTTATGAAGTGTTTCATATAAAAAATATTTATCTCGTAAAGGAAGAGAAAAATTGTATTAAACATTTTTGTTTGAAGTATCTCAAAGAATAATCCACTAAAATTAATGACATTACTTATGATTCACCCTGTATAATGTTTCGCTCATTTTTAGCAATAATAGCATAGCAATTAATAGACTATTTTATCTCACATGACAGCTTCTCTCATTTCAAATTCAGATTAAAAGGAAAGAGTGAAAATTGAGTAAATTTATTTATTTATTTATTTATTTATTTATTTATTTATTTATTTATTTATTTATTTATGTATTTATTTATTTATTTATGTATGTATTTATTTATCTAGGTATTTATGTATTTATTTATTTTTTTGTATTTATTTATTTATCTATGTATTTATGTATGTACGTATTTATTTATTTATGTATCTATGTATTTATTTATGTATTTATGCATTTATTTATTTATGTATTTATTTATTTATCTATGTATTTATGTATGTATTTATGTATTTATTTATTTATGTATTCATGTATTTATTTATGTATTTATGTATTTATTTATTTATCTATGTATTTATTAATGTATATAAGTATGTTTGTTTTTATTTATTTATGTATTTATTTATTTATCTATGTATTTATGTATCTAAGTATTTATTTACTTATTTATATATTTATGTATTTATTTATTTATTTATGTATTTATTTATTTATTCATCTATGTATTTATGTATGTATTTATTTATGTATGAATTTATTTATTTATGTACTTATTTATGTATTCATGTATGTATTTATGTACGTATTTATTTATTTATGTATTTATTTACCTATGTATTTATGTATTTATGTGTTTATTTATTTATGTATTTATTTATCTATGTATTTATGTATGTATTTATTTATTTATTTATCTATGTATTTATGTATGTATTTATGTATGTATCTATTTATTTATGTATTTATTTATTTATCTATGCATTTATGTATGTATTTATGTATGTATGTATGTATGTATGTATGTATTTATTTATTTATTTATTTATTTATTTATTTATTTATTTATTTATATTTATTGCTAGTAAGTTTGAATTGAATACAAGTTAATAAATACAATGAAAGATAAACTAGCCAACCCTGAATGAGTAAGACTCGTGCTCAGGAGGGGATTCCAATACAGACAAAAATAAAATTAAAATTGACAGTGAATACAGATTAAATAGTGTTTAATATGTTTAAACCTAACCTATAAATCCAATACATATTTTTATTCTTTTATTATTTTGGACAGGATTCGTGGTTGAAATATTATTGGAATAAAATTTGTTTAATAATCTGGGACCTTGACTCATGCTATGAAAAAAAGCTGCAATGGTTTTACATTTTGGTTCAGACAAACGCAGAGAATTCATATTTTTAGTTCTATATTTATGTATATAGCTTTCAAAGTTATTAAAATTTCTATGAAAATGTTTTAATAAAATAAAATAATACATTTGTTTAATGTTTAAAACTTTAAAATGTTTAAACAACAATTCAGTTGGGTAATCTTTCTGCTTTTTAAAACAAAATTTTAATACTTTTTTCTGTAGTAAAATTAACGGATAAAGGTTGGATTTATAAGTTCCACCCCAATCTATAATATCATACATAAATATAGACAGAAATAATGCTAAATAAATTACACGTAAACAGTTAATTGACAAAATATTTCTTAGAACAACAAAGTAACACAATGTTTTACGTAATTTATTACAAATATAATGAATATGATTATTCCATTTTAAATGATTATCAATAATTATACCTGAGTATTTAATCTCATTAATTTCATTAATAAGTGAACAATTGCAATTTATATCGGAACAATCAGAATTATGCATTTTAATTTGTAGTATAGATGAAATTGGTTTATTACCTTTATTATATAAATGACACTCGGGAGGAAATTAAACGCAGAATAAATATGGGAAATGCCTGTTATTATTCGGTTGAGAAGCTTTTATCATCCAGTCTGCTGTCAAAAAATCTGAAAGTTAGAATTTATAAAGCAGTTATATTACCGGTTGTTCTGTATGGTTGTGAAACTTGGACTCTCACTTTGAGAGAGGAACATAGGTTAAGGGTGTTTGAGAATAAGGTGCTTAGGAAAATATTTGTGGCTAAGAGGGATGAAGTTACAGGAGAATGGAGAAAGTTACACAACGCAGAACTGCACGCATTGTATTCTTCACCTGACATAATTAGGAACATTAAATCCAGACGTTTGAGATGGGCAGGGCATGTAGCACGTATGGGCGAATCCAGAAATGCATATAGAGTGTTAGTTGGGAGGCCGGAGGGAAAAAGACCTTTGGGAAGGCCGAGACGTAGATGGGAGGATAATATTAAAGTGGATTTGGGGGAGGTGGGATATGATGGTAGGGACTGGATTAATCTTGCTCAGGATAGGGATCAATAGCGGGCTTATGTGAGGGCGGCAATGAACCTCCGGGTTCCTTAAAAGCCAATAAGTAAGTAAGTAAGTATCTATTTGTTTTTTTTTTAATTTGTAATTACACGTGTATCTTGCATTTGTTTCTGTTTTATCTCTTTTTTCATGTTACATGCAATTCTGTGTTGTTTTTTTTTAACAAATCTGTACTGTCTATTGTAATTGGGGTTTTTCCCTTTTAAATAAATAAATAAATAAATAAATAAATAAATAAATAAATAAATAAATAAATAAATAAGTAAATAAGTAAATAAATAGATAAATAAATGGTATTTAATAGGCCAAGTTATCTCATATGACAGATTCTCTCGTCATTTCAAATTCAGATTAAAAGAAAAACTGAAAATTGAGTAAATAGATCCAGAAAAGGAAGAGAATAAAGAAATGCGTACAAAGAAGATCAGAGAGCGAGGATAGAAGAAAGCTAGGGGTTGAAAATGGAAGGGGAACGAGAAAAAGAGAAAAGACAGATAAGGTTAAATAAGATGAAGTGGTACGCGGTAGATTGAGGAAAAATTTGAAAACGGCAAGAAATGATATGGAAATAACACAAGAAAATAAATGAAAAACGACACAAAGAATGAGGCGTAGATAACGGAAGTGGCATAGCCGGTATTTATTTGAATGGAACGTATTGAGACCAATGACTTTCAGTGTACTGCGGATAATGAGAAAATTGAAGTGATTTTTCCAAGTGTAATTCCAGCGGAGTTGCCGGCTGGGGGCGGCTGTAATTCCATTAGCAAACAGACGTCAAGTCAGCCTCGGTCCGCTGGCCTTCCCCAAGTCCCAGGCTTAATCTGAAGGAACAGGCCGTGTCCACCACCGACAGCTATTTAACCCGCCCCTGCACGCTGCTGACCCGCACAGCTGCCCCGGACACCGTACGACGAGGAAGAGCAGGTAGGAAGAGACACAGCTTTATACTTAACAGCAGGTAGAATCAGAACCGTGCTTAATTGGGCGAATCGAATCGATTGCAACCCGCAGGGACAGAGGGGTAAATTTGGTGGATTTTAGTTTGAAATTTAACATTTAAAGAACGTTAAAAAACATTAAATTTTGTGAACGATGGCAGTATTTGTCAAAAAACTAAAAAAAAAAAAATCTATAAAAACTTGGTCCTAAAATTAAGTTTTCTACGAATCAATCGTTTTGAAACTGATATTTTAAGAGTAGCATATTTTATAATTGAGCTCTTTGCTTGTTTCTTATTAGGTATACAGTATCGTATGAGGAATGGAGTAAACAAAAGGGTAACGTGTCATTATACCGTCATTTGTTCTCTGCGGTTCCATCAAATAACCAGTTGCCATAGAAACGCTTATCTACCACATAGCTTCTGCAATGCACTAGGCAAGGCTCCTAAAAGCAAAGCTTTTTTTCTTAACATGAAATTCTTTATACGACATCTCAAAATATTGGACTTTTTAAAAGTGGGAATTACAATGAGCATCGTTTATACTTATAAACGAGTAGGCCTACTCATATCTCAAAACATAAATTAATTTTAGGGCCCATGTTTATTAAAGTTTGCTACTACCACTGAAAATGTTGAATATTTTTCTTAACGCCCTGTATATATTGACCAGTTTCTCAACGGTCACCAGATTTTGTCGGGTACTTAATTTAAAGTATCACTTTCGCAGTGTCCAGAGCTGTGGAGTAACGGTTAGCGCGTCTGACCGCGAAACCAGATGGTCCGGGTTCGAATCCCGGTAGAGGCAAGTTACCTGGTTGAAGTTTTTCGAGGATTTTTCCCTCAACCCAATACGAGCAAATGCTGGGTAACTATCGGTGCTGGACCCCGGACTCATTTCACCGGCATTATCACTATTTCATTCAGAAGCTAAATTACCTGAGATGTTGATACAGCGTCGTAAAATAACCCACACACTTCCGCAGTTGGAATTAAATCGCAATAAAGTAATGGACTCAAGCCAAGATTCGAAACCACGCCCAAGGATTTTGAGTTACAGTTATCTGTGAGTAATATTGGTGGCCGTCTCCAAATTATTACAGATTCCCTTAATTCTGGCGGGTCTCGCCAACTAGGCGTCCCCTTATTTTCACAGTGACCAATTTATTGTTGCATTCTATACAGGGTAGAAGTGAAACAACCTTGCAGATTTTCAGAGCGAATATCTCATGTTGTATGTAACAAAAGAGTGGAAAATCCACAGATTTCTCAGAAAAAGAAAATGTTCCCCCCCCCCAAAATGTTTAACACATCCTTATTCGGTAACTATTGGGAGTAAAATCGTGATTTTTGTGTATATCAATAGAAAATCTAATAAAGAATAATTTATCCCTCTGACGTATTTCAATAACGTGTACAGTTTTCGTATAAATTTAAATAAAAACCACTAATTTCAAATCACTGACCGAAGTGATCAGATTGCAACGTTGTAGTCAGAAAGGGAGATGGGAGTAAGTCCACTAAGGCATACAGATTTAGTTCGTTGACCTCTTACATCTGTATTACGAGAAGAAAGAGCATTGTGTTAGCGGCGATGTTGCCACACTGCTGAGACTTCTAACTCAATTTTTTTTAGTAACCTTGCATTTAATCAAAGAACGTAATATAGGTTTCCTATTCATTTAAGTGTACCCTGTCGTCCTTTCAATCTATGGGGTTATTTAACTTCCACTCTGTATAGACGACTCAATATCACCGGCAAGCTAACATCAGGCTAACTATCGAAACACTAGTACAGAACCAACGGCATAGCTCAGGCAGTTGTGTTCGGGCGCGGGTTCGATTCCCGCTTGGGCTGATTACCTGATTGGGTTTTTTCCGAAGTTATCCCAACTGTAAGGCAAATGTTAGGTAATCTATTGCGAATTCTCGGCCTTGTTTCGCCAAATATCATCTCGCTATTACCAATTCCACCGACGCTAAATAACCTAGTAGTTGATACAACTCGTTAAATAACCAAGTAAAAAAAAAGTTCTAGTCGAAGCAACTGGACTTATAGTCGCGACGCTGTTATTCCCGGCGTGACTCCTCCTCTTTGCTTACGTCTTAGTAAGTGCCTATAAAGTCTAGGTAGGTAGTATCGTTCGCCATTTTTGTTCTTTCGTTGCCGAGTTACCACATGATGAATCTATTTGCCGCACCGTTAAACATTATCATGTCGTAGCTCCTATGATAATAAATCAACCGCACTGTAATTGAGCAAATAATTGAGCGGCAAATAACGTCTTCGTGTGCTTTCTGCGAACGTCAACGAAAGAGCCAAAATGGCGGGCGATTATATTAAGTATTTATCCAGCCTTAGGAAATGCTTAACGTCTTCATCAGCGAATCACAAGACGCACACGTTTAAATGTAGCCGATCTGCAACGCGATTGGCTGCCGGAAATTAGAGCGACGGGACTATAGTTGTGTTCATTGACAGACTTAATTTGCTAAGCAACTGATAACCAACCTATTAAACTAATCTACTGACAATAATTATACTAACCACTCAACAATGTCAACAATTGCACAAAATAATAAATGCAGATAATATGGAAAACAGTAAGAGATGTCAACAAACATGTTTAAGCTCATCTTAACACAACTTAGCAGATCTCTGAAAATATTCTGTAGAGCATTCTTTATATGTAGTGTAGCTTTTGCACTCTTTTATTGAATCACCCTGTATTATCTACTGGACCGATACTAGAACAACCGTCATATTGTGCAGACACACAATAAACACGTGTTATAAACACGGAAATAGGCTATTTATTATTATCATTAACGTTAAAGGCAAAAACACAACGTCTTATTATGGTTTTGCAGATAACGTGATATTTCGTAAAATTACGTACACTTCTGAACAATGACATCAAGAAATAACGTCAGATTCAAGCGTCTGCGAGGAGAAAATGACAATCGTCCTGTTATTTGAAACTGTCATGAATTTTCATAATTCTTCCTATTATCATAATTGTATAGCACGGTAAATAAAAAAGAAAGGAATCTTAGGAAAGCAAATAGGTAGCAAAGAAATTTGTAATAAAAATTATATTAAAAATAATTTAATTTTATATTATTTAATAAACACAAATAAAGATAAAAGTATTTACGATTTGTGTGGTGAAAGTTGCTATATTTCTCATTATTCATTACAAAAAAAAAAATCCTGTCGTCAACACCAGTTGAAAGTTGCTAGATATAACGACAAAGTCGTCAAGTTGGCATCACTGAATTTGAGCCATAATAATTTTGTTGATAGAGTTCGTTGTGATTTAAATAAATAGCTTTCATTGTTAAAGTTGGTAACCATAAGCAAATCTCGAAGAAATTTCTTTCATTTCTTGATCTGTCCAGAAATCTTCAGACTTCAAGACACAAAAGGCATTCTTTAAGGTGGCAGCAATTAAAAGAGAAATTATTTTAATCTCATACGCTAAAATCTGTCGTAACGACAATGTGGCAGAAAGAATCTACGTGACTCAATAATGGATTGTTTGGTTTAGCAATTTGGTAACGTGGGATCTGTTTTCAGGTTCTAACGGACAAATCTTAACAATCTAGTTTTGTTGTGTATACTTTTCAGTTGTGTTGAATGCAGATATCTCACTGTTGCATTGGCTTACGAAAGAAATCATCTGAGGAAAAGGTAAATGCGAACATTCATTCATAATTTTCTGTCCAAGGGCAGGTCTTTCACTGCAAACCCAGCATATTCTAATCTTTCCTATTTCCTGCCTTCCTCTTAGTCTCCTCATATGATCCATATATCTTAATGTCGTCTATCATCTGATATCTTCTTCTGCCCCGAACTCTTCTCCCGTTCACCATTCCTTCCAGTGCATCCTTCAGTAGGCAGTTTCTTCTCAGCCAGTCATCCAATCATTACCTATTTCTCTTCCTGATTATTATTATTATTATTATTATTATTATTATTATTATTATTATTATTCATAGTTTTCACATCAAAGGTAGGTCTTTCACTGCAAACCCAGCATACTCCAATCTTTCCTATTTTTCTGCTTTCCTCTTAGTCTCGTCATAATGATCCATATATTATCTTAATGTCGTCTATCATCTGATATCTTCTTCTGCCCTGAACTCTTCTCCCGTTCACCATTCCTTCCAGTGCATCCTTCAGTAGGCAGTTATCCAACCAATACCTATTTCTCTTTGAAGGTAACGTAATGTATTCTAGTAATCAAGATTGCCCGAATCGCTCTTTAGGCTACCTCGAAAATTGAAAAAGACGAAATTAGGCTACATATTGTTTCCCTTTATAATATGTTTAGGCAACAATATTGTGTTATTCATAGGTTTGCGGACCATTTTTTTAAATCGTTGTTCATTGTTGACACTATCGTTGCAATATGGTTAGAATTTTCTTCATCTCTGTATTCTATGACCAATACTTTAAATTCTGACGTCATAATATTTTTTGCCTTGTTTATTTTTATATACACGCTTGAACATCTGTGGCCATATCGCGTTTTTAGGATCTGTGTGTATAAGCAGGCCGTTTTTACTATTGTAGAGTTCCAGTTTCTATTGTGTGTTGTACATGGCTTGTGTTCATGTAACTGATTATAGATTTTGATTAATGTTTATGATATTGGTGATTGAGGCGGTGATGAATCATGTTATGTAAATTTCTAATCCGGCATTTGTTTTTTTGAATGAGGAAACCATGGAAAACCCCAGTCAGATTGGCTGACCACGGGATTTGAACCCGGGACCTCCCGAATACGAGTCTCAAATGCTATCGTCTGAGCCAACTCGCTCGATAACATAATTTTATGACCACAAAATAGGTCCGCGGTTCGTTGTTTTGCGCATTTTTATTGCTGTACTGTTGTTCTGGTAGTGTTAATTGCTAATAATAAGATCAATGGGATAATGGGAAAGCACTGGAAATATGAGAGACATTATTGCAAAGCCTGGAAGAATTTTCCTGAATTTGAAGGTTGTTTTATGGGATGGTAATAATAATAATACTAATAATAATAATAATAATAATAATAATAATAATAATAATAATAATAATAATAATAATAATAATAATAATATGTATTCTTCAGCTGACATAATTAGGAACATTAAATCCAGACGTTTGAGATGGGCAGGGCATGTAGCGCGTATGGGCGAATCCAGAAATGCATATAGAGTGTTAGTTGGGAGGCCGGAGGAAAAAGACCTTTAGGGAGCCCGAGACGTAGATGGGAAGATAATATTAAAATGGATTTGAGGGAGGTGGGATATGATGATAGAGACTGGATTAATCTTGCTCAGGATAAGGACCAATGGCGGGCTTATGTGAGGGCGGCAATGAACCTCCGGGTTCCTTAAAAGTCAGTAAGTAATAATAATAATAACAATAATAATAATAACAATAATAATAATAATAATAAATAATAATAATAATAATAAGTTTGGTGGGTTTATTGTTTTATTTTATTCTTGTAGCATAGTTAAGTCTATTCTCTCTACTCACCCAAGATACGAACCGATGTACACAAATATAGCACTTTATAGGTAAGCGCATATAGAATTCAAAGGCGTATGTAATCTATGGCGCATATTTTCATTTCATTTTATTCAGAATAGGTCTACTTACGGTGATTATTATTATTATTATTATTATTATTATTATTATTATTATTATTATTATTATTATTATTTTAAGGAGACTTTAGGCTACATACAAGTCGAAAATCGCCGATTATAGTCGCGACGCTGTTATTCCCGGCGTGACTCCTCCTCTTTGCTTACGTCTTAGGAAGTGAAGGCTCTATAAAGTCTAGGCAGGTAGTATCGTTCGCCATTTTTGTTCTTTCGTTGCCGAGCTACTAGACGAGGAATCTATTTGCCAAACCGTTAAACATTATCATGTCGTAGCTCCTATGATAATAAATCAAACGCACTGCAATTCAGCAAATAATTGAGCGGCAAATAACGTCCTCGTGTGCTTTCTGCGAACGCCAACGAAAGAGCCAAAATGGCGGGCGATTATATTAAGCATTTATCGAGCCTTAAGAAACGAATGACGTCTTCATAAGCGAATCACAGGACGCACACGTTTAAATGTAGCCGACCTGCAACGCGATTGGCTGCAGGAAATTAGAGCGACGGGACTATAGTACCAATCACAATTTGGCAACCTTGGTATTAATGTGTGTATACAGCAGTTCGTATCACAATAACCGATTTTTTTTTTCCTCTTAGTGTTGTTTGTGTGATGTCGAAGTGATTGTTGCTTGTGCAGGATGCCATCGACGGTGGTGGTGGTATGCCTGGTGCTGTCGTTTAGTTGCAGCGACTTGGTGCGGGCAGTGGAGGAATTACACAACACGAACCTGGTGAGTAGCCGTTGAAATAATAAAGTTGACAGTTTCCAAGATGGATAGAGGCATTCTTTCAAACGGTTTTGTACGTATTTACTTCCGCGTTGTACGAAATTATGTACAGCGATTTTTATGAGTTATCAGGGAATGATATATGTACAGTAGTGGCAAAAAAACGGATCGACCCTTGTAGCTGATTTCAGAGCCTTGTTCACTCCAGAGCACGATAGACTGGTAACTAAGACTTTCGTGGTTCGAATCCTTCCTGGGAAGGAAACTTTTTTTGTTCCTTATTCAAATTTATTCCCAATACTTTTCGATTGCAGCGATATTTTACTACTTAATTAACTTATTATTCCCAGAACGTGAATTTTACCAGCAATCGAATTCACAATTATATGACTGATCTGTTCCACCTCATATCTAATTCTTCCCTTCAGGTCTTCAGTATTTCTTGGTTTATCCTGATACCGTCTGGACTTCAAATAACCCCAAAGGAAGAAATTCATACGTAAACTTTTATGGAGATTCGAAATATGTAAATTTTAAAATAGGATGCTGTTTAAAAAAATGAAGTTTATTGTAACACCCTGTATGCCTGAATAATTTTTTTTTCAAACTCTAGTATCATATTGTATGGTTTATCTGCAACAGCTTTTGTATAAAACCTTTTGTAAAATTAAAATTTAATAATTTATGAGTAATATGCCATACTTAATGAACACACTGTATATAGATGAACCTGTATTAGCTCTGTGACATTTTGTTACATGTGAAAATCATTGCCTAACTATATAACATAGGAAAAAAATCAATTTAAATTACGTACTTCACAGAAAATATAGTCCAGAGTTTGGAGACATGTATAGTTCACACACACACATACACACACACACACACACACATACACACACACACACACTTCCTTTTGTTTGTGCACAAATTAAAATTTAATAATTTATGAGTAAATATATTATTTAATGAACACACTGTATATAGATGACCCTGTATTAGCTCTGTGATATTTTTTTACATGTGGAAATCATTGCCTAACTATATAACAGAGAAAAAAATCCGTTTAAATTACGTACTTCACAGAAAATATAGTCCAGAGATTACAGACATGTATAATTCACACACACACACACACACACACACACACACACACACACACATATCCGCTTCTTTGTGCACAAGAAGATTCGAACTCATTTTATTGCCTTCAGGAAGGGTCAAAGTTGAGCTTCTCTGCTTATTTTAGACGCGGGAGGGTGTACAACCCTTCAGCTGGAGATTTTAAATTAGAGTTTCCCCTGAGGTGTGAAAACAAAACGCTGATTTCCTGTGATTGTCCTTTGTGAAATATGTTTATAATTATTCTGATAACTAATTGCTCTTAGAGCCTTTGTATTCTTTCTACCGGATAATCGCTTCAGACCGCTTGCGGAGGAAGAAACAGACATACAAATTACAACTTTTGCTTCAATAGAACACTGTGGGTTTAATCTTACGAAAATTAAGAACAATACACACAAAGTAATTCTGGAATGAAGTGTTCGTTAGGTGGTATTCTTGTACACAATGGCGGAAAATAGTAAAATAAACTTAAATCAGGTATTCTTATGCTAAGTGAAAGTGGTATACTGATGACGAAATTTGTTCGTCTTCTAGAGGGCTCTAAATGCAACCTACTGATATTTTCGATCCTTGCAAGACAATCGTTCTTATTTCTTTTACAATATTTTACCAGGATCTATATATTTGCCCTATAATTCTCCTGCGTTTGACATAAAATCAAAATAAATTAAACTGACCATGTTAAAGGCCTTCTTGTATTCTCGTTGGGTGAATTATATTTTCATGGAAAACGTTTTACGCGAATATATATATATTTTTTTTAATTTCCACAAAATCACGTTTTCCTACGGCTATATCCCTTCTCAATTTAAGATGCTAAACATTTTGTTTCACCCCGATGGTCTCTGGGAAGAAAAAATAATTGAATACCAGATTTTCATTGTTAAAAGAAGTTGCCATTTTCTGGATCAACTGACAAGCGGCGAATCTTTTTAGCCCAAGGAAATTAAAATTTCTCGTAATTTTTAACAACAAAATTTCGCAAATAAAATAATAAACAAATAATTAATAAAATTAATAGTACATTGCGATAAAAGAGTTATAAGAACATTGTAACAGAATCGAGAGAACGTTACAAAAGACGAAACGAAATGCTCCGTTCTATTTCCAATATTCTGTTACGCACTTAACACACGTGTTTTGCGTACTATTTTTTGTACGATCATATTTTCAGGATTGCAAATACTGTATGATTTTTACGATATTTCTTTACTTTCAAAATATAGCATAAATTTATTTTGTGCGAGATCGTGCGTATTTGCTTGTTTTCCGCACAGAACCAATACGCGGTAAGTGTGAAATATCACATTCAGTATTCCCAACGTAACACACATAACAATTTCCCTCTTCTTACCGCTTAAGCGCGACATTCATTTTACTGCTTTAGGCTTTTAACATATTATTTTTAGAGACGTTTAACATAGTAATAATTATAAATTGGAAACTTACCACTGCAATTTCACCTAAATTGCAATGTTAATTATTGTTTTTAAATATTTTCAAAAATTAAGTAAAGTCTACTACTCCACGAAACTTATCACATTCCTGACACAAGTAACATTAAGGAAGCCGTGAAAAAAAATCAACGAGATTCCAGATGCCGATGTTATTACTGCAATATGTTATATAAATAATATTGTTAAAATATTAAAATGAAAAATAAATCATTACATAACCTTACAGTTTGTTTTAAGTTCGCATTTATAGACTGGGGGGAAAAAAAAGACAGACGTATATCACGGCCTGCTGGAGTATAGTAAACACAGAAAACATTTTACAGCAACAATGTTGAAAAAAAGACATTTTGGTGTTCCGAAGTTGGCGTCATTAAACAGAAACCAACATGGAGATTTCATTGCAACTAATTAGAAATTCGTCTTTCAGGTATGTAATAAACGATCTTCGCACAAATTAATGTACGATACACGGGCGGTATGTTTGTTTTCATGTTCTCGGAAATTAAAAACGCTCAACTACGTTTCGCTTTTTCAATCTTTTCCTCGAACATGAAAACGTCAACATACCGCTCTTGTAACGTATATTACTATTTAAAGGGTTTTCCGTATCGTTTCATTGGAGGCCAATTGGTAACTAAGCAACCCCAAGAATAGTGTTCGTGTATGGATCATTTTTTATAGTTTATAGAAGAATTTAGAAGTAAAATCCTGTGTTACAGAAAGACATATAGTCAGTGCTTTAAAAAATGACTAAACAACTTATTTTCTGAAAATAATTTCTGCCCTGTTTCTCAGTACGACAGAAAAATTCTTGAGAAATCTGACGAAAATCAATTCCGAACTTTTAATGTTATATACTGAGAAAAAAAATTGAGCGAAATATCAGGAATACAGCACGTAAAATGTGTCACCCAGTTTCGGGAATGAAACTACAGTGTGTTCCTTTAAATGTTTGATTTTTTGTTTCGGTTTACAAATGGACAGAATGGGTTACTGATAAGAGAAGTTCTTAATGAAGGTCATGCAATATATTTTATCTTCATATTAAGCGATATTTCGAAATTAGTCCCATATCACAACAAATTTTACAATATGGTTCACTCAAAGTGTATCGTACGTGTATATGATCACTTTAATATTGCAGAACTAGCGATTACAAATCAAACAAGTGGTCTCACAGGTCTGTAGCAGTTCTCGATGCCGAGATATTACTGAGAAAGACCTCGCAGCACAGCTAATTTTGTATGCAAATTAGAGCTCCCATGGCTGTATCGATATGACGTGACGTCACACAAATTACATTGATTCATGTAACTGTAATAACGGCTGTAGCGTATAGTGTTGTTATAGTAAGCATTTGAAATTCTGTCATTTTTTGTTTTTCCAAGGATAACGGAACTGGTTGCCATTTTCAATGCGCGGAGAGAGGTGTTTTATTTCAAAACACATTTTGGACAATCCAGGGTAGAAATAATCAGAATGGTGTCTACTGAGCAATAAATTTATTTATAATTTCTGCTACGAACGTAATGAAGTTGCCAAAATTTAAACAATACTTCTCTTAGTGGAGTGCTTCAAGAGAAACATTCTGACCGAAAAGGATTTTAATTTATTCTTTTCCTCTACAGGTGAAAAAGAAAAGAAAAAAAGCATACTGGAGTCTATATTACGCGAAAGTAGGAGTAATAGAAAATAAGGCTTTATTTAAGAGTTTGTGCGGCTAAAAACGTCGTGATTTGCGCTGGAATTTTGTGCTACAGTTAAACACGGCAGACGCTAATTGTATTGCTTTAGACATTAAGCCGACTCGAGAAGTTTAATCTATTTTATTCGCAGCGAAAGAATTCGTCACCATGACAACACCGAAAAATACAGACCACAGTTGCAGTCAACTGTTTCTTAGTTAACTTTCCCACAAATACAGAAACACAATGAGTAATATACTTAAATGCATGTTATGACAACTCCTCGACTATTGCCATGACAACAATACAAAAAAAAAAAAAAAAGAAAAAACAGATTATCATCAACTGTAGCCCGATTAACTTTTCCTTAAATGAAGAGGTGTAATTGATTAATAACGAAGTTTAGGATCAATAAATGTGCAACTGTTTCCATGACAGCGAGCTATACAGATTATTTCTGCAGTCAACTGTTTCTTGGTTAACTTCTCTTTACAGAAGAAATGTGATAACCAAAGCTCGGAACTTGGGGACTTGTGTGTCGTGCGCATGAGTAAGTTACAGGTACATACAAAGCTCACGCTGCAAGTGCTCAGGGACAGTCGTTTGTACTAAGAACGTGGTCACATCGAATGGCAAGAAGACGAACGAAGAAACTGTGTCATGTCGAAGCAAATGACATTCAGAGAATTACAGGCAAACGGTCTGTTAGAGGAATGAGAAAATACGTGTTATTCGAATGGGTGTTATAGAAGTTTGAAAATATATTTCTTAAATTTTAGGTACAGAATTTCGTGGAGGAATTCTGAGGAGATACATTATTTTCTTCGAATGAAGAGTTTATATTTTGTAAGTTGTGCCACACATAAACTAGAGACTGGAAACGGACATTCATTGAAAGACATTGCAGTCTCTTAAATCGGTGGAAAATTTGTCCATAGCCATGGATCAAGTCGTAGTGGAACCTTCCCTAGTAGTGACATAGAAATTGAAAACTGTTTTCGAGAAAAATTTAGGATACTTATCTTTCTCAGATACGACATCAGCTAGCAACTGCTGAAAATTGAAAAGGAAACAGTGACAGTGAAAACATTCAGTATTTTAAGTTTCCTCCCGTCACTTCATGTGACGTGGAAATAAGTTTCTTTCGTTTCAAATCATGTTTAACTAACAGACGAAGAAGTTATGGGTTCGAAAATCTTCGAATCCATGTAGTCATATACTGTAATAAAATGTACAGAGCAGAACTGTAAATTTCATATATATTTTGCATGTTTATATATATATATATATATATATATATATATATATATATATGCTATAAAATTACGTGTTTCAACCTACCATAATATTATCAATAACTTGTTCCAGCTAGGAACCACCTTTGTAGCAGACCTGACAGTACCTCTGTGCTGGAAGCGGGGGTTTGTTGACATTGAAGTCCGGTCGCTTAGCCACGTTCAAAGACACAAGTCCCCAAGTTCCGAGCTTTGGTGATAACTGATAAATTTAAGTGATTGGAAGTGACAATTGAATGCTTTAACGTTTCCATGAGAACAAGAATAAGTTACTGCAGCTTATTACAGACGTCATTTGTTTATTCTTGAACTTCTAGATATAAAGTGCAAGTTATTCTGTGTGATAAGCAAATAAACGCGTAATAATCTGAAAATGAAGTTCTGTGTAACAAGGCAAATGCTAAGTGTTCTCGCAGTTGAACTTTTTTATATTCGTTGTGATGTGGGAGTAAAGAATCGTAACCATGTAAATGAGTGTATGAAATACATGTTCTGAGTCATAAATCACATCTTCACTCATAATGACTTGAGGCAATGATTCGAGACTTAACAAGTGTAACTATGATGTGGATAACAGGATTTATCGTTTGCACTATCACCATAGATTGTTTATACGCAATTCAGTACACTGCAATGCACTGGAAGAAGCTAATTTGACATGGGAATAAAAATTCTCCATTTAAATCCCATGTGGATAAGTTAATATATTTTTTTATTGCATTCAACTTTAATAAATGATGAACTTCAGTTTATGTTATTATTTTAACTTTTTATGTCTCTTGAGGTTTAAAATTCTTAACTAATTCTTCATTTATTTTTTTCCACAAGTTTTAAGAACGTTGTTGAAACCTTCAGAGCATTTTCATCAATTGTTTTTTTTTTTATTTCTATTACCACTTCATATGCATATACTAACATGATATCTAATATCAAAATATTAATGAAGTTCGTAGTTGAAAGAAAAAATCGACAAAATTTGCTTTGAGTCTTCTAAAATATTATTTTACTATCTGATAAGAAAATTTCCTAGAGGTTGTCAGGCACTAAGCGTCAATGATATACTATTTTCTGATTACCATCTTCTCCCTGAACTTTCTAAAACCATAATCACAGATTTATTATATACATTCAAATGTACTTTCAATGAAGTCATAGATTTGTAGGAACATTACAGGGTAGTAGAAAATTAGGAGCCCTGGAATGACCTGTAATATTTTCCTGGAGCCCTGTCTATTTGAACTATTTTCTTGCAAGCCAATTGAAGTGTTCGTTAATCCCTTAGCATTTTGTCACTTTCATTAAAATTATTTCTGCTTCACACAACGAGCTTTAAAAACATTATAACAACCTGAAAATATTCCTATTATTGCTAATATAGCATATAGATAAGTAGCTCGTACATATATATTTTTTCTCACGGACCATTACTCATTATTATTAAATTTTCCAAGAAAAGCTCCATGTGCAAGGAATGAACACTAAATTTTGCCCGGAGCCCTGTCGAATAAATGCTATTTTCTTGCAGACCAATGCAATTCCGGCTGCCTCTGACAACGGAAATGACGTCAAAGTCCGCATCACTCGTAGCGATGTCCGCGCAACCCTGGGAGACAAACTGGACCCTGGATTCTGGCCGGCTAGGGGCAAGCGTGGGAACTCCGAAGAGGTTGCGCCCCCTTCTGGGCGAACAGAGGACGATCGCTCGCACTGGACGATGAAGACGGCGGGCAAGGCCTCCTGCAGAGCCTACTACCTCACATTAGACCTGGCGTCCACCATCGCGAGAGTGAGTGTAGTGGGAATTGGCTTAGTGGGACTTTCAGACGGCCAGGGTCTTCGTTGTCATAGTTACTTCATTACAGTCGGGAAAAAACCTTTCCTAAGTGAATTTTGTTGGTATGCAAGTCAGGCTAAAGAATTAATGCTCGTTAACACGGAATAGAACAATAAATAATGGAAATAAAGTCGGATTTTACACAGGACATACTGTATGTAACATAATTCACTATACATAGGGATTTAAAATGGAAAAAATAATTATTTTTCAATACTATCTACCCTGTACGTTTCACACAAGATTTTATAAGGAAAACTGTTAAGGGACTAAAATATATGGAAATACAGTACATTACCGGTTTTTTTATGCTCGACCATGCCAAAATGTAGTAATTGTACACCTGGTAGTAGCCCTTTAATGCACCTCATTAAAGTACACCTATTCATTATAGTTCAGTTGTTCAGCCAATGAGAAATCACCATTGTACCATTATAAAACCGCAAGTTCGATTATTCTCGGATATGCAATCGAAAGACAATTAGCGAAACGTCACGGAGGCTGGAAATCCAATACTGTCGCAGAAGGTTATGTTCTGTTACTACAATAATTAGCGTTAATTGTAAATAATATTCAAATAAATTCAATTAGTCATCTCGTTTTTCAATTTTAAATCAATTTCCAGGTTATATCAAGATTAATGTTCATGTTATTCTCTAGATTATATCAAAGTCAATGACATTCGTCCCCCGGTAAAAATCAATACTTTCGCGTCTGCGCATATCTCACAATTTAGAAGGTCAGTTCCACTCTTCACTTAGATAACCATAACATGAATACTTATGAATAATTTCAAGTTAGAAATATGATCGAGCATAAAAAGGCGTATGAAACTTGCCTATAATGGTAATTAAGACGCACGTATGAAAATTATGAAACTCGCTTGCGCTCGTTTCATAAGCAAACATACTCTCGTCTTAATTGCTACCATTATAGGCTCGTTGCATAATGTACTATTAAGTTTTAGTGGGATTATTTTATTATTCAGTAAAATCCTAATATGTAAATTCATTTGTTTCTGGATTTTTTCTTTACTAACTACGTCAACAACATTATTTAATTTTGCGTTATTTCTCCCAAGCCCCATGAAACTCGATGTGTGAAGCAAATCGAGATTTCAGGTATAACTCCCTGTAAAGTTGATTTGAATAATTTCGAGGGAAAAATTGTTCCGGAGCCGGGTATCGAACCCGGGACCTTTGGTTTAACGTACCAACGCTCCACCACTGAGCTACTCGGGAACTCTAACCGACACCGATCCAATTTTTCCCTCTATATCCACAGACCTCAAAGTGGGCTGACAACCGTCAAGCAACCAACTTCGAGTGCACACTAACTCCGTGTGACTTAAATTGTGGTTTTCTGTGTCGGTTAGAGTTCCCGAGTAGCTCAGTGGTAGAGCGTTGGTACGTTAAACGAAAGGTCCCGGGTTCGATACCCGGCTCCGGAACAATTTTTCCCTCGAAATTATTCAAAATTAAATCTATCAATAAAATTCTGTTACAGAGAAACGTTTCCTAATAGTCTAAAGAATGTGTGTTCTAAATTTCGTGCATGTATCTTTAATAGTTCAGAAATTATATCCATTTTTGTCTGGCAATGTAGCAAAAAAAAAAATGAAGTTACTGGAAACCGATAAAAGCGGGCGTGTGATTTAAAAATCCATAGCGCAGGAAGTTTAAAAATGACGTCTCAACATCCGATAAGGGCACAAATACCAACAAAATGTTATGCAATGCATTCCACACTTATCACAGTGTATTATAAAGATTTTGTTTTTTGAAAATTTACTCATTTTTCACCAAAAATACCATCCTTTCCCCTTGAAGGACAAAACTAAAATTCTTTCAATAGTTTATTATCATAATACTCTGCTCTCTTAAATTGACTGAGCATATTGGGATTAAATCAATGGCTTTCCAAAAACATGCTATGGAATGTTTCATGTTAAACATTTTTATCTCGAAAAACGGAAGAAAAAGCGAGTAAAATTGTATTAAACTTTTATGATTGAAATATCTCAAAGAATAACACCCTAAAATTAATGACATTATTTACGCTCACCCTGTATAAATCTTTCGTCTGTCAATCGCAGTTTACTTCATTGGAATAGGCGCGACAAAACTGGCTTGAAAATGTAGCGATTGACTTTGTGGGATGGCATCCCAGTACTGGACTAAACTTATAGATGTATTCACGCAAAAAAATAAAAATTCCAATATTTCTCGGTTACGGTTTTTGAACAGTTCATTAAATCCATGCGTAATAACTTTTATCATCCAGTCTGCTGTCAAAAAATCTGAAAGTTAGAATTTATAAAACAGTTATATTACCGGTTGTTCTGTATGGCTGTGAAACTTGGACTCTCACTTTGAGAGAGGAACATAGATTAAGGGTGTTTGAGAATAAGTTGCTTAGGAAAATATTTGGGGCTAAGAGGGATGAAGTTACAGGAGAATGGAGAAAGTTACACAACGCAGAACTGCATGCATTGTATTCTTCACCTGACATAATTAGGAACATTAAATCCAGACATTTGAGATGGGCAGGGCATGTAGCACGTATGGGCGAATCCAGAAATGCATATAGAGTGTTAGTTGGGAGGCCGGAGGGAAAAAGACCTTTAGGTAGGCCGAGACATAGATGGGAGGATAATATTAAAATGGATTTGAAGGAGGTGGGATATGATGATAGAGACTGGATTAATCTTGCTCAGGATAGGGACCGATGGCGGGCTTATGTGAGGGCGGCAATGAACCTCCGGGTTCCTTAAAAGCCAGTGAGTAAGTAAGTAATAAATACTCTAACACTTGTTTTTCGGTCTGTAATCCTTCCAGCTAAGTTAAACAATTTTATTTCTTCCCTTATTTAGCTGTTTTTGTCAACTTCATCTGCGTTGTTTCAGTCCATCTTTTGTTATGTTGTTTCAGACGAACGACTGCGCCGCCTGGAGCCGTTGTACGCCGACGAGCCCCGCTTCATCCTCCTAGAAAGGCGCGACGAATCTGAAGATCCTCCAGTTGGAAGCGAGGGCATCATGAGCCAGGACGATCCTTTCTGGGTCGCCAGAGGACGCCGCAAGTACGATATACCTTACGAGTCGCTGACCCCCGGAGTGGACGAGGACAACTTCTGGCCTGCTAGGGGCAAACGCCCATTGAAATCACGCCTCCGGGAGCTCACATCAGCTGAAGAACCTTTCTGGGCTGCTAGAGGAAAGAGGGGAGCTTTCAAAATACCGGAAGATCTCCGATTCAGACGAGGTTTACTGAATTCTCTATCTGCTGAGGAACCCTTCTGGGCAGCACGTGGTAGGAGGTCAACCAAAGAGGATTTGAGGACAAGACGAGGTCTTCTGGAGACATTGTCTGCGGAAGAACCCTTCTGGGCAGCCAGGGGCAAGAGAAGTGACGAAAATGAAGACGGTCCTGAGAAACGAGGTCTGTTGGAGACATTGTCAGCTGAGGAACCTTTTTGGGCAGCTAGAGGAAAGAAAGATTTAGGGCACATAGCACAAGATCTCCGGTACCGAAAAGGATTGCTGGAGTCCTCAGAGGAACCTTTTTGGGCAGCAAGAGGAAAGAAAGATTTAGGGCACATAGCTCAAGATCTCCGGTACAGTAAAGGATTGCTGGAGTCCTCAGAGGAACCTTTTTGGGCAGCCAGAGGAAAGAAAGATATAGGGCACATAGCACAAGATCTTCGGTACCGAAAAGGATTGCTTGAGTCCTCAGAGGAACCTTTTTGGGCAGCAAGGGGGAAGAAAGATTTAGGGCACATAGCACAAGATCTCCGGTACCGAAAAGGATTGCTTGAGTCCTCAGAGGAACCTTTTTGGGCAGCAAGGGGGAAGAAAGATTTAGAGCACATAGCACAAGATCTCCGGTACCGAAAAGGATTGCTTGAGTCCTCAGAGGAACCTTTTTGGGCTGCACGAGGCAAGAAAACCTGGTCGAAATTGAATGGAGCACGGAACAGACGTTTGCTTCTGGAGTCTTTGTCATCTGAAGAACCTTTTTGGGCTGCTAGAGGGAAAAGGGGTGAAGAAAAGCAATTGGAAGAGAAACGGGGAGGAAGGGGGAACCTTCTGGATTCGCTGTCGGCAGAAGAGCCCTTCTGGGCTGCTCGAGGTAGGCGAGGATTGTTGGATTCTCTATCTGCTGAAGAGCCTTTTTGGGCAGCTCGAGGGAAGAAAGATTCAAAACCAATGGCATCTCCTTCTCCAGAAGAAATTCTTTCTCAGGTACGTCAACAGACATGCGTAAGATACTGTTACAGCAACTATAAACATTACAGTGTCTCAAAAGTTATGATGGAGTTACAGATAATTATATTTTTTGAATGAATAGAAGTAGAAATGTTATATCGGTGCCAGATAAAATAAATTTTTAATTTTATTGGGTTATTTTACGACGCTGTATCAACATCTAGGTTATTAAGCGTCTGAATGATATGAAGGTGATAATGCCGGTGAAATGAGTCCGGGGTCCAGCACCGAAAGTTAACCAGCATTTGCTCGTATTGGGTTGAGGGAAAACCCTGGAAAAAACGTCAACCAGGTAACTTACCCCGACCGGGATTCGAACCCGGGCCACCTGGTTTTGCGGCCACACGCGCTGACCGTTAATCCACAGGTGTGGACATGAAAATAAAACTATCGAAGTTTTTCATCTGTAAGTTTGAGGGAGTGAAGGAAATAAAAGATGGTAACAATTCAACAAATGCTATACTTTTCATTGTTACAATTATACAACATGGATGTCCAAAGAAAAGTGAATTTCCGTCGATGGGGTAGATAGTTAAAAGAAACTGGAAGCCTATTGTAGAAAAAAACCGTACTGGAAGTCCATCGACAAATAATGAAACGGTAGAAGCCATCCGAAGAGTATTTCTTCAGAGTCCAAAGAAATCAGTTCGTAAATGTGTCCGAAAATTAGGACTTACGAAAACAACAGTTCATACAGCTTTGAAGATACGTTTTCATCTCATTCCTTATGAACTTCAATTGTTCATCCAAATAATTATCACAAAAGGTATGATATTTCTCTACTTACAGATGAAAAACTTGAAGAGTTTTATTTTCTTCTGACACCAATATTACATTTCTATGTCCATTCATTCAAAAAATATAATCCTCTGAAATCCCACCATGAATTTCGGAACTCAGTGTACATGCAAACTTTTGAAAATAAATCTTTATAGATTTCATTATTCAATCATAGGGCAACAGCAACAAACGTTGAGCGTATAGAAAGTCAACTATAGGTAAAGCTTTCGTGAAAAATTGAAGCGTTGCCATGGTAACACATTTGGACTGTCTATCTATTAAATTAATATAACAAAGTTCTCTGAACAAATTGACCTCTCTATCAATGCTTGTATCTACCATCCACTTGAAAGTGATTTACTTGCACTGTTACCACTGCTGCCGATCTTGTTGGCTACTGGTTCATACCCCTTAACCATGTTCAAGTCAGTTGATCGACCCGATACAATAAATTAAAAATATCTGGTATTTTAAAAATTATTTTTTAGACAGATCTTTTAAAACACCTCAAAATATTAAATGTTTTTGTTGAGTTGATGTTCAAAACGAAGTGTAAAAGTTCAGCAGGTTGTATAGTTTACATCCTATAGCCTACGTGTGACAGATTTATGATCGTTACTTAATTTTCGTCAAAATTGTGTATTTTTTAGTTTCATGTTTAAAGGTAGTGCAATGTTTTTCCTTTCATAAAATATACATTTTGTCCTGGCTGTCATTGTGAAAGCCCATGCAGGGTAACATCTAGTGCAGGGCTATTGTAAGGTGTTATGTTTGCATGTAATTTTCTGTTTTTTTTTTTCTTATTTGTAAAATGCTTCGTGCTTCACAAATTTTGTCATATCACCTTGAAATTTTCAGGATAAATGTATAAAATTAAATTTGTTTTGGATTTGAAAGCGAATTATTTTTTGCTGAATTTTTCACCTTTTTTTACTTAATTGGTTATTTTACAACGATCTATCAACTGCTATTGTTATTTAGTGTCTGAATGAAATAAAGGTGATAATGCCGGCGAAATGAGTCCAGAGTCCAGCGCTGAAAGTTACCCAGCATTTGCTCTCAATGGGTTGAGGGAAAACTCCGGAAAAATCTCAACCAGATAACTTGCCCCAACCAGGATTTGAACACGGGCCCGCTATTTTTCACGGTCAGGCATACTAACCATTATTCCACAGCGGTGGGTTTTTCACATTTTAAAATTACAAAAAAAATGGTGAAATAATAATTTAAAAAGTTAAAACAAAAATATATATTTTCCATAAATATATTATTGACACAAAAATCAATTCTTGTCTGAGTTTGCAGTAACTGGTGATCAAATTTTAGTTCAAATAAAAAATAAGAAAAAACCGCAACGAAAATGTATTATGAATTTAGGCCTATATAATTATAAATAAACAATAAAATAATAATTAAAAACTTGTATGAGTTTTGAAGTTCAAATTTGATATTATAACACATTTTAATCTAAAAAAAAAATGCTCCGAAAGTATAGACGTCGAAAATTCTAGTCCTTACCATCGTTAAACTCCAATTGTAATTTTATTGTTGATATTGTTGTTGGAATCTCCTGGTAGAGGGGCAGAGAAGGCCTGACGGCCTTATCTCTACCAGGTTAAATAAATAAATACTACTACTACTAAATACTACTACTTTCTAATGAATAAAAAGATAGATTTTCCTCTCCCTTGAGATATTTACATGGAGTCGAACTCAGTTCCGCCATATTTAAGCTACAATCTATAAAATGTAACCCATATTTCGTAACTGTCTCTAAATATTTTATCCATCACTTTTATAAGTCGGAAACCCCATTTTCCTTAATAAATTGTCCTTAAATAACATTGTCAGTTGATTCAGCATTGTACCAGGATGTTAACGCACGGGTTATAATTTATTCCCTTTGGAGCCAATTTCGTAACACGCATGTAATGCATCAGGATTCGAACTTGTTACCCTCCGACATGACAGAACTTAGTTAACTACAGTAATTGCTGATGTTCGTACGTCATGTACGGGTCGTTGGCATGGCAACGGCGAGCACTATAATCGGTCACAGAAATGAAAAGCTAATGTCAGGCAAACGATCACTTTAACATAGAGAAACGGTGACATGGTGACATCTTGTGTATCAAATAGACCTACGTAGGAAGAACGGATGACGTGAACTGACACGTGCTTTCTAATTATTAAAATACGTTGTACGCGTTTAGAAACAGTTCAGTTTCTTTCTCCAGTTGTGAACAAAATCAGTATTATTTCCTTATTTCAAGATATAACGAAGTTCTACTTTTGAATGAGTTTCCCATTTATGTGTTTTAATAATTAATTATTTATAATTTTATAATAAAAAGCTTCCAATGGACATAAAGCCTTAAGCTCACTTCAAACGCCGATATTTCTTTGATGGTCGCCTTTCATGGAGCTTAAAAATGGTCTTAGAAATCGCACGTGATTCTGTAATATTTCACAAATCCATTCTTTTAACATGAAACGTTTCAGCGTTGATGTCCCAAAAATGTGGTCATACTTTCTGTTAATTCGATGACGTCATTAATTACAGTAGGTCTTCGATTACTGAAATTGTTACTTGTTTGAAAGAAAGTAGTTTAGAATTCAATCAGAAATGATAAAATATTCTAGGCCTAAATGTGATATAATGAATTTATTATTTCTGCACAAATGCGTGTGATTAATAAATGCGGGACGTATGAAAACAGCAATAAGTAAATTCTCATAGTCTGGTTTTAAAGCACTTAACCGTGGTATTAATTTCCAAATGAATCCAATTCTCTGTAATGACATGTTATTATTCATTACAATTTCAAACAACTCATTGGCGTCATATTGATGTGTGAATCGTTTCGACTATCAATTGCATTGTTGTCTGTAGACTAGGCCTCCTGGAATGAGGAAGCGATTATGAAGTAGTTAACGAGAAGGCTCCGCCTTGTTAAATTTAAATGCGGGGAGTATGAAGACAGAAATGAAAAGAGATATTAAACTTTTATTTGAAATACAATTCGAACAACGTGCACAACAATCACGAACAACATTAATGTTTAATGCAATTATAGGGATTTGATGAACATACTGTCCTCTCTCATAATACAGATTCTTTGTTATAGATTTCTGTATTGTATAAGTGTAATTTCATCACCTGTCATTTGTTTATCGAAAACTCACAGCTTATGTGCAGACGTGTCTCCAGGATACGTAATATTCTTGCTTTTGTTCAACTCTCCTTCCGTCATTTGTTTTATAGCTCTCTTACTATTTATTATTGGATTTTGGTACAGATTTTCATTTCGCATTTTTAAGCGATTCTCTTTTATTTTCCGTATAGCTAGTATGATGATACGTGATGCATTTCATTTTAGGGCTTTCCCATTAAAAATTTGGCCAACTGCATACAACTTTTTATTAATTACATAGTGTTTTATTACGTGAAATCCATATTTTCGTCATGTTCTATGATATATTGTCGACAGTATAACAGTTTATTACTAAATTTTCGTCCCTAGATATCGCGCTATTTATTTTATCTCTGTGAGTTCTGGTGATTGACAATATCTATTATATTATACAAGTTTTAAACTTTGTTAATACTTAACTTGGTGTCATACACTTTTTTCTGCCTCACTTTTCAAACATTGCAAATCAAGCTTTCAAGGGAAAAATTGTTCAAATCAACTTCACAGGGAGTTAAACCTGAAAGCTTGATTTGCACAATACATGTCACTGTTCGTTAACAGAAAACCACAATTTAAGTCACACAGAGTTAGTGTGCACTCAATGTTGGTTGCTTGACGGTTGTCAGCCCACTTTGAGGTCTGTGGATATGGAGGAAAAATTGGATCGGTGTCGGGTAGAGTTCCCGGGTAGCTCAGTCGGTAGAGCGTTGGTACGTTTAACCAAATGTCCCGGGTTCGATACCCGGCCCCAGAACAATTTTCCCCTCGAAAGTATTCTCAAACATTGTTTCTTTTGAACTGGTTTCTGTTCAAATACAGAGATAAAGTTTCAGCATTTGCTTGGAAGTCGTCATACTTTTTACGAAAACAATTTTATTAAAAAGTAAAATTCTTGAAAGTTGGAATTTATAAAACAGTTATATTACCGGTTGTTCTGTATGGTTGTGAAACTTGGACTCTCACTTTGAGAGAGGAACAGAGATTAAGGGTGTTTGAGAATAAAGTGCTTAGGAAAATATTTGGGGCTAAGAGGGATGAAGTTACAGGAGAATGGAGAAAGTTACACAACGCAGAACTGCACGCATTGTATTCTTCACCTGACATAATTAGGAACATTAAATCCAGACGTTTGAGATGGGCAGGGCATGTAGCACGTATGGGCGAATCCAGAAATGCATATAGAGTGTTAGTTGAGAGGCCGGAGGGATAAAGACCTTTGGGGAGGCCGAGACGTAGGTGGGAGGATAATATTAAAATGGATTTGAGGGAGGTGGGATATGATGATAGAGACTGGATTAATCTAGCTCAGGATAGGGACCGATGGCGGGCTTATGTGAGGGCGGCAATGAACTGCGGGTTGTATAAAAACCATTTGTAACTAAGTAAAATTCTTAGTGTACCCAAACTTTATCGCAAAAGCTTTGAAACCAGTGTAAAATCTTATGAAAGCTATGTCGTCAGTAATTTTGTAACACCCTGTATTAAATTCCAGATTCGAACCCGAGAGATAAATCCGAAGATTGACCCCTGGTGGCCGGTCAGAGGGAAGAGAGTGGTGGACGCAGACTCGAACCCCGAGGACGAGAGCTTCTGGCGCGCTCTGGAGAGCAGGACGTCAAACAACACGAATAGCAAGAGTTCGACCTCCTAGAGGACGGCACGACATGGCTGAACTCTCTGATTACTTGGTGAACCCAGCTGAGGGCGATATATTGTAACTACAGCGACTCAAAACAGAATAAATTCAAACTGAACAGCAATATTAAATACACGTGTTTATATCTCGACAAGTTTCTTTTCTTTATTGATGTTCCCATCTTCCAAGCCTCTATGACTCCAAGTAATACTCCAAGCGCACCTTGTTGCTTAGCAACACGCAATATATCATTCTGGAAAAATAAATGAAGTCCGAATATCATTGTGTATGTCCTGTATATGAAAAACGCCTTGTTATAGCGGCAACTTCTTCCACGCATCTGTTGTGCCGGTTACAGTGCCATCAGGCATTGCGAATTTATAGCGTTTTCAACTGATTTCTGTCTCTGAAATTCAAGTTTTAAGTTCTTGTCGATTGGTGAAAAATGCTTGAAAACTTTGTATATGTAGACCTAATACATTCAGGAGCAGATGTATGAACAATAATAAGAAATGAATTTTCAGTGACACTGAATTTTTGGTTTTATAAATACTAAATTTAGGTTATTTCGTCTTAGCTTTCAATTAAATATAACTGATCAATCTTCTTACTTTAATCACATTAAACTGAAGTTACAGAAAATATTTTCTAGAGGAGAGAAAATAAAACTTTCTCCTTAAAGTAAAATCATCAGTTAAATTTTATTTACATTGTATTTAGACACGTTTCTGGATATTTGCATATATTTTACTGCCAATATCAGTTACTACTAAATCTAGTTAACTTGTTTACTTACTTACTGGCCTTTAAGGAACCCGGAGGTTCATTGCCGCCCTCACATAAGCCCGCCATCGGTCCCTATCCGCAGCAAGATTAATCCAGTCTCTATCACCATATCCCACCTCCCTCAAATACATTTTAATATTATCCTCCCATCTACGTCTCGGCCTCCCTAAAGGTCTTTCTCCCTCCCACCTCCCAACTAACACTCTATATGTATATTTCTGGATTCACCCATACGTGCTACATGCCCTGCCCATCTCAAACGTCTGGATTTAATGTTCCTAATTATGTCAGGTGAAGAATACAATGCGTGCAGTTCTGTGTTGTGTAACTTTCTCCATTCTCCTGTAACTTCATCCCTCTTAGCCCCAAATATTTTCCTAAGCACTTTATTCTCAAACACCCTTAATCTCTGTTCCTCTCTCAAAGTGAGAGTCCAAGTTTCACAACCATACAGAACAACCGGTAATATAACTGTTTTATAAATTCTAACTTTCAGATTTTTTGACAGCAGACTGGATGATAAAAGCTTCTCAACCGAATAATAACAGGCATTTTCCATATTTATTCTGCGTTTAATTTCCTCTAGAGTATCATTTATATTTGTTACTGTTGCTCCCAGAATTTTTTGAATTTTTCCACCTCTTCAAAAGATAAATTTCCAATTTTTATATTTCCATTTCGTACAATATTCTGGTCACGAGACATAATCATATACTTTGTCTTTTCGGGATTTACTTCCAAACCTATCTCTTTACTTGCTTCAAGTTAAATTTCCGCATTTTCCCTAATCGTTTGTGGATTTTTATAATTTAATTTTATATAGCATAATTATGTAGAAACAAATATTGAATTATTTATTTATACTGGCTTATTTTGCTACTCTTTATCAACTGCTATGGTTTTCTACTGTCTGAATAAGATGAAGGTGATAATGAGTCCAGGATACAGCGCCGAAAGTTGTCCAGCAGTTGCTATTGTTGAGTTGAGGAAAAACTCCGGAAAAAACCTCAATCGCGTAAATTGTCCCAACCGGGATTTGAACCCGGGCCCGCTCATTTCACGGTCACCAGTGGTGGACGAATTATTTATCAATGTTCTGTTAAAAATAACCTACAGTTCGCGACTTTCATTCATTTATTTGCTTGCTTTGGTTACGAAATTCATTACAAGTTCAAATTCTTTGTTTTATGATTTACTCTAAGGTGATTCTGATCAAGCTTTGATCTAGGATTATTTAAAACTAATTGAACAAAGTTTTTTTTTATTACATCTATTAACGGCCATTTCATAAAATCATAACCTACCAACAATCAACCCCATATTTTGTCTATAGAAAAATTGAGAACGGAAATCATTCTGGTAGGTGTATTAAGAGTGTGTTAAGGAATGACGTAATAAGATATGTATGTGCTTGGGGAAGACCTCCCACAGATGCTGCTGGCACAGTTCGTCTTGAAGTATGTTGCTTCAATTAAGAGATTTGCTTATTAATTAAAACAGACACAAGAAAGAGGGAATTACAGTGGAGGGCAAAGCTGTGAATAGGCGCAATCTGACAACAGGAAGTGTTATTCAACAAGCAGGTGCGGCGAAATTAGAGGACGCTTCAGAATAGAAATGCTGGCCTGTTCTTATGTTCATCACCGGAAAATAATCAGAGAAACGACAGCTACTTCTGATATATTTTACAGAACAACTTAAAACTTTTAATTTACTGGCCTTAATTATGCCTGGCAAGAAGGCAAAGAAATGTAAGAAGTCGTGAGTGTGTTCTATTCTACAAAAACATGACGTAACACATTAGAAATTACAACTGAAAGTTGTTATACATCTTGATTACACAACTTTTAACACTGTATCACTTCGGAATATGTATGATAAGAACTTTCTTGTGTTAAATTTTAACGTACCTTGTTAACATGTTTCGGTCTATTTTCGGTCATCTTCAGAACTGGTCGTTGTTGGTCTTGGAGCCTCTTGTTTTCTGTGAGGGTGTGTTCGTAGTGTAGAGTCAAAGAGTGTGTGTGTTTTGAAACAAAACAATAACAAAAGTAGACAACAAACACACATTCAAAGTACACAGGAAACCAACAACAACAACACATCCAACCACCCCACACAACACAAACAAGCTGCATTCCGAACAATGGTACACAGACTACTCAACATACCAATGAACCAACAGGATTACAACGAAGAGCTAAACACAATCAAATACATAGCACAAGAAAACGGAAACAACCCCAACATAATAGACAACATAATACGTAAGACAAAACATAATCACAAAAAAAACATAAGAATACAACACAAACACAAGAACACAAAAAATACATCACAGTAACATACGAAAACAAAATCACACACAAAATTGCAACCTCATTCAAGAAATTAAATTATAACATCCCATACAGTACAAATAACACTCTACAAAAACATCTCAACACACAAACAAACAAATACAACCACACAGGCGTATAAAAACTCAAATGTAACACCTGCAACAACTTCTACATAGGCCAGACAGGCAGATAATTTCAAACACGTTACAAAGAACACATCACAGCCATAACAAAATTACAAAACACCTCCACATATGCAGAAACACATCACAAATGCTAACCACACCTACAGAGACATCAACACAGACATGGAAATACTGCACATCCAACCAAAAAGCTAGAAACTCAACACACTAGAACAATATGAAATATACAGACACACGAAAACACACCACAACGATATTCTCAACACACAACTCAATTTCAAAACACACACACTATTTGACTCTACACTACGAACGCACCCTCACAGGAAACAAGAGGCGCCAAGACCAACAACGACCAGATCTGAAGATGACCCATAATAGGTCGAAACATGTAAACGAGGTACGTTATAATTTAACACAAGAAAGTCTTATCATACATATTCCGAAAGTTGTTCTGAAGTAAGAAAATTCATATCTCCGTTACACAAAATTATACATAATTAAAAAAAATTAACTTCAAAATTAGCAGCTGATAATCTGCACACACCTTATTATTCGTACATCATGCAAACCATTAAAAAATTGAAGAAATCTGATTAAGGTCACGTGTTACAGATATTTTAGTAAGTTCTAAAATTTTCATTGTAATTTCTTGAAATGGGAGTATAAGGGTACAGTACATCAGTTATTCATAGATTTCAAAAAGGCATATGACTCGGTTAAGAGAGAAATTTCATAAGATATTCTTATTGAATTTGGTATTCCCAAGAAACTAGTTCGATTAATTAAAATGTGTCTCAGTGAAACGTACAGCAGAGTCCGTATAGGTCAGTTTCTGTCAGATGCGTTTCCAATTCACTGCGGGCTAAAGCAAGGAGATGCACTATCACCTTTACTTTTTAACTTCGCTCTAGAGTATGCCATTAGGAAAGTCCAGGATAACAGAGAGGGTTTGGAATTGAACGGGTTACATCAGCTGCTTGTCTATGCGGATGACGTGAATATGTTAGGAGAAAATACACAAACGATTAGGGAAAACACGGGAATTTTACTGGCAGCAAGTAAAGAGATAGGTTTGGAAGTAAATCCCGAAAAGACAAAGTATATGATTATGTCTCGTGACCAGAATATTGTACGAAATCGAAATATAAAAATTAGAAATTTATCTTTTGAAGAGGTGGAGAAGTTCAAATATCTTGGAGCAACAGTAACAAATATAAATGATACTCGGGAGGAAATTAAACACAGAATAAATATGGGAAATGCCTGTTACTATTCGGTTGAGAAGCTTTTATCATCCATTCTGCTGTCAAAAAAATCTGAAAGTTAGAATTTATAAAACAGTTATATTACCTGTTCTTCTGTATGGTTGTGAAACTTGGACTCTCACTTTGAGAGAGGAACATAGGTTAAGGGTGTTTGAGAATGAGGTGCTTAGGAAAATATTTGGGGCTAAGAGGGATGAAGTTACAGGAGAATGGAGAAAGTTACACAACACAGAACTGCACGCATTGTATTCTTCACCTGACATAATTAGGAACATTAAATCCAGACGTTTGAGATGGACAGGGCATGTAGCACGTATGGGCGAATCCAGAAATGCATATAGAGTGTTAGTTGGGAGGCCGGAGGGAACAAGACCTTTGGGGAGGTCGAGACGTAGATAGGAGGATAATATAAAAAATGTATTTGAGAGAGGTGGGATATGATGGTAGGGACTGGATTAATCTTGCTCAGGATAGGGACCAATTGCCGGCTTATGTGAGGGCGGCAATGAACCTGCGAGATCTGTAAAAGCTATCGTAAGTAAGTATCACAAAAAATTTTAAACGGATATAGCCTAAGTCTCGATAAAATTAAATGTTGCATTTTTTTTCCGGTTCAATTTACATTAATAAAAATTGCTATGATGATGATGATTATTATTATTATTATTATTATTATTATTATTATTATTATTATTATTTATTAATACTGAGTTTTCACTTTGACTGTCTCACTAAAAATACACGGCTCTCTTAATAATAGCCACGCGTGAAAATGATCTGTTATGAATTTGTGTGCAAAGTTTCATTACGCTAGATGTTGCAGATTCATTTTTCTGGTAAGTTAAAATGTAAAAACTCTGATTTTCGCTAGGAATTTCATTAATATCAGAGCGCTAATATTTTGGAAGCATATTTAATAATGAAGAAAATTACCAAAATTGAACAAAACTCAATAGCAGGTCCCTTAAAATTGTAAAAATTGCGATAAACCACTTTAAAGTTTATAATATAGATTCTGAATATTATAGTAACCACTTATATGGGATAAACTGAATTTATAAGTTATAAAATCACGTTACTTGCAACGGAGTGCAATCAGGCAGAATTAATTATACAGCCGAAGTAACAAGCAAGATTATGGAAAAGTGTGCGATCATATTAATTGATTTCATGGCGCCATGGCTATGCAATATGTATGCAAAGAAGGTGCGATTCAATCAAGGCCAGCATGTGTGGACAGTTGATTAACCCAGGTCAATCAACAAACTGTAAGGAAACCTGAAAAAAACCTGGTGACAGATTTCAAGCCTGGGCCAGTGTTTCCATGGTTACGCAACACCCGTTGTCAATGACTGGCGATGTTGAAACAGAAGACTATTTTTTACATTAATTAATTAGTTATTTATTTGTTTATCCATGACCATAACGAAAAACATGCCTTTACTAAATACTTTTGCGTTTGTAAAGTAGGCTTTTATTCAACATTACTTTATTCCACTAGTGAGATAAAGACTTTACCTCACAGTTTGAACTTTATCTCACAGTTCATTAGTATTTTCTAGTACCCGGGTACACACGTATACTTTTCCATTGAACTATTACTCAAGAAGTTAATATATTAGTTACTAGATGTCACTACCTCTACTTCTTTATTACCATTTCTTAAATATACATACACTCAGTCTCCTTCTCTATCTGCTACGTCGTAATTTGTACATTACATCCATATCTAATATGCATCTTTTTAAAATTTGTAATAATTTACCTTTTGGGATGCGAGGAGACTTGAACCTAAGAAGATGGGTTTATAGGATTTTAAAACAACACGCGTTAGCCAACTGAGCTAAACAGACACGATGATTAATTAAGTTTTAATATTCCTCTTAAGTTTACAGAAGTAAAAAGTGAAATTATTTTAATCACAATAGTCCCGTGAACACTTCTAAATAATCCCTGAAACTTCAAAAAGACGAAAATACACGTTTAAAGTGAAAAAAATATATATTAAAATTATATAATTAATTATAATTTGTTATTTATCCAACGCCTTAGGTACCATTCTTTACTAATCATGGCCTCCTACATCATGCCCTACCTAGAAACGTATTGATTCTAAAATCCATGCCATGGTATGTGATAACATGAGGACTTATTTTCAACATATTTTCTTTTATAAAACATAATTTTTCGTTATGGTCATGGATAAAATTACGTATGGTACTTGTGAGCGTGATCTTTATTGCCTCGTGCTTAAAGCTTTCCACTCGTGCAATAAAGATGCACTTACCTCACAAGTACCATAAATAACTATTATTTATTAATGTATTTACTTATTTATGTATGTATTTACTTATTTACTACTTATTTATTTTTTTACATTTTCACTATTTATTTGTTTCTTCTTATTTTTACTTGTGTAATAATTGTATTCATGTATTTAATTTTTATTAATTTATTTCTTTACTAACTCTTTGAACGAGGCACGAATCAAGCACTGCAGATAAATGGTGACAAGCGAGCTAAATATGTACCTTGTCTTCCATACCTCAGTGAAAAATATGGCATTTCGCTTTACAACTGGGATGTTACAGGCTTACTATTTGGAGCGAGGGGTTGTTTACCAAACTTTACATGTAATATCCTTAAATCCTTTCAAATTCCCTTTTATGAGGTTCAGAAGATTGTAATGGAAATTCTGAAGGCCTCTCTTCAAATTCTACACTATCATCTATATGTTAACACGTACATTTTTGTTTTAATGTACAAATCTAATCCTTATTTTGCCCGTTTCATTTCCCTTTATCTTTTATGTTTGTTAATTCCGGATCCCAGTGGTCAACCTCACTTGAGCACGGATGATTTTAAATCTTAGTTGTAGTAGTAGTAGTAACCTTATTTATTAACCTACTTACTGATATTTATTAATTTATTTCTTTACTAATTTATCACCTTATTTATTAACCTACTTAATGATATTTATTTATTTATTTAATTAATTAAATTGTTTAATTTAATTGATTAATTAATTGATTGATTAATTAATTAAGTAACTGATTGATTAATTAATTAATCAATTTATTTATTTCTTTATTCATTCATTCATTTATTTATTTATTTATTTATTTATTTATTTATTCATTTATTTATTTATTTATTTATTTATTTATTTATTTATTTATTTATTTATTTATACGAAATCATATGCTAATAGAGTAATTACAGCCGTAAGCAATATGGGATGAAAATAAATGCAAAAAAGACGAAGGTGATAGTTATCACAATAAAGAAGGTAAACGTGCGAATACTAAATGAGGCAGTAGAGCAAGTGGACAGCTTCAAATACTTGGGGTGTACTATAAGCAGTAACATGAGCTGCTGCCAGGAAGTCAAAAGGAGGATAGCAATGGCAAAGGAAGCTTTTAATAGAAAAAGGAGCATCTTCTGCGGACCTCTGGAGAAAGAACTAAGGAAGAGACTAGTGAAGTGCTTTGTGTGGAGTGTGGCATTGTATGGGGCAGAAACCTGGACATTACGACGAAGTGAAGAGAAGCGACTAGAAGCATTTGAAATGTGGATATGGAGAAGAATGGAGCGTGTGAAATGGACAGACAGAATAAGAAATGAAGCTGTGTTGGAAAGAGTGGGTGAAGAAAGAATGATGCTGAAACTGATCAGGAAGAGGAAAAGGAATTGGCTGGGTCACTGGCTGAGAAGAAACTGCCTACTGAAGGATGCACTGGAAGGATTGGTGAACATATTTTTCATTCTTTAATTATTTAATTCATTCAATTGATCATTCATTCATTCATTCCGTAATTCATTCAATCATTCATTCATTATTTAATTCATACAATCAATATTCATTCATTCTTCAATTCATTCAAGCGATTATTCATTTATTCTTTAATCTATTCAAGAAATTACTAATTCAATATTTAATTCATTCAATTGATAATTCATTAATTCATTCCGTAATTCATTCAATCATTCATTTATTATTTAATTCATACAATCAATTATTCATTCATTCTTCAATTTATTCAAGCAATTATTCCTTTATTCTTTAATCTATTCAAGAAATTAATAATTCATTATTTAATTCATTCAATTGATAATTCATTCATTCATTCATTCAATCATTCATTTATTATTTAATTCATACAATCAATTATTCATTCATTCTTCAATTTATTCAAGCAATTATTCATTTATTCTTTAATCTATTCAAGAAATTGATAATTCATTATTTAATTCATCCAATTGATAATTCATTCATTCCGTAATTCATTCAATCATTCATTCATTATTTAATTCATACAATCAATTATTCAATCATTCTTCAATTCATTCAAGCAATTATTCATTTATTCTTTAATGTATTGAAGAAATTATTAATTCATTATTTAATTCATTCAATTAATTATTAATTTATTCTGTAATTCATTCATTCGATCACTCTTTTATTCTTTAATTCATTAAATCATTCATTTATTCTCTAATACATTCAATTATTCATTTATTCTTCAATTAATTCAATCATTCATTATTTAATTAATTCATTCAGTCAATCAGTAATAAATTCATTAATTTCTGTATTCATTCCTTTATTTATTTATTTATTTATTTATTTATTAGTTTATTTATTTATAGTTTATTTATTCATCATCATCATCATCATGAACTTTACAGATTAAGGCTCCATTGAGCCTGTTTCTGTCTTTCTCAAGATAAACATTCTTGATCGAACCAGCGCTCCTCAGGTCGTCCTGAATCTCAAATTTAATTATGATAATAAATACTTTCCTTCCATGCTGCCTGATATATTTTACAGTACTCTCTTCTCGAAAGACATGATTTACAATGGTAAGAGTCGTATCAAAACCCAAAAACAAATGAAAGTTCGTCATTCTTTTGCCTCTAGATTTTCGTGCATGTCTCATTTGTCACGACGCTAGTTACCATGACGACACTTCGTCTGTCGCACTCAATTTAGTTTGATGTCTGCTATTAGCCCGCAGTTCACATCACATTACGCAATACGATTGTCGTCTGTTTTAAACTTCAAATGACCCACAAGGTACAATGTCATGCAGACAAGTGCTTGTGAACATAATGGACAACGTCGATAAAGTTATATAGTGGCACGAACAATGGAATTTGAAGCACCAACGGACATAGGGAGAGCTAAAAACAGAGAACTTGAAAGGTAAATAATTTCAATTCATGAGTCTGGAATTTGCTTAGTAATTTGTGACGTATCTCCTTTCAATTATTTGCAAAGCTTTCAGTTTCATCTTACAGTCCGTAGTTCGTAATTCCACAATTTATTAAACATTCAACCCAGTCTGTGCCTTTCACTTGTTGCTAGAAATCAGCGCCAGGAATGTCCGACCTGAAATCCTATCCGTTTCAGTGCCTCCAATTCTCTGTTTCAAAAACAAAGAGAGGAGTGTATTATGATAATTATTTACTGAAATAATTTTAGTTTTGTCCTTTAAATGTGCAGAAATTTTGACCGAACAAATGTAACTTTTCGTTCTGTAAAGAAATTTTAAAATGTCAAATTTTGTTCGCATCAAATTTCTGCACATTTAAAGGACGAAACTAAAATCCTTCCAGTCATTTATTATCATAATACTCTGCTCTCTTAAATTGACTGAGCATATTGGGAATTAAATCAATGGCTTTCCTAAAACAGGCTGTGTAATTTTTCGTATAATAGTACATTATGCAACGAGCCTATAATGGTAGTAATTAAGACGCGAGTATGTTTATGAAATGAGAGCAAGCGAGTTTCATAATTTCCATACGAGAGTATTAATTACCATTATAGGCAAGTTTCATACGACTTTTTATGCTTGACCATATTTCTAACTTGAAATTATTCATAAGTATTCATGTTATTCTTATCTGACTGGGGAGCGGAACTGACCTTGTGCAATATCTCGTAAATTGTGAGATGTGCGCAGACGCGAAAGTATTGATTTTTCCGAGGAACAAATGTCATTGACCTTGATGTAATCTAGAGAGTAAATTAAACATTAGTCTTCATATAGACTTGAAATTGATTTAGAATTCAAAAACGAGATGACAAATTGAATTTATTTGAATATTATTTACAATTAACGATAATTATTATAGTAACAGAACATAACCTTCTGCGACAGTATTGGATTTCCAGCCTCCGTGACGTTTCGCTAGTTGTCTTTCGATTGCCTATCTGAGAATAATCAATACTTGCGCTTTCATATAGCCACAATGGTGTTTTCTGATTGGTGCAACACCTGAACTTTAATGAATAGGTGTACTTTATACTTCATTTAGGTCAAAATTACATAAATTCTTACTTAACAGATGAATTGCTGATTAATATTTGTTACTTATAATGAAACTAACATCTGTCCATTCTTATTATTATTATCTTTAATTTCTCTAAATAGATTTACAAAACCTCTAATGGCAATTACATTAATATTCTCATTATAGAAATAGAAATATATATATTCTTCCTGTAACATAGTCGTAGTAAGCTTATATTAAATTAATTTTCATCATTTTACTAGCTATCTCAAATATTAAATTAATTACATATCATTGAATTAAATTAGCTCATAAATTAAGTTACTACTTTACCTTATAGATTTATCTAAATTTAAATAAATGTGTAGTGAAGAATATTGCTGGAGAACCTTTTAAGTGTAGTGTAAATATTTGTAATTTAAATTTATGTATTGTATTGATTAAGGCTGGTTGAGTGGAAGAGAAGGCCTTATGGCCTTAACTCTGCCAGCGAAAATAAAACATTATTATTATTATTATTATTATTATTATTATTAATGAGGTCCATTAAAGGACTGCTACCAGGTATATAATTACTACATTTCGGCATGATCGAGCATAAAGATAATTATTGTAGCATTTTTGAGAAGAGAATAATGAACCTTTTGATTATGCACAATTAGAATGAAATTCCATAAAATGGAATATAATATCTGCCTCATAATTCAGTTTGTTGAGTTGAAAACATGCGCAATACACCTACGGTATGTAATTTCGATCTAGAATCTTTCATTTTAAATCTTCAATCTTCGCCGACCACAATTCGGATTTGATTTAATTTAATTTACTACTTGAGAAATTGCATATTTTTTCGCAGTATGATGCTATGTTACAATCCTAGCAATGTTGATATGTCATTAAAAACCCAGCAGTGAACGTTTGGCCGGTACACACAATATTTCTAGCTAATTTCCCTCGCGCCTTCACATTACATAACGAGCCGTGCAACAATAGGAAACGATAAAATTAATCAACCTTCGTCTTTGTGAACATCGGCCAGCAGACATTGATAATAATTGCTATCGATATGATAGCTAGATACGAGATCGCAAACGTGTTAAAATCTACTGGGGATATTTTATATTTTCACATTACATGTTACGAGGGTCGGCTAAGAGACCCCCAGAGATAAGAATATTGTAATTGGTCGTGGCATAGGCTAACGTTATTAGGTCTCTTACGCATATAGATCATGACGCTGAAACGTGACGTAACAATGACAAGCTATAGAAAGGGAACAGAATATATTACAATAAAGTTTATTAATATCTTTGCATGGGTTACATCAGCTGCTTGTCTATGCGGATGACGTGAATATGTTAGGAGAAAATCCACAAACGATTAGGGAAAACACGGGAATTTTACTGCAAGCAAGTAAAGAGATAGGTTTGGAAGTAAATCCCGAAAAGACTAAGTATATGATTATGTCTCGTGACCAGAATATTGTACGAAATGGAAATATAAAAATTGGAAATTTATCTTTTGAAGAGGTGGAGAAGTTCAAATACCTGGGAGCAACAGTAACAAATATAAATGATACTCGGGAGGAAATTAAACACAGAATAAATATGGGAAATGCCTGTTATTATTCGGTTGAGAAGCTTTTATCATCCAGTCTACTGGCAAAAAATGTGAAAGTTAGAATTTATAAAACAGTTATATTACCGGTTGTTCTTTATGGTTGTGAAACTTGGACTCTCACTTTGAGAGAGGAACATAGGTTAAGGGTGTTTGAGAATAAGGTACTTAGAAAAATATTTGGGGCTAAGAGGGATGAAGTTACAGGAGAATGGAGAAAGTTACACAACACAGAACTGCACGCATTATATTCTTTACCTGACATAATTAGGAACATTAAATCCAGACGTTTGAGATGGGCAGGGCATGTAGCACGTATGGGCGAATCCAGAAATGCATATAGAGTGTTAGTTGGGAGGCCGGAGGGAGAAAGACCTTTGGGGAGGCCGAGACGTAGATGGAAAGATAATATTAAAATGTATTTGAGGGAGGTGGGATATGATGATAGAGACTGGATTAATCTTGCTCAGGATAGGGACAGATGGCGGGCTTATGTGAGGGCGACAATGAACCTCCGGGTTCCTTAAAAGCCAGTAAGTAAGTAATTAATTAACATCTTTATATGGCAAGTGCCTGACTGCGAAACTCGGCAGCTTAGGTTCGAATTCAGGATTTTGCGATCGTTCCAATCAGACAATGAGTTCAAGAATTGCACAGCCTATCTTAAAATATCTCAATTTATTTTAATATCTTTATTTTTTCTGCTAATTAGGACTTATAACCAATCAGTGACAGACGTCGCTAGATCAGTTAAATTACATAGATCTGTATGACACAGAATTTTTAAGAGTAGGAGATGGTAATGGTATCGTGGAAAACTAGTGAATTAAAAAAAAATATTTTAAAGTACACTTAGATATGACGTGAAAAATATATTAGATATTATTTAATGAAAATTTATTTCCTCCACAGCTGCTGTGACGTCATTTTTAAAACTCTGTTTCACAGTTTTTTTAAATGAACTAGACTTTGATTACCATTTCTCGTAACTTTAATTTTTTGCTTTATTCCATACAAAATTCTCTAACACAGTTTAAACACAAAAATTAAACAGTACATCATCTGTATTTCTTTCTTAAGAGTTTAAAAACAATGTACATGGCAATAGCCTTCAACTTCCCTGTTCATAACAAACCAGGTGAAGAAGTTGTTGAGAGCAACACAGCCTTATGTGCACTCCCTGCCGATTATACAACGTTGCACGATCTCGTAATTAATATATTGGAAAATGCACATTTTCTGGCAAACTATTCAAAATACAGCAAAATGGTATTTGACAATTTTTGTTGCTCTTCTCTGAAGGAATCATGCACTAAAATTAAAGACATTACTAACAGTTCACCCTGTATAAAATACTTTACGTTGAGAAGAAAAAGTAAGACAGAAGTTCTCATGAAATAACCAAATTCCATATAAGTGCAGATTCAAAGATTGGTGAAAAAATGCTGTGAAATTGGTTCAAACTATAAAAATGAGGTGAAATGCTCTCATAGCAGGCCTAACGTACTAGAGACTTAATTTAATTTTAATTAGTATTACTTTTAACCCAACAAAAGCAATTCGTCAATATACTACCATTTTGTACGCAATATTTTCTGTAATGACTTCTATCTATCGTCTACTAAGCCGGAGAGAAAAATTATCCCTATAATAAATTCTTCGAATAACTTAGCAGTAATGCAATTTATAAAATATTCTGAACGTAACCTTATAATCAACGCTGAAAAAACAACAATAAAATAACAATGAACTGTCCAGTACTTTCATAATTATACTGAATTGCTAATACAATGCTTACTGATAACAAACAAGTGAATGCACTCACCAAAGCTGCGAGTCTGGCGTCACCTGAAACAGAAGAGCAACGGTTGCAGTTACCAAGGCAACATAAGAAATAGACAATGCAATGTAGAATTTTGTTTATCTAATGCCATATCACGTTGTCGGGTCTCCTCTCCCAGCAATGACTTAAATGTAACCCACTTCTGAGATTGGGGAGCCCCGATGATATGATAATATGATGATCGTGATGATATCGCGCTACGAGAGGTAGGTCTTAAGACTGAACTTAACCAAAATTCCAGACGAGCGATGGAAGAAAAAATAAATAATTCCCATTAAGGAAAAATTCCTGTCCTCTAACTGAGAATCGAACTCTGGACCTCATTAACTACAGCCAGAAGCTTTGGCCATTGGACCATGAGGCTGACTTGTAGGAAGTTTAATGAATGTTGTAAATTTTAGTATTTAATCAGATATTCCAATTAAGGAAAACGGAATTCGATTATGGATGAATATTTTATTGTTTCTTTTTTATCAATATACAGTATTATTCCGGTTTCCCTGTTTAAAATGGTATATCACACATGACTTTACTCAAATTTTACCCATTTTAATTTTTCGATTTTCTGAAAAGGGGTGTCTAAGTATTAATTTTAACATTCATTGTTATAAGAAAAAATTGGGGATTTTGGATGGATTTTTTTTTTCCAATTAAATCTTTGACGTTTCCTCTGTAAAATAGTATATCACATTTATACTAAAATTATATCCACGTTAACTTTTCGTTTTTCTCGTGAGGAGGCGTGGTATATGCATATATGTCTTATTTTAACGCTCTTTCAATCTATCTTTCAAAATGGCCGAGATATAAAAATTTTAGTGAATTACTGCATCCTGGTATTTCTTTTTTTAATTTGGATCGCAAATATGTTTTTTTTAAATTGTTTGCAACAATGATATTTCATAGGCTACATACAATAAATGAAAAACGTGCATAAATTAGCAGATCGAAACCTATGAAGTAACGGTCAGCGCGTCTGGCCACGAAACTAGGTGGCCCGGGTTCGAATCCCGGTCGGGGCAAGTTATCTGCTAGAGATATATTTTGATGTACCGAAGTACATATGATATTTCCATGCAGATATTCTGCGTCATCATATGATGAAAGAGTGATGGAACGGAGAAAAATTCTCTCCGGCGCCGGGATTTGAACCAGGGTTTTCAGCTCTACGTGCTAATGCTTTATCCACTAAGCCACGCCGGATACAACCCCGACGCCGGTCAGAATCGTCTCTCCGTTCCATCACTCTTTCATCATATGATGACGCAGAATATCTGCATGGAAATATCATATCTACTTCGGTACATCAAAATATATATGATATGCGTAATAAATCACTTTGTGATTTAAGACGGCGCCTATACCGTCGGATCCCGGCCAACCAGTCACTCATCTGAGTGCACCTCAACAAATGTATGGACTTCGGTCCTGCGTTCATAGACATCTATGACGTAGTGCAGAGGGCGGCCACTAGAGGGAACCCAAGAGTTGGAGCTTAATCTGAGACGATTCTGACCGGCGTCGGGGTTGTATCCGGCGTGGCTTAGTGGATAAAGCATCAGCACGTAGAGCTGAAAACCCGGGTTCAAATCCCGGCGCCGGAGAGAATTTTTCTCCGTTCCATCACTCTTTCATCATATCTGGTAGAGGTTTTTTTCCGGGGTTTTCCCTCAACCCAATACGAGCAAATGCTGGGTAACTTTCGGTGCTGGACCCCGGACTCATTTCACCGGCATTATCACCTTCATTTCATTCAGAAACTAAATAACCTAGATGTTGAAAAAGCGTCGTAAAATAACCCAAATAATAATAATCAATTAGCAGAAATTGTAAAAAAATATCAACCTCTTCACTTAAAGACAAAAGGAACGAAGAAATGAAGAAAAAGAAATTACTGGAAGATAGAAATGAACACGCTTTTTGTGACAGGGTGTGGAGACGAGCCAGTGCCTGTCGATCAGCTGGTATGTGTACATCGATGCAGCGACCTGCTTGTTGGCGTGCAATGATGCGAGTTGTTGAGCAGGGGAAGAAAATTCTACAATTTAAGGAACGTACGTAGTACTCGTAATAAAATATCTGAATAACCGATTTAGTAGGCCTAATTGTTATCATTATTATGTTAACGGAAACGTCATATTTTTTATATTTTATCATGCAATTAGCAAACAATCTCAATTTTATTTTTATATCACAGATTAGAATTTGTTAAAAATTTTCTTTTATATAAATTAATCATTGTGAATTTTCTTTTTCTACTGCTTTTTATTATTATTCAGTTTATTACTCCTTTGATTCGTCTCTCTATGCTGGACTTTTATTGGCAAAATAATTAAATAAAAAAATAATTATATAAGTTAATAAATAAATATCTAAATAAACTACCAAAATTTATTTAAAATCATCCGTCCTAAAGTGAGGTTGACCACTGGGATATGGAATTACAAATATAAAAAAATAAAGAGAAATGAAACCAGTAAAATAATTATTCCATTTGTATATTAAAATGTCAAAAAATGTGAAAGTTAGAATTTATAAAACAGTTATATTACCGGTTGTTCTGTATGGTTGTGAAACTTGGACTCTCACTTTGAGAGAGGACCATAGGTTAAGGGTGTTTGAGAATAAGGTGCTTAGGAAAATATTTGTGGCTAAGAGGGATGAAGTTACAGGAGAATGGAGAAAGTTACACAACACAGAACTGCACGCATTGTATTCTTCACCTGACATAATTAGGAACATTAAATCCAGACGTTTGAGATGGGCAGGGCATGTAGCACGTATGGGCGAATACAGAAATGCATATACAGTAGAGTGTTAGTTGAGAGGCCGGAGGGAAAAAGACCTTTGAGGAGGTTGGGACGTAGATGGGAGGATAATATTAAAATGGATTTGAGGGAAGTGGGATATGATGGTAGGGACTGGATTGGTCTTGCTCAGGATAGGGACCAATGGTGGGCTTATGTGAGGGCGGCAATGAACCTCCGGGTTTCTTAAAAGCTATTTGTAAGTAAGTAAGTAATAATAATATTAATAATAATAATAATAATAATAATAATAATAATAATAATAATACATATAACAACAACAAAATAACGATTCTGGAACCACAATACAATCAATAGTATCAAACAAACCAATCAAAAAAGAAAAAATAAATAAATAAAAGAAATTCGTTCAGTGATTAAACAAATTCAAAGTTTAATTAAAACCATAGTTTTTCAGTGGATTCCTGAAAATTGTGGTATAATCCGTAATGAGAGAAAGGCACTAATATGAAGAAAAAAGAAAACTATAATCTTTCATATTATCAAAAAAAAAAAGAACAAGTTATTAAAAATTAAATTCAAAATAAATTTTAATGTCCGAATACTAAATACTATAGAAAATTTCCACAGGAAAAATTTACTAAAAAGACCTTATTTAATTCCTCACCTACACGTAAATATGCTGAGGCCATGTTCAGACTCCTTACAGGTCATGATTGTGTAGTTAAACATGTACATAGGATTGGCATTCTGTCTACTCCAAACTGTGTATTGTGTTCTGGAGAAGAACAAATGGGTAGGAATCATTTAACATACTGTCAAGGACTTCAAAGAAATACAAGTCTTACATCTAAATACTGGGAAGCAAGAGAGAAAATAACTTACTTACTTACTTTTAAGGAACCCGGAGGTTCATTGCCGCCCTCACATAAGCCCGCCATCGGTCCCTACCCTGAGCAAGATTAATCCAGTCTCTATTTTTCTCAAATCCATTTTTATATTATCCTCCCATCTACGTCTCGGCCTCCCTAAAAGTCTTTCTCCCTCCGGTCTCCCAACTAATACTCTATATGCATTTCTGGATTCGCCCATACGTGCTACATGCCCTGCCCATCTCAAACGTCTGGATTTAATGTCCCTAATTATGTCAGGTGAAGAATACAATGCGTGCAGTTCTGCGTTGTGTAACTTTCTCCATTCTCCTGTAACTTCATCCCTCTTAGCCCCAAATATTTTCCTAAGCACCTTATTCTCAAACACCCTTAACCTATATTCCTATCTCAAAGTGAGAGTCCAAGTTTCACAACCATACAGAACAACCGGTAATATAACTGTTTTATAAATTCTAACTTTCAGATTTTTTGACAGCAGACTGGATGATAAAAGCTTGTCAACAGAATAATAACAGGCATTTCCCATATTTATTCTGCGTTTAATAATAATAATAATAATAATAATAATAATAATAATAATAATAATAATAATAATAATAATAATAATAATAATACATTTTGCTCGATGTCGGTTTCTTTTCTTGCACAAGTTAAAGGACTGTCATTGGATATGTCCAATTAAAATATGAAATGTAATAAAATGAAATGAAATAAATACGTGACGTCACAGCAGATGGAAGGCTAAGATCTAACAACCTACTGCTGACCTCTAGTTCATGGTCCCAGTAGGACTGAACGATTGTTCAGCAGTTACACTTGGGTGACGAAACCGGAATTCGCTACTCATTGTAGCTCCCCATATTCATCACGTTGTTAGGTGGGCACCGAGCCATTACATCATTACGTCATTCGGCAATTCTAGTCGAAGGCATGGCGCCTTAGATCACGCGGGTACGACGAGGGATAAATGAAAGGAAAACAAGCAGAAACAACAATCTCATTAAGGACTTACCTCTTCTCCGGCTTCGGAGTCCAACGCTGCTTGTTTGGCCGCCACTGAACGCACAACACGCGTCTGTCCTTGTACGACAATTGAGTAATACAAGCGCTTTCATGTTTATGCACCGCGAGTGTTAAATACTGTTAACCGATATAAAATCCAGACAACAATAAGAAATATTTGTCAAGGTAGAGTATCCACCGGCCATTGAACGAATGTTGCACATTTTGTCACTGCCAATGTGGCGCTATGAACCAATTTTGAATACTTTTATCACAACCAGACGACATTTCAATCCTTATTGTACCATATATATATATGGAATTATCATTGCAATAACATATTAATGCATAAAACACATTCTTAATTAACTAAATATCCTAATTATGTAACTCAAGCACTTCAAAAAAAAAGTCTTACATCTAAATACTGGGAAGCAAGACAGAAAATAACTAGATTGTTAAATCAGAAACGTTAGATATCTACCTGTAAATAATAATTAATAATAATAATAATAATAAAATAATATTCACCAATAATAATAATAATAATAATAATAATAATAATAATAATAATAATATTCACCCACAATAACAATAATAACAATAATATTCACCAATAATAATAATAATAATAATAATAATAATAATAATAATAATAATAATAATAATAATAATAATAATATGTATAATAATAATAATAATAATAATAATAATAATAATAATAATAATAACAATAATATGCACCAATAATAATAATAATAATCACCAATAATAATAATAATAATAATAATAATAATAATAATAATAATAATATTCACCCACAATAACAATAATAACAATAATATTCACCAATAATAATAATAATAATAATAATAATAATAGTCACCAATAATAATAATAATATTCACCAACAATAATAATAATAATAATAATAATAATAATAACAATAATAACAATAATATTCACCAATAATAATAATAATATTCACCAATAATAATAATAATAATAATAATAATATTCACCAAAATAATAATACTAATAATAATATTCACCAATAATAATAATAACAATAATAATATTCACCAATAATAGTAATGTATAATAAATAATGTATATTATTGAAACCTGCTTGAGTGGTAGAAAGTGGCCTTAACTCTGCCAGGCAAAATAAACCTACTACTACTAATAATAATAATCACCAGTAATAATAATAATAATAATAATAATAATAATAATAATAATAATAATATTCACCAATAATAATAATAATAATAATAATAATAATAATAATAATAATAATAATAATAATATTCACCCATAATAATAGTAATAGTAATAATAATATTCACAAACAACAGCAATAATAATAATAATAATAATAATAATAATAATAATAATAATAATAATAATATTCACCCATAATAATAGTAATAGTAATAATAATATTCACAAACAACAGCAATAATAATAATAATAATAATAATAATAATAATAATAATAATAGTATTTACCCATAATAATAATAATAATAATAATAATAATAATAATAATAATAATAATAATACACTTGCTCGATGTCGGTTTCTTTCCTTGCACAAGCCTAGGTTGTAATACACTAACATAATCTATTTGTAATATATTTCAGTTTCATAAAATCTAAATTTCAAACGCGTGTTCCTAAAATAGAACGAAACACTAACTCACACGATAGGCCTACTGGACAACAAAGACAACACGACACCATTACCATTTCGACATATTATCAAATACATTTCATTTAAATCCGTAGAATTAAAACTCCCGTACAAAATTAATAATTTTATCGAACTAAAGCTGATCTATATTTTCGTATTCACAGCAAGCGTGAAATATTTTCCATTTCCACACAATATGGCGCACATTCAAACCGGTTCGAACGTCTTCCGAACACGAGACAAGAGACGGCTGCTTAGCACACAAAAAATGAACGCTACTGACGCTATTAGTTGTTCACTTGTTTATGTTATGTTATTGTAAACTGTAACGTATTCTAGTAGCTGTGAAGAGTTCTGTTTCTTTTTAATGCAGTAACAAAATCATTTTAAATCAATTAACATTATATTGGAGCAACAGTAATAACACGTTTTTATCCATAGGCCTATCTACGAGGATCTAAATCTTTATTTCGTATTATGGTATTCAACTGTTCTATCATCGCGCTTCTTGTGGGGAAGGGGGAAAACAGAATTTAGAAAGGAAGTCCGTACGCAAAAATATAATCGAGAATTACAACACGGCGGATGAAAGTTAATTTGTTATGATTTTCGTGTCTTAATTTTATCAGATATTGATTGAAATTTAAGTTCTTCAGATTCGTATCTCATATTTTGCAGTGTTACAAATTATCTTGCAAGTGAATCTGTTTTTATAGCTGTGCAAGAATTATATAACAAATATTTGTTGTGTAAACAGTGTTTGAAGGACAAAATAAGGTCATACCAAGAAAGACGACGTCTTTGGGATTGAGCGTTCACCAATATGGAGCTATGGTAAGTGTATTTATTAAAATTAATTTCCAGTGTTTTAAACTTACCTTTTCTTTGAAAGATTTCAAGTTTCTTCGAAGGATTCATTCCAGCGTTCACCGCTAGAAGTTACCTGGTTGTTTCATTTGGTAATTTGCTAGAAGACGTCGTTGCATAGAGACCACTTTTACACTAAACCTAATTTCAATTAAGAAACAAGCCAAACGAATTATCTTTACACCAAAAACAGATGCTCCCTGGACCAAATTACCGTATTTTATAATTGTTTAGTATACGTTGTATACAGTAAGGTTAGGTTTAGTGTAAAAGTGGTCTATATGCAACGAAGTCTCCTAGCCAATTACCTTTCATTTCATTTCATTTCATTTATTATACTCCATAGATCTTACATTAGCAATGAATATTTAAGATGTGAAACAAGTCAAAATTTTACAAAATTACTTACTTACATACTGGCTTTAAAGGAACCCGGAGGTTCATTGCCGCCCTCACATAAGCCCGCCATTCTGAGCGAGATTAATCCAGTCTCTAACATCATATCCCATCTCCCTCAAATACATTTTAATATTATCTTCCCATCTAAGTACGTCTCGGCCTCCCTAAAGATCTTTTCCCTCCGGCCTCCCAACTAACACTCTATATGCATTTCTGGACTCTCCCATACGTGCTACATGCCCTGCTCATCTCAAACGTCTGGATTTAATGTTCCTAATTATGTCAGGTGAAGAATACAATGCGTGCAGTTCTGCGTTGTGTAACTTTCTCCATTCTCCTGTAACTTCATCCCTCTTAGCCCCAAATATTTTCCTAAGCACCTTATTCTCAAACACCCTTAACCTATGTTCCTCTCTCAAAGTGAGAGTCCAAGTTTCACAACCATACAGAACAACCGGTAATATAACTGTTTTATAAATTCTAACTTTCAGATTTTTTGACAGCAGACTGGATGATAAAAGCTTCTCAACCGAATAATAACAGGCATTTCCCATATTTATTCTGCGTTTAATTTCCTCCCGAGTGTCATTTATATTTGTTACTGTTGCTCCAAGATATTTGAACTTCTCCACCTCTTCAAAAGATAAATTTCCAATTTTTATATTTCCATTTCGTACAATATTCTGGTCACGAGACATAATCATATACTACATGATTAAAAAATCAAACGTATTTTAGAATTTTATTTCCACATTTCTCGAATCTTAGAGAAGGTAATGAGAGCAAGTCTGGCACAAATCCTAACTTGATCTGTACCCAAAACTAAATGTTTCCATTGTTATAACACGTGAAAATATGTCAGAATTGAACTAAAAAAGCCTAAATAAACCAAACCTAACCTGTCACTAATCCTGGATCTTACTAAACTCGCTTTCCGTAAAAAACAGTACAATGCATGACTCGCTTTCTGTGAAAGAGCTGATGCAAGGTATTCCAAAAGCCTGAACAAACCAAACCTAACCTGTCACTCATTCTAGCCCATACGATAACCGCAATGTAAGGTATGCCATGAACCTGAACAAACAAAACTAACCTGTTACCAAACCTGCACCTTGCAAAAACTCGTCTACTGTAAAGAAACGGTGCGTACAATACATAACCAAAAGACTGAACAAACCTAACCTAACATGATATTCGACCTTACGAAACTCTCTCATTTATCATCATGAAGTAATGCAACACAAATCAGACGTATGCGCTACGTAGCGAGATGAAAGTTGAAATATACATATATATATATATATATTTTTTTTTAAATTTATGTTTTAAATATGCCTTAGCGGACACAACACCCTGGTCACTTTGAAGAGATGGTGAAGGCGGTCTCCATGGCCACTATAGCAGGGTCCAACGTAAACTCTGATAAATAAACGTGTCTGCGCACAACCCAAACAAATTTCTACTGCCGACTTCGAACATCCAGTACAGGTTCTGAAAACATCCGAACAACTACCTGCTATAAGCCCTAGTAGAAGCCTGTTGTTGTTGTTGTTGTTGTTGTTGTTGTTGTTGTTGTTCTTCTTCTTCTTCTTCTTCTTCTTCTTCTTCTTCTTCTTCTTCTTCTTCTTCAATTTAGAGACGTCCTATCCAACCACAACAAGGATAAAATTTACACAACTTGAGTCATTTCGATCACAGCACCCTCTATCAAAAACCTTAAATTTATGTAATAATGTTAACGTAAAAAGGACGTATGTGCAAAAAAAAAACTGTTTCTGTCTTGTGACCTGGTGGGGTGTAACAGCATAATCTATGCTTTAACGCATAAATAAATAGACAGACACACAGACAGATTATTAATAATTAAAAGAGTAATTCGATAAGTAAGTAATTAATAGATTAATAAAATAAAAATAATTAAAGTAAATAGATGAATAGAGTATAAATGATTGATAGAATAAATAAATAGATAAATAAATAAATAATAAATTAATAAAATTTAATAAATAAAATGAATAATTAATATATTAATAAAATTAGGTAATTAAAATAAATAGATAATTACAGTACAAATGATTGACTGATGGTATAAATAAATAGATAAATAAGTAAATACATAATAGAATAATAAAATTTAATAAATTAAATAAATAATTAAACTATTTATAAAATTAAATTATTAAAATAAATAGGTAATTACAGTATAAATGATTGACTGATGGAATAAATAGATAGATAAATAAATAAATAATAAATTAATAAAATTTAATAAATGAAATAAATAATTAATATGTTAATAAAATTAAATTATTAAAATAAATAAATAAATAATTATAAATGATTGAGTGAATGAATGCATGAATAAATAAATAAATAAATAAATAGTTAGGTAAACAAATAATTATAAATGATTGAATGAATAAATAAATATGAATAAGTAAATAAATGAATATAAATAAATAAACAAATAAATAATTATAAAATATTGATTGAATGAAAAAAAATACACGCTAAGTGAATAAATAAATAAATAAACGAGATTAATAAATACATCTGTGTAAATCCAGAAATGCATATAGAGTGTTAGTTGGGACACCGGAGGGAAAAAGACCTTTAGGGAGGCCGAGACGTAGATGGGAGGATAATATTAAAGTGTATTTGAGGGAGGTGGGATATGATGACAGAGACTTGATTAATCTTGCTCAGGATAGGGACCAATGGCGGGCTTATGTGAAGGCGGCAATGAACCTTCGGGTTCCTTAAAAGCCATTTGTAAGTAAGTAAGTGTAAAAATAAATTAATTAATAAATATTGTACATAAATTAATATTTAAATTTATTTATTTCTTTCTAAATAGACAGAAATAAGAAATAACTCATTTTCAACAATAATCGATTAATTTTTAGTTACGTTCTGATCATTTGCGCATGAATTCTGCACTGAAAATAAAGTCGAAATATAATGCTGCAGCTCTGAATGAAAAAAGATATTCTACTGAATAATTACCTAAAATACTTTTTCTTAGCTCTTGAGGAATAGTGCAAACCAGTAAATAACAAGTTACGTTTAGGGAGTTTGAAAGGTATGTAGAGCAATTTGAGGCAAACATTTTGAAATTGGTATGTCTCTACCAATCTACCTACCCTTTAGCTACTATAACCTAACCTAACATTTGTATCTACCTAACTAGCCTAACCTAACTAACCTAACCTAAAGTTTACTTATGATGTTCCTAAAATTTTTATAGTATTTCTCTCAGATTTTGACTGCACAATCAGCTGGTAAAATGTGTCTTGATATGTGTTGCTGGCGGATTAATGATGCTGCATATTGCTTGAATAAATTCCATCCCACACCGCATTTCTGCCCAGCGCAAGCTGTACTTGAACCGATCCTCCAAAGCAGAAAACAGACACTGCAGTCTATCGAATAACATTGCGCCAATTATATGAATCAAGAAATAAAAGGAACGATATATTTATGTCAAGATATGCAATCAAATTAAAACCAGCCTCGCACAAAAGCCCTCCATATAGTGCACTTCAGTGTCTTTGTTTTCTGCCCGACGTTAAATTCCTGTCAGGAATGTAGAGGAAATGAATTCCTTTATCAGACATTTGGCATTGCAAAACAATTCCTGAGATATCTGACCACGTCTGTCGCTACTTCAACTTTTTCACGTGAAATTGCTCATGTTGCAGGAGGCCATGCAACTTCATAAGACTTCCACGGTATCCAGTTACAATAGTAAACACTTTCGGTCTATCCAGACTGATATTAAATGTAAATGGAAACTTTTAGTGATCCTAATTTTCATTTGTCCTCTCAAACACTTCAGAGATTATAATTTCTTTTATGTGGTTGCCATGGTATTTCTTCTTTTTTTTCATTTTAATTCGTGAACATACAGCGTGTTCATAATACTGTTTGCCATATTTTCAATAGCCCTACATCTGACCGTATCTCACCGTCACTTAATATGCTGTCCCGGCTTCGATCTCAAAGGGCAAAGAACTATTAATTCTCTCACTTTACCTTTCAATATTCTTCAGAACTTAACCCTAGCTAATCAGCTTCTCGTTTTTAACATCTATCTATCTATCTATCTATCTATCTATCTATCTATCTATCTATCTATCTATCTATCTATCTATCTATCTATCTATCTATCTATCTATCTATCTATCTATCTATCTATCTATCTATCTATCTATCTATCTGTCTGTCTGTCTGTCTGTCTGTCTGTCTGTCTGTCTGTCTGTCTGTCTGTCTGTCTGTCTGTGTCTGTCCGTCCGTCCATCCGTCCATCCATCCGTCCGTCCGTCCGTCTATCTATCTATCTATCTATCTATCTATCTATCTGTCTGTCTGTCTGTCTGTCTGTCTGTCTGTCTGTCTGTCTGTCTGTCTGTCTGTCTGTCTGTCTGTCTGTCTGTCTGTCTGTCTGTCTGTCTGTCTGTCTGTCTGTCTGTCTGTCTGTCTGTCTGTCTGTCTGTCTGTCTGTCTGTCTGTCTATCTATCTATCTATCTATCTATCTATCTATCTATCTATCTATCTATCTATCTATCTATCTATCTATCTATCTATCTATCTATCTATCTATCTATCTATCTATCTATCTATCTATCTATCTATCTATCTATCCACCCACTTATCTACCTACCTATCGATTCATCCTTCCATCCATATATATATATATATATATATACATACAGGGTTAGTTAAAAGTCCACCACCATCTAAATAACTTTAGAAGCATACGGTTCAGTGATATGAAACTTGGTATGTGAGGATAATCATAAACTAAGAACTCAGTAATGCTATTACCGAGTTTTTTCTACTTCCGGTTTAACCTCTCGAAGAAAACAAAATAGGGCAACCTACCGAAACTACCGAAACATCATCTAAGAAACTTAAACCTATGGCGCAAAATGAGTTTACACGGGACCCACGTCTGAGAAGTCGCGAAGATGGGGCGGCGTCTGGCAGCAGCTCCAGCGAAAAGAACACATCAACCACGTATCCTAGCAATAAGGTCAAGAACAGTCCACGACCTCACCCCTACGCAATCTACGGTCGCACCAAAGACGGCAGTAAGAAGGACGGTCCTGATGGAAAATCTCTTCCGAAGGAGGATAAAAACGTTAGGGCTGGAGAATCCCTAAACGACGGTTAGCCATAAATAATTTTGGCACGTAGAATATGCAGACGGGGATATCCATATCGTACTGCAAGTCAGTACTTGTACTACTTTATTTAATTCAATATATGGTGCTACTACGAAATTATGCAACATTAAACATAAATTGTTTACAAAGTAAAAATAAACAGTCGTTACTCAATGCATTCATAAGACAAAATAGCATAGATATTCTATTGTTGCAGGAAGTGAATACCGAAAACTTTGATTTCATAGGACCGCAGTACGATTATGTTGTTAACACTGGTGATGAAAATCGTGGCACGGCAGTTATTTATCGTTGTGGACTTACGGTTGATGCCATCGAAAAACATCCAAGCGGACGAGTGATAGCCATGAAGATTAATAACATTCAGGTGCTCAATGTATATCTGCCTTCTGGAACTAATCATCGCCAACAGAGAGAAAGTTTTCTAAGTAAGGAACTCCCTTTCTTCCTTCGTCACAGATATGACTGTCTATTGATAGGTGGGGACTGGAACTGCGTGCTTCACGCGAAAGATCAAACGGGGCAGTATAATCCATCTCCGGTTTTAGCAAACCTAACACAAGACTTACATTTAGTAGATACGTGGGAGCTTCTCCATGGTAATAGAGTCGAATATACTTTTCGCCGACAAAATGGAGCATCGCGATTAGATCGTTTCTATATCACTCGAACACACAGTAAATGTATTTATCGTATACAAGTTTTTCCAACGCCATTTTCTGACCATGACTGTGTCCTCCTCTCACTTCAGACTGATATTACTCTTCCCATATATGGTAAGGGCTCTTGGAAACTGAACAACACTTTACTACACATTCCTGAAATTAGTGAATAATTTTCTCAACATTTTGAAAAATTAATAAGCAAAGCCAACAATTCCAAACTCAACATCATGCAAAAGTGGGTAAACATTATAAAACCTGGAATAAAAACTTATTTTCAACAAGCAGGTATCATTCGAGCCGAAGCAAATAGAGACACACTGAATTTTTATTATCAGTTGTTAAATGAATTGTATGCGGCACAACAGGCGGGTGGTAATAAGTGGCAAGAAATTATAAACATCAAATCGACTATTTGTGCTCTTCAACAAAAATTCATGGACGGTGTAAAGATACGTGCGAGAACGCCGACAGTAAGCGAAGATGAAAGATGTGCCCTATACCATCTTGTAAAGGAAAAACGCAACGCTAGGACTAAATATATATCCCACCTCCAAACAACGGAAGGAACACAATTAACATCTAACTCAGATTGTATTAAAGAAATTGAAACCTTCTTCAGAGCCCTTTATTCTGCATCTCCCACATCTGCAACGGAAACAGACACTTTACTTAAGCACGTGAATAGACACTTGAATCTGCAGCAGCAACACGATCTTCAGCTACCAATTACAGAAGAAGAAATTCTTAGGGCAATAGAAAATGCACCCAAGAATTCTGCCCCTGGACCTGATGGACTTACATATCAATTGTACAAAATGCAATGGAATTTAATTAAAGACACATTAGTGGACTTGTTCAATTACATTTTTGATAGAGGGATTGTAGTTGAGGGGTTCAGTGATGGGATTGTAATACTTCTCCCGAAGGTTACAAATCCACGTACAGTGTCGGAATATCGTCCAATTACACTCTTGAACACAGATTATAAGTTATTTATGAAGATACTAGCGTGCAGAGTAAAAACAACTTTTCGGGATATTATTGAAATAGGCCAAACTTGCAGTGTACCAGACAAATCAATAATTCACAACCTTGCCACCATTCGTGATTCAATTTTATATTATGAAGAATTCCCGAATGAAAAAGCAGCACTGTTATCAATAGATTTTAATAAGGCATTTGATAGAATGAACCATCTCTATCTACAACGAGTTATGAAACACTTCTGTATACCAGAAAAATTTGTTAATGCTATAAGTAGCTTGTATGGTAGTGCATACTCCAAAATTCAAGTGAACGGTTTCTTTACGAAACGTATCCCAATTGCATCATCGGTTCGACAAGGATGCCCTCTGTCAATGTGCCTGTTCGCTATTGGTATAGAACCACTTATTAGAATGTCACATAACATCTTACAAGCTGGACGAGCCACGTGCAACATGTTCACGATCCGGGCTTATGCAGACGATGTTGTAATCCTACTCCGAGATGAAGACGAGTGTACAAAATTACCACAGATTCTACACACATATAGTATGGCATCCTGTGCACAAATAAATGTACAAAAGTCATCATTAGTACCATTAGGCAACTGGGCTGCTACACACACTGTTAATCATATCCCTATAAAAAGAAAAGCAAAGATTTTAGGATTGACAGTATGTGCATCCTTCAAAGAAATGGTTGACATCAATTGGTCCATTACGTCTGCAAGAACTAGAGCAACAATGTTTCAGCATATACATAGAAACCTCAATCTCCTTGAGAGGATATGGCACATAAACGTATTTTGCCTGTCCAAATTGTGGTATCTAGCACAGATTTTGCCTCTTCCTTCCAAATACTCCACAGTGCTAGACAGAGCAATCAGCTTCTATGTCTGGAAAGGATATTTTTACAAGCTCCCGAAAACGCAGTTGCATCTACCAATAACGAAAGGAGGTTTACAGCTGACGGCAATAAAAGAGAAAAGTCAGGCCCTTTTGACACGGAATATTCTTCGCGCGAAACACGATGAAAGCGATCCCATGGACAACAAATTCTGGCAAGACCACATTCCACTACTATGCAGTAAAACTACCACCTTACCGCACTCGCTGAAAATGATTTGGGAAATAATAGAGTCATATCCACCAACAACAGTCACGAATGAAAAGAATCAAAACACCAAGACTATCTACACTTACCTCATGAAGAAAGCCGTGCAAACGCCACGGATCGTGGAAAAGTTGCCAAACCAAAAATGGGGAAATATATGGCGCAATTTGCATATGGCAAACATCCCGACTGCATGGAAGACAACAGTATATTGCTATCTCAACCAGATTATACCGACTGAAGAAAAGAGACATCGCCATAATTTAACAGACTCCCCGGCATGCAAAAAGTGTGGGTGGTTAGACACACTGAAACATCGTGTCACAAATTGTGGTGCTGCGAAAACCATATGGGAAGGAGCAAAAGCTTTACTAGTAAAAGTATGGCCAGATTCGCAACTACATGATTGGTTCCAAACATTATTGGTATTAGACCCACCAACAAAACAAAACAAATTTGTAACGGTATGGCTTGCTTCAGGATTCCTGCACTACCAGTTGACAAAGTCCTTGCACAAAATGGAAGAATTCCTACATATGTTGAAAGAAGAGGCAGCCAAGTTGGAAATGAAGGACGACAAATCATCCCAAATTTTAAAAGAACTCAAACTATTACAACTGAATAGCTCACTCAATTTAGTTTAATTCAGGAATTACAAACGTGTTCCCCTTGTTGTTTTGTTCTCTAACCATTGCATGCTCGCTCATTGGTAATATTAAACCAACACTGAACAATATTTAGTGTACATTTTACCTCAACTTATATTCAGTATTTAAATGTATGTAAATATGTTGTTATTAGTGAAATAAGGGGAATTTTGAGGTAATAGATTAACTTAATTTCAGTTATTCTCAGTTTAAAAAATAATGTAAGTTTATAACTTATTCATTCAACATCACAGTTTCTCGTAATGTAGCTATAATGATAAGCCAGGAATTACTGTATGATTTTTATGTAATTTTAATTTTATAGTTAATAGCATAGAACTTTAATTCTGTTAACTATTGAAACTATATGGTATATTTTGACTATGAAGATGAATTAGATTGAAAAGTCCAAGCCATGAAGTTAACTGAGGTTATTGACGGTAAGTTTCAAAATAATTATACTATCAGATTGCGTTGGGCATCTAGGATAGCAATGTAGTATGCTCTTGCAACACAGTTTAAGAATGTAAAAGAGTAATTATGAACTTGTAGGAATTAAGTTTCACATAATGTGAAACTGTTTCAGTTTACATAATGTTTGAGATAATGTTGTAAGAAAGATAAGATATTATTGATATTATGTTTAGTGTCAAATTTCTGATCTTTCTAAGACGATTAGATATGTAAAATTGAGTTTGAAGAGAGAACATTGATTTACTGTTGTCTCGGGATTCACTTTTCAATGGTGTGTTGAGAATTTTTTACAAGGTATATAAGAGCAAAAATTTAATTTTCAGAATGCTTGTTACCATAATGCCTTTTGTAGAGCTGTTTTGCAGAATGACATCTATATCTGGGGTTAAGTTACCTCTAAAATAATTTTATGAAGTCTTTGTTCTGTATCTGTTTTAATAATAATAATAAAAAAAAGAATCAGCAAAAAAAAAAACCGGAAGTAACTCAAACTCTCTTATTTTAAATGGAACACCCAATATATTATTTTACTTTTAAATAGTGCTCATTAAGAGCTTTTTAAAAATTACCCACACTTGATACTTCTGTACAAATTCAGTGTTGCTAAATAAAAATGGACGTGGTGCAAGATATTCCTAAAGCCTGGTTAAATCATTCCTTAAATGGTTTCTATGATCGAGTGACTCATTGTAAAGCAGCTGAGGGCTACCAATTTGAACACATAATTTAGAAGGTGAGCTAGCTTTGTTTTGTTTTTGTTAAGGAAGGAGTATTTTATTATTTTAATATTCGATACACTTTTCTGTTTTCTTGACTTAGCAACACTGAATTTGTACAGAAGTATCAAGTGTGGGTACTTTCTGAAAAGCTCTTAATGAGCACTATTCAAAAATAGAAAAATATATTGCGTATTCCATTTAAAATAAGAGAGTTGTAGTTACTTCCAGTAATACCATTACTGAGCTCTTAGTATATGGTTATCCTCACATACCAAGTTTGATGTCACTGAACCGTATGCTTCAAAATTTATTTAGCTGGACTTTTAACTAACCCTGTGTATATATATATATATATATATATATATATATATATATATATATATATATATCCCTCTTAACCACCAGACGATTTTATTACCATAGCCTTTTTAGTGTGGCTTTTATTTAAATATCGTTTTTTTATTTTATTACATTCCGTTCGTTGCATTCTTCCTCACGTTATCCCTCTTCACTACTTGTACTACGTAAAATTCCAGTCTTTAGCTCTGTATTTTATTTCGGAATATGTATGATAATAACTTTCTTGTGTTAAATTTTAACGTACCTTGTTAACATGTTTCGACCTATTTTCGGTCATCTTCGGAACTGGTCGTTGTTGGTCTTGGCGCCTCTTGTTTCCTGTGTGGGTGCGTTCGTAGTGTAGAGTCAAAGAGTGTGTGTGTTCTGAAATTGATCTGTGTGTTGAGAATATCGTTGGGGTGTGTTTTCGAGTGTCTGTATATTTCATATTGTTCTAGTGTGTTGAGTTTCTGGCTTTTTGGTTGGATGTGCAGTATTTCCATGTCTGTGTTGATGTCTCTGTGGGTGTGATTAGCATTTGTGATGTGTTCTGCATATGTGGAGGTGTTTTGTAGTTTTGTTATGGCTGTGATGTGTTCTTTGTAACGTGTTTGAAATGATCTGCCTGTCTGTCCTATGTAGAAGTTGTTGCAGGTGTTACATTTGAGTTTGTATACGTCTGTGTGGTTGTATTTGTTTGTTTGTGTGTTAAGATGTTTTTGTAGAGTGTTATTTGTTCTGTATGCGATGTTTTAGTTTAATTTCTTGAATGAGGTTGCAATTTTATGTGTGTTTTTGTTTTCATATGTTAGTGTGACGTATTTTTTGTGTTCTTGTGTTTGTGTTGTATTCTTCTGTTTTTTGTGGTTGTGTTTTGTCTTACGTATTATGTTGTCTATTATATTATGATTATCTGTATTTTAGTTTTTTTCTATTAGCCTATAGTATTATTTAATTTCGTATACTGTAAATGTTTGTTATGTTATTTTTTTATGTACTATGTTAGTCTTTTGTTCTTTTCATTTTTTGTGTATTTTATGACCTAGTAGAGTTTAAGATCTTTGGGGAGGCCGAGACTCAGATGGGAGGATAATATTAAAATGGATTTGAGGGAGGTGGGATATGATGATAGAGACTGGACTAATCTTGCACAGGATAGGGACCGATGGCGGGCTTATGTGAGGGCGGCAATGAACCTCAGGGTTCATTGAAAGCCATTAGTAAGTCAATAGAGTGTAAGAAAAAGTCTTACACCCGTAACTGCCTAAGTATAAATAAATAAATACATTAATAATAATAATAATAATAATAATAATAATAATAATAATAATAATAATAAATACTTCTTTCTGCCAACGTTGCACTCTCTTGATCACCATATGATTTTATTTGATAGCCTTTGTGTTGTGCCTTTCATGTAATTTTTTTATATTACATCCTGTTTGTCGATTTCTTCCTTATGCTTTCGCTCTTAACTATTTGTACCAGTTGAGTTCCTAGTCTTTTCTCCATTAACTTATAGTATTATTTTCATTTTGTATAGTGTTAATTTTTGTTTTGTTGTTATTTTATATAATATGTTAGTATTTTGTTCTTTTCACTTTATTTTTGTTGAATTTCACTATTTGTGTATTTTGTGACCTGGTACTGTGTAAGACCAGTAAAAATAAATAACAATTAATAATAATAATAATAATAATAATAATAATAATAATAATAATAATAATTGCAGTGCAGTTTGGGGGTATTTACTTACTTACTTACTTACTTACTGGCTTTTAAGGAACCCGGAGGTTCATTGCCGCCCTCACAGAAGCCCGCCATCGTTCCCTATCCTGAGCAAGATTAATCCAGTCTCTACCATCATATCCCACCTCCCTCTAATCCATCTTAATATTATCTTCCCATCTACGTCTCGGCCTCTCCAAAGGTCTTTTTCTCTCCGGTCTCCCAACTAACACTCTATATGCATTTCTGGATTCGCCCATACGTGCTACATGCCCTGCCCATCTCAAACGTCTGGATTTAATGTTCCTAATTATGTCAGGTGAAGAATACAATGCGTGCAGTTCTGTGTTGTGTAACTTTCTCCATTCTCCTGTAATTTCATCCCTCTTAGCCCCAAATATTTTCCTATGCACCTTATTCTCAAACACCATTAACCTCTGTTCCTCTCTCAAAGTGAGAGTCCAAGTTTCACAACCATACAGAACAACCGGTAATATAACTGTTTTATAAATTCTAACTTTCAGATTTTTGGACAGCAGACTGGATGACAAAAGCTTCTCAACCGAATAATAACAGGCATTTCCCATATTTATTCTGTGTTTAATTTCCTCCCGAGTGTCATTTATATTTGTTACTGTTGCTCCAAGATATTTGAACTTCTCCACCTCTTCAAAAGATAAATTTCCAATTTCTATATTTTCATTTCGTACAATGTTCTCGTCACGAGACATAATCATATACTTTTTTTTTTCGGAATTTACTACCAAACCTAGCAAAAAATATTGAATACCATTGCTCTAACTGACATCTATCTCGATTGTTCGAGACTAATTTCATTATTCTCAACAAGATATTTTTTACTTTGTCAAGTTTATTTTTACACTCTTTAACAACTGTGGTCATATTGCATGTATAGGATATTTTAGTAGGTTATTTTACGACGTTTTATCAACATCTTAGGTTATTTAGCGTCTGAATGAGATAAAGGTGATAATGCCGGTGAAATGAGTCCGGGGTCCAACACCGAAAGTTACCCAGCATTTGCTCATATTCGGTTGAGGGAAAACCCCGGAAAAAACCTCAACCAGGTAACTTGCCCCGACCGGGAATCGAACCCGGGCCACCTGGTTTCGCGGCTAGACGCGCTAACCGTTACTCCACAGGTGTGGACTCGTGTATAGGATATTCGTGTATACCAGTAGGCCGTGGTTACTGTTGTTGAGTTCCTTTTCTGTTGTGTGTTGTAGATGGCTTGTGTTCATGTAACTGATTATAAATTTTGATTAATGTTTATGATATTGGTGATTAAGGCGGAATTGAATCATGGTTTGGAGGAAAACCATGAAAACCGAGTCATATTGGTCGACCACGGGCTTTGAACCCGGGAATGCTCGGTCAAGATATTATTACAGTATAGTACCGTTCTCCAACCAGGAGATCAACCGTGAAAGGAATGTGCTTACTATTGTGTCATCTATTGGAACGAAGTAGATAGATAATATTACCGTTATAACGCCAGTTTAAAAACCATGCGCTCTCCTGCATATGTTATTTCCAGTATGGAGGGATTAAAAGACCAGGAGATTAACTGTGATCTAATTTTGTAACTAGGGTAGTATAAATATGTCTGTTTCAATGTTATGGTTTGTGCTGTGAGAGCGAGCCAATAGAGATAAGAGTACCCACATGTGTGACCTTATGACATCTTATGACATCAACATTCATTCACAGGATTACCCCCCCCCTTCGTCTCATCCGGCGGAGACTTTCTCGTGGTTGGAGGACAGTACATACAGTTACGAAGCTCAATACATAGTAAATATGCATCCATAGATAGTTGCTAACCACTAGGTTCGCTACTATCGCCTCATCACAGACCATCTGAAATAGTACCTGCACAGTCTCTTGTTCCTAGTACCCTCACAACTCAAGCTTCGCGACTGTATATACTAGACTGGGATATTATTTCGTACAGAGGTGGCCGTTATGTTGTCTTGGTAACCGCAACGCTGCTCTTCTGTTCCAGGTGCCGCCAGCCAGCCAGCCCGTTGCATCGCAGCTTGGTGAGTGTTTTCATTTGTTTGTTTTATGCTGAAACTCAGCGTTTCTTGTAAGGATCATCTCGGCCACTGCATAATTTATTGTGAAATCTTGTCTTGTACCATGAAAAGGGTGTTTATAATTTTACATTTACAGTTTTATCGTTTACATGACACTATCTATTGACAATCTTTCACTACAGTTATAGATTTTTTTTGTGAAGCTGTCGAACAATTTAGATATTTAGGGGCTCATATTCGAAATCCTTTGAAGCAGTTCTTTGTTTTCTAAGCTACGGGAAATAACGAACACTTGTAAATGTTTATTTATCTTCTTGTTGAATCGCGCATAGGAATTATGCCCTTCCGCTCAAGAAATATTTCTGTGAGGGACCTCTCCATCGCCAACATTTTAATGAATGGTTTTTTTAGTTGGCTGTTTAACGACGCTGTATCAACTATTAGGTTATTTAGCGTGGATGGGATTGGTGGTAGGGAGATGGTATTTCGCGACATGAGGCCGAGGATTCGCCAGAGATTACCTGGCATTTGCCTTACGGTTAGGATAAACCTAAAAAAAAAAAGAACTAGGTAACCATCCCAAGCGGGAATCGAACCCAAACTCGAGCGCAACTCCGGGTCGGCAGGCAAGCCCCTTAGGCGGCTGAGCTATGCCGGTGGATTTTAATAAATATATCGAAAAATCGAAAGAGAAGTGGGAGGACAAATTTAAAAGGTACGCAAAACGCGTCCTTGCAAGGGGTTGGGGGGCGTATAAAACTAAATATGTAAGCTCCAAGCCTGTTGGCCACTAGTCTCACTCCGGATTACGCTGCTCCACTGTAGGAGCTCTAGAAAATTTTGAAGGGGAAGCCGAAATTCGACGTAACCTCTTAGGTACCACAAACGCGAGGGGGACTGAGATTTGATCAAGTGATCACGGAACGGGGCAAGGAGGAAATGGCTGGTGTTTGCCGTTAGGATGGCGAGACGCTGTCATCTGTTGTTCGATGACAAGGCATGTGAAGGCCGTCGGAAGAAGCGCCGTGAAATCTAATTCTGCAATTTGAGAGGTCCCTGTCCTTTGAAATTGCGACTAATTGGTTGACCTCGTACATTAAATAGACAATTTATTTATAAGTTCTGAACTAGGGCATACGTCGTTTACAAGGAAAAGGAATATATATGGGGAAGGGCATATAGGTCCGTGGCCCATTTCTTATAGGGCTCATCCCGACATTTGTCTTACGCCTTAAGAAAACCACGGAATACCTTAGGCAGGATGAGTTGTCTCATATATAAGAGACTAGCCAATTTGGCTATTATGTAGGAGGTGATTGTTGTCATGAGCCTTGTTGAATCGTCTCAATTTAGAGACCAGCCAATTGGCTATATGATGGCTCAATTACGAAGAGAGGGGATAGATGTAATTGTTAATTAATTTAGAGTAATTAGGGGGATTCATGGGGATATGGGTGCAGGTCCGTGGCCCATTTCTTTTAGGGCTCATCCCGACATTTGTCTTAGCGCCTTAGGAAAACCACGGAAAAACCTTAGGCAGGATGAGTTGTCTCATCATCAGAGACTAGCCAGTTGGCACTTAGGTTGAATGACTCTATGAATCGATTGATATATACTAGCCAATTGGCTCTATGATAGTTCCATCGATCAACAAAGTAGATATTGTTAGGGAGGGATTTTGTTTAGCCCAGTTAAGACAAGGTCATTTTAAAGCGGTTGCACTATCCAAGGAGTCTCATGGAGTTGAGTCGTGGCTACCAAAACCTGGGAGTAACGCCAGCCTCCCTGTCCTCCTGTCTCAATAGTATAGCTAATGGACCTGTCTGGTGTCTACGCCGTAACCTAGGATCATACTGGCCGAGGCCAGATATGAACGGGATGGGGTTAGCACGAGCTTCCGCAAACAGGTTCCTAGCCAGTCGAGCAATGAACTCGTCTATGGTTGGCAACTCTGGTTCATCATGGAACTTTCTTCTCGAGGAGACTCATGGGAGATGGGAGATGTTGAAATTCTATAATTTAAAAACAGTACTAAGGTAACAAGGTGAGAAAATTGCATTACAGTGTCATAGATAAATTTAAGAAAAATTATTGCGTGTCATATACGAGGGAGAGTCAAAAAGTAACCTTAATAATTGTTTTATCAATTGAATATGTACAATAAGACTACAAACACTTCATCAATTTTCAACAGAGTATAACAGGAACACTTGCATTGAACGTACTGGGGACTATGTCGAAAAGTGATGCAGTGTTTGTAGTCTTATTGTACAGTAGTGGTAAAAAAACCGGACCGACCCTTGTAGCTGATTTCAGAGCCTTGTTCACTCCAGAGCACGATAGACTGGTAACTAAGACTTTCGTGGTTCGAATCTTGCCTGGGAAGGAAACTTTTTTGTTCCTTGTTCAAATTTATTCCCAATACATTTCGATTGCAGCGATATTTTACTACCTAATTAAATTATTATTCCCAGAACATGAATTTTACCAGAATTTTTTGTGTGATGCAAAACAAATTACTGAGAGTTGTCGTTTGTCGTCCATATGTTGGCAATTGTTACTTATCACCAGTCTCTCTTACGCAGTAGGTTCCTGATAGTTTTATGGTCGAACAATAAAGATCGATTATTGTTATTCAGTAAACATCGATTATTGTTATTCAGTAAACATCGATTATTGGTATTCAGTAAACATCATTGCTATTCAGCAAACATCGATTATTGTTATTCAATATACATAGATTATTGTTATTGAATAAACATCGATTATTGCTATTCAGTAAACATAAATTATTGTTATTCAGTAAACAACGATTATTGTTATTCAGTAAACATCGATTATTGTTATTTACCAAACATCGATTATTGTTATTCAGCAAACATCATCTATTGTTATTCAGTAAACATCGATTATTGTTATTCAGTAAACATCGATTATTGTTATTCAGTAAACTTAGATTATTGATATTCAGTAAACATGGATTATTGTTATTCAGTAAACAACAATTATTGTTATTCAGTGAACATCGATTATTACTATTCAGTAAACATCGATTATTGTTATTCAGCAAGCATCGATTATTGGTATTCAGTAAGCATCGATTATTGGTATTCAGTAAACATCGATTATTTTTATTCAGTAAACATCGATTATTGTTATTCAGTAAACATCGATTATTGTTATTCAGTAAACATCGATTATTGTTATTCAATAAACATCGTTTATTTTTATTCAGTAAACATAGATTATTGTTATTCAGTAAACATCGATTATTGTTATTCAGTAAACAACCATTATTGTTATTCAGTAAACATCGATTATTACTATTCAGTAAACATCGATTATTGGTATTCAGTAAACATCGATTGCTTTTATTCAGTAAACATCGATTATTGTTATTCAGTAAACATCGATTATTGTTATTCAGTAAACATCGATGATTGTTGTTCAGTATACATCGATTATTATTCAGTAAACATCGATTATTGTTATTCAGTAAACATCGATGATTGTTGTTCAGTATACCTCGATTATTGCTATTCAGTAAACATCGATTATTGCTATTCAGTAAACATCGATTATTGTTATTCAGTAAACATCAATTATTGTTATTCAGTAAACATCGATTATTGCTATTCAGTAAACATCGATTATTGGTATTCAGTAAACATCGATTATTGTTGTTCAGTAAACATCGATTATTATTCAGTAAACATCGATTATTGTTATTCAGTAAACATCGATTATTGTTATGGTATGTGTAAACATCGATTATTGTTGTTCAGCAAACATCGATTATTGGTATTCAGTAAACATCGATTATTGTTATTCAGTAAACATCGATTATTGTTATTTCGTAAACATCGATTATTGGTATTCAGTAAATATCAATTATTGTTATTCAGTAAACATCGATTATTGTTATTCAGTAAACATCGATTATTGTTATTCAGTAAACATCGATGATTGTTGTTCAGTATACACCGATTATTATTCAGTAAACATCGATTATTGTTATTCAGTAAACATCAATTATTGTTATTCAGTAAACATCGATTATTGCTATTCAGTAAACATCAATTATAGTTATTCAGTATACATCGATTATTGCTATTCAGTAAACATCGATTATTGTTATTCAGTAAACATCAATTATTGTTATTCAGTAAACATCGATTATTGCAATTCAGTAAACATCGATTATTGCTATTCAGTAAACATCGATTATTGTTGTTCAGTAAACATCGATTATTGTTATTCATTAAACATCGATTATTGTTATTCAGTAAACATCGATTATTGTTATTCAGTAAACATCGATTATTGTTATTCAGTAAATATCTATTATTATTCGGTAAACATCGATTATTGTTATTCAGTAAACATCGATTATTGTTATTCAGTAAACATCGATTATTTTTATTCAGTAAGCATCGATTATTGGTATTCAGTAAACATCGATTATTGTTATTCAGTAAACATCGATTATTGTTTTTCAGTAAACATCGTTTATTGCTATTCAGTAAACATCGATTATTGTTATTCAGCAAATATCGATAATTGTTATTCAGTAAACATCGATGATTATTATTATTATTCAGTAAACATCGATTATTGATATTCAGTAAACATCTGCCGTTTGAATGTTTCCCGTTAAAGACAGAGGTTGTGATCTACTATAAAATCTCATTCTAATTGCTATGATTTTCATTTTGCAATAATCACATCCAGAATTCCAGTGTAATGGCATGTCAACTCGAGCAAGAAAACTATGAAACTCATAAATAACCCCAAACACAGGAATACGAAAGGTGACTGCAGAATACTTAAAGACATGGGATCGTATTCTTCGCTGATATCCACCGCAGCTCTGTTGATGGAGAGGTGCCCCAGAGGATCTGTGATGTCACTCATGAGCTTCAGGGGTATCCCAGCCTGGACTAACCGACCCAAAACTTGATTCCACTTCGTGAACAAATAACGACCACCCGGGACTGCCATCTGGACGTGCAACTGGATCGCTTCTCCACTGAACTTGTGGTACACAGGAGGCTTTGTTGTGCCACATAATTTCCTGGCGTAATATGCGAAGAAATCTTCATTCATCATCACAGCAGTCTGTTGAGATATAAATGACGCCATCAGCATTTGACCGGAAGTATCAGTAATATATGAGCGATCTTGTATGCCATGGAATGAGCTGCACTTCAGAAAGGCATTGATATCATCAAATAGAATTGTGTAATTCTTGTCCAGAATTTCCTGTAGTGTGTCTATCTGATGATGTCTTCCAGGATCCACCATGTAGCTGGTGAAAAACGCTTGAAAAACTGTGTTGATACAGATGGTGTAAAGAACCCACGAAAAGAATAATATTCTGAGAGGTGTGCTACGGGGCATTTTATCAACACCTACACCAAGAATTACACACCAGGTGCTCAAAACACACTGTAAAGTTCCATCGTATTTGTTGTCATCCTTGTCGGATATCCACTTTGTCAGGAGACATACAACCAGAGACGTTAACACTATAGACGCCAGGATGAAAACCCAGGAGAGTTTAGTAAACACCCTGGCCCAGCTGGCCCATCGAGGACACAAATCCGCAATTGGAACGTAGAATTTATATCTCCGGGTGAAATAGGGTGATGTCAGGTCATAATGAACGGATTCAGTAAATGAATTCTCCATGTTGTTTCTTGTGGTAATATTCACAGAGTTTTTCCCGCAGTTTTTGTTTGAAACGTTGAAAATATCTTTAAAAATATCAAGCAATTTGATATCTAATCCCTCTAACTTCGTCGAAAGGGGATGTATGGGATTTATGATAACAAATGGGTCAATGTAAGAGTATTTTACTTCGAAACAACAGCCTGTTAATTTTTTTTCGATGTGTTCTTTGTTGAAATCCGTATTTTTAAGCAATCTTCCACCTTCTATATCTTCTCTCCAAATGCCAAATAATACAGGTTCCGGTTGGGTACTGCAGAAATTGTTTGGGTAGAAGATATTGATGAATTTACTGTTTGGGTCTCGTAAAATCGCTACTACATCAAAATAATAGAAACGAAAAAAACATCTGAATATTTTTCTTGCAACTTCCTCCGATCCAGATTCTCCCATTACCATGACAACGAAGTGTCCACTGTGGTTTCGCAACTTGTTTGCGAAGTGGAATTTGAGCTGGCTGTTGATTTCCTTTTCTAAATTAGTCAAATTATTGAACTGGACAACGAATATGAAATTCTGGTATTCTCTTTTCCTTAAGAAGATCGAGTTGTTTATTGTACTGGACAGTAGAAGAGGCCAGCGATGTGACTTGTGCAAGCTTTGAAGCAAGGCATTCACACCCTCAATGGATCTAGTCGAAAAAATCAAGTTTTGCCCCTCTCTGTGAACCATTGTTTGCAATACAGCTGTCTGCAGTTTGATGTACAATGAAAAGTTGTATGCGTTGCAAAGGGAATTCTGAGGGATGATGACTCCTTTCGAGTATGTATTAAAATTCAAGTTTGAGTCCGCTTGATTTGGCGATTTTACTTCGACGTACGTCACTGGTACAGAGAAAACCACAGGCCGTTTGTTGGCGAAGAATCGCTCACTTACAGCCAGGAGTGCGTGGGACAAATCCTGGTGACTTTCAGGCAGCTTAATATTAGCTGACAGCCCTTGTAACATCCACAGGCATATCTGCAATGAAGGTTAAAATTGGTAGTCATTTATATTACTTTTTTAAGAATACGAAGTACCGCATTCATGAACAATTATTTTAATGAACTGCAGTAGTTAACGAAGCGTTAAAATCACCTTATAAATATTTTTTGGAACGCAAAGTAGACTGAGAGCTTATTTATTTATTTATTTATTTATTTACTTATTTGATTATTTATATATTTACTTATTTATATATTCACTTATTTATATATTTACTTATTTACTTATTTACATATTAACTTATTTACTTATTTCCTTATTTACTTATTTATTTATTTTACTTATTTAATTGTTTAATTATTTATTTATTTACTTATTTACTTTTTTATTTTATTGTTTATTTAGTTATTTACATATTCATTTATTTACTTATTTACTTATTTATTTCTTTACTTATTCACTTGTTTACTTATTTATTTGCTTATTTACTTATTTATTTACTTGTATACTTATTTATTTACTTATTTACTTATTTATTTACTTACTTATTTACTTGTTACTTATTTATTTACTTATTTACTTATTTATTTATTTACTTACTTATTTATTCATTTACTTATTTATTCATTTACTTATTTACTTATTTATTCATTTACTTATTTACTTATTTACATATTTATTTACTTATTTACATATTTATTTATTTACTTGTTTATTTATTTACATATTAACTTGTTTACTTATTTATTTATTTGTTTACTTCTTTATTTATTTACTTATTTACTTGTTTCTCATTTATTTATTTACTTATTTACTTGTTTACTTATTTATTTATATATTTACTTATTTATTTACTTATTTACTTGTGTACATATTTATTTATTTACTTGTTTATTTATTTTCTTATTTACTTATTTATTTATTTAATTATTTACTTATTTTTATTTACTAATTGACTTATTTACTTGTTTACTTAATTATTTATCTATTAATTTATTTATTATTTATTTATTTATTTATTGTTTATTTTTTGTTTTTTTTTATTTATTTACTTATTGATTTATTTGCTTGTTTACTTATTTATTTATTTATTTATATTTTAGTACTCCATATTAGATTAAATTATTGCGGATCATCAGTGTGGTTTTAGGCGTAATAGATCGGCTATTGATCAGAGTTTTTGTAGTCGACAGATATTGGAGAAAAAATGGGCGTATAAGGGTACAGTACAGCAGAGATTTCAAAAAAGTCATATGATTCGGTTGAGAGAGAAGTTTTATATGATAATCTTATTGAATTTGGTATTTCGAAGAAACTAGTTCGATTAATTAAAATGTCTCAGTGAAACATACAGCAGAGTCCGTATAGGTCAGTTTCTGTCCGATGCGGTTCCAATTCACTGCGGGCTAAAGCAAGGAGATGCACTATCACCTTTACTTTTTAACTTTGCTCTAGAGTATGCCATTAGGAAAGTCCAGGATAACAGAGAGGGTTTGGAATTGAACGGGTTACATCAGCTGCTTGTCTATGCGGGTGACGTGAATATGTTAGGAGAAAATCCACAAATGATTAGGGAAAACACGGGAATTGTACTTGAAGCAAGAAAAGAGATACTGTAGGTTTGGAAGTAAATCCCGAAAAGACGAAATATAGGATTTTGTTTCGTGACCAGATTATAGTACGACATGGAAATATAAAAACTGGAAATTTATCATTTGAAAATGTGGAACAATTCAAATATCTTGGAGCAACAGTAACAAATATAAATGACACTCGGGAGGAAATTAAATGCACAATAAATATGGGAAATGCGTGTTATTATTCGGTTGAGAAGCTTTTGTCATCCAGTCTGGTGTCAAAAAATCTGAAAGTTAGAATTTATAAAACAGTTATATTACCGGTTGTTCTGTATGGTTGTGAAACTTGGACTCTCACTTTGAGAGAGGAACAGAGATTAAGGGTGTTTGAGAATAAGGTGCTTAGGAAAATATTTGGGCCTAAGAGGGATGAAGTTACAGGAGAATGGAGAAAGTTACACAACACAGAACTGCACGCATTGTATTCTTCACCTGACATAATTAGGAACATTAAATCCAGACGTTTGAGATGGGCAGGGCATGTAGCACGTATGGGCCAATCCAGAAATGCATACAGTGTGTTAGTTGGGAGGCCGGAGGGGAAAAGATCTTTGGGGAGGCCGAGACGTAGATGGGAGGATAATATTGAAATGGATTTGAGGGAGGTGGGATATGATGGTAGAGAATGGATTAATCTTTCTCAGGATAGGGACCGATGGCGGGCTTATGTGAGGGCGGCAATGAACCTCCGGGTTCCTTAAGAGCCAGTAAGTAAGTAAATTATTATTTGTGTACTTATTTAATTACATTATGCCTAGTTACTTATATATTTGTTAATGTATTTATTTACTTTTACACTTTTTTATTTAGGTACATACTCGTACTTATTTACATACTTACTTATTCACTCAACTATTGACTTATTTATTTATACTGAATATTATTTTGCTTAATTAATTAATTAATTAATTGTTCATTTGTATATTTATCTATTATTTATTTATTTCCTTTCTTTTGACTTATTTATTTAAGACTATGAGGCTTTCTACTTTACACCACCAAAAATACAAATACAGAAAGAAAAATACGGAGGGGAAAGAAATAAATAAGAAAAAGAGACACAATATAAATATAAGTTCCAAGTGTAGAACTAAAATTACAACAAGTGCAAATGAAAAATGAGTAAGTTTATTTTTGTATATATTTAGTGATTATCTAAGAGAATCATGTAAACCTAAGTAAGTAATTTGGTGGTGGTGCAAGTGGTCGTGGTGGTGGTAGTGGTGGTGATGGCGGTCGTGGTGGTAGTAGTAGTAGTGGTGGTGGTGGTAGTGGTGGTGGTAGTAGTGGTGGTGATGGTGGTAGTGGTGGTGGTTTTGGTGGTCGTAGTGGTGGTAGTAGTGTTGGGGGTGATCGTGGTGGTGGTGGTGGTGGAGTCGGTGGTGGTAGTAGTGAAGGTGGTGGTCGTGGTGGTAGTGGTCGTGATAGAAGTAAGCTGAACGTTTTCAACTACACTTTATTCAGCTCCAAAATTCTATGTCGATCAAAAATGGACTGTGAATTTTTCAACAGCGTTCTATCAAGTTTACTTTGCTTCCTGATCAACCCATGTTAAGTATAAAGTATAAAAAACAATTTGAATTAAAGTATTGAAATATAAATACATGTACTTTGCTATGAAAGATAGATTTAGACTTTAGAAAACTCCGTGTTCGGTGAAATTCGACAATTTGAATTTCCTCATTAAAAAAAGACACTTACACACAGGCGTGATCAAATTGTCATCCGACATGAACTGAAGGATAGAGACCAAATAACAGGCATCAGATGATGACGTGGAAACTTACCAGCAAATACATCGACAAGGTCTGGCAGTCATCTGTGAATTTGCACACTGAAACAACAGACAAGCAGTTAGGTGGGTTGAGCCTTGTTGTGGGGAATATTGAAGAGAAGACCATGTGATAGGGTGATGATGATAATAATAATAATAATAATAATACCTATAACAATAATAGTAATAATAATAGCTATAATAGTAATAATAATAGTAGCTATAATAGTAGTAGTAGTAGTAGTAATAATAATAATAATAATAATAATAATAATAATAATAATAATAATAATAATAATAATAATAATATGAAATTATTGCGGATCATCAGTGCGGATTTAGGCGTAATAGATCGACTATTGATCAGATTTTTTGTATTCGGCAGATAATGGAGAAAAATTGGGAGTATAAGGGTAGAGTACATCAGTTATTCATAGATTTCAAAAAGGCATAAGACTCGGTTAAGAGGGAAGTATTGGTATTCCCAAGAAACTAGTTCGATTAATTAAAATGTGTCTCAGTGAAACATACAGCAGAGTCCGTATAGGTCAGTTTCTATCTGATGCTTTTCCAATTCACTGCGGGCTAAAGCAAGGAGATGCACTATCACCTTTACTTTTTAACTTCGCTCTAGAATATGCCATTAGGAAAGTTCAGGATAACAGAGAGGGTTTGGAATTGAACGGGTTACATCAGCTTCTTGTCTATGCGGATGACATGAATATGTTAGGAGAAAATCCACAAACGATTAGGGAAAACACGGAAATTTTACTGGAAGCAAGTAGAGCGATCGGTTTGGAAGTAAATGCCGAAAAGACAAAGTATATGATTATGTCTCGTGACCAGAATATTGTACGAAATGGAAATATAAAAATTGGAGATTTATCCTTCGAAGAGGTGGAAAAATTCAAATATCTTGGAGCAACAGTAACAAATATAAATGACACTCGGGAGGAAATTAAATGCAGAATGAATATGGGAAATGCCTGTTATTATTCGGTTGAGAGGCTTTTATCATGTAGCCTGCTGTCAAAAAATCTGAAAGTCAGAATTTATGAAACTTGGACTCTCACTCTGAGAGGAACATAGATTAAGGGTATTTGAGAATAAGGTGCTTAGGAAAATATTTGGGGCTAAGCGGGATGAAGTTACAGGAGAATGGAGAAAGTTACACAACACAGAACTGCACGCATTGTATTCTTCACCTGACATAATTAGGAACTTAAAATCCAGACGTTTGAGATGGGCAGGGCATGTAGCACGTATGGGCGAGTCCAGAAATGCATATAGAGTGTTAGTTGGGAGACCGGAGGGAAAAAGACCTTTAGGGAGGCCGAGACGTAGATGGGAGGATAATATTAAAATGGATTTGAGGGAGGTGGGATATGATGGTAGAGACTGGATTAATCTTGCCCAGGATAGGGACCGATGGCGGGCTTATGTGAGGGCGGCAATGAACCTTCGGGTTCCTTAAAAGCCATTTGTAAGTAAGTAAGTAAGTAACCACATGTTAATAGAATGTTTTATTTTCGCTGGCAATGTTAAGGCCATAAGGCCTTCTGTTCCACTCAACCAGCGTTAATCAATACAATAATGACACACATATTTAAATTATGAATATTTACAATACATTAAAAAATGTCCAGCAATATTCTTCATTTATATCTTAGCTACTAGTACATGTTTATTTAATTTGAGATAAAACCTATACGAAAAAGTAATAAATTAATTTATGAGCTAATGTAATTCAATTCTGACTATATGAATATCTAAACATTATAATTAAGTTGAGATAGCTTGTTGGTTAAATGATAATAATTAATAATAATAGTTTACTAGAACTACATTATAGGGAGCAAAATATAAATCTAAATTATATTGATATAATGAGAACTATATTAATGTAATGAGATTAAATTAACAGAAATATTAATAGTAATACAAAATATGATCCGTTCAGAGCAGAAGTGGTGTAAGTCAAAAATGGGTAATGAGGGTTAAAGTAAACATCCTGTAAAATACAGCGCAAAGTCGCAATTAATATTCAATTTATTTAAACTATTAGTAGTCAGTGGATAGCACGAAGGTCATTTTAATTGCTACTTTGCGCTGTATTTTACAGAATTTTTGCATTAAACTTCAACACCCAATTTTGACTTACACCACTTTTGCTCTGACCGACTCATATATAAACATTAGTGCTGTTGACCGATCAAAATATTTAATCGATCAACAATTGGAATTTAATCGATATATTAATCGAGTTGAAAAAATGTTTGAATATACTGTAATACACAACTACTATTAAATTTATCTTGTGTTCTGTGATAAGCATAAGTATTTAATGTTGTATATCTATATATATTGTATCGTTATATTACAAAACAACTATTATAATTATTTAATAACTTATTTATTATGAGGCTTATAATTTATTGTGTCAATTTCTCCGGGAATTTTTGAGTCAAACATAAATAACAAAAAGTATGAAGTCTCGCCTAGTTAATACTGCTTCATCCATGATTTTAAACCAGTGAGTGCATTCACATGCTCCGAATTAAGTGCCACTCTACGTTTAGTAACAATGTTTCCTGCATAACTAAGCACTTCTCCACGATCGTTCAATTTCAAGCCAAACGTTTCACCGAGTTTACCTCTCAAATTCTCATATGACATAATAGAGTTTACACTTTTCACAAACCGCAGAAAACTGATTTTTTTTCTTTATCAAACTAAACACACAATCTTCATATACAAACTCATTACAGAAACTGCAACTGCAAAAGTACAGCGGTCGAAACAGAAGACTGGCCCCTATTGTAATCGAATTCCCAGATTTTAGAAAAAGAAGAAGGTAGTTACGCTCTCACTTGCACACAATGTAGACATGGCTATTTTGTAAGGGATGAGGGGGACGAATCCCAGAAAAGTATGTATTTCATATGCTAGGAGGATGAGCTGACAACAAGGTGGAAGTTTTCTTGGAAAACCATAAAACTTAATAAGGGTTTCACATTGTGTTTCAACTTTCAATAGAGGTACACTAGATCACTGTAATTATATCCTAGAGCATATATGTAAGAGATATATCGGGGTTATAGGCTTTGAGGTTAACAACTTTTGTCAGGTTTACTACGCTGCCATCTAGTTGTTACATAAGGAGTCACATCATAATACCCATTTGAATTGCATTAGCGACTGTGCTGCCATCTCGTGTTCGTTTACGGCGGACGGGTGGCGATCCTGGCGGTTGTTCTCTTCAAAGTGCTGCCGATTTTAACGTAGCGAGGAGTTATCTGTTACATATATGATGTAGGCTTATATCTCAATCTCTTTTTGAAGTGTTTGTGCAAAGATTTTCTATACGCTACCTGGTTTACAGTTAGAAAATAACAGTACTATTGTGCTTTGAAGTAAGCAATTTCCGAGAGAGAAAAACTGTCGGAATTTTTAGTATGAGTTTGTATTAACAAAATAATAATTAATATCAACTATAACCGATTAATTTTAATCACTCGATTATTCGATTAAATATTTTGATCGATTAATCTTACAACAGAAATTGATCTATTAATCTATTAAATCCCACAACACACACACACACACACTCATATATATATATATTTTTTTTTAATGTATGGTATATATTTAATGTGTTATTAATATGTTCTGCATTTTACACAAATAATAATAACAGTATATCCTTGCAGTTTTCATTTAAAAGTATGATGGAAATCACATCTATAAGCATATACTGTTATTATTGTTCCTTTTCTTTAATTGGGATTACTAAAACATTCAAGAGACGGGCAATCCACAATTTTGAATAGGCTGTAACTACGGATATAAAAATTTTGTTAGAACTTTGTGGGCTCTGTTTAAAATACGAAAAAATTCAGAATCGTGAAGTGTGCGTTCTAGAATACTCACAAAACATGACGAAGTTCTGGCTGTAGAACGGCAATTTGTGTGCCAATGAAACTTGTTGATCGCCTAAGTTTTCTGGATTACAATTTACAATTAAGAAGTTGATGTCAACAGCAAACACGTTACACAATGTAATAATATTGTACATCGCAATACAGACCAATGGTAGCCTGTACAAAGTACCATCGCATTAATGAGAATTTACATATTAAATGCTTTTTAGTAATATGCTGATAATTTGTTGACTTTATTGATCTGCGTGGACATTCAAAACATGGAAATACCTCAAACTGTTATTTTTCACCTTGGACTTACATATTATAACAGTCGAAGAGTGAAAACAATTAAAAATGGATATAAGAGACAATAAATTTGTGGATATGGTTAGGTTCGCTTTTCCTTTATTCGTGGTAATGGATATATGTTGTGTTATGAAAGCGCATTGCAATTCAGAATTCTCGTAAATGGCTTCACATATCATACCGCAGTTTGCGTCTAATGGCGTTGCGAAATTGACTGTGCAAAAATGCCCACAATAAAATTTTAAAATAGATACTACATTTTCATGAAGTATTCAAATCGATTTGAATACATTTAGCCTGCATGAAAACTGGGATTCAAATCGATTTGAATACGTTTAGCCTTCATGAAAACGGGGATTCAAATCGATTTGAATACGTTTAGCCTTCATGAAAACGGGGATTCAAATCGATTTGAATACGTTTAGCCTTCGTGAACACGGGGATTCAAAACGATTTGAATACTTTTAGCCTTCGTGAACACGGGGATTCAAAACGTTTTGAATAAGTTTAGCCTTCATGAACACGGGGATTCAAAACGATTTGAATACTTTTAGCCTTCATGAACACGGGGATTCAAAACGTTTTGAATAAGTTTAGCCTTCATGAACACGGGGATTCAAAACGATTTGAATACTTTTAGCCTTCGTGAACACGGGGATTCAAAACGTTTTGAATAAGTTTAGCCTTCATGAAAACGGGGATTCAAAACGATTTGAATACTTTTAGCCTTCGTGAACACGGGGATTCAAAACGATTTGAATACTTTTAGCCTTCGTGAACACGGGGATTCAAAACGATTTGAATACTTTTAGCCTTCGTGAACACGGTGATTCAAAACGATTTGAATACTTATAGCCTTCATGAACACGGGGATTCAAAACGATTTGAATACTTTTAGCCTTCGTGAACACGGGGATTCAAAACGTTTTGAATAAGTTTAGCCTTCATGAAAACGGGGATTCAAAACGATTTGAATACTTTTAGCCTTCATGAACACGGGGATTCAAAACGATTTGAATACTTTTAGCCTTCGTGAACACGGGGATTCAAAACGTTTTGAATAAGTTTAGCCTTCATGAAAACGGGGATTCAAAACGATTTGAATACTTTTAGCCTTCATGAACACGGGGATTCAAAACGATTTGAATACTTTTAGCCTTCGTGAACACGGTGATTCAAAACGATTTGAATACTTATAGCCTTCATGAACACGGGGATTCAAAACGATTTGAATACTTTTAGCCTTCGTGAACACGGGGATTCAAAACGATTTGAATACTTTTAGCCTTCATGAACACGGGGATTCAAAACGATTTGAATACTTTTAGCCTTCGTGAACACGGGGATTCAAAACGATTTGAATACTTTTAGCCTTCGTGAACACGGGGATTCAAAACGATTTGAATACTTTTAGCCTTCGTGAACACGGGGATTCAAAACGTTTTGAATAAGTTTAGCCTTCATGAAAACGGGGATTCAAAACGATTTGAATACTTTTAGCCTTCGTGAACACGGGGATTCAAAACGTTTTGAATAAGTTTAGCCTTCATGAAAACGGGGATTCAAAACGATTTGAATACTTTTAGCCTTCGTGAACACGGGGATTCAAAACGTTTTGAATAAGTTTAGCCTTCATGAAAACGGGGATTCAAAACGATTTGAATACTTTTAGCCTTCATGAACACGGGGATTCAAAACGATTTGAATACTTTTAGCCTTCGTGAACACGGGGATTCAAAACGTTTTGAATAAGTTTAGCCTTCATGAAAACGGGGATTCAAAACGATTTGAATACTTTTAGCCTTCATGAACACGGGGATTCAAAACGATTTGAATACTTTTAGCCTTCGTGAACACGGGGATTCAAAACGTTTTGAATAAGTTTAGCCTTCATGAAAACGGGGATTCAAAACGATTTGAATACTTTTAGCCTTCGTGAACACGGGGATTCAAATCGATTTGAATACGTTTAGCCTTCATGAAAACGGGGATTCAAATCGATTTGAATACGTTTAGCCTTCATGAACACGGGGATTCAAAACGATTTGAATACTTTTAGCCTTCGTGAACACGGGGATTCAAAACGTTTTGAATAAGTTTAGCCTTCATGAAAACGGGGATTCAAAACGATTTGAATACTTTTAGCCTTCATGAACACGGGGATTCAAAACGATTTGAATACTTTTAGCCTTCGTGAACACGGAGATTCAAAACGTTTTGAATAAGTTTAGCCTTCATGAAAACGGGGATTCAAAACGATTTGAATACTTTTAGCCTTCATGAACACGGGGATTCAAAACGATTTGAATACTTTTAGCCTTCGTGAACACGGGGATTCAAAACGTTTTGAATAAGTTTAGCCTTCATGAAAACGGGGATTCAAAACGATTTGAATACTTTTAGCCTTCATGAACACGGGGATTCAAAACGATTTGAATACTTTTAGCCTTCGTGAACACGGGGATTCAAAACGTTTTGAATAAGTTTAGCCTTCATGAAAACGGGGATTCAAAACGATTTGAATACTTTTAACCTTCATGAACACGGGGATTCAAAACGATTTGAATACTTTTAGCCTTCGTGAACACGGGGATTCAAACGTTTTGAATAAGTTTAGCCTTCATGAAAACGGGGATTCAAAACGATTTGAGTCTCTAGATCTATCTTCCTGATTAACAATACTCTTATTAGTGTTACTGTCTCCTCTTCAAAGAATGAAGTCCGCATCTACAGCTGTAGGTAATTGTCATCTCGAAAAGGAAAACCGTTAAACTCACAAATAAGCCAATTAACAAGAAAATGAAAGGTGACTGCATAATACTCAAGGACATAGGCACGTATTCCTCGTTCAGATCCCGCGCAGAACGATCAATGACGAGATGTCCCAGAGGGTCAATAATGTCGCCCATCATCTTCCTGGGCAGCCCTGCCTGGACCAAGCGACCCAACAATTGATTCAACCTCTTATAAAAACATCTGCCTGCCGTAGCCATCATATGGACGTGCATCTGGATCGCTTGTCCACTGAATCTGTGGTACACTGGAGGGTCCACCGCACCGCACAATTTCTTAGAATAGTATGTGAAGAAATCTTCATTGGCCAATACAGCCGTGTGCTCAAAATTAAATGCGACGTGTAGAGAATCGTATGAAGACATAAGAAGATACGATCGGTCATCTATGTAGTACACAGAGGAATATGCCATAAATGTGCGGAAGTCGTCGAACAGTAATGTGTAGTTCTGGCCCAGAATTTCCTGTAGTGTATCTATCTGATGCAGCCGTCCAGGATCCACCATGTAGCTGGTGAAAAACGCTTGAAAAACTGTGTTGATACAGATAGAATACACGATCCAGGACAAGAAAAAAGTTCGAAGAGGTATGCTACGGGGCATTTTATGGACTCCTACACCCAGTATTGCACACCAGGTGTTCAGAAAACAGAGCACTGTTTCATCGTATCTATTGGAATCCTTGACTGACATCCATTCTGTGACGAGACGTAAAACAAAAGAAGCGAGCATTATAGATGCCAGGACGAACAACCAGGCGAGTGGAGTAAACAACCTGGTCAAACCTGCCCATCGGGGGTATATCTTCGCAATTGGAACGAAAAATTTATAACTACAAGTGAAATATGGTGTTGTCAGATCCAGCAATGTTGCATGTATCTGATCTGTCATACTGTTGATCAGTGTTATTATTACCGAATTTTTTTCACAATTTTCATTTGAAACTGTTAACAATTTGGTAATAGTTTCAAGCAATCTCACATCCAGTCCGTCGGGCATATTTGACAATGAACTCTTGGCACTATACATCACAAATGGATCGGTATTTGCTGGTGGCACTTTGAAACAACAGCCTGTCAAATTTTGCTCGATGCGTTGCTTGTTGAAATTCGGATTTTCAACAAACCTTCCGTGTCCCTCGTCGTCGTACCACGTACCAAATGCTACTGCTTTAGGTTTAGGTGTGCAAAAATTATTTGGAAAGTAAACATTGATACGTTTGCCTTTCGGTGCACGCGCGATCACTACACAATCGAAATAATGATTACGAAAAAATATTTGGAATATTTTGCGTGCTATTTCCGCCCTGCCATAGTCTCCCATGACCACCACAATAAAGTGCCCTGTAAGCTTGTCTAACGCATTATAAGTGTAGTATTCTGTCTGGAGCTCGATATCCTCCTCCAATCTTTTCAGATTGTTGTTTCTGTAGTTGACTGTGAGTATGAAATTTTGGTATTCTCCTCTGTTCCCGTACACCGTGGTGTTTGTTACAGGATTCAAAAGAATGGGCCATCGGCCTAGCCCGTGCAAATTTTGAAGTAGTGTGCTTCCATCATCAGTAAAGTTATGTGAGAATGTGAACTTGTAGTAATTTGGCTGAACGGCATACAAGAAATATGCAGCTAAGAACATTGTGACGTTCAACGGAGAGCTGTTGGGGTTGCACAGAGCATTTGGTGGTATGGTTACTTCTTTTTCATAAAAATAACTTGGCTTTAGATTTTCCATCCTTGGTGATATTAATTCTAGATCGTATTTCATGGGCACAGAGAAGACCACAGGTTGATCATTTGTGAACGTTCGCTCGCTTACTGCCAGTAGAGCCTGAGAGAGATCAGGGTAACTCTCAGGCAGTGTAATACCCGCTGACATTTCTTGTAAGTTACACAGGAATATCTGCAATGAAATTATGAATTGGTAATGAAAATTCGCATTTTCAGAAGTCCTACAAATCGAAACATACAAAGGAAGTTATGAGCTCTATAGTTCCGAAACATGTCTTATTCACTTTCGATGTCCTTTCACAAATCAAGAAAAACATTTTTCCATTTTCTTATGTTTAAATCAGATTTTTTTAGCATTTAAATTAAATATTTTATAGTATATAGGTCAGGAATAGAACATTTAAATATTAAAATTGGAAGAGGCAAGTTTTGGAACTATACCTAGGAGAAAGAGAAGTTTTGGAAACAACATGGTTGGATAAGGCATGATTTGGAAACCACAAAAAAATCTTCAATGTGGATTAAATTTTGTATTACAAAACTTCAAATCGAAAGTTATACATTTCTAAAAAGTAGTATATTTTCAATGATTAGTAAAAAATTGAAAGATTACTAAAAAAAACTAAGAATACTTTCATAATTAGAAAGTTAGTGTAAATTAAATTCTGTGTTACAAGACTTCAAATCAAAAGTTACACATTGTTAATGAAGTACTTTAAGGTCAATGATTAGTAAAAAAAAAAACTGATAGCATACTAAAAAACTAAAACTACTCTCATAATTAGAAAATCAATCTAAATTAAATTCTGTTACAAGACTTCAAATGAAAGGTCACACATTGTTAATAAAGTAGTTTAAGGTCAATGATTAGTAAAAAAAAAACTGATGGCATACTAAAAAACTAAAACTACTCTCATAATTAGAAATCAATCTAAATTAAATTCTGTTACAAGACTTCAAATGAAAGGTCACACATTGTTAATAAAGTAGTTTAAGGTCAATGATTAGTAAAAAAAAAACTGATAGCATACTAAAAAACTAAAACTACTCTCATAATTAGAAAATCAATCTAAATTAAATTCTGTTACAAGACTTCAAATGAAAGGTCACACATTGTTAATAAAGTAGTTTAAGGTCAATGATTAGTAAAAAAAAACTGATAGCATACTAAAAAACTAAAACTACTCTCATAATTAGAAAATCAATCTAAATTAAATTCTGTGTTACAAGACTTCAAATCAAAAGTTACACATTGTTAATGAAGTACTTTAAGGTCAATGATTAGTAAAAAAAACTGATAGCATACTAAAAAACTAAAACTACTCTCATAATTAGAAAATCAATCTAAATTAAATTCTGTGTTACAAGTCTTCAAATGAAAGGTCACACATTGTTAATGAAGTAGTTTAAGGTCAATGATTAGTAAAAAAAAAACTGATAGCATACTAAAAAACTAAAACTACTCTCATAATTAGAAAATCAATCTAAATTAAATTCTGTGTTACAAGACTTCAAATGAAAGGTCACACATTGTTAATAAAGTAGTTTAAGGTCAATGATTAGTAAAAAAAAAAAACTGATAGCATACTAAAAAACTAAAACTACTCTCATAATTAGAAAATCAATCTAAATTAAATTCTGTGTTACAAGACTTCAAATCAAAAGTTACACATTGTTAATCAAGTAGTTTAAAGTCAATGGTAAAAATACTCTTATAATGAAAAGGTTTTTAAATGTTGTTAAGCACAATGAACTGATTCAGAATCTGATTCACCACAACAATCAACATCTGATTCAACAATCTAGGCTTCACAGTACGATTTGCATTCAGGAGGTTCATGTAGAAAGATAATCCTGCCGATTTTTATATCCTTTGTCTTGTTAGAAGGTTGTTAACATCATTGAATTTTGCTTCTGGAATGATGTTCCCTTTGCGAATAATTTGAGACTCAACATAGAAAATGTTGTGCCCTTTGTTGATAACACTTCTATGCAGCAGGCAAGTTATGGAATACAGGTTTGGAGGACAAGACAGATTTTGGAACATCAACCATATTTCTCTTATTAAATTGAGTAGGACAAGAATTTTTTGGAGCATCATTTTGTGACAGTGTGTATTGATCATAGAGTGCAGAATTTTCGATTTTTCAGGATAAGATTTCTTTTGAAGCTATATGATTCATATTTCATTCAATTTTTGAATCGTAATATCTGTAGACGAATTTCCATTTCCAGAAAACAGTTAACAGAGACAGAAACTTACACCTTAAACCATGTGTATACAAAGTATTTTTTGGCCCGACTCTTGAAGGTCCTTACAGAGCACGATTCACACCACAACCAGTATTATTTGAGTAGTATTACAGGAAGGTATTTCACAACTAATGCAAGAAACATGAATTTAGTGAGAAAATAAGATCAAATTAATACCGTTAATTGTCAATATGGGTAATTTCATAGAAGCCGTTCAACTGGTTGAAATCTTATTTATTGAGTAAGTGTTGCCAACATGATTTTCATTTAGAGATTTCGTGATTTTTATTGATTGGTATTTTATTATATTTATTAACATTCCATGGTATTCGTACATTGCTCACAGCTAGAATATGGAACAAGTAAAAAAACTTAATACTATTATAAAGTCTTAATTTATAGTCACAGTCTAGATGAAATATATACAGACGAGATTTACAATATAGTCTACTAGTACAACACAAAGTGTTAGTATCAATTTCATGAAGTGTTATTGAATGTCATGAATTCACCTACAGAATAGAAGGCGTGAGAAATTAGGTACTTCTTTAATTTGGCCCTAAATAGTCTTATGTTTTGAGTTTAGTTGTATTGATTTGAACTTTCTGTTTCCTATCTATGAGATATGAGTAAAACCATTGGTGTACAACACCTTTAATTCCATAATAATCTAATTTATCTAGCAGCATTTTATGATTTATACAGTCAAATGCTTTGGATAAATCACAGAAAATCCCTCCAATTTGTAATTTTTTATTAACCGCGTCCAGAATTTTGTCAGTTAAGCTAAATGTTACATTTTCCGTGCCTTTATTTTTCCTAAATCCAAATTGTTGTATCTTTCTAGATGATGACAATCTTTTATACATTACTTTTTCAAAGATTTTGGAGAAGACTGGTAGAAGTGATATGGGTCTGTGATTTTCTGGAGACGTTGTTTCTCCCTTTTTGAAGATAGGAATAACCACTGAATATTTTAATCTCTCGGGAAATATATCATTGAACATTGAATAGTTACATAAATAACTTAGTGGCCCAGCTATAATATGTGAACTCGCTTTTAATATCTTGCTTGTTATTTCATCATATCCTGTTGATTGGTATTGGTAGTGACTTCTATTCTGGGACAGAAGAAATCAGATGGTAGACAACATTAAGAAAAATGGATCGTATGCGAAGTCTAAGAGGAAGGCGGAAAGTAGAAAAGTAGAAGACCTGCTCTTGGACAGAAAACTGTGAATGTAACAATGCCATATTTAAAAAACGGCTATTTTGTAATGAACAATAAGAAAGTATTTAATGATATTTTAATGTTGTTTTGATATTATTACAATTCTAATGAATTAAGTAATAATAACCCCATGCAATAGAAATCGCATGATAATATCACTGCGTTTCAAATTACACTTAAAAAAAGGAACTACCTACTGAAGGTTGCACTGGAAGGAATGGTGAACGGGACATAAGCGAGTTTTAGAAAGTTCTTTGGTAATACTACAGTAATATTCTCTGTTTCATGGCGATTCTCGTGTATTCAGTTCTCGTTTTGTTCCATTTATATTGACTTTGTAGTAATTGTGTATTATGGTGTTACAAGATGCTCTTTCATCACTTCTTTATGTATTGATATTGTCTCATAGTCACGGTTTTTGGAAAATTAAAACGTTCGTCCTCAGTATGCTCTTAAAAAAAGCTCACATATGCATTACGTACAGTAGTGGCAAAAAAAACCGGACCGACCCTTGTAGCTGATTTCAGAGCCTTGTTCACTCCAGAGCACGATAGATTGGTGACCAAGACTTTCGTGGTTCGAATCCTGCCAGGGAAGGAAACCTTTTTTTGTTACTTATTCAAATTTATTACTAATACTTTTCGATTGCTGGTAAAATTCATGTTCTGGGAATAATAAGTTAATTAAGTGGTAAAATATCGCTGCAATCGAAAAGTATTGGAAATAAATTTGAATAAGAAAAAAAAAGTTTCCTTCCCAGACGGGATTCGAACCACGAAAGTCTTAGTTACCAGTCTATCGTGCTCTGGAGTGAACAAGGCTCTGAGATCAGCTACAAGGGTCGGTTCGATTTTTTTTGCCACTACTGTACTGTCTGTACAGAAGTTTGGCCATATCACATTTTTGGAAAAAAAAATGAGTTCAGATCAAATCACAGATGACAGACATTGTAAATACTTACCAATAAACACTGCGAAAACATCAGGCAGACGTGTTTGTTCGTGTACACTAAAACAACAAAACTGAGTATTATTTGTGTTGTCGATATTTGCATTAGTGAATAATTTTGAAAACAAATCAAACACAAGAACACGATACTTATAGTCAAGTGGGCCTGATGAGCACTTGTACTTATTTCTTATTCATTATTTTAATTGCGATATTAGAAAAAGTTGTGAATATTAATACGTTTTAATCATTTAAAAGCGATTTGTATTTTGGCCACAATATGCTTCAATATTTATATTTTACATAATGCGCAAAACTAAAAACTTAAAAATGAAATAATTGTAAATAAAATTACACAACATTCCTGAATACTCCCCGGTAAGTAGATTAAAGAGGACTAAATATGAGTTAAATCATTTAATCATGAAACATCCAGACTAAAGACTTGAAATAAAGACCTGTGAAGTATTAAGTGTAATGTACTTACAAAACATTACGAAGGGCTGATAGTGGAGTCTAATTCACTTGCAAAAGTGTTTACCAGTAACTTCTTTCAGAGACTGAAAAAAAGTTTCGTTTTGAAACGTTTCTGAGTCACAATAAACGTGGAGTGGGCCAAAAAGATGAAACGCGGTACACTTATAACTTCAAGATATCCATGGCAACGTAAGCATTATTAATTTTTGTAACTACGAGTACATTAGATATCGAATTTGTTGAGGTAATTAATCAACAAGGACATAAAAAACAGGTCAATTCCTGGAGCTATAGAAGACTAAAGTGGCTTATATGAATATAATGTAACACCGCAAACTGCTCGCTATAATTGGATAGAAATTGAATCAATAACTAATTAGAACTGTGTGATGATATATGTTCCTTTTCCCTTTATTCTTTGTGGTCTATAAATTTTGTGGTATAAAAATGCGTTATAATTTACTCTCGTCACCAGAAAAGAACTACAATTTTTATAGAGTTTTCGAAGTTCGTTTCTTGTCATTTCAAATCAACATAGAAAATTAAATATTACATTTATATACTTTCCAAACATTACGTTTATGTACTTATAATACAGAGTGATTTATATAGAACTAACACATTTCTTTATTTATTTCAAAACGAATGATGCTAGCCACAATTTGTTATACGTCAATTAATGTAGAGTATCTTTGGGAGATTACTAACCTATATAGCAAATAAATGTTGAAAATTCTTCACTTTTATTCTAGACACTTAAATACCAGTTTTTAACGTCAAATTAAGCTGGAGTTTTGATTGTCTGTCACTAGATGCGCTGATGTTTATTTTTTATTCTCTATATTTATTGTAATTTTCTTTTAGAGATCCAGTTGTTTCCAATTTGTTTACCAGTCCCAATATTGTGTTTCTTTGGTGGGGTTTACGAACACCAGATTCTCTCTGGTATGCCCTTTGAGTAGCTGTAATTGAATTCGTAATCCAGTATTGGTTCACAAGGAAGAGTCGTTGATTTAATGTGTACTGCATTTTCAGTGACTAAAACAAAATGTCGAAAACAGCTGCCAACAATAACGAATAAAGAATAAACATCTGCGCATCTCGTGACAGGGAATCAAAACTCCTGCTTAATTTGACGTTAAAAACTGGTCATTAAGTGAATTTCCAGCCGAATAAATAAAGAATTTCCAATATTTGCTATAGAGGTTAGTAATCTCCCAAAGATACTCTACATTTGAGGTATAACAAATTGTGGCTAGCATCATTCGTTTTGAAATAAATAAATAAATAAATAAATAAATAAATAAATAAATAAATAAATAAATAAATAAATACATAAAAGTGTTAGTTCTACAGGGTGTTTCCGAGGTGGTGTTAAAAACTTTCAGGGATGATGGCGAAGGGCACATGTATCAATTTGAGATAAGGAACCCTGGTCCGGAAATGACTGAGTCGAAAGTTACAAGCAAAAATAGTTGTGTGGAAATGAAATTGTAATTTGGCACCACGTACCCTCCTTCCCTTAACCTTAGGAATAGTCGTGGAAATATGGTATGGGCCGGATGTCTCCTACGTGGGTACATGTCCCGATACAATCTGTGAGCTTGTCTACTGTTCCCATTGGCTCATCCGTATTCGAAAATCAGGTCTGCATATTCCGCTCTCGTGTACTCCTCCATTTCACTAGGCCTGATCGACTGGACACTGCAACTTGTACACATACACTGCTGTCTACAGACGTGCATATCAGGACCGACCATGTCCGTTACACATTACGCTATCTGCATTGCTTTAGTGTAGTTTCCTGTCCCCACCCCTCAGACAGCGCACTGAACGGAATACTGTAAGTAGACAACGTAAACAACGTCAGATGAATACAAGATGTGTAAGATGTACAGATAAATACACATAAATAAGGTGTAGAGAGGAATACAATTATTTCATTTCCACACAAATATTTTTACTTGTAACTTTCGACTCCGGACCAGGGTTCCTTATCTCAAATTGATACATGTGTCCTACGCAATCATCCCTGAAAGTTTGTAACATCACCTCGGAAACGCCCTGTATATAAATCACTATGTATATGAAATGCATACGTTATGTCTATACTATCATCCAATTTTCTAAAAATACATACTTTATTAATGTGTTGGCTATACTGATGCATTTCTCTTTGTTATTACCGTTCGTTATACTCAAATACTATTTCAAATTACAAATAATTTTTCTTTATAAACTCTATAATTTTCATTATTATTTCCATCTCGTTCACTGGTAAGAGATCACATATTACACCACATGTTCCTTTTTTGAATTGGTTATTTTACGACGCTTTTGACTGCTTTGATTATCTAGCGTCTGAGTGAGATTAAGGTGATAATGCCAGCGAAAAGAATCCAGCGTAGAAATTTACTCAGCATTTGCCCTGAATGGGTTAGGAGAAAACCCTGGAAAAACCTCAACCAGGTAACTTTTCCCAATCAGGATTTGAACCCGGGCCTGCTAGATTCTCCGTCAGATATGCTAACCGTTACTCCACAGAGGCGGACACACATATTTCTTAAAATATGTGTTGATAGAACAAAAATAAAATTGTTTAATATACAGTAAAAAAACTACTGCTTGAGAATACGTATCGAGGAAAGTAAATAATTACTCTCTATTCTCTTTTCAAGAAGGTAACAATGAAAATACTTTTTTTTTCTAGGAAAACCTTGACATTTACAGAAAAATATTATATATTTGACTTTTCATTCAGTTATTTATGCTCTTCTATCAGTAGGCCATTTTTTTGCCTGCTTAAGTTTGTTCATGCTTACCTGTATTACTTCCCCTTCATTAATAAAAACACTGCTGCTCTCCCGGTGAAGTGAGTTGTCATCTCGGCAAGGAATACAATCAAACTCAGGAATAACCCAAGACATAGGAAAATAAAAGGTGACTGTAGAATATCCAAAGACATGGGAACATATTCCTCGCTCAGATACAGAGCAGCTGTAAACATGGTGTTGTGCCCTAGAGGGTCTGTGATGTTACTCATGATCTTCCGTGGTATTCCTGCCTGAACTAAGCGTCCCAAAACTTGATTCCACTTCCAGAACAAGTATCGACTGCCCGTAACTACCATTTGGACGTGCATCTGTATCGCTTCACCGCTGAATTTGTGGTACGCAGGAAGATGTTTTTTGCCGCACAGTTTCTTGGAGTAGTACGTGAAAAAATCTTCATTCATCAACACAACCGAACGTTCAGTGTGAAACGCGACGTTTAGAGCATCTACGGGACTTAAAGTAACGTACGATTGGTGTTCTACGTCATAGCTAGAGGAATACGCCAAAAACGCGTCTAAATCATCAAATAGTAATGTATAATTCTTCTCCAGGATTTCTTGAATTGTGTCAATCTGATGCTGTTTTCCAGGATCCACAAGGTAACTGACTGCATTCGCTTGGAAAACTGTGTTAATAGATATAGAGTACAGAATCCATGAAAGAAATAACGTCCTGAGATGATTGCTAACGGGCATTTTGTCAACAGCTACACCTAGAAACGAACACCAGGTATTCAAGAAGCAATGTAAGGTTCCAACGTAGCTGTTGAGGTCTTTGATGGACGTCCACTCTGTCAGGACTCGTAATGCAAGCGAAGTGAACGCCACAGACATGAGTAA
>JAJSOF020000003.1:7820081-7932437 GCA_025594305.2 Periplaneta americana
TGTTTCTTTTTAATATTTCTGAGTGACATGAAATGGACCAAGAAGAGAAAACGTGGTAAACAATATAAATTATTATACATTACAGTATTATCTTCATGATACATTATAATAACGTAAACATTATTTTAAATAGTTTGAGAAGTACATTACTTAATTTGTTGACTTTATTGATCTACATTGTCATAATAATAACAATAATAATAATAATAATAATAATACTTACTTACAAATGGCTTTTAAGGAACCCGAAGGTTCATTGCCAACCTCACATAAGCCCGCCATCTGTCCCTATCCTGAGCAAGATTAATCCAGTCTCTATCACCATATCCCACCTCCCTCAAATACATTTTAATATTATCCTCCCATCTACGTCTCAGCCTCCCCACAGATCTTTTTCCCTCCGGCCTCCCAACTAACACTCTATATGCATTTCTCGATTCGCCCATACGTGCTACATGCCCTGCCCATCTCAAGCGTCTGGATTTAATGTTCCTAATTATGTCAGGTGAAGAATACAATGCGTGCAGTTCTGTGTTGTGTAACTTTCTCCATTCTCCTGTAACTTCATCCCTCTTAGCCTCAAATATTTTCCTAAGAACCTTTTTCTCAAACACCCTTAACCTATGTTCCTCTCTCAGAGTGAGAGTCCAAGTTTCACAACCATACAGAACAACCGGTAATATAACTGTTTTATAAATTCTAACTTTCAGATTTTTTGACAGCAGACTGGATGATAAAAGCTTCTCAACCGAATAATAACAGGCATTTCCCATATTTATTCTGCGTTTAATTTCCTCCCGAGTGTCATTTATATTTGTTACTGTTGCTCCAAGATATTTGAATTTTTCCACCTCTTCGAAGGATAAATCTCCAATTTTTATATTTCCATTTCGTACAATATTCTGGTCACGAGACATAATCATATACTTTGTCTTTTCGGGATTTACTTCCAAACCTATCTCTTTACTTGCTTCCAGTAAAATTTCCGTGTTTTCCCTAATCGTTTGTGGATTTTCTCCTAACATATTCACGTCATCCGCATAGACAAGAAGCTGATGTAACCCGTTCAATTCCAAACCCTGCCTGTTATCCTGAACTTTCCTAATGGCATATTCTAAAGCGAAGTTAAAATGTAAAGGTAATAATAATAATAATAATAATAATAATAATAATAATAATAATAATAATAATAATAATAATAATAATAATAATAATAATAATAATAATAATAATCCGTGGCGCTACAGCCCGTGAAGAGCCCAGACCGACCAGCCGGCTGCTGCCCTCACGGCCACATGCCGAAGCAGAGGTGGACAATCATCCAACCAGAATGGAGGTATCGTGTGGTTAGCACGATGATCCCCCAGCCGTTATAGCTGGTATTCGCAACCGGATTTCGCTACCTATCGTAGCTCCCCAAGTGCATCACGTTGCTGGGTGGGAACCGGTCCCATACACTGGCCGAAATTTCATGAGAAAATTTCTTCCCCCAATGAGGATTCGAACCAGCGCGCATTCCGTAACGCGAGTCCTAGGCAGGATGCCTTAGACCACGACGCCACGGCGCGGGACATATTGTCATAAACTTTGTGAAAATATCTGTAACTATACAACTCTTCATCTGTGACGTAGGCAAAACAATTTGAAGTACTAAAACTAAAATTATTAAGGGTTGTGCGTCATTCACAATGAAAACACAAGAGTTAACTTCAGAATGTAAAGGTTACCGTCAAAGCATAGTCAAAGTAATACATTCACGATCGTAACATAAATATCCCCGAAATACTCGTATACATGGTAACCATGGAACCATAACAAAGATGTAATTTCATCATTCTGTTGTATACTTCAGCGCTGTATGATTTTGTGTTGTTTTAAAGTCACGTAAGCGTAAACATGAAAGTTTGGAGTTTGCACACTATCATAACATTAATTTTATTTATTACTAGCCGTACCCGTGCGCTCCGCTGCACCTGTTAGAAATAAATATAAAGTAATTACATAATTAAAATAGGACGTTTGATCCAGGGAACATTTGTGTTTGATAGAAGGATAAATCGTTTAATATGTTACTCAATTTAAATTGCATCCAAATAATTAAAATGCGATCATTTTGGTCCAGAGACACTCATTTGGTGCAATGACAATTCCTTTAACATGTTTCTAATTTTTATTACATGCAACCATAGTTTAATGAAGATTGACATATCATTTAGTTTTAATTTGTAAACTTTATATTACTTGCTATATGTTTCCATTGAATTATGGTAATAACTTAATTTTAACCCTTATTTTCTACGTCTTCAGTAAATGGCGCTTGGCCCACTATGGTTCTGAACCCTTCAAATAACTTAAACAGTGATACAGCATATATAGTGATACGTAATTAAAGTTCTTTCTTTCGAAAATGTAAGAATTCAAGATCTCCTATGTACCATTGCCGTGGAATGAATAAATGTGTTTTTTCTTCCTACTCAGAAATTTTATATTTTGCACATAAGAAATACTGCAGGAACAACAACGCTACCATCTGAGGCGGCGGTGAAAATGTATTGTATTGTTATTTTAAAAGTCTTGTATATCCTTAAATATCAGTCCTATCAAAATTTTGCATAGAATAAAACTTATCAGAAATCATTTTTAAAGACACGTTTGTTATGTAATATTTTTCACAAAAAGTAATAATAAACGAGATATTTCGATTTATTTAATTCAGGTCCCTTTAAATAAAGTATTTTGAATGCCACATAGCCTAAAATCTAAGTTACAACGAACTTAATTTATATTTCAATTTTCATGGAAATCCGTTCAGCCATTATCGTGTGAAAAGGTAACAAACAGACAAAAATTAAATATATATATATATATATATATATATATATATATATTTTTTTGAGAAAGCGAAAATTACCACAAAAATTTCGGTTACAGATTTACAGCTAACTCCCTGACGACTAGTCCCTCCATCCTTCCAAATCCATGTACTATTGCACCCCAACAGTCCCCACATCCCCCTCAAACGTGCTAAGGTGTAAGCTGCTGGCCACCAGCTACCATGCTTGACATATCCATGAAGGACCGCCGTAGGCGCGATCTGAAAACCAAGGGACACAACCAGAATGATGAGGAAAGGATGATTAGGGAGGAAAGGAAGTGGCGAGAATGAGTGGGGTTGGATTATTTTGCGACGCTGTATCAACATCTAGGTTATTTAGCGTCTGAATGATATGAAGGTGATAATGCCGGTGAAGTGAGTCCGGGGTCCAGCACCGAAAGTTACCCAGCATTTGCTCGTATTGGGTTGAAGGAAAACCCCGGAAAAAGCCTCAACCAGGTAAATTGCCCCGACCGGAATTCGAACCCGGGCCACCTGATTTCGCAGGCAGACGCGCTGACCGTTACTCCACAGGTGTGGATATACGCCTGATAAAGTTACCTGATATTCTTCATAGGAGTGAGGGAAAAACCCCCCAAAAAAAACCTCACCCAGGCAACTCGTCCCAAGCGGGGAATGGAACCCCGGCCCGCTGGGTTCGGGACCGAAGACGCTACCACGAAACCGCAGCCTGCTGTCACGTGGATATTAATTTACTTGTTCATTAATTTATTGTCTATTTATTTTCATGTAAATCAAATCAAGATTTTCAGGTATAACTCCCTGTAAAGTTGATTTGAATAATTTCGAGGGCAAAATTGTTCCGGGGCCGGGTATCGAACCCGGGACCTTTGGTTTAACGTACCAACGCTCTACCACTGAGCTACTCGGGAACTCTAACCGACACCGATCCAATTTTTCCCTCTATATCCACAGACCTCAAAGTGGGCTGACAACCGTCAAGCAACCAACATTGAGTGCACACTAACTCCGTGTGACTTAAATTGTGGTTTTCTGTTAACGAACAGTGACGTGTATTGTGCAAATCAAGATTTTCAGGTATAACTCCCTGTAAAGTTGATTTGAATAATTTCGAGGGAAAAATTGTTCCGGAGCCGGGTATCGAACCCGGGACCTTTGGTTTAACGTATTTATTACTTAAGACTAATGTCAGACCTCAATAGAGCACATGGTCTAATATAATATGTTTTGTATGATGATAATTCTTATGCATTTATTTATTTGTTTATTTATTTAGTTATTTAAATATATGTTTATTTATTCATTTATTCCTTTATTAATTTCTTCATTTATTTACTTATTTCTTTGTTTGTGTATCTCTGTCTGATATTCTATTTATTTATTATTATTTATTTTGTTATTTAACTATTTACCTACTTACCTGAATAATTTCGAGGGAAAAATTGTTCCGGAGCCGGGTATCGAACCCGGGATCTTTGGTTTAACGTACCAACGCTCTACCATTGAGCTACTCGGGAACTCTAACCGACACCGACACAATTTTTCCCTCGAAATTATTCAAATCAACTTTACAGGGAGTTATACCTGAAATCTTGATTTGCATAATACACGTCACTGTTCGTGAACAGAAAACCACAATTTAAGTCACACGGAGTTAGTGTGCACTCGAAGTTGGTTGCTTGACGGTTGTCAGCCCACTTTGAGGTCTGTGGATATAGAGGGAAAAATTGTGTCGGTGTCGGTTAGAGTTCCCGAGTAGCTCAATGGTAGAGCGTTGGTACGTTAAACCAAAGGTCCCGGGTTCGATACCCGGCTCCGGAACAATTTTTCCCTCGAAATTATTCAAATCAACTTTACAGGGAGTTATACCTGAAATCTTGATTTGCTACCTACTTACCTATTTCTGTAATTATATATTTACTAATTCATACGTTCGTTCGATCATTCGTTTGTTCGTTCTTCTTTGTTTATTTATTTATTTATTTATTTATTTATTTATTTATTTATTTATTTATTACACGAAGTTAAGTACATAAAGCCTTCTCTTCCACACCACCACATTTGCAGGAATTGCAAAATAATTGCAATATAATTTTTTTCTCATTTTCAAATTTCCAGATTTAATTATTTAATGCATTGGTTTCGGATACATTATGCATTGCAGCCCGAAAGAGCAAAAGCTCGTGCTCGCGCGCATTTCAGTTTAGTTATACAGAATATTTTACAGAATGAATAAAGAGAACATGTAATAGAAATAATATGCAAATTACGTACAAAAGTACATGTGTATTAAACTTCAGTTGTGGAAAGTTAACCTGCTTTGAGATTATGCCGTTCATTTACTATATACATAAAAACTCAAAAAGTTACAATACACGTATTTTAGTTTAATACAGTATTAGGGTGTTTGAGAATAAGGTGCTTAGGAAAATATCTGGAGCTAAGAGGGATGAAGTTACAGCAGAATGGAGAAAGTTACACAACGCAGAGCTGCACGCATTGTATTCTTCACCTGACATAATTACGAACATTAAATCCAGACGTTTGAGATGGGCAGGGCATGTAGCACGTATGGGCGAATCCAGAACTGCATATAGAGTGTTAGTTGGAGGCCGGAGGGAAAAAGACCTTTAGGGAGGCCGAGACATAGATGGGAAGATAATATTAAAATGGATTTGAGGGAGGTGAGATATGATGATAGAGACTGGATTAATCTTGCTCAGGATAGGGACCAATGGCGGGCTTATGTGACGGCGGCAATGAACCTCCGGGTTCCTTCAAAGCCAGTAAGTATTAGATATTCATCTTGAAGTTATTTCAATAGATCGATTTTGACCGCAACGGAAATTTGAGACTTTCTTCTCGCATAATATGCTTATTCTCAGGGTAACCAAATAAATTTCAAATGATTTTAAGAATACAATACACTCATTCTTTTATTACAACACAAAATTACAACTGGGTATGTCTATACTTTTTGCTTGAGTTACCAAAGTTAGTGAAAAAAGCTTACAACCGTATTTATTATTTCAAGAAATATTCCACCATTTGTCAGCTACGACGAAAGATAAAGAGTATGTTAAAGTAGAAATATATAACTGCAAGTTGATTAGTATTGGTAAAACTGAAACATGTTTTATACGTAATTTTTAAATCCAGTAATTGCATTTTATTTTGATACTACACTTATTCTCATCCTTAGAATCATGATTTCCTCTTCTTCAATAAAGAAACTGTAGAACTTCCTGCATAATGATACGTCATCTCACCCAAGAAAACTACTATACTCAGTAACAACCCAAGGAACAGGAAAATGAAAGGCGATTGTACAATTCCCAGCGTCATGGTAACGTATTCCTCTCTGAGATCCACCGACGCTCTGTTGATGTTGAGCTGTCCCAGAGGATCTGTGATGTCCTTCATGAGTTTCCGAGGTATTCCAGCCTGCACTAGCCGACCCAGAAGTTGATTCAGCTTACTGCATAAATAACGACTTCCCGGAATGATCATCTGAACGTGCATTTGGACCGCCTCTCCACTGAATTTGTGGTACACTGGAGGCTCTGTTGGGCCACATAGTTTCTTGGAATAATACGTGAAGAAATCTTCGTTGATTACCACAGCTGCATCTTCAGATAGAAATGCGACTTTCAGAGCTTCGGCAGAAGACAGAGCGAAGTACGAACGATTTTCTATGTCATACATTGAGGAATATGCCAGAAGAATATGAATATCTTCAGTTAGGATTGTGTAATTATGATCTAGAATTTCGTGTAGTGTATCTATCTGGTGCTGTCTTCCAGGATCCACCATGTAGCTGGTGAAGAAAGCTTGGAAAACTGCGTTCACACAGATGGAATAAATGATCCAGGACAAGAAGTGCATTCTGAGAGATGTGCTATGGGGCATTTTATCAACTCCTACACCAAGGATTGCACACCAGGTGTTCAAAAAGCAATGTAAGGTTCCGTCGTAGCTGTTAGGATCCTTGACGGACATCCATTCTATCATGACACGTACAACCAGAGAAGTGGACACTATAGAGCCAAGAATGGATACCCAGACGAATGGAGTGAACACCCTGACTAAACTTGCCCATCGAGGATACATCTGTGCAACTGGAACGAAGAATTTGTAACTCCGGGTGAAGTAAGGGGTTGTCAAGTGAAAATGAATAGTTTCAATAAATAGGTCCGCCATGTTGTTTGTTATCATAATAAGCACCGTATCTTCCTCGCAGTTCTTGTTTGAAACTCCGACAAGATTTTTAAACATTTCAAGCAATATGGCATCCAATCCCTCCACCTTAGTCGAATACCGATCCATGTGGTTCAGTATCACAAACGGATCACTGTACGATGACTCCACACCGAAACAACAGCTTGAGAAATTTTTTTCGATGAGTTGTTTGTTGAATTTATCATTCTCAATGAACCTTCCACCTTCATTGTCTTGGATCCAGATTCCAATCAATACTGGTTGCGGAGATACATAACAATAACTGCTTGGGTAGAAGACATTAAAATATCTACCTTCTGGTTCACGTAAAATCACTACCGAATCAAAATAATTAATACGGAAAAAGCACTCGAATACTTTTTTAGCAACTTCTTCCATTCCAGGATCTCCCATGACCACCACTATGAAGTGCCCTGTAGGGTTTTGTAACCTGTTAACAACCTGGAATTTTATCTGGTTGTTGATTTCAAGTTGCAGATTCGACAAATCATTATTCTTGTAGTTGACCGTGAAGATGAAATTTTCGTATTCTCCTCTTGTTGGCAAGGTCGTTGTAGGGGACACTAGAATAGGCCACTGCTCTACTGCGTGCAGATATTGAAGCAATATGTTCACACCCTCAACGAAACTGTTTGAAAAAATCAAACTGTGGTGTCTTAGGACAGAGCGTGATACATACGCAGCTGAATACACAGGGATGTCCAACGAATGATTGTAAGTGTTGCACGGGGAATTTCTTGCGATGGTCACTAGTTTGTAGTCTCCATATTCGATATTCGGGTCGTCTCCGTCTGGAGATACAGATTTTAATTGATATCTGACCGGCAGCGAAAAAACTACAGGCCGTTGATTGCTGAAAAATCGCTCACTTACAGCTAGTAGTGCACGAGACACATCTGTATGATCAGCAGTTGTCCTAATGTTAGCTGAAAATCCTGGTAGAATCCACAGACATATCTGCAATCAAGACAACAATGAGTATTAAGTTTAGGTGCAATCCACAGACATATCTGCAATCAAGGCAACAATGAGTATTAAGTTTAGGGGCAATCCACAGACATATCTGCAATCAAGACAACAATGAGTATTAAGTTTAGGGGCAATCCACAGACATATCTGCAATCAAGACAACAATGAGTATTAAGTTTAGGTGCAATCCACAGACATATCTGCAATCAAGACAACAATGAGTATTAAGTTTAGGGGCAATCCACAGACATATCTGCAATCTAGACAACAATGAGTATTAAGTTTAGGGGCAATCCACAGACATATCTGCAATCAAGACAACAATGAGTATTAAGTTTAGGGACAATCCACAGACATATCTGCAATCAAGACAACAATGAGTATTAAGTTTAGGGGCAATCCACAGACATATCTGCAATCAAGGCAACAATGAGTATTAAGTTTAGGGGCAATCCACAGACATATCTGCAATCAAGACAACAATGAGTATTAAGTTTAGGGGCAATCCACAGACATATCTGCAATCAAGACAACAATGAGTATTAAGTTTAGGGGCAATCCACAGACATATCTGCAATCAAGACAACAATGAGTATTAAGTTTAGGGGCAATCCACAGACATATCTGCAATCAAGACAACAATGAGTATTAAGTTTAGGGGCAATTTTCTTTGGCAAAAGGAATTGAAAATGTGCTAACAGAAGAAAAAGATGACATTAAAGGGTGCTGTTTCAATGAAAAATGTGGGAAAATGCAATTCCTATTATTTAATCTAGGATTTTCTACAGTACTGTAGTTTTTCCTCAACGAAACAAATTATCATGTTCTTCATTTATTCTTTTCCTCCGCTGCGCCCTGTCTAATGTGTCTGATCTTGCAGTCCTTTCAGTTGCATATTTCTTCTTACTACGTCCATCCAATTTCCATAGGTTTTCCTTTCCTATTTCTTCCTTCTGGTCCCCACCTCATGATTTACTTTAGTATTATAATTGAAATATTAAACTCATTCGAAACTAAGTAACCTGTACAGGGTGTATAAGTGTCGTCCCTTTTACAGTCTTCAGGGACGATCTACAGGATCAAAAAATGTTCATACCATATAGGGTCAAAACTCCATAGTTTTCCCTGAAAAAATATTTCTTTCCTTATTTTATTTGCGTTATATTTCTTTTATTCTGTGTACAATTACGAAAACAATTACATTGGTAGGTATATCTAGCAAAGAGTTAATATTAGTTTAAATAAATATTTGTGTGTTCTATTACCTTTTCGTGAAATTAATTAATTATACATGCTTAAATTTTTTAATATTCTGGCGTGAGAGACGTGGCAACGCGTTCAGCAGGATTAATGTATTGTAGTTGACTACTTTGCGCAGACGTAGGCCTACAACTCAGCTGAGTTCAAGCTCCCTGTCCATAGCTCTACTGCCGAGCGGATGGCAGTTCAGTACAGGGTATTCAATAAAAAACTTACAATGTCATTTACAGTTCAGGAATATCTCGATAAGTTATTAATTTATGGAGAAAGTCGTCGTAATTCAAGTGCTGCAAGAAGGATGTACCGTCAACGTTTTCCTGGAAGAAGGTTACCTAATCGGCGAACTTTTGTAGCAGTTTCTCAACAAACTGGGAGTCTCTAACCCCGTTTCGAAAATCACACAACCAGAAATTTCTTAAAAAATAATACTCATTCACGGAAACGACAGAGAATAAAATTTTGCATTAGAAAATAAGTTCGTGTGATTTGTATAGTAAATCATAATTGTTAGTTTTTAGATGTACAATAAAAATGGAGCAAGATTGTTAATTAAAAGGGTAATTTACCATAATGTTCTATTAATGAGATTGAAAGCTTGTATTTGCTGCACGTTTTATGTAAACAACAGTATTGTCCTGGTCCGTCCCTGCTTTAGAACAGAGCATCTGTTCTGTACCGGTATGTCTGTACCCGCCTGAGCTGTACTGTGAACTTGTAAACCCCTTCGTCCCCATCCAGGAACGTTGCCTTAAGTCTAATATTATAAACTTTAATAATTAGTTAAATATTGCAATTAGAAAAAATTGTAACGACATTATTCTTCTTTTTGACATGAATAATCATCAGTTAAAATAATGACACTTACACTTCTTACACCCTGTATAATGTTAGGTTATATTCAGTATTCTTTAGATGACATATCAGTATTATTCACTAGAGGAAACAGTGCATCGTATAACAGTTCATCAGTTTCGATGAAATTCTGCTTGAATTCCTGAACCAGGGAGAAAATCGGGATTTGTACACCTTCGACATGACGAAACCTTGTATTGAACTTTTTAAACAAATTTATATTCACTAACAGGAGACTAATGATTCCAGTGAAATTAAAAAAAAAAAAAGTTCGTTGTAAACTTATTCTTGCTTCACATATAGATCTGGCCAATATCAAGCTCCGTAACAGAAAAGAAAACCCTCGTCAACCTTGTATCAAAGTGCGCAACTACAGTGCCAGAAAAATTAATAGCAACTCGGTTATTTTTACCTTCGATTTCAGTTATATCATGTTTTAATGTGACATGTGTTTAGAAAATAATACAATCCATATATTTTCTGAAAGCTTGTTTTATGTCCTTTCTAATGGTATGTAACAACTTCATTTCTGTCTGTTTACATGGCAGTCTGTGTAGCATTTGTGAATTCAAAGCACAAGATAAAAATTTTGCACTTCATGGATTAGTTTCTTATCTCGGCACTAGTACTTGGTGGGATAGCCTTTTGACCTCACAACTTCTTGATACCTTCTTGGCATGCACTCTACTAGTCGTTGGATAGTTTCCATGGGCATTGCATGCTACCAGATGCTCACAATGGTCTCAGTCAATTGCATTAGTGTTCAGGGCTTCCTTTCTCTTATTTTATTCTTCAAAATCATCCACAAATTTTAATAGGATTTACATCTGGTTAATTGCCAGGCCAAGACAGTGCTGTGACATATTCTTGCTCACGTAGGAACTCTTTGACCATTTTTGCACGATGGCAGGGTGCTGAATCGTCCTGAAAACTGAATGGTTGTCCTGCAAACAAATCCCTTACTGATGGTAACATGTTCTCTAAAATCTTCTTGTACTTCTCTCCATTGACGGTAGATTCCAGGACATCGATATTCCCAACTCCATTTTATGAGAAACACTCCCCAAAGCGTAACACTAGTAGGAAACTTCACAGTTTTACAGTACATGCTGGATTCAGTGTTTCACTTGCATTCCGAAACACTGTGCAACCCCATCACTTCCACCAATGTTGATTTTAGATTCGTCACTAAAGAGAACTTTACGTCATTGCACAGCTGGCCAGTGCTGATGTTCTTTAGCCTCTGTAAAAGCTTCATATGTTGTCTGGTGAGCATTGGTTTCTTCACTAGCTTCTTGGACATCAAATCAAATTTTCGCAATATTTTCCTTACAGTTCTAGAACAAATATTAACCCCAAAAGTTTCCTTTCAATTTTCCGTAAGCTCTTACGAGTTAGCAAATCTGTCTTCCAAACATAAACGACGTAAAGTATTATCGGATCTGGGTGAAGTTTTCAGTTTTCTGCCACATTTTCGCGCTCTACTACTCATAACAGCATCCCTCTCTCGAAACTTAGCCAACTATCTCCTAATTGTACTTTTATTCACCCCCACAACTTGAGCTATCGCACTATTAGTTTTGCCACATTCACTTAATGTCACTATCTGTGTAGCCTTTCTTGGTGTTATATCATATTTTTTACGCGTTTTTGAATTAGAATTTGTCAATCAAACTCTTTCAATCGCAAAAACACAACAGGTAATCACGAAAAATTCCTGTGAACATTCATAGGGATTATTAACAGACAAGAAGGAACAGAAGGTAGTCATTAGCAACTGTATGCACTACACAATCATCTGTGGACAATGAATAAAACTAGTAAAAGCATTTCGTGCCATTTACTGCCATCTGGCAGCACAATACACACTAACACATAAAATCCAAAATTTTGGCATTTTGCTTTCAATTAACAAACGGTACACAGATTGCCATATAAACAGCCATAAAAGAATTTGTTACATACCATTAGAAAGTAAATAAAACAAGCTTTCAGAAAATATATAAATTGTTTAACTTTTTAAACATCTGTCGCATTAAAACATGACATAACTTAATCTGGAGAAAAAATAACCGAGTTGCTATTAATTTTTCCGGCACTGTATGTCCCTTCACTGGTTACCCCCACTCTTTCACATCATTACTAAGCAAATTCTCTTCACACTTCAGAGAAAATAAATTAGTAATGTCAATATTGTGTGCTCTGTTCTAGGCTTAGGACCATTTGAACCTCTTGCTACTTTTGAGTAGTCTTGGATGAAGTTTTCTTCTTTGCGTATATAAGTTCCTGTTAGGTTTATATCTCTGGTCGTTATTTTCTCGCTTATTTCTTGTGGGCTGAGCAGATTTCTCTCCTGATTAATTTTTAAGGTCTATCGAACAAGTCTTCTTCATTGCTTTTGCGTTTCGCGACATTTGTAATCATTAGGGACGACACTTTGTCCCAGTTCGCCACAGGTTCACTGGTACTGGTGTATAGAGTACCTGTGTTCAGTAGTTGATAGAAGCAGTCCAGCTACAGCATGCGACTGTTTGCTGGTACAGATCGGCGGAACGAAAATGCAACGTTTCTACAGGTTACCACTGCCATCGCATATGGCTTGATTAGTTACATCTTTACAATATTGCTTACATTATATTTACAACATCGACGAGTTAGTCAAATTACACACAAGTATTTACAATCGAGTTTCGTACATTATTCTGATACAAACTGTAGTCCGTTACAATATATAACAATGTGAATTTTTAAGTGTGACAAAGAGAAATTCCTTCTGTTTTCACTAAAAATATGCTTGTACTGCGAGAAAGTTCGCTCAACATCGCACGATGTTATAGGCTACATAGGTGCATCTCAAAAAGATTAACAATAGTTGCACTGTTTACTTTTTCTAATAGCTATTTCTTAACAAATAGAAGAATTGATGAGCTTACGGGAGTGAATGATATTAGAGCATACCTAAGTAAACTAGAGAACACTGTTTTCACAGATCCCTTTAGAAGAAAGAAGAGTGAAGAAGGAAAACCTAGTATGGAAGAAGATGCAGGAACCAGTGAAGATGCTGTTTGGGGAGCTGAGGCACAGACTGAGAGAACAACCAGTGAGGGTAGGCTGAGGCGCGCAAGTGAAAACTCAACAAGGAGAAGCGATTGTGGATCAACCGGCAAAGTCAGCGCAAGTGAAGATCAATTTATAAGAATGCCACATGCCGTTGGTAGTCCGGGGTGCGCGAGAGGAAGTGCTACAATATGGAGGAACTGTGCGATACCGACCGATGGAGTAGGAGAAGGTGACGAACAGTTATTAAGAGGTAAATTGATAAATAGAAACTCTATCAGAAATAAAGTAGATTCAATCAAAACTATAGATACTGAACGAAATTACCTACTAAGAGATAGGCATCAGCAAAGACTAAATTTTCCTAAAATTAGAAACACTTATTATTAATTAAATTAGATAAGCAGACAGGTTTTGAAAAGAAGATAGAATTACGTCAAGGTTTTAAAATAATAAAAACTGAAAATAGAGAATTAAGGTAGTTATTAATGTATTCAGATAGCTATATTATTTAGTAAAGGTTCAGAAGATAATTTTGAGTTTATAAATTGCTTTACTAATATGTCTTAATTTCAATAATAATGCATTTATAATAAATTCAGTAGGCATTATAATAGTAATGAATTGATAATGAGTACATGCGACACAATAATGAAACTAAATTGAGGTTGATTATGTAAGCAACTTGTCAAGTTTGTTTTTAAGCAGGTATGCGGTAGTCTTCATTGAAGTTACGCAAACGTTTCTGCTGACAAGGAAATATTGTAAGAAATAAAGACAACCTACATATAGAATGTATCGAGTCAGCTAATTCAGGTTCATGACTTACAGTATGTCGACATCTGATCATCAAATTGGAATAATAAGTTATTATTAAAGTAAGACCTAAATAATTACAATTAAATTGTGAAAAGGAGCAGATAAAATAAGGTTTAATGTCTTAATGGTTATCACGATTGGTTTAAACATGCACTAAAACCAGACGTAAGTGCAAGTTTGAACCAATAAATTATTGAGATTTGCGATAAAATAATGAGTCTAGGAAATTGTATATTTAGTATGTAGAATTACATTTGTTTATAGATCTTTTGTTATATTATTAAGTTTTGTACTTGTGAACTATATCAATAAATCAATAATAGCTATTTCCAATGTCAACAAAAATTTATTTCCTGGTTCATTTGAGGACATCACTCCTACTTATCGTCCCACATCATCCGATGTCTCATGTATAGATACAAATGTTTTGTTACTAACTATAGCTGTTCCAATGGGTTCAGAGTTTTTTCGTATACAGACGATAAATAGGTTGTACGCATTGATGTTATACTAGGCAGTTTTCTAGACGTGTATTTTTCATAAACCGCTGAAAATGTAGATTACTGAGCTAGCGTATTGGACTATTCGCCGTTATCATCACCTCGCACAAATCATTATAAAACTCAAAGTTTTTAAACCGAGCAGATGAGAGAAATAACGGCAAACGTTCATTATGCTTTTTCGTTTCACAATGCTTTTGCAAATCTTTACGAACGTTCACCTTTAGTTCAGCGCCCTCCACACTAAAATACTCACTTCTAAACGCAGTTGCAATTGTACTCAATTTAGAGCTCTTGTCTGACTACATTGCATTATGTTTACACTACTGCACAGAGAGTCACGATCACAACCACCTTGCCATTAAGTGACAACGGCACCAGTAGTACTGTAGGTAAGCCACTACAATGCAAAACAAGCAGCATAGGTTCGAATCCTAAACAAACCAAACGTACTGTTGTCACGCCAGGAGAAGGCGGCTGAAGTACTTAACGGGGCGGAGGGGAAACAGTCGCGCATGCGCACCGCGCTGTTCACTGCAATATTCCTGTTCCACAAACATCTACTGCACGTGTCTATGAGTCTTTGCGACTTGTGAAATAATAGTGGGGTTTTACTGTAGTGTTCTATTAGTTTCAACAAGACAATTGTTTTCAGTATACCGCAAATCTTGTATTGCTTTAGTTATCCTTTGCTTTTCGTGTTAATAGTGTTGATAATAATATAGTTAATAGAATTTATGTTATTGTATATTGTTATTTAGGTTTATAGCAGTTTTTTGTTTATTGTAAATATGTCGACAAAGAGGAAACAAGGATTGACAATCTATAGCGAAGAAAGGAATATTATTAGAAGTGCAAAATAATTCTGTGATGAAGAAAAAGAACAACAGTGCCTTTGCATTCCTCTTACGAAACCTACAGCAAAGGTAGGAAAGTACTCTAATCTATCCACAAGAACAATACAGCGTATAAGGAATGAAATGAAAGGCTGCACAGAAGAAAGTGCGTTGTCGACACCTGAGGGAGAAAAAAAATGTAAACGTCCAGACTACCGAAACGCAAATGTAGATGACTTCGACGGGAGATTGACAAAAAAGATATAATTGAGAATTTTTATTTGAAAAAGAAAGAGAGCCACCGGCGTAGCTCAGGAGGTAGCGCGTTTGCCTGCTGATCTGCAGTTGTGCTCGGGAGTGAGTTCGATTCCCGTTTGCGCTGACTACCTGGTTGGGTTTTTTCCGAGGTTTTCCCAAGCGGAAGGCGAATGTCAGGTAATCTATGGCGAATCCTTGGATTCATTTCGCCAAATACCATCTCGCCATCATCAATTCAATCGACACTAGAGAAGCTAGTAGTTATTACAGTGTCGTTAAATAACAAGTAAAAAAAATAGTACCAAGCTGCAACAAACGTCCACCCTTTTACAAGAGAAAATTGATTTGAAATGAAAGACAACATTAAGACGAATACTGAAGAAAAAGGATTTCAGGTGGAAGAAGTGTGCAGCAAAAAAATCGAGGAAAACACAGTAAATTAGAATACGTGAAGATATCTACAGCAAATAAGAAAGCTTAGGAAAGTGGAAAAACCGATTTTGTATCTGGACGAAATGCGGATAGATAGGCCTACCAATTTAACGTTTCTCAAGTTCTGGCACGATAAAAATGTTACGGGAGTTTTGACTACCGTAAATGTGTCCAGAACACACATTGTTGTTCATCAGGATGGGGGCGGTGGGGCTAATGGCTTTGTTGAGAGATTCGAATTAATATACACGGCTGGAACATAAACAGACGATTATCATGGACAGATCATACTCCAGAAATATTGAAAAATGTGATAATGATAGTCATAGCGACAGCACCGAAGATGCGGAATCTTTTATGTTGACTCCGTTCCCGTGTAGCCAAGTAAGTGGACCGAAGTTTTCAGGTCAGAGTGTAGCGTAAAGTTCCCCCGTCCCGCCTATCTACTCCCCGCGCCAACTCGTAGCGCGAAGACAGTAAGTACGTTCGTTCTCCGGTGCAGCACACACTGGTTGCCTTTTCCTGTCACAGTGCAGTACCTTCGAACCCATGGCCTCTGTGACGTGAATATAGGCAAGCAACAACCAACCTAAAATCTATCCACGCTGGGACAAAGTGTCGTCCCTGGTAATCATATGACGGTGTACAGTTTACATCTTTTTCATGGTTGTGATTTCTTCTTGTATTTAAAAAGAATGTCACCTTCAACAGTTGTCACTATTTTGGCATTATACATTGTCACTATGTACCTCAATTTCTGTTCTTCTTTGTTCACGTACAAAATGAACGGTGCGACTGCTGTGGAGGAGTGAGTGTGTCGTAGCTTTGAGTAGAGTAATCAGTGCTGCGCGCGCACACAGAAAATACTAGTAGCACCCGAGCTATCACAGTAGGGGAGGGGAAAACGGTGGGGGTAGTTGTGATTGTTGTGATCGCGAAGCAGACATATTTGCGGAGTTTCAATATATACTAGTGGCTTGTGCAGCAAATACTGCTGCAAACTAAGTTCGTTAGACGTTCAAATAAACATTTTTCAGATTTATTTTCAATGAAGAATACTTGTCGTTTTGATAGTTATTTGCTTCCATAATAATGAAACATACTCCCTGTGAATGGATTTTTTTTTAGGCCAAATACTTTTTCTTGAACCTATCCAACTTCAGTTTTTGAGTTTCAACGCGAAAACGCAAGTATCAATGTCAGGACGATAGCAGTAGCTATTTCAGGTCATTGTGGATTGTAGGCAAAAGTTAAAAAAATGTTAGGTTTGCTAAGCTTTCGAACAATAGCATTTTCGTATAGCTGCTGCATGTAGAACTTGAAATGTAGAGCGTAAAATCATTTTATCCTACTAAGAGATCTTGCTGAAATTATCTGGAGACTACAACATTTTCTAGGCCTCTTATTCTATCAGTAAGTAATACTTTTTTATCTTTCCTTAGGAACTGTAATTTTTGCGCTCTCTCGAGCCAATACTGAAGACAATGACACATATCAATATCTACACTACACCGTCATTAAGTATATGAAAAAGACCCAACCCCACTGGGTTAATAAATATAAAAATATTTGATTTTTAATAACAATATTATTATCTTACTTAAGTTTTGTAGTTAAATCTAGCAGCCACTCAGTAAATTATAGAAATGAAGATCTAAATTAAGATATTCTCTACATTTACTTACATAACCTCAAAACGTTTCACTTTCATGTCATCAATATTATGTACAATTAATGAAAAATAGATGCATCATGATATTAACTATAATAATATTTAATTTCTAATGATAATAATGTCATCAAACCACCTCAAGTTTCGTAGATTTGAATATCCAATACACAGCTGTACTCAGAAAATTATTATATACTGCAGAATCAGTTTTTATAACAAATTGAATTGAGCTCTAAATATGTCGGCAATCCTGCAGGTCATGGCCTTCGTGTAATAGCCTATTGTTTATTGTAGTGTGTGTTTTGTTCTGAAATTCAATCAAGTCAGCCGTGATTCGATAAAATTAGTTCTCAAAACTGACAACAGATGGATTTTGGAAAATAGGAAAATTATGTAGGAAAATTGACATTTCACTGAAAACTACTACTTTTCCGAAAAACTTTGGGTTCCAAGCTTCAAAATGAGGGGCCATTTATTAAAATCCGTTCAGCCGTTTTCCCGTAATTTCCATTACCAGTTCAAATTATATATATAGATTTGCGGAACTTGATAACACCGATAGATCTGAAGTTGAACACAGGTTGGACAGGGTGTTGAAAATTTATTGTATAAATGAGGAAAAAATTGTAGTTTTCCAACCTTTCTGACTACTAGGGACAAATATAACTCAATCCAGGATCCAGGACAAAGGACACACCAATAAAATCCAGAACAATCCGGTTCTGAGTGATTTATAGCGGGGACAAAAATCTTCAGCTTAGAATCCTTTGGAGATGTATTCAAATCTGCATACGTCCATGAAGGTATATTTGTTGAAGTTTCTAGACTAAACTTACTTAGGCAAATCAGTCACTCGAAAGAAATGTGAATAGTGAACTATGGGATGTGAAATACTTACGAAGTATGAAGGTGCGATCATGGTAGAGGAGAAATTCATGTGACAGTAAGTAAGTATATAATGTTATCAAGAATTTATTTTACACACAAATGAATTATTGCAGTGTTTGTGGGTGAGAGCCACTAGGATCCAAGGAACTTATGTATTGTGATATAACATACAACTCAACACAGAAAAAGTCACAATATATTAATGAATAATAGACACACTGTGTCTATCGTTCTGAGTAAAACGGGGAGAATTTATTGAGCTTATGCATCAACATGGCCATAAATCAAGTAACAATACGACAAATTATAGAATATTGTCACTAAAAAATTTGAATAATGAAAGCAATTGAAAGAAGCTTGCATGAATGATATCGCAAGGCCATTTACTGGCCACACGAGAGGGAAAATGACATAACGAATAACATCATTGTGGATATCGTGGGTTCGATTTTCTTCACTCATTGTGATGAAAAAATTATTGTTATTAAAAAGCAATGAGACTTAGTATTTCCGAAAAGTTTATTCTTATATTTTTCATGCTTTTAAAGGGAATTTTTTGTGCGTAGCAAGTTGCGAAACAAAACATTTGGTTATCGATAAAAATTTGGAATAAAATCTGTAATATAGTTAGTTTTAAATTAAATTTTAATATAGCCTACAGTATATTTAACGACGCTCGCAACTGCAGAGGTTACATCAGCGTCGCAGGTGTGCCGGAATTTTGTCGCGCAGGACTTCTTTTACATGCCAGTAAATATACTGATATGAGCCTGTCGCATTTAAACACACTTAAATGCCATCGACCTGGGCCAGGATCGAACCCTCAACCTCGAGCACAGAACGCCAGCGCTATACCGACTACACTACCCGGGCCGACATTCAAGTTGAAATGGGATACTGTTATTTATGAATCAGTACGACAAATCTTGCATACATTTACTTAAATATATGAAAGTTCCATACGTAAATAATATATTTTATTTCATTAATTCTTATATACAGAGTGAAATGTAAGTAATTTCAGGGGGTTATTATTATTATTATTTTTTTTAGATATTTCATACAAAAAAGTTTAATACGATTTTTCTCGGTTCTTTTTCCTTTTCGAGATACAATTTTTTTAATATGAAAGTTTCTTAGCATGTTTTTGTGAAAGGGATTGATTTAATTCCCAATATTCCCAGTCAATTTAAGAGGGCAGTGTATTATGACAATAAATTATTGAAAGAATTTTAGTTTTGTCCTTTAAATGTGTAGAAATTCGATGTGAACAAAATGTAACATTGTAAACTTCCTTGTAGAACGAAAAGTTACATTTATTAAGATCAAATTTCTGCACATTTAAAGGACAAAACTAAAATTCTTTCAATCATTTATTATCATAATACACTGGTCTGTTAAATTCACTGAGCATATTGGGAATTAAATCAACGGCTTTCCTAAAACAATCTATGATATGAAATGTTTCATATAAAACAATTTTTATCTCGAAAAGGAACCAAAACGAAGAAAATTGTATTAAACCTTCTTGTTTAAAATATCTCTCTACATACTCTTTCAACACAATCACTGTTGAACTATTAAGTTAAGTACTTACATTAAATAAATAACAACTTTACTGTGTTAATATTTTAACTAAGGTGTTATTTTACCCGACTGAATAGTTTCGATCTTATATCAAGCATCTTCTGTATTATAGTGATTTCCGTGCTGTCTTCTAGTCAATCAGATAGCCTATCACCATAATTTAAATATGAACTTAGTTGATGTCGCTACTTATTTAATATAAGTGACTTAATAGTTCAAAAGTGATGTTAGTTAAGTTGTTAAATAATTGTAATTGAAACTATATACTTTGCTGTTACCTAGATGCAGACCTCAAGATGGTTCACTAATGATTTTTCAACACTCGTTGACTTCACTCCGTATCTGTGCTTAAGATGTTACCAATGGCAAACGTCAGGACGTTAGGAAGTTATGTTATACTTACTTACTTACTGGCTTTTAAGGAGCCCGCCATCGGTCCCTATCCAGTGCAAGATTAATCCATTCTCTATCATCATATCCCACCTCCCTCAAAATACATTTTAATATTATCTTCCCATCTACGTCTCGGCCTCCCCAAGGGTTTTTTTCCCTCCGGCCTCCCAACTAACACTCTTTATGCATTTCTGGATTCACCCATACATGCTACATGCCCTGCCCATCTCAAACGTCTGGATTTAATGTTCCTAATTATGTCAGGTGAAGAATACAATGCGTGCAGTTCTGTGTTGTGTATCTCTCTCCATTCTCCTGTAACGTCATCCCTCGTAGCCCCAAATATTTTCCTAAGCACCTTATTCTCAAAAACCCTTAACCTATGTTCCTCTCCCAAAGTGAGAGTCCAAATTTCACAACCATACAGAACAACCGGTAATATAACTGTTTTATGAATTCAAACTTTCAGATTTTTTGACAATAGACTGGATGATAAAAGCAATAATAATAATAATAATAATAATAATAATAATAATAATAATAATAATAATAATAATAATAATAATAATGCCTTTATTTAACCTGGCAGACTAAAGGCCTTCTCTTACACTCAGTCAGGATCAAAACTTGCTTACATAGATGAACATACAACCGAATCGGATATAAGGAATTACATAAGGTAGGATTTACATATTGAGATTAAAGTTAAATAAGTATATCTATACTAATAATAAATCTGTAGCCGAAATGTTTCTGGTAATTTTCGATTTTCCAAAAATAATTGGTCCTAACATATATAATTAACCAGCCTGAAACCGAAAATCGCTTTTTTGAAATTTTTGTTTGTATGTCTGTCTGTCTGGATGTTTGTTACCTTTTCACGCGATAATGGCTAAACGGATTTCGATGAAAATTGGAATATAAATTAAGTTCGTCGTAACTTAGATTATAGGCTATATGGCATTCAAAATACATTATTTAAAAGGGGGGTTATAAGGGGGCCTGAATTAAATAAATCGAAATATCTCGCTATTGATTTTCATGAAAAATGTTACATAATAAAATTTGCTTTCAAAATCATTTCCGATAAGTTTTATTCTTTGAAAAATTTTAATAGGACTGATATTTAATGAGATAAATGAGTTTTAAAATTAAAATAACTGCCATCTAAGGCCGTGTAATGAATTAAAAAACAAATGACTTCGTCTATAACGGGCCTTGGACAGCAACAATCGAAAGCTATGAAAGATAGCCTACAGATAATGTTTCTGCGTTTCTATGAAGTAATATCGGAAGCTAAATTAACCGATTTGTATAATTAATTATTATTTCATCATTGGAAAGTGTAGTTTCTCTAGATGAACATAAAGCTATAATGTTATTACAGTAATTTCTGAGTGAATCGACGACAGGTAAGATTAAAATAGCTTCTTATGCACAGAAAACTTGATAGGCTATTCTGTACATTCGTTTCCTGTATTTCCTAAACTAATTTTTATGACCAAATGAGTGGTCTCTGGATCAAAATGATCGCATTTTAATTTTTTAATTAAATTTAAATTAAGTAACATAATAAACGATTTATCCTTCTATCAAACACGAATGTTCCCTGGATCAAATGTCCTATTTTAATTATATAATTACTTTATATTTATTTCTAACGGGTGCAGCGGAGCGCACGGGTACGGCTAGTACGTAATAAAATAAAGATAAACATAGTGGAATGCATATTAAAGTTGCTAGAATCAAATACGAATCATATAAAATTAGAAGCTGATAATTCAATAAAATGTATGTACACAATAAAAATACAAATAAACACATTGGAATACATATTAGTACTAAATTATAAGTAAGTATGATTCACATAATGAAGTCAGAAATCGACAACTGAATAAAATGTACACGATAAAAATAGTAAAAAAACAACACAGTGGGATACACATTGGTGTTGTGAGATAAATAAACACGATTTACATGATAAAGTCACAAGCAGACATTTGAATAAAGAATTCACAAAAAATAAACATGGCGGTAAACATATGACAATTAAATGAGAAGAAAATACTTTTTACATAATAACATTTTAAAGACAATTGAATAAAGTAGTCCACACCTTGAAGTAACTGTTAGCGCCTTTGACCGCGAAACCAGGTGGACCGGGTTCGATTCCCGGTCGGGGCAAGTTACCTGGTTGAAGTTTTTCCTAAGTTTTACCTCAACCCAATGTCAGTAAATGATGGGTAACTTTCGGTGCTGGACCCCGGACTCATTTCACCGGAATTATCACCTTCACCTCATTCAGACGCTAAATAACCTAAGATGTTGATAAAGCGTCGTAAAATAACTTACCAAAATAAATTGAATTAAGTATACACAATAAAAATAAGAAGCAAGAAATGAATGTAAACTCTGTGGAATACATAGACTATATTTGCAACGCATTAGGCCTGGCAACTCATCATAAGATATTCTTGTAATTTACACTTAAAAGAAATCAATGTTCTGCAGATCTTGACTTCAAGCGGCAGAGAATTCCAGTGACGAGAAGTAGTAACAGTGAAAAATGAAGAATTTAAAGGATTTGCCTTGTTGATTTAGATTTGTACAGATTTATTCCCAAGTCTTTGTGTATGGGACTCTAGACAAGTAGTCGTAAGCAAAAAAAAGACTTCAAGAGGTTGCACTCTTTCAGATTTAATAACAATCCTCATACATAGCCAACGCTATTACTTGATCTTCCTGAAGAGAGGTGCAGCAGATCTGCTGACGTAGTGAATTGCGATCTCTTTCAGATTTAATAATAATCCTCATACATAGCCAACGCCATTACTTGATCTTCCTTGAGGGAGGTGCAGCAGATCTGCTGACGTAGTGAATTGCGATCTCTTTCAGATTTAATAACAATCCTCATACATAGCCAACGCTATTACTTGATCTTCCTGAAGAGAGGTGCAGCAGATCTGCTGACGTAGTGAATTGCGATCTCTTTCAGATTTAATAACAATCCTCATACATAGCCAACGCTATTACTTGATCTTCCTGAAGAGAGGTGCAGCAGATCTGCTGACGTAGTGAATTGCGATCTCTTTCAGATTTAATAACAATCCTCATACATAGCCAACGCTATTACTTGATCTTCCTCGAGGGAGGTGCAGCAGATCTGCTGACGTAGTGAATTGCGATCTCTTTCAGATTTAATAACAATCCTCATACATAGCCAACGCTATTACTTGATCTTCCTGAAGAGAGGTGCAGCAGATCTGCTGACGTAGTGAATTGCGATCTCTTTCAGATTTAATAATAATCCTCATACATAGCCAACGCTATTACTTGATCTTCCTCAAGAGAAGTGCAGCAGATCTGCTGACGTAGTGAATTGCGATCTCTTTCAGATTTAATAATAATCCTCATACATAGCCAACGCTATTACTTGATCTTCCTCAAGAGAGGTGCAGCAGATCTGCTGACGTAGTGAATTGCGATCTCTTTCAGATTTAATAATAATCCTCATACATAGCCAACGCTATTACTTGATCTTCCTGAAGAGAGGTGCAGCAGATCTGCTGACGTAGTGAATTGCGATCTCTTTCAGATTTAATAATAATCCTCATACATAGCCAACGCTATTACTTGATCTTCCTCAAGAGAGGTGCAGCAGATCTGCTGACGTAGTGAATTGCCAGCTCGGCAAGAAAAACAATTAAACTCATTAATAATCCAAGTGACAGGAAAATGAATGGCGAGTTGATTTCACTCAAAGATAAGGGACTATATTCTTGGCTCAAATCCATTGAATTTCGGACGCAGGTTTGATGCCCCATAGGATCTGTGATGTCCCTCATGAGCTTCCTTGGAATCCCTGCCTGCACTAAACGCCCCAAAACTTGATTCCACCTCCAGAAAAAGTATCGACTGCCCGTAACCACCATTTGGACGTGCATTTGGACCGCTTCACCGCTGAACTTGTGGTACGCAGGAGGCTGTTCTGTTCTGCACAGCTTCTTGGAGTAGTAATTGAAGAAATCTTCATTGATCAGAACTGCCAAATGTTCAGTGTGAAATGCGACGTTTAGAGCATCAAAGGGACTCTGAGTAAAGTACGATTTGTCTTCTATGTCATAGCTAGAGACATATACCAGATAAGTGTCCAAATCATCGAATAACAATGTATAGTTCTCCTCCAGAACTTCTTGAATTGTGTCAATCTGATGCTGTTTTCCAGGATCCACCATATAACTGATCATAAACGCTTGGAAAACTGTGTTGATACAGATGGAGTACAGGATCCAGGACAAGAAGAACATCCTGAGAGGTGCGCACTGGGGCATTTTGTCAATTGCTATGCCTAGGAACGAACACCAAGTGTTCAGCAAACAGTGCACTGTTCCATCGTAGCTGTTGGGATCTTTTACGGACATCCAAGCTGTTAGGAGTCGCAAAATAATAGAACTAAACGCTATAGAGCCCAACAGAGAAAGCCAAACGAGTGGAGTGAACACCCTGATCAAAGTTGCCCAACGAGGATACATTCCTGCCATAGGAACAAAGAATTTATAATAGCGGGTGAAATAAGATGATGTAAATTCATGATCACTCAAAGTTTTTAGTTCAGCCATTTTGTTTGATATTATGTATGCTGATTTCTCATCGCAGTCTCTGTTCGAAACTCTTAATTCCTTTGTAATAATTTCATGCAATTTCACGTCTAATCCTTCTTTTGCCTTCCATCCTGAATCCTCTAATTTTATTACCACAAATGGATCGGTAATTGATGGTAGTACTCCGGAACAACAACCCGTTAAATTTTGTTCGATGTCTTCCTTGTCGAATTCTGTATTTTCAGAGAAAGTTCCTCCATTTTCATCTTGGAACCAGGTACCAAATAATATTGGTTCCGGATAGTTAGTACAAAAGCTGTTTGGATAGAAAATGTTGACAGATTTACCATCTGGTGCACGTAAAATCACTGCTGAATCGTAATATTTTTTGTTAAAAAGTAGTCTGAATATTCTGCTTGCAACTTCTTGCGTCCCAGAGCTTCCCATTACAACCACAATGAAGTGTCCGCGAGTGTTTTGTAATGTGGCGAAAATCTGGAATCCTATCAGCCCTTCCATGTCGTCTTCTAGCCTTGCCAGATCATTGTTCTCATAGTTAACTGTGAAGACGTAATTCTGGTACACTTCATATCTCCATGAGGTTGAATTGCTTGTGATGGGTGATATCAGTAAAGACCAGCGTCCCAACTCGTGCAGAGTGCGAAGTAGGTCTCCCAAACCATAAATCCAGTCGAAATAGAAAGTCAGATTTAAAATTTGTGCAAATGTGCGTAATAAAAATGTTAACGAGCATCGTATAATATCGAGGGAAGTCATATTGGCTTTGCAAACGGAATTCTCAGCAATGGCGACCGTTTTTGTTTGGAAAAAGTTAAAATCTGGTATTTCTGCATCTTGCAGTTCATAATTGGTCACATTTGTAATCGGCACAAAGATGGCAACAGGCTTGTCATTGGTAAACATCCGTTCGCTGACTGACACCACGGCGTGGAACAGATCTTGTTCATTTTCGTACAATCTGATATTGGCCGATACATCTTGCAGAATCCACAAGTATATCTGGAATCAAGATTGTAAATTGTCAGTTAAAGTTCGAGATTCAGATTCTTGTTCTGCAGATATTCCCTCAACCCTGTTTATTTATCTACAGTCAGTTTATTTACTGTTTATATTTTCCGAACATGTTCTGACTGAAAGTGCCTCTAGGTTCCTTGAAGGAATCTTGAACGATACATTATTAACATTTGAAGAGTCCACTGCAAGAATCATGGATGTCACTTTCTTGTCGAAAATGAACCAAGACTGTCAATGCATAGCTTAAGACATATGAAGGGTACACGGGAAAAACGAACAATGTCACATTTCCATTAAAGGTGAGATAGTGATCTATTTCAGTATATTAGTGTAAAATTTATTGATGTTTCTACTTGAAATGAAGGAAATGATGAGTGTATCCGTGGATTTAATTCTTCTTTACTACTTTAGGTAAAAATAACACTAAAGTTTGTAGTAATACAGTGAATTAAATAATATCACCCTTAACAGCATTCTGACATTGTTCGTTTTTCCCGTGTACCCTTCATATAGAATGTACATGCAGAGTTATATGGCATTAACACTGATAGTCATTGTCCAGTAATGATCGGAAAATCACAGTTAAGCTTTGAGCGCTAAGCATTTCAAACTTTCAATTGCTTCTCCTGCAAAATGTATTCCAAATGACATCCATCATTCTTGCAGTGGACTCTTCATTTGGTTTATTACTAGCATGTCTCCAGAAATGAATATCGGATCAAGAGTAAAATATGACCTCAGAAAATGTACAAACTTACCAGTAGATACGCCGTCAATGTCTGGCTGTCAACTATGGATCTGTACACTGGAAAAAAATGCATTAATTAGCTGACTGAAGAATAAAAATCCCTGCACTAGTTCAAAATTTTCACTCTCCTGATTTCAGGAGAATATAAATTATTGTAATTCAGTTGCAATAATAATTATTATAATAATACAGTAAAAGTAATAATATTAACAATTTTATTAGTATTACTATTATTATTTTTATTATTATTATTAATATGTATTATAGATACCTTTTGAAAAATTATTGTTCAAACATATCTAAGTTACCAGTGTTAATCTCAATACGTTAGAAATACAAAGATAATTGTTTAAAAGTACAGTATCACTTATAAAGTAAGATACAATTATTTATATATTTACGTAAATATAGTAACTGTTTAACATACGTTGGTAAAAATCAATTTAGGAAACTACTTTGAAACAAACTTTAAATTATTTTACAGTAACATTGATTATGAGTATTGTATTTAAGAACAGAAATATTTTAAGGAGTTACGCACACCTTCAACCATTAAAATTTTATGCAATACAATCGAAAAAAAATATGCTTGCATGAAAATTTCTTGAAATTGTGACTTTTCAAAATTTTCGTTTTGCGATTTGTACCAAACATATCTTAAAAAATTACTACCAAGGAGTTGAATATATTTAGTAGTTCTCTCCTGCGTTAAAGATAACATTCATATTGATAAGGCATATCTCAATGACTGAAATGATACTGCAGAAAAGAGGAAAAAATTCGGATAGATAAATGTTTGAGGAATTTATTTTTTCTTTTTTTGTTTCATAATTACTGTTTAGTTTAGTTTATTCACACCAATGAGCATGTATTGTACATGCTGTAAGATTTATCAACAGTAATCTCACTAGACGTTTTGATTTATCTAGAGAAAATCAAAACTCGAGTGGGATTTAATTGACTATTACACGATTAGAAGAAAGTATATAAAGATTAGAAGAAATAAAGTACTCCAATACAATAAAATATTAATTGACTTACGAAAATACAACTGTCTTCAAATGTATTATTGTACCATCTCAACATTACAAATATTACGCTAGATGCATGCTAGATGGCAGTAGTGTCTTTATACAGACACTGTACTGATTACTATTCAATAAATCTTAATATTAAACAATCCCTGATACGTGACTATCCATAATATCATATAGCAGAAGTTATTTTTATCCTCTCAGAGCAGAAGCTATAACATAACCTAACTAATATACACAAGTGTTAGAAAAGTTTTAATTAACGACGATGACATAAAAAATAAACATGAATAATTTTAAAAGGAATAATTATTGAATGTACAATTTTCAAATTTGAATGTGGTTGGTGGTTCAATTGATGTTATATTGGACGTGTGCGTAATAGAAGTGGAAGTCGTTGATTTAGGCCTACATGGTGTATTCAACTTATTCAGAATTTCCGAATGAATAATTTTAAAAGGAATAATTATTGAATGTACAATTTTCAAATTTGAATGTGGTTGGTGGTTCAATTGATGTTATATTGGACGTGTGCGTAATAGAAGTGGAAGTCGTTGATTTAGGCCTACATGGTGTATTCAACTTATTCAGAATTTCCGAATGAATAATTTTAAAAGGAATAATTATTGAATGTACAATTTTCAAATTTGAATGTGGTTGGTGGTTCAATTGATGTTATATTGGACGTGTGCGTAATAGAAGTGGAACTCGTTGATTTAGGCCTACGTGGTGTATTCAACTTACTCAGGATTTCCGAATGGTGCTCTTCATTTATTTGTAAATCGGATTTCAGAAGATGCATAGGTATGATCAGTGATTTTTATTAATTCTTGTTCTTGAATGCCAATGCGAGTCATATTGGAAACTGATGTGCATCGACTGGAGTGGTTTGTAATTTTATATATATTTTTGACGTCCAGATCAGCGCAGTTTCAAGTGTTGGCAAACAAAGAAACAAATGCTAGGGACGCGGTAAAATTAAACAAATGCTAGGGACGCAATAAAATTAAACAAATGCTAGGGACGCGATAAAATTGTGCGATAAGCAGCCATGATTGGTTGAAATACGTCCTTTCGTACCGTTTTATTGGTCAAAAGTAGTGTGACGTAGTAAGAGTGTAATAGTCAATATAAAATTATGACTGGACATTAAGTTATTTTGTATGTAGTCACTACAACGTAAACGCTCTTTTTCATTAATAATTGTATAATCCTATAACTAAAATGTCTTATATTATTAATATTTATAATTTCTAGAGATAATTTATTATAAAACTTGATTCCCATAGGCTAATGACTGTTTAGACTTTCTTTATAATCTAGAGTAAGTGAGGGTATTGACGCCATGCAAGTTACAACGTCGTCTAATATTTTATAAATAGTTACGTGAAAATCTACATTGGCAGCCCTAGTCAGAGAAGTGTGGGGTTTAGAGAAACCTTTCTTAAACATCTGGAACCAACAATGAAACGGATTTCTGTCTTTAGTGTTAGTTTAATAACCTTTAAGTGGAGAAGTTCGCGCTTGAAGTGATCGTTTCGATAATTGAATTTGTAACATCCTAGTGAATTATGAAAAGTTATGAGAAATTCATGTATATAATATGTTCTTAAGTTTAGTGGAGTGGTTTGTTTTAAAATTGATAACAATAATATTATTATGGTAATTATTCATTTAAAACAGAATTTTTGACAGGTAATAACGACATCTCGCATCGTTACCTTAAATTAACAAAAAAAAAAAAAAAAAAAAAAAATACACTTTTTTTTTTTAGCTCTTGAAGGTGTATGTAATCCCTTATGTTACGGACGAGATACTGATTTTCATCTTACTATTGAGGGATCTTGTGGCCTTTTGTGTCCAGATAGGCGAATTATCAATCCACATCAACTGGTTACGCCAAGCCTCGCTGAGTATCCTTGTTTCGAAGCAGTCAACCACGTTCGACCCTTTACTATCCCTTTCCACGTATCGGCAGTTGGTGTTCCTGAAATAGTGTGAAATGATAATGGAATGGATATCTATTTTTTTTTATTTTATTGGGTTATTTTGCGACGCTGTATCAACATCTAGGTTATTTAGCGTCTGAATGATATGAAGGTGATAATGCCGGTGAAATGAGTCCGGGGTCCAGCACCGAAAGTTACCCAGCATTTGCTCATACTGGATTGAGGGAAAACCCCGGAAAAAACCTCAACCAGGTAACTTGCCCCGACCGGGAATCGAACCAGGGCCACCTGGTTTCGCGGCCAGACGCGCTGACCGTTACTCCACAGGTGTGGACGGAATGTATATCTAACGGAACGACTGTGATATCTGACAGCTTCGAGAAAACCACCAACTGCGACCTTGTCCGCCACAAATGTCACTATGGGCCATTGCCTGACCGGGTCTAGAACTCGGATCCCCTGTCTGTCAGCCTGGTGGCGTAGATCACTTAGCCACCCCAGTCTTTACCAGGAAATATTGAATTCCAACGTAATTAACTTAATTAAGTCCCTTTTCCAGTTAAATATTTATCAAGAAGGACAAAATCTAATTGGAATTTTCTGGTCTCTAATGGGGTCAGAAACGCTGATAGAACTGAAATGAATTTCAGTGAAGTCCGGACTACTTAGTCAAGTCCACTCTCCTCATCTCCACGCTTGGGCCCTCTGGCATTTTTTAAGATGCGAGTGAGAGAGTGGTGTGCGAAAGCAACTTACTCAGGATTTCCGAATGGTGCTCTTCATTTATTTGTAAATCGGATTTCAGAAGATGCATAGGTATGATCAGTGATTTTTATCAATTCTTGTTCTTGAATGCCAATGCGAGTCATATTTGAAACTGATGTGCATCGACTGGAGTGGTTTATAATTTTATATATATTTTTGACGTCCAGATCAGCGCAGTTTCAAATGTTGGCAAACAAAGAAACAAATGCTAGGGACGCGATAAAATTAAACAAATGCTAGGGACGCGATAAAATTAAACAAATGCTAGGGACGCGATAAAATTAAACAAATGCTAGGGACGCGATAAAATTAAACAAACGCTAGAGACGCGATAAAATTAAACAAATGCTAGGGACGAGATAAAATTAAACAAATGCTAGGGACGCGATAAAATTAAACAAATGCTAGGGACGCGATAAAATTAAACAAATGCTAGGGACGCGATAAAATTAAACAAATGCTAGGGACGCAATAAAATTAAACAAATGCTAGGGACGCGATAAAATTGTGCGATAAGCAGCCATGATTGGTTGAAATACGTCCTTTCGTACCGTTTTATTGGTCAAAAGTAGTGTGACGTAGTAAGAGTGTAATAGTCAATATAAAATTATGACTGGACATTAAGTTATTTTGTATGTAGTCACTACAACGTAAACGCTCTTTTTCATTAATAATTGTATAATCCTATAACTAAAATGTCTTATATTATTAATATTTATAATTTCTAGAGATAATTTATTATAAAACTTGATTCCCATAGGCTAATGACTGTTTAGACTTTCTTTATAATCTAGAGTAAGTGAGGGTATTGACGCCATGCAAGTTACAACGTCGTCTAATATTTTATAAATAGTTACGTGAAAATATACATTGGCAGCCCTAGTCAGAGAAGTGTGGGGTTTAGAGAAACCTTTCTTAAACATCTGGAACCAACAATGAAACGGATTTCTGTCTTTAGTGTTAGTTTAATAACCTTTAAGTGGAGAAGTTCGCGCTTGAAGTGATCGTTTCGATAATTGAATTTGTAACATCCTAGTGAATTATGAAAAGTTATGAGAAATTCATGTATATAATATGTTCTTAAGTTTAGTGGAGTGGTTTGTTTTAAAATTGATAACAATAATATTATTATGGTAATTATTCATTTAAAACAGAATTTTTGACAGGTAATAACGACATCTCGCATCGTTACCTTAAATTAACAAAAAAAAAAAAATAGAAAAATACACTTTTTTTTTAGCTCTTGAAGGTGTATGTAATCCCTTATGTTACGGACGAGATACTGATTTTCATCTTACTATTGAGGGATCTTGTGGCCTTTTGTGTAAACCGTCCAGATAGGCGAATTACCAATCCACATCAACTGGTTACGCCAAGCCTCGCTGAGTATCCTTGTTTCGAAGCAGTCAACCACGTTCGACCCTTTACTATCCCTTTCCACGTATCGGCAGTTGGTGTTCCTGAAATAGTGTGAAATGATAATGGAATGGATATCTATTTTTTTTTATTTTATTGGGTTATTTTACGACGCTGTATCAACATCTAGGTTATTTAGCGTCTGAATGATATGAAGGTGATAATGCCGGTGAAATGAGTCCGGGGTCCAGCACCGAAAGTTACCCAGCATTTGCTCATACTGGATTGAGGGAAAACCCCGGAAAAAACCTCAACCAGGTAACTTGCCCCGACCGGGATTCGAACCCGGGCCACCTGGTTTCGCGGCCAGACGCGCTGACCGTTACTCCACAGGTGTGGACGGAATGGATATCTAACGGAACGACTCTGATATCTGACAGCTTCGAGAAAACCACCAACTGCGACCTTGTCCGCCACAAATGTCACTATGGGCCATTGCCTGACCGGGTCTAGAACTCGGATCCCCTGTCTGTCAGCCTGGTGGCGTAGATCACTTAGCCACCCCAGTCTTTACCACGAAATATTGAATTTCAACGTAATTAACTTAATTAAGTCCCTTTTCCAGTTAAATATTTATCAAGAAGGACATAATCTAATTGGAATTTTCTGGTCTCTAATGGGGTCAGAAACGCTGATAGAACTGAAATGAATTTCGGTGAAGTCCGGACTACTTAGTCAAGTCCACTCTCCTCACCTCCACGCTTGGGCCCTCTGGCATTTTTTAAGATGCGAGTGAGAGAGTGGTGTGCGGAAAGCAACGGGAAGATACCTCATTTATCTTTCTCAAGAAACACAGCAAACATGCATGGTGAGTTTTTAAATAGTAAAAGATTTCGGACGTAAATTGGTTGGGTGACTGGCTAAGAAAGAACTGAACTACTGAAGGATACACTTGAAGCAGTGGTTAACGGGAGAAATGTTCAGGGCAGAAGAAGATATCAGATGTTAAACAACATTAGGATCTATGGATCATATGCGGAGACTAAGAGGAAGTCAAAGAATATGGAAGACTGGAGAATGCTGGGTTTGCAGTGTAAAACCTGCACTTGGACAGAACACTATGAAACAGGCCTGCTTATATCGTTCAGCAAATGGTGGTAGTAGTAGTAGTGGCCCGGGTTCGATCCCCGGTCGGGACAAGTCATCTGGTTGTGGTTTTCCATTAACCCAATATGAGGAAATGCTGGATAACTTTCGGTGCTGGACCCCGGATTCATTTCGCCGGCATTATCACCTTCATTTCATTCAGACGCTAAATAACTTGAGATGTTGACAAAGCGTCATAAAATAACCTACTAAAAATATATATATATATGGTCCTGGCAATTTATGACAGCAGATAGAGTTTAGCAAAATGAGACTAGGGAATCGCCGTGTATCACGTTACAGTGGAAAATATTTCGTAAAACCACCAGGCTGTAAGGTCAATGGGATTCGAACTCAATTTCAGATCCGGAGATCTGATCTTCACTACTGACCTGCGCTAGTGCCCCAAAGGGCTATAACTCTAGAATATCTTTCATAGATTTAAGGTAACAAACCATGCCCTTAATGTGAGATTTTCATAGGTGATATCACAATTTTTCATATCTTGTGGAGTTCACTAGCTTGTTGACAATAGCTGTAGAAATTATGATTAGTGAAACAGCAAAATTAAACAAATTTTTGAGATTATGACATTTCATTCTGAAATAGATACTTTCATTTACTTAATTATTGAAAACTTGAAAACTTTTGTGATATGTGAATAAGATTATTTCACGAATATATTAATATAATGCAACGAGCCTATAATGGTAGTAATTAAGACGCTCGTATGAAAATTATAGACAAGTTTCATACGACGTTTTATGTTCGACCATATTTCTAACTTGAAATTATTCATAAGTATTCATATTATTCTTATCTGACTGGAGAGCGGAAGTGACCTTGTGCAATATCTCGTAAATTGTGAGATTTGCGCAGACGTGAAAGTATTGATTTCTTTCGAGGAACGAATGTCATTGACCTTGATATAATCTAGAGAGTAAAATGAACATTAATCTTGATATAACCTGGAATTTATTTAGACATTGAAAAACGAGATGACAAATTAAATTTATTTGAATATTATTTACAATTAACGCTAATTATTATAGTAACAGAACTTAACCTTCTACGACAGTATTGGATTTCCAGCCTCCGTGACGTTTCGCTAGTTGTCTTTCGATTGCATATCCGAGAATAATCGATACTTGCGCTTTCATATTGCTACAATGGTGCTTTCTGATTGGTGGAAAACCTGAACTTTAATGAATAGGTGTACTTTAATGAGGTCCATTAAATGGCTGCTACCAGGTGTATAATTACTACATTTCGGAATGGTCGAGCATAAAATAATTTGTAACATAGGCTACAGGAACAGATTATATTATAAACTAGCCGTACCCGTGCGCTCCGCTGCACCCGTTAGAAATAAATATAAAGTAATTACATAATTAAAATAAGACATTTGATCCAGGGAACATTCGTGTTTGATAGACGGATAAATCGTTTAATATGTTAATTTAAATTGTATTTGCATAATTAAAATGCGATCATTTTGATCCAGAGACACTCATTTGGTCATAAAAATTATTTTAGGAAATACAGGAAACGAATGTACAGAATAGCCTATCAAGTTTTCTGTGTATAAGAAGCTATTTTAATCTTACTTGTCCTGCATTCACTAAGAAGTTACTGTAATAACATTATAGCATTATGTCCATCCAGAGAAACTACACTTTCCAATGGTGAATTAATAATTAATTATACAAATCGGTTAATTTAGCTTCTGATATTACTTCATACAAACACAGAAACATTCTCTGTAGGCTATCATTCATAGCTTTCGATTGTTGCTGTCCAAGGCCCCTTATAGACGAAGTCTTTTGTTTTTTAATTCATTACACGGCCTTAGATGGCAGTTATTTTAATTTTAAGACTCATTTATCTCATTAAATATCAGTCCTATCAAAATTTTTCAATCAATAACACTTATCGCAAATCATTTTTAAAGAAACGTTTGTTATGTAATATTTTTCACAAAAATCAATAATAAGCGAGATATTTCGATTTATTTAATTCAGGCGCCCTTATAACCCCCCTTTTAAATAATGTATTTTGAATGCCATATAGCCTAAAATCTAAGTTACAACGAACTTAATTTATATTCTAATTTTCATTGATATCCGTTCAGCCATTATCGCGTGAAAAGGTAACAAACATACAGACAGACAGACAGACAGACATACAAACACATATTTCAAAAAAGCGATTTTCGGTTTCAGGGTGGTTAATTGTATATGTTAGGACCAATTATTTTTGGAAAATCGAAAATTACCAGAAACATTTCGGCTACAGATTTATTATTGGTATAGATTAAGACATTTCTTAGTACGGCCCACTCTGTTGCGAAGGAAACAAAAGTTTTAATATGAGTTGAAATTCGAGGACCGCGGTTAAGGTATATACCAGAGTGCTGCATTGGAGTTAAATCGCTCGCTTGAACTCGGTCGAATGTCGCACCCTCGAGTGAGATAAGATCGGTCGTGATACGCTCGTAATAAATAGAAGCACAGTACAAGGTCATCTCACCGACATGTCTTATCTTGTATGGAAGGCGACAGATAAGATACACATATGTTTTGCTCACACGGTAAAAATAAGGCTTTATTTTCTGCGTTTATGACAAACGTTTAATGGAACGTACCAAAACAGGAACATGAAGTTATAAATAAAATAGTATGAAAAACTTCGATATACAGTTATTATTGCTAATTAATAATTATTCAATATTTAAATTACCACATCTTTAATATGATAGGTCCATACATAGTGTTCCGCCTATATACTGCGACAATGTAGAAACGTTTTACAATAGTAATATGCGTTACAAGAGCGGTATGTTGAAGTTTTGATGTTCGAGGAAAAGTTTGAAAAAGCGAAACGTAGTTGAGCTTTTTTAATTTCCGAGAAATGAAAGAAAACATATCGCTCGTGTATCGCACATTATTTTGTGCGAAGATCGTTTATTACATACCTGAAAGAGGAATTTCTAATTAGTTGCAATTAAATCTCCATCTTGGTTTCTGTTCAATGATGGAAAATTTGCAAAACAAAAATATCTATCTTCAACATTGTTGCTTTAAATTGTTTTCTGTGTTTACTATACTCCAGCAGGCCGTGATATACGTCTGTCTTTTTTTCCCTCAGTCTATGATGAGTCTGGAATCTTGTTGATTTTTTCACGGCTTCCTTAATGTTACTTGCATCACGAATGCAGTAATTTTAGTGGAGTTGTAGAGTTTACTTAATTTTTGCAAATATTTAAAAACAATAATTAACATTGCAATTTAGGTGAAATTGCAGTGATAAGTTTCCAATTTATAATTATTACTATATTGAACTTCTCTAAAAATAATATGTTAAAAGCCTAAAGCAGTAATATCAATATGTCACTTAAGCGGTAAGAAGAGAGAAATAGTTATGTGTGTTAGGTTGGGAATACTGAATGTGGAATTGTAGACTTTCCGCGGATTAGTTTTGTGCGGAAACGAAGCAAATACGCACGATCTCGCACAAAATATTATTGATATAGCAGTAGATTAATAACAATATTAGTACAGAGATAACGTCACAGAAAATATAATAAAACGAATAATCATGCTGCACAACTGTTACAGACGCAAAGATTGATACACTAATTATTAGATATTATTATTATTACTAGAAAACTTGATACAGTTCTTGCATTATAGTGATTGTGTTCTCCGTTTATAATTATTACATTTACATCCAATAACATCTATCAGATGTGGCAAAAACAAAATCACTCCTGTTTGAAAAAAAAAACATTTACCTACAACATTTATATTATATTCTAAAGTAAGTTTTGTAGTTGTACTATGGACAGGTTAATTAAACACTGCAAAGTTTTGAAATGATAAACATCTATGATGTTACTACACAGTTCATCATTGTAACAAGAACGAATGTCTAACGCTCGGCTTATACCGTTCGAGGATTTATCGCTCGTGACAATTTTATCCATCATGCATGTGCGCTACTTATCGGATTATGCTATGAACTACTTGGCACTCGAGCGAAAATGTCCGATGCAGACCTCTGGTATATACAGTAAATCTTGCAAATAAGTGAGCAGTATAAGTTTTTAAATATCAAATACTTACAAAATATGAAAAATTTCTAATAGTTCAGTGGTAATTTACGTCGAAAATGGTTTATTAATATTTTCTAGACAGTTAAAATTGCTGTGATGTGGAAAGCTGCAGTCCCAACTCGCCTGCAATGAGCAGATAACAGAAAATTTCTTAAGTCATATGAATATGCATTACAATGCTGAAAAATAACCTTAGTGGCATTAAAGACAAATGTAATATTTTGAAACTGTTTGTACTGTATCTATGACAAATACCTGAGCAATTTGTCGACTTTATTGATCAACATGGCCATAAAACTCTTGAGACAATTGAATAGTAGAAAACATTAATAATGTCTTGTATGAACAATTGACCAAAATAGGAACATACTTGAAACAACAAATAAAAGCGTTTCACTATTGTAGATTCCTTTTTATTTTCCCTCTACTTCAGTGTCTGTATTTTTTATATAAAAACTGCGTTCTACGTATTTCACTGTACTCAAAAAGCAGTGAAACTTTGTCTCTTACACTTATACTTTCTCAGGAGATTACATGTAGAGATTTACAGTAGGTCTTTGTATTCAATACACAAGCTTGCCAATGGCTCGGAAACGATATACAAAAAAAAAAAAAAGTTATAAATGACTCGCTTGTAACTTTCTCACAAATAAATATATAGGCTAGGAACGGAAAATATGCCGCCATAATCCCGTAATGTAGTAATGGTTCTATTTTTTTTTTCTTTTTTTGCATCACGGAATCCTGATCAGTAACATCAGTGAATGGTAGTACCCATTTTAAATCTTTGCCTTCTTGGGTTCTGTTGTGAATTGATTTATTTTAGGTAAAATAATTAATTGTTATGTAACTGTTTTATAAAGTAAGTAACATTTGAAAATTGTAACACGCTTGGGAATTACTGTTATCAATTATATTATTTAATTAAATAATAATAATAATAATAATAATAATAATAATAATAATAATAATAATAATAATAATAATAATAACAATAATAGATTTATTTACAATTGCGCTACCAAATGAACGTGGATATCTATGTATATCCACCTGCCGACCAAAATGCAAGGCCTGAACTAACCAAACCTGTCTCTAATACTCTACCTTACAATAACTAACTTTCTTCCTATTTAGGCTATTATATACCAACCGAAAACTAGCATGGAAGAAATGCGCTCCTGTCTCTTCCCCGGTTACCACTTTAACAACTATTCCAACCCTCATTGTGGTGTAAAATTATCTTTCTATGGTAGCGCAATTGTGAAGAAAAAATAGTTATAATTATAATATTAATAATAATAGTAATAGCATTAATGATAATAATTACTTACTTACTTATGGCTTATAAGGAACCCGGAGGTTCATTGCCGCCCTCACATAAGCCCGTCATCGGTCCCTAACCCGAGCAAGATTAATCCAGTCTCTGCCACCATATCCCACCTTCCTCAAATACATTTTAATATTATCCTCCCGTCTAAGTCTCGACCTACCCAAAGGTATTTTTCCCTCTGGCCTCCCAACTAACACACTATATGTATTTGTGGATTCGTCCATACGTGCTACATGCCCTGCCCATCTCAAACGTCTGGATTTAATGTTCCTAATTATGTCAGGTGAAGAATACAATGCGTGCAGTTCTGCGTTGTGTAACTTTCTGCATTATCCTGTAACTTCATCCCTTTTAACCCCAAATATTTTCCTAAGCACCTTATTCTCAAACACTTTTAACGTCTGTTCCTCTCTCAAAGTGATAGTCTAAGTTTCATAACCATACAATAATAATAATAATAATAATAATAATAATAATAATAATAATAATAATAATAATATTATTAATAATAAATGAATAAAGCAATAGTAGAGATCGAATAATTTCAAGGGAAAAATTGTTCCGGGGCCGGGTATCGATCCCGGGATCTCTGGTTGAACGTACCAGCGCTCTGCCAACTGAGCTACCCGGGAACTCTACCCGACACCGTCTCAACTTTTCCGGCCCCGGAACAATTTTTCCCTTGAAATTATTCAAATCTGCTTTACAGGGAGCTTCACCTGAAAGACTAGATTTGCATAATATATACGTCACTGTGTACGTTAACAGAAAACCACAATTCCAAGTCACACAGAGATTGTGTGCACTCGATGTGGGTCTCTGGCGTTTCGTCAGCCCACGCGAGTTGTGTGGATATAAAGGGAAAAGTTGAGACGCTGTCGGGTAGAGATCCCGGTTAGCTCAGTTGGCAGAGCGCTGGTACGTTCAACCAGAGGTCCCGGGATCGATACTCGGCCCCGGAACAATTTTTCCCTTGAAATTATTGAAATTTGCTTTACAGGGTGCTTCACCTTACAGATTTTGTAGATTTGCATAATAGTAGAGATCGGTCACAATTCTTTGAGCGTTGCGGGATGGTAAATATGGTATTTGAACATGCATGTAATAATAACATAACATGATATTTTTGTTACTTTCATGGTACCACAGAATTATAATATCCAATCGTATAATATATTATTGTAATTTCACTTACTAGTGAGTAGTGCGATGGATGTACTTCTTTAGCAGAGCTGAGTTTCGTCATGTCAGGTTCAGATATTATACGAAGAAGCAGGCTTGCTAGTATAGTGAGTACCCAGGCATGATCTGCCAGAAATGATATAAATGTGATAAAATACTGCCAGAGGCAGTTACAAACAAATCCCTATGACAGAGGTCTTCGTCAACAACAATAAACAATTACACAGAATCACAGCTGCGCAATTAAATTTTAAATGAAGATATAAGCAGTGTGACCAACTGCAAAGGTCTGAGTGATCATGCCTGGGTGGTTGAGGGTTAAGATAGCTGTAGTACTGGTATTAGCGTCTGCACAGTTCTTTTCGTCACTGGCCTACTTTAAGCCACTTATCCATTAAAGATTACTCCACACAACTCACAATCGAATTAAACATTTAACTCTGGACTGTCAACATTATACAGTATAAAGACATCCAGCTATTCATTTACATCGCTGATATGATTGTAATGAACTAAAAGTGACTCATTGTTGGTGGTCCGTCAACGACTCTTCAAGCCAATCAGAAAAACACAGTTGTTCATTACGATTGTACACTTGTTTTAACAATAAAGCAGAATTGCTAGCGAATAATTACATATTACACCGAGAGACTTGGTGCAATTCTCACAGAACATAAATTAATATTTAAGGAAATGTAATACATTTTGCATGGTTGCCAACCTGATTAAGTTTACTCACATTATATGTCTTTCCCTTTATTCACATGGACACGCTAAGTTGTACACAATAAAATTATTGCACAGAACATTTCCCTAACCCCGGAATATTGCCGTTCGGTAACCCTGTTGCCGTGAATATTTGGGTGAAACCAAATAGCTTGCTACTACAATAGTGGAAAGTAATGATTAATAATACGCCTGTGGTTAGCGACAGCGTCACCAATGCCATCTAGTGACTCGCTATGAGAACAAATACATAGGCTATATGTAAACTTAAAGAGAAAAATGTTAGTTTGATATTTAAGAAACGCAATAACTAAATAAATGCAAATATCTTTCTTTTTGTTTTTGTACCCTTGTCATCTATATGAATTGTAAAATAAAATCTGAATTTTAAAAGGGAAATGGAAGGAAGGAAAATTACTAGAAAAATAAATAATAAAATTATCAAGTTATTTGAAAGAAACGATTTCTTGAATATATTGTGACAGCGACGTGAGATTCGAACTCACGACCAGCATCCCGCGAGAGAGGATATCGCGCGGGCTTCACAAGGCACTGAGGGACGGCGCGCGGCGGAGAGGGGAAAGGGCCAACGCGGCGAGAGAGTGGAGAGAGAGTGTCCGCACAACTGCTGCGTACGGAGTAGGGGGGGACGGACTCTCCCGACTCTTCCAGAAGTCCGTCGAAGTGGAGATATCCAGATAATTCTCTGCACACATGTAGAAATTTCTCGCAACTATGATTTCGCTATAAAAGAAGAAACGTCAGCGAACTCGAGCAGTTTTCAGTTGATTAATCAGCCAGTCAGTGAACAAGCCAGAGCAAGCAAGCCAGTCTTGTGTACCGGAGTTCGGCTCGAGTGTGCGTCCGCGACTGTGACAGCATCCGAAGGCCTGAGTTCGAGTGCAGTGGACCGCAGTTGGAGGGACCTAAGTTCGAGTACAGTGAACTGTCTCTGAAGGTCTGTGGTTCGAGATACTGTGAACTCGAGTGACTGAGCTAGAAGAACTGTGAACTGAGAGCTGATAGTTCTGATTTGTAAATAGTGCTTTGTAAATATTAGTTAAGATTAACAGTTCATTGTTGTTCGTAATAGTGCAAGTAAATTGTCATTGCCGTCAGTGGAGTGCTATAACGAATACTGTGTTGAGTAAAAATCCTATTGTTGACGAGAGAATTTAAGGTGAATTGTAGAAAGGAATTATTGTTGGAAGAATAAAATCCTATTGCTGAGTTGAAAGAAATTCACAATATTAACTGTGTGCTTTCGTCTTTCATTTTATATTTTTGTAGCCTTTGAAAGTCACAAATGAATTGTTTGCTTTTTTACATGTGCGTTTTTTAAGGACACTGAAATACTTGCCTACCCGCAAACTCATACAAACATTACTAAGAACTTTCACAATTATATTGTGTTTTAGAAAGAAATTAGTTATCTTATTTCTAAGTCAATGAAGACTTTCTCACAAAGATTTTTGAAAATCATTTTCAAATATTTCTGACATCTCAGGACAATATTTATTTCCACTTTTCACTTTAATTGGTCAAGATACATTGATTCCTTTTCACTGCACATAAATTTGTAAAATTTAGTACAACTTACATGTTATACTGAGTGTCAGCAATAGCTTTAATGGATGAGAGAGTTTATCTATCCCTCTCATCATTAGCTACAATACTCAAATCAATCATAACCTCAATATATGGTCCTTACAATTCCTTGTGTTTGGGAAACTTGACAGTTATTTTCGTTCATTTGAATCTGGTAATTAAAACAGTTGTACATCGCACAAATATCGCCTCTTCAGCAATTGTCTTAAATTACAGCACATAAGATACAAAGAGAAAAACATCGTTTTTACCAAAACATATCAACTGCCATGGACGCTGCTGTTAGTTACCTTATGGAACTGCTAGGTGGCAGTCGTGGAGTATGTCGCCAATTTTTATCGTCACTTTCCACTATTGTAGAAGGACAGCACGAAGACGTACATGAGGAGAAACGAGCGATCTACGTTCCAACCATGCCGTATTATAAAGATAAATACCAACTTCACGATATCAGTGTTACGGGATTGATGTTTGGAGCAAGAGGAACGATACCCAACTTCTCTTCTCAATTCTGTAAGACCCTAGGACTGCACAAATCTTTTCTGAATGAACTGGCCCTCATCATAATTGGAGAGTCAGTCAAACTTTTACGGAACCACCTATATGGACTCTAATTCAGTGTATGGAAAAAAATTGACGCACCATTATCATTTTTCTTTTTCCTTCTTAGCTTTCATTGATTCTTTACTTCAAATTTTTTTTTCTTCTGTAAACTGCCATTGTTTGTTTGTGTATTTGTTTGCCTTTTTCTTACTCTTTTAGCTCTCATCTTCTATTTGTTTTTGTATTGTTTTGTATGCTTTGTCTAATGGCAGCCTCTAATTTGAGGAAGCTTTGATAAATAAATAAATAAATAAATAAATAAAATAAGCTGTTTGGTGAAACTAATCGGATTCTCAATGCCGGCGAAACGAGTGGGACAAAACATATCTCGAAGATGGCAATATTACTCCCTTATTATCAGGATGCTTATTACCTCTGCAATATGTGAGTAACATTGCTTTGTAATTCGTAATTTTTATTTCCTGGTTTTTGGTTTGCTTTCTATTGTATTTTATTGTGTTCTTTCTGTTGTATTTTGTATTTTCCTCCCTAAATTTCAATAGTTTCCTTTCGTATTGTACCAACATTACACAGTATATATGTCCATTCAAGTGCAATAAATAATCCATTTACTTAAATGTAACATGCGCGAGAATTTGTCAAAAAATGTTGTCTGGTGAGCTGTAGGCTTTCATCAATTAACCAATGGCTTTTCTTCATCACAAAAGAATACCTTCATCAGGATTTTATTGCCGTTTAATATCCATTGTGACGGGGCTTGAACCTCCTGGCCACACGTTCCACAGCTACCACCGTAACCACCAGTACAAGGAGAAAGATCCAGAAGTGAACATTAGCGTGTCTTCAATAGAAATTCAAGCAAAGAAATAATCGTGTGCACACAAAGTTTGCAACAATTTCATGGTTGTGTTCAAGAGACTTATCATTTTCAGATTTAATGCGTAACTATTTTCGTTGAATGTTGAATTTTGTATCGTCAGTATAGTGAATTAAAAACCAACACTGAAAATACCTTAGTTTTGTAGTGTGGAGTAGTAGAAACTCGATGTGATTACTGGGAGAGCTGTGGTATGACCCAACCCGCCCTAAATAGGTTCCTTACTTATATAGGAAAATCGTCGTACTTGAAGGAAGAAGGCGGCCATATTTCGTCGTTGTGACGTAATTTGAGGTGGAGTGGAAGAATGATTGCAGTGTCGCCAACTGTGGTAACCATTCATATAATCTTACACACCTAACGAAACCTAATCTAACCTAACGTGCCACACACCTATTGTAACATTCCTAACGTTTAACGCACCTGTTGTAACATTGCTCACAGTTTCATTTCGTCTGCCGATATTGGCATCCCTGCTACACCTATAACATATCGTCTGCTGGAAGTCAAGAGTCATCTAGTGGAAGTGAAGTGAAACTGCGACTCTGTTAATTACGTTTCCAAAGTTGTTACTGTGTTATCTGCAAGAATTATTGTGTCATTGTAGTGATAATTGCATTTATATTGTACAATAAAAATTGAGATGTGTCGTGGCTGAGATAAAAGTGTTCTAAATTGATTTCCAGCGCCACAATCCCAGTGATAAACGTGTGAATATTCGTTAGGAGTCCGTTGGGAATGGCCATAGGAAACTTAACATTGCCCCATTTTCATTCATATTAATTAAGGTGGGTGCCCCTGTTATGGTCATGTTCCTGATATGGCCCTGATATATGTGAGTCAGTTAACCAAAAAATCCGCTAAATTAAAGCAGCATCCAGTGAAAGGGCATCCTGGTATGTCACTTGATCGTTTTCCATCCAGTCAGGTTGAGCAATATGGCGTCAGTTGCCTGTTTTGCGGTTTTCATGTGACCTCTTCTTATTTTTCTCTGGTAAATCTCCTTTGTTTTATGCATGTTTTTCAATGACTTCTTTCATGAAAACCATCGTACTCCATTCAGTTTTCAATATTCTGTTGATTGATGTTGTAGTTGATGGCGTATCTTTTACGAGTTGTTCATAATCAAACGATTTTCGTGAAAGCTTACCTACTCCTGATATGACCATATCAAGTTCATTGCACTTTTATTTTTTCACCTGACAAATTTACATGCCTTATACCTGGGATTACGCAAAAATTTTGTATTTTAAGAAAAGCAACTTAATTTTTTATGGGAAAACCTGTTTTGACTACACTTTTGAATTATAAAAAAGATCATTAAGTGTCATTTTTATTCATTTTACACCAAAATTATTTAATTTTAACACAACTGTGATATTAAACTGAAAACAATCACGATTTGTAGAACATGGAACAAGGGTGGCCATATCATGTGCACATGTTCCTGATATGGCCACTAGGTAGACTTTTGGAATTTGGGACTTTTTGGACAATTAAAGCTATTTTTATGGGGAAAGGAAATTGTTTTTTTTAGGAAAGTTCAGGATAACAGGCAGGGTTTGGAATTGAACGGGTTACATCAGCTTCTTGTCTATGCGGATGACGTGAATATGTTAGGAGAAAATCCACAAACGATGAGGGAAAACACGGAAATTTTACTTGAAGCAAGTAAAGCGATCGGTTTGGAAGTAAATCCCGAAAAGACAAAGTATATGATTATGTCTCGTGACCAGAATATTGTACGAAATGGAAATATAAAAATTTGAGATTTATCCTTCGAAGGGGTGGAAAAATTCAAATATCTTGGAGCAACAGTAACAAATATAAATGACACTCGGGAGGAAATTAAACGCAGAATAAATATGGGAAATGCCTGTTATTATTCGGTTGACAAGCTTTTATCATCTAGTCTGCTGTCAAAAAATCTGAAAGTTAGAATTTATAAAACAGTTATATTATCGGTTGTTCTGTATGGTTGTGAAACTTGGACTCTCACTTTGAGAGAGGAACATAGGTTAAGGGTGTTTGAGAATAAGGTGCTTAGGAAAATATTTGGGGCTAAGCGGGATGAAGTTACAGGAGAATGGAGAAAGTTACACAACGCAGAACTGCACGCATTGTATTCTTCACCTGACATAATTAGGAACATTAAATCCAGACGTTTGAGATGGGCAGGGCATGTAGCACGTATGGGCGAATCAAGAAATGCATATAGAGTGTTAGTTGGGAGACCGGAGGGAAAAAGACCTTTAGGGAGGCCGAGACGTAGATGGGAAGATAATATTAAAATGGATTTGAGGGAGGTGGGATATGATGATAGAGACTGGATTAATCTTGCACAGGATAGGGACCGATGGCGGGCTTATGTGAGGGCGGCAATGAACCTTCGGGTTCCTTAAAAGCCATTTGTAAGTAAGTAAGTAAGTAAGTAAGGAAAGTGTTTTAAGAAAGTCCATTAGACTGAGAACGAGTAACAAAAAGTGGTTTACATTTTCTTTCAAAATGGCGGCTAGAAAAATTCTCAAACCTTAGCATGGCCATATCAGGGACACCTACCTTATTGTAACTTTTACCACCTCTTCCTTAACAAAAATACTTCGGATCTGCTTACGTAGTAAATTGTCATCTCTCCAAGGAAAAAGATTACACTAGTAAATAAACCAAGCGACAGGAAAATAAGTGGCGAGTTTATAATACCCAAAGAAATGGGACTGTATTGATTGCTCAGATCCTGCGTGCTTTTCTTCATGGAGTGGTGCCCCAGAGGATCTGTGATGTCGCTCATGAGCTTTCGGGGAATCCCAGCCTGCACTAAGCGACCTAAAACTTGATTCCACCTCCAGAATAAGTATCGACTGCCCATAACTACCATTTGGATGTGCATCTGGACCGCTTCACCGCTGAACTTGTGGTACGCAGGAGGCTGTTCTGTTCTGCACAGCTTATTGGAGTAGTAAGTGAAGAAATCTTCATTCATGAAAACAGCCGAATGGTCAGTGTGAAATGCGATGTTTAGAGCTTCAACAGCAGTTTGAGCAACGTATGATTTGTCTTCAATATCATAGCTGGAGGAATACACGAAAAAAGCGTAGAAATCACCATACAGCAATGTATAATTCTTCTCCAGGATTTCTTGAATTGTGTCAATTTGATGCTGTTTCCAGGATCCACCATATAGCTGACCATGAACGCTTGGAAAATTGTTTTGATACAGATCGAGTATAAGATCCAGGACAAGAAGAACATCCAGAGAGGTGTGCAGTGGGGTATTTTATCAACTGCTAAACCTAGGAACGAACACCAAGTATTCAGTAAACAGTGAACTGTTCCATGATAACTGTTGGGATCATTAATGGAAATCCACGTTGTGAGGAATCGTATAGCCAGAGAACTCAATATTATAGATCCAAACAGAGAAAGTCAAGAGAATGGAGTGAACATCCTGATCAAAGTTGCCCATCGAGGATACATTCCTGACATAGGAACATAGAATTTATAATACCGAGTAAAGTATGGCGTTGTGAAGTCATATACGTTCAGAGCATCTTTTTGCGTCAATTTCTTTGATATTATGATGCGTAGAGAATTTTCACTGCAGTTGTTGTTAGAAACTTTTAATTCCCTTGTAATAATTTCATGCAATTTCACGTCTAACCCTTCTCTTGCTTTCCATCCTGAACCCTCTAATTTTATTATCACAAATGGATCAGAATATGTTGGCTGTACTTGGAAACAACAACCCGTTAAATTTTGTTCGATGTGTTCCTTGTCGAATTCTGTATTTTCAGAGAAATATCCCCCATTCTTATCTTGGATCCAAGTGCCAAATAGTGTTGGTGTCGGATAGTAGGTACAAAAGTTATTTGGGTAGAAAATGTTGGTAGATTTACCATCTGGTGCACGCATGATCACGGCTGAATCGAAATATTTCATTTCAAAGAGTCGGTTGAATATTCTGTGTGCAACTTCTTGCGTTCCACGGTTTCTCATTACAACCACAATGTAGTGGCCACGAGTATTTTGTAATGTGAAAGTAATCTGGAATCCTATCTGCTGCATTATTTCGTCTTCTATCTTTCTCAGATCATTGTTCTCGTAGTGTACTCTAAGGATGTAATTCTGGTAAATTTCGTATATCCATAAGGTTGAATTGTATGTTATGGGTGATATTACTACTGGGGGTTCATTTCAAAGTGTGTCATGACGTCACTGTTGTGAGTCAGCGATTTGAAGCGAGTTTCAGCTTTTATGTCAGAGAAGTTGCCTATTAATCAAGGCGTTCAATCTGAACTTGAGAACCTGTACAGTATAACTTGAACGTCGTAGCAACAGATGGCGGTCTGTACGGTCTGTGTGCTACCATAACCTCTTTCGAACTGTGTTTTGCGCGGGCAAGTCGTACGCAGGGTATTTGCTATCATCGGTTGCGTACGGCAACATTACACAACACAAATGAAATGCTTCGTGTCCATGTTGATCCCCCAAGTTAATGTCAACAAATACGTAAGTAATCATCATAACCCTCTCCCCATATCCCGACAGTAAGAAAAAAAACTCACCTCAGTACATGTTTCCAAACAGTTCACATTCCTGCCACTACCGGCGTTACCGCACGTATCGGTACGTACTTCCAGAGTCCGTGGATCCGTGGGTATCCACGGACTATGCGTTCTTCAGAATGAACGCCGTACTTGCTAGGCAACTTCTCTCGCATTTATGTAATATGCCTCTGCGGAAGTGTAGGAAGATTGAATTCTCTAGGCTCATCGGCTAGCCACATGACGGCATACAGAAAGCCATGACACACTTTGAGTCCACATCTGTAGAGTAACGGTCAGCGCGTCTGGCTGCGAAACCAGGTGGCCCGGGTTCGATTCCCGGTCGGGGCAAGTTACCTGGTTGAAGTTTTTTCCGGGGTTTTCCCTCAACCCAATATGAGCAAATGCTGTGTAACTTTCGGTGCTGGAACCCGAACTCATTTCACCGGCATTATCACCTTCATCTCATTCAGACGCTAAATAACCTAAGATGTTGATAAAGCGTCGTAAAATAACCTACTAAAATAAAAAAGACACACTTTGAAATGAACACGCAGTAGAGGCCAGTGTTCCAACTGGTGCAAAGTGTGGAGTAGGTCACCCAAACCATTAATCCAGTCGAAATAGTAAGTAAATTTGAATAAATCTGCAAGTGTGAATGATAAATATTTTGATGAATATTGCATGATGCCAAGTGTAGTCTTGTTGGTGTTGCTGAGGGAATTCTCAGGTATGGTGACATTTTTGACTTCTATAAATGTGAGTTGAGATTCTGTTGAATCTGAGACATAAGAAGTCTTATATTTAACTGGCACAAAGATTAGAACTGGTTGTTTATTGGTGAACATTCGCTGGCCTACTGACACCACAGTATGAAACAGATTTCGTTCATTTTCAGGCAGCCCTATATTTGCCGATACACCTTGTAGAATCCGCAGGTATATCTGGAATCAAGATTATGAAATGTCAATCAAAGCTACAACTCCAAATTATTGAAGGTGCAGGTGTTCCCCCACCACTGTTATTTATCTCAGATCAGTTTCATATTTAGCTTCAATATTTACCGAGCATTTCAAAGTGAATGTATAGTCTTAGAAAAAAAGTTATATGGCAACAGATACTTTACAAGTGCCAGAAAGAAGATAGTGCGCATAATGAGAAGTCGAGTGACCTAGTTCAGAAGAGAAGGGACTAGTTCAGGTAATAAAATTAGTTTTGTTTCGTTTGTGTCTGATCATGCGCACTGCCTCCTTTCAGGGATTTATAAAGTATCTGTGCGAAGAAACTTTTTTTAAGGCCGTACCTTGTAACGGTATGTTTGGATGGTGTATATTGCAATCCGGCAGAATGTAAATTTGGATATCTTTCCTGGATATGTATGTTAACCAAACGCCTACCGGAGTTTCAGTTTTTGACTGTTTCTATGCACATGCGTCGATCGCCTTCGGCCCCCACCTGGATGGTGGTTAAGACGAGAGGATCAATTGAGCTGGAGAGATCAACTGGGTTTGGGTTGACTTCGGTATGTAATAAGGTTACACTGGAAGTCTGGAGGTTGTTATTGTGGCATGGGTTATTTTGGGTTGAGAGACTTTTAATGGAGATGTAAAAGGATTGTTGTGGATGAGCTAAAGCAAGTCTTAATGACCTGACTTTTAAACTGATTACTAATTATTCAAATCCAAGATATTCTTGTGACTTTTTTCTTTTTTCTTTGAAAGTTTGTTCTTAAATCTGTTTAACAGAAAAGAAATAATAAAAGGAGACAGTATGAATTTTGGGATTTTGTAATAGTACATTATGCAACGAGCCTATAATGAAGGTAATTAAGAAGCGAGTATGGATATTTATGAAACGAGCGCAAGCGAGTTTCATAATTTTCATACGAGCTTCTTAATTACCATTATAGGCGAGTTTCATACGACTTTTTATGCTCGACCATATTTCTAACTTGATATTATTAATTTTCTTTGTATCTGACCTTGGCCAATGTCCCGTATATTGTGAGATGTTGGCAGACATTGACCTTGCTAGGCCATAAGTACCTACAGAGATAACATTGAAATTAAATTAGACATTGAAAAACGAGATGACAAATTGAATTTATTTGAATATTATTTACAATTAACGCTAATTATTATAGTAACAGAACATAACCTTCTGCGACAGTATTGGATTTCCAGCCTCCGTGACTTTTCGCTAATTCTCTTTCGATTGCATATCCGAGAATAATCGATAATTGCGGTTTTATAACGGTAGAAAGCTGACCTGTCATTGGCTGAACAGTTGGAACCTGAGTCGTCATTGGCTGAAAGACCTGGCCTTTAATGAGTAGGTGTACTTTAATGACATGCATTAAAGGTCTGCTACCAGGTGTATAATTGCTACATTTCGGCATGGTCGAGTATAAACTTATTAAAGATTTCAATCAAAACACTGGTATAGTGAGTCACCGCTTCATTGGATCGACGCATGCGCACAGAAATAGTCAAAAACTGATACACCGGAAGTCGTTTGGTAAACATACACATTCAGGAAAGATATCCAAATTTACATTCTGCCGGGTTACAATATAAATCATCCAAACATACCGTTACAACTTTTACGTCGCTTGAAGAAAAAAGATGATGTATGAAACTTTTTGGTTATATCGTTTTTCTAGCAATTGGTAACGGATTAAAAGTAAAATGTGACTTCAGATAACGTACGGACTTACCAGCAGATACACCGTGAAGGCCTGGTAATCAAATCTCCATCTGTACACTGGAAGAAACCAAGCATAACCTGACTCAAGAAGAACAATTCTTGAACAAGCTCAAAATTATGTAAAATATTGTGATTAAGGAATTAAATACACTTCCACCATAAAAAAATTTGTTGTATAAATCTTATTCCTCTATATTTTAAGCCCTATTTTGATGAAATTTTATGTGCTTAATGTCTGCAAATTGTTCTTCAATCTATATAAAAAAAAAATCTACATAAAATTTTTTCGCAATTGAAAACCTCCCTGGAACAAAATGTAACTTCACATTCTTAAAATACCGTATGTTACAAAGATCGAAATAGTAATTCTAAAGCATTTATTTATAACGAGAATTTATTGCTTTCAAGTCGGTCTGAGTGGCACAGTAGCTAGATTCCTAGCCTTCTGTGCCCGAGATTGCTGGTTCGATCCCGGTGCAGGTCGATGGCATTTAAATGTGCTTAAATGAAACATACCCATGTCAGTAGATTTACTGGCATGTAAAAGAACTCCTGCGGGACAAAATTCCGGCACATCAGCGACGCTGATATAACCTCTGTAGTTGCAATCGTCGTTAAATAAAACATAATGTGACAGCGACGTGAGATTCGAACTCACGACCAGCGTCCCGCAAGAGAGAAGATCGCGCGCAGCAATTTGGGATGGCGCGCGGCGTAGAGGGGAAAGGGCCAACGCGGCGAGAGAGTGGAGAGAGTTTGCGCGCGCATCTTCTGCTTGCCTAGAGAGGCCGAGAAATCCGTCGAAATGGAAGACTCGCGAATTCGAACTTTCGAGGCTACGTCGCTGTGGTTATAAATTACGGTCGCGAAGGAATGACAGCAGTTTCAGAGTTTTCAGTTATTCAGTCAGTGAGAAAGCCAGAGCAAGCAAGCCAGCCGGAGTTCGACTCGAGTGTGCGTCCGCATCTGCGTCAGCATCCGAAGGCCTGAGTTCGAGTGCAGTGGACCGCAGTTGGAGGGACCCGAGTTCGAGTACAGTGAACTGTCTCTGAAGGTCTGTGGTTCGAGATACTGTGAACTCGAGTGACTGAGATAGAAGAACTGTGAACTGAGAACTGATAGTTCTGATTTGTAAATAGTACTGTGTAAATATTAGTTAAGATTAACAGTTCATTGTTGTTGGTACTAGTCCAAGTAAATTGTCATTGTCGTCGGTGGAGTGCTATAACGAATACTGTGTTGAGTGAAGATCCAATTGTTGACGAGAGCGTTTAAGGTGAATTGTAGAAAGGAATTATTGTTGTGACGAATAAATTACATTGTTGTTACTAATAAAACTCACAATTATTTTACAATTTTTTTATTGCGTTCAACGGCTGAATAAACTTGTATCCGTGTTTAGTCAGATGGTTGTGATAATAAATAGAGCCCTAATTAAGTATGCCCCTGAATTTATTTTCCTTTCCTCTGAACATCAATTATGTTGGTTATATACTTATTCCGGAGAGGTTTTTAACTGTGAATTTTTAAAATTGTAATTTTGCGATTTGTACCTAACGTCTTTTTTCTTAATTTATACTAAGATGTTAAATATTTTTAGTTATTTTTTGCGTTAGAAGTAAGATTTATATTAACACTAGTGGCTTGTGCAGCAAATACTGCTGCAAATTAAGTTCGTTAGACGTTCAAATAAAAATTTTTCAGATTTATTTTCAATGAAGAATACTTGACATTTTGATAGTTATTTGCTTCCATAATAATAATGAAACATACTCCCTCTGAGTGCATTTTTTAGGCAAAATACTTTTTCTTGAACCTATCCAACTTCAATTTTTGAGTTTCAACGCGAAAACGCAAGTATCAATGTCAGAACGATAGCAATAGCTATTTCAATTCATTGTGGATTGTAGGCAAAATTTAAAAAAATGTCAGGTTTGCTAAGCTTTCGAACAATATCATTTTCGTATAGCTGCTGCATGTAGAACTTGAAATGTAGAGAGTAAAATCATTTCACCCTACTAAGAGATCTTGCTGAAATGATCTGGAGACTACAAAATTTTCTAGGACTCTTATTTTATCAGTAGTAATACCTTTTGATCTTTCCTTAGGAACTGTAATTTTTGCGCTCTGTCGAGCCAATACTGAAGACAATGACACATATCAATATCTACATTACACCGCCATGAAGTATATGAAAATGACCCAACCCCACTGGGTTAATAAGTATAAAAATATTTGATTTTAATAACAATATTATTATCTTACTTCTTAAGTTTTGTAGTTATATATAGCAGCCACTCAGTAAATTATAGAAATGAAGATCTAAATTAAGATATTCTCTACATTTACTTACATAACCACAAAACGTTTCACTTTCATGCCATAAATATAGCATCAATATTATCTACAATTAATGAAAAATAGACTCATCATGATATTAACCATAATAATATTTAATTTCTAATGGTAATAATGTCATCAAACCACCTCAAGTTTCATAGATTTGAATATCCAATACACAGCTGTACTCAGAAAATTATACACTGCAGAATCTCTTTTTAATAACAAATTGAATTGAGCTCTAAATATGTCGGCAATCCTGCAGGTCATGGCCTTCGTGTAATAGCCTATTGTTTATTGTAGTTTGTGTTTTGTTCTGAAATTCAATCAAGTTGGCCGTGATTGAATAAAATTAGTTCTCAAAACTGACAACAGATGGATTTTTGAAAATAGGAAAATTATGTAGGATAATTGACATTTCACTGAAAACTACTACTTTTCCGAAAAACTTTAACTTCCAAGCTTCAAAATGAGGGGTCATTTATTAAAATCCGTTCATCCGTTTTCCCGTAATTTCCATTACCAGTTCAAATTATATATATAGAAGTGGTAGGTCAATGTTTAGAACATATGCACTACAAGGAGAATGAAAAATATTTCCTTCGGGGTTTTAAAATATTCAAAATAAACTTTACACTAATTTTATTCCTTCCAAAATTCTGTTAAAAATATGATAAATATTGACCTACATTTTGGTGAACTTACCAAGAAAAGAGTTGCAGTTTCCCATGACTTCCTTTCTTTATTATTTATGTAAACCTTTATGTTGCATCATATCCTCGGAAAACTTACTGCTACTTGTTATTTTTTGTACACACATTACATAACGTTTCACTCAAATTTGATATTTTGTTTCATTTGAAAAATATGCCTCCATATTGCTATAAAAGTACTTTTAAAATTAAATTATAACATGCAATTGTTTATCTTAAAATTTTGAAGAACAATACCCCAAATATTTGTTCAAGCCATTTAAAAAAATTTGGTTTTAGGAGTAAAATGTCACAGGAATTTTTAATTCAGATTGAAAAATGGCTGAGATATTACCCTTTCGTTTATTTTTTTTTTAATTTCGGCCCCCATTTTTTTTCTTTTCTAGAAATAATGTTAATTCGATGTTGATGCAGTACGCTATTTCTACATACGAGCATACGAAAAATCAAAATTGTGTATTAATTAGGAAAAAACTTTAATATTTCACTGTCTACCTGTTACACTTGCCTACAGAGAACTTTTTCTTAATTGCAAATGTTTAAGTTAAACGTTCCTTCATTAATTTCTAGTCGGCCTACATCTTAGTTGGTGAATAACAGTTGAAACTGGATTCCCGTGCATAATATACACAGGGACATCATTTTATTTTTACTTCAACTTTTATTGTACCTGAGTTTTTTAATGTACTTCACGGCCACCTCTTCTACTAACGAAGTTCCAACTGTCCTCCACACAGAACGAAGGCCGCAGTACTGCAGTACTGAGTTAGTGATTATAGTACGTTCCAGAAATATGTTCGCGTTTTCCAATGACGAAAACTTCCAATATTGAATAATATTTTCCCACAGGTACTGTCGTCCGTTTGCCTACGTCGCATCCCGATTTCCCCCACCTGCTTCTGCTCGCTCCACTGTAAAGACTAGTGGCTGGGCTTTCTTAGCTCTTTTGTGAAAACATTAATTTCTGTTAGGAATTGGACGTCTAAGTAATATACAACTGTTTAAAATAACTTAAATAAAAGGGCCTCGTTAAGTAATTAACTGTCACGTGATTTCCCCCTTTCTACAATCATGCGGCATAACCACTTGGACGGACAGCAGATAGCATGTCTGAGTAATTTTATCTGTGCGGGTCGGGCAGAAGTGAAGATTGAATTTACAGTACGTAAGGTACTCTTTTATAGAGTAGGTACAGAATTATTTCAACATGAGTTACTAAGTATGAAGGAAGAAACTGGTAATTGGAATTAGATGCAATAATCTTTCGTGCGATAATATGCAAAAAAGAACTGAAGCCTGTATCGAAATGAACGGCCACCATTTTCAAAAATGTGTTTAAATATCCATATTATTATTATTCACTTTAACTTAATTCTCTATATTGTACGCTAATGTGCTGTAGACAGTATAATATACACTGCATAATGAATACGTTCGCATGGATAACACAGTTCTTGAATAATAACACTCATTGTTAATACTGTACTGTATTTTGATTAAACAAAACCTAATGAAAATTATCAAACTCAAAATCGCGATATTTCCTACTTTACGTAAATGGATAAACTACTTTTCTTCCCTCCTGTACCTAGTAAATTGATTTGTTTGTATTTTACGCCAGTATTATCGAACTCCAGTCGTGGAAGTAGGTAGCAAACGGTGTTTCCAGGTCTCAATCATTAATCCAAAGGTATAGCCAGGTTAATATTAAAATGTTAGTAAAAATAAAGTGATATGCCTGTACAAATTTAATCTTTCGAAGGAAGTGAAATGTACAACTTTATACATTTAAAATACTTACAAAATATGAAGAATTACTAAGAGTTCAGCGGCAATGTATGTTGAAAATTTATTAATATTTCCTACACAGTTAAAATTGCTTTGATCTGAAAACCTAATGAGTCTCAACCCACATGGGTGGAGCCGAGAACAGCAAATTTCTTAAGTAATAGTATGGATTACAATACTGAAAAACAGCCTTCATCACATTAAGGACAACTGTAATATTCTTAAGGCGTTACACTTTACTCTATCGCTGTGACGAATATCTGAATAATTTGTTGACTGTATTGAAATGCGTGGATATAGGTCACATGACAATATCTGAAACTGTAGAAATATTTCTGACGTAAATATGACAATGGAAAATTAATACAATTGACTGTAGCTTGTATGAATATCGAATCGTCAAGAACTCGCTATAACAGGGAGGGAGTTGAACAAAGGAACTGTGATAGTCATAAAAATAAATAAGGGCTTTGCAAAAATTGTATATTTTATATATCAAGTGACCACCACAAATATCGTGGCATACAGTGCGTTCTAATTTATTTATAACATGATTCTACCATAATATTTGCGTAGATGTAAATTTTTCTCGTCTAGCTCTTTGAATAAACAACAAAACTACGTATAGATAAACTTTCATGTTTTATTTTCTTCTTTTTCTTTAACATTTCTGAGGTGAAAAATTTAGTTCAGCATTTTACTTAGGCCTACATACAATAACTTTTGTGCTGTAGTGAGAATTCTAATGAAAAAATCTTGAATTTGTACAGAAGTATCGAGTGTGGGTACTTTTTGAAAAGCTCTTAATAATCACTATTCAAAAATAAAAATATATATTGAGTTTCCATTTAAAATAAGAGAGTTGGAGTTACTTCCGGTTAAACCGGAAGTAGAAAAAACTCGGTAATACCATTATTGAGTTCTTAGCATATGGTTATCCTCACATACCAAGTTTCATATCACTGAACCGTATGCTTAAAAAGTTATTTAGGTGGTGCGTTTATTATTTTAATATTCGATACATTTTTCTGTTTTCTTGACTTAGCAACACTGAATTGGTACAGAAGTATCAAGTGTGGGTAATTTTTGAAAAGCTCTTAATGAGCACTATTCAAATATATATATATATATATATATATATATATATATATATATATATATATATATTTGGGTGTTCCATTTAAAATAAGAGTTGGAGTTACTTCCGGTTAAACCGGAAGTAGAAAAGACTCGGTAATACCATTATTGAGTTCTTAGCATATGGTTATCCGCACATACCAAGTTTCATGTCACTAAACCGTATGCTTCAAAAGTTAATTAGGTGGTGCGGGACTTTTAACTAACCCTGTACAATAAGCATTTTTGAGTATACTTTGGGTTTACTTTCTCTTCGCAAATAAAGAAAATACAAATCTTCCGGAGTAATGGACCACCAACTCACCAAGAAAAACCATTACACTTACAAATAATCCGAGACACAGGAAAATGAAAGGTGACTGGATGATACCCAAGGACATCGGAACATAATCTTTATTCAAATCACGTGCAATTAGATTGATTTTGAGGTGTCCCAGAGGGTCTGTAATGTCGCCCATGATCTTCCGGGGTATTCCTGCCTGGACCAATCTACCAAATACTTGATTCCACCTCCAAACCAAGAATCGATGCCCCATAACTGTCATATGGACGTGCATCTGTAAAGCATCTCCGCTGAATTTGTGATATACAGGAGGTTCTATTTTGCCGCACAGTTTCTTGGCATAGTATGTGAAGAAATCTTCATTGATAAACACTGCGGAATGTTCAGTGTGGAATGCTACGTTCAGAGTGTCGACGGAAACAGGAATAACGTACGCCTGAACCTTCCTGCCATAATTTGATGGGTGCTGAAGAAATGTATAGAATTCATTAAACAGCATTGTGTAATTCTGGTCCACAATTTCTTGAACTGTGTCTATCTGATGCTGCCTTCCAGGATCCACTAGATAACTAATCACAAAGGTTTGGAAAATTGTGTTGATGCATAGAGAGTATAGGATCCATGACAGGAAGAACATCCTGAGTGACGTACTTTTCGGTAGTTTATGAACTGCTACACCGGAAATTGTACACCAGGTGTTCAACAAACAATATATTGTTCCGTCGTAGCCATTGGGGTACTTAAAGGGTATCAATTCTGCCAGCACACGTAAAGCCAGAGAACTAAGTAGTGTAGAAGCCAGGACAGATACCCAGGCCAGTGGGGTAAATACCCTGATGAAGCTTGCCCATCGGGGATACATATCTGCAATTGGAACGAAGAACTTGTAACTCTGTGTGAAATAAGGAGTTGTCACTTGAAGGACAGTTTCGGCAAACAGATTTAACATGACGTTATATGCCTCAATATTTACAAAATTATTACTGTGACAGTTCATATTTGTAGTCTTCAAAACGTTTTTGGTAATAATTTGAAGCAGTGTGACGTCTAGCCCTCCTACCATCTGTGAAGACCGATGTGAGTAGTCATATATCACAAATGGATCAGTATACAAGCGAGATAGTTTGAAACAACAATCTGTGAAGTTTTTTTCTATGCGTCCCTTGTTTAAATCCAAATTTTCAAGGAACCTTCCACCTTCTTTGATCCAAACGCCAAATAATTCTGTTCTTGGTTGGGTGATACATAAGTTGTTTGGGTATAAAGCATTGATAGAATGACCTCCTGGTGCACTTACGATCACCACTGAATCAAAGTAGTGAAATTGAAACAGGCACTTCAATATTCTGCCTGGAACTTCCTCAGTTGCAGAATCTCCCATCACTACAACAATGAAATGTCCACGTGGGTTTGATATCGTGTAATAAAGCAGGAAATATATCTGCTGCATGATTTCCTCTTCCAGACTTCTCAGATCATCATTCTTAAAGGTAACCACAAAAATGAAATTCTGGTACACATCATTTCTCCATAAGTTGGAATAATTCGATGAAGGGGAGACTAGAACTGTCCAACGACCTAACGTTTGCACAGCGTTAATTAAAATATCCACACTCTCAGTAGAGTTATGGGAGATAGAGTAGTCCGTGTGCTGAATCATACCTTGTGAAAGATACGTAGGGGAAAGCATACTGATATTTCGCGCAGATTTGTTGGCGTTGCATAAGGAATTCTGGGGTACGCTAGCTGCTTCGTTACGTACATAGTCTTCTTGATGTTGCCTTTCATATCTTGTCATAAACTTTACTGGTAAAGAGAAGACCACAGGTTGTTCATTCGTGAACATTCGTTCGCTTACTGATACTAGGGCTTGAGGCAGATCTTGGTGATTTGCAGGCACTCTGATATTGCCTGACACTCCATGTCATATCTGTAATCAGATTTACAAATTGCTAACAATAGTGTTTCATTTTTTGGCTGGTATGTCCAGAAAATTCACCAAGAAATAATAAATTATATTTAGCTGTAACTTCTATAGAATTCGTCAAATATTCAACATACATGTAATGAAATTAGTCTAGAATGGTAACTTATAGAGTGAAAAAATATAATTGAGAATATTTAAAAGGTATTTATTTATTTACTTATTTATTTATTATTTATTTACTTATTTATTTATTTATTTACTTATTTATTTATTTACTTATTTATGTATTTACTTATTTATTTGTTTCTTTATTTACTTATTTATTTACTTATTTACATATTTACTTATTTATTTATTTACTTATTTATTTTTTTATTTATTTATTTACTTATTTATTTATTTACTTATTTATTTATTTACTTATTTATTTAATTACTTATTTATTTACTTATTTATTTATTTACTTATTTATTTATTTACTTACTTATTTTTTATTTATTTACTTATTTATTTATTTACTTATTTATTTATTTATTGACATATTTATTTATTTACTTATTTATTTCTTTACTTATTTATTTAGTTATTTATTTACTTATTTATTTATTTACTTGTTTATTTATTTATTTATTTATTTATTTATTTATTTATTTATTTATTTATTTATGTCCATAACAGGGCAAAGCCCCAATTACAATAGACACTACAGATTTGTTTTAAAAAAGCACAGAATTGCATATAACATGAAAAAATAGATAAACCAGAAAAAAATGCAAGATACAAGTATAATTACAAATTAAAAATTAAAAATGAGGAAAAAAACAAATAGATACTACCTAAATAAAAGACACAAATATAGATATAAATGAAAAATGCCAAATAAAAATAAATTAAAAAGAGTTAAGTATAGATAGCATAGCCAAAAATGTAAAATGTAGCTATAATTGGCAAGTTCCAGAGTAAATATAACGCTATGTTAATAAATTCAGTATACACTATTATATAGTACGACTAATAGGCTTAATTTATTTATTTAAGAAATTCACCACTACAGAACACGTGTTCCAACCAGCATGATACCTGATATCAGATATCTGTAATAAGATTTACAAAGTGCTAATGATAGTGTTTCATTTTTTGGCTGGTATGTCCAGAAAATTCACCAAGAAATAATAAATTACATTTAGGTGTAACTACTATGGAATTCTTCAAATATTCAACATACACGCAATGAAATTAGTCGAGAATGATAACTGATGGAATTAAAAAATAAAATTGACAAAATGTAAAAGATATCAGAGTCTACAGCATTACCATAAAAGGTCCATTAAATTATAAAAAGGATTATTGACTAATAAATTATATAAAATATTTCTAAATGTAGATATATTCACATTTCGGGCCTTAATAGGTAGTATGTTCAACATATCCACAGTTATGTGGTCGTACCACTTTTTAGTTTTTACCAATCTGTCTTCATTTGAATACATAAAACAATTGTTGACGCTTATGAAATAATAATGCACACCCGAACGTACACAATGCTCTTTCCAATTGTGCTGCATTCTCAACGAACATATCAATATACAGGGTGATTAACGAAGATTGTGCCATTACTCTAGGATCTGATTTTTGACATCATTGTGATGGAAAAAGTTCATATAAAAATAAGTCATATTTTAAAAAACTCAATGAGTTACACACTCCTTAATGTTAAACATAAACGTGGAAATTAGGAAGGTTTAAGCAAGTAAATTATTTACGAAAATGGTACTGAGTGTATTATACTTTTATTGAGTAACATTAACATTATTACTCTACTGAAAAATCGATATTAAACACGGTTTTCAAAAAGCCCACCTTCTGCAGCAATACATGAAATCCCCGAGTGTGAACTGAGGTCGCCGCATTCCGTAACTTCCATTGTTTGGATGCTAGGTAAATACCTTGTACTCGTGCTGTGTTGCCTCTAACCCTGATCCTGATGCTAGAGACATTGTGTCGCTGCTATTAGCTGTACTGTAACACACACACAGCTCCAGACGTCCAGAGAGAGAGAGAGTCAGAAAGAGAGGGAAGTTCACAAGGATGCATGTTAAGCAAGGAAGAACTGTGATTTTATCCAAAACTATTCAAAATCGGACACATATACAGGGTGTTTAAAAAATAAGGGGCATAATTTCAGGTATGTATTTCCCACATGTAGACAATCAAAATATTTCATTACAACATGTGTCAGGAAATTTCTTTCCGCAGGTCGTTGCCGTCAAAGGAGACATTAAAAGGGCACTCTTACAGTTCATTCCGAGGCGAAGGTTACATTCAGTGTTGTGTAGGCGTTAGACTGTGCGACATGTATTCAAATCAAGAGCTGGCAGAGATACACTTCATGTACGGTAAGGCGGACGGCAATGCTGCGCTGGCTCGTCGTTTGTACCGGGAGAGATACCCACAGCGACAATGTCCAGATCGGAAGACATTTGTACGTCTCCATTACCGTCTGTGCGAGTATGGAACATTTAACCCTCCTGGTATGGGAAGGGGACGACCAAGATCTACAACTCCAGAAGTACAGGAGGAGATTCTGGAGGCTGTGAGCATGACTCCTTCTATCAGCACACGAAGGGTAGCGTTTCAAGTCAGTGTTCCTCATACGACTCTCTGGAGACTGTTGAAAAAGTATCAATTGTATCCTTATCATTTGCAACGTGTACAGGCCCTGTCACCAGCAGATTACCCTGCACGAGTTAGGTTCTGTCAGTGGTTCTTGCAGCAGTGTGGTGTAAATCCGAACTTTCCTGCCTTAGTATTATTTACAGATGAAGCACAGTTCACACGAGATGGCATAACAAATTTCCACAATCAGCATGTATGGGCGTATGAAAACCCACGTGCAACTGTTCCATCTCATCACTAGGTGCGGTTCTCCCTCAACATGTGGGCCGGTATCATTGGTGATCGATTAGTTGGACCCCATGCACTTGTAAACAGACTTACGGGGCAGGCGTACACAGACTTCCTGGAAAACACCATACCTCATGTTTTAGAAGACACTCCACTGATCAATCGTGAACACATTCACTTCTTGCATGATGGCGCTCCTGCACACTTCAGTCGTACGGCTCGCCGGTACTTGGATCGAAGGATTCCTGATCGATGGATAGGTAGAGGTGGCCCAATTGCTTGGCCTCCACGCTCACCTGATCTGAACCCTCTCGATTTCTACTTGTGGGGCCATTTAAAATCATTGGTTTATTCGTCTCCGGTGCCTGTTTTGGAATCCCTTCGGAATCGAATTGTGGCATGTTCTGAGGACATACGCAATACTCCTGGAGTTTGGGATCGTGTTCGCAGGTCAATGAGACATCGATGTGAGGTCTGTATTCAAGCAGGAGGTGGACATTTTGAACATCTTCTGTAATGACAACGACCTGCGGAAAGAAAAACGTTCCGGTGAATTTCAATGTTGTGAAGGCCATAACTCGGAAATGAAGGATTTCCGGACACATGTTGTAATGAACTATTTTGATTGTCTACATATGGGAAATACATACCAGAAATTATGCCCCGTATTTTTAAACACCCTGTATATGAACTTTTTCTTCACAATGATGTCAGCATCCAGATCTTAGAGTATGGCACAATCGTCATGAATCATTCTGTATATAGCTAGATTTATAACTGCGAATAACTTTTTATTGAACGAAATGGCCTAAAATGGGCATTATAATAAGATGCATCTAAGATAAGATTAACCTTCTTTTGTAAGACAAAAACAGTATCAATATTGTCACCATTATCGCAGATTCGTGGCACAAGAAACTATTAATATATTAGATTTTAAGTTACCTCATGTGAATAAATTACCCTAAGTGATTACATGCAAAATTAATATGTTCACCCTAATTTAATTTGTTATAAATAATAATTCAAGAAGCTTAAGAAATTGCAAAGCATCATCTATGGAAGTATTTCTGAATAAAAATAATAATTGTTGCGCTTTATTGATAGTAGTAATTTTAAATATCATATAACAACTTTGAAAATTTTTATACGCTCGTCAATTTCCGAATCATAGACAATAGTGAATAGGTTTCTAAAACTTACATACATGGCGTTTTTTTTACTAAGATATTTAACGACGCTGTATCAACTACTAGATTATTTAGCATTGATGGGAATGGTGATAGCGCGTTGGTATTTGGCGAGATGAGGGCCTGAATTCGCCATATATTACCTGACATTTGCCTTACGGTTGGGGAAAATCTCTGAAAAAAAAGCCAACCACGTAATCAGCCCTAGCGGGAATCCAACCCACGCCCGAAGGCACCTCCGGATGCGTTATCTTAGTCACAAGGTTTGCGTATGTGCATATAAACGTCCTGATTGAACCCTTTATTAAAATATGACATGGGGTAATATGTTGCGGATACGGATGGGGTGGAAGAACCCCAACTACCCTTCGGCCATTGATTTTGACATAATGTATTATCTCCTAATTTTGACATGGAGGACTGAGTCAAGAACACAGTCAAAACGATTTAAAATACGTAATTACACAGTGCTATAAGTTTACCTTTTTCATGTAGCCTATACAAATTCATTTTAATTATCGCTATTTTCGCTTAGCGCAAATATTTTGTATTTCTGTCTTCCTTATTTTAAAAATATTTCAAGAGTAAAAGTTGTTTTCAATTCGCTTACAGGAATCTCTAGAAGTACAGACTTACCAGCAAACTTACCGACGAAATCTGGCACTCATATTGTTGTATATAAGCTGAAACAGAAATAAATAATCATTAGGTAGTCGATATAGTTTGTCAGTAATAATAAAGACACACTCTGAAGATCCATCCTGTGATCCACGGGGTAATTTTCAGTAATATAAAAGTAATAAATTTAATTTTAGTTCCTTGTTGAAATTTAAATATTCCAACATCACCTGTACTACAATGAGCATCTAAAAAATAGTCTTCACTCATAAATTATTTCTAAGAAAATCATTTTAGAAAAACTATAACACAAAGATATAAAAAATAGAGAACAAAAGATCATAATATAAGTAAAAATGTAAAAATTGGAAACAGACAAACTCAGAAATGAAGAAAATTAAGCTAGAGATTGAAATTTTGCATTTTATGTCTTGGAATTTTCATGACACAGATTAACAAACGGGGTAACAAGATTGTCTCATATAATATATAAAGCGAACTACATCTTGAATTAAATTAAATTATTAATGTTATTCTTAATTGTACTACAAATTAAAATGCATAATTCTGATTGTTCCGATATAAATTGCAATTGTTCAGTTATTAATGAAGTTAATGAGGTTAAGTACTTAGGTATAATAATTATTGATAATCATTTAAAATGGAATAATCATATTCATTATATTTGTAATAAATTACGTAAAACATTATGTTACTTTGTTATTCTAAGAAATATTTTGTCACTTAATTGTTTACATGTAATTTATTTAGCATTATTTCAATCTTTAATGTATGATATTATAGGTTGGGGTGGAACTTATAAATCCAACCTTTATCCTTAATTTTACTACAGAAAAAAGTATTAAAAATTTGTTTAAAAAAGCAGAAAGATTACCCATCTGAATTGTTGTTTAAACATTTTAAAGTTTTCGACATTAAACAAAGGTATTATTTTATTTTACTGAAATATTTTCACAGAAATCGTAATGACTTTGAAAGGTATATACATAAATATACAAGTAAAAATATGAATTCTCTACGTTTGTCTGAACCAAAATGTAAAACCGATGCAGCTTTTTATCATAGCATGAGTCAAGGTCCCAGATTATTAAACAAATTTTATTCCAATAATATTTCAACCACGAATTTTCTCCAAATTAATACAAAATATAAAAATTTGTATTGGATTTATAGTTTGGGTTTAAACATATTAAACACTTTTTAATCTGTATTCACTCTCAATTTTAATTTTATTTTGTCTGTATTGGAATCCCCTCCTGAGCACGAGTCTTACTCATTCAGGAGTGGGCTAGTTTATCTTTCATTGTATTTATTAACTTGTATTCATTTCAAACTTACTAGCAATATAAAATAAATAAACAAAATAATTGAAATTGTTAGTAGACATAACCTATGACGAAGAAATATATGCAATTTCAAAAGGAAGTGTCGTGAAAAATCGAAATAATATTGAAAAAATCATCAGTGGGGTAATGCTATTAATCCTCTGTGAAATACATACTTACAAAACATGACGAAGTGCTGATCACACATTTAGCTGTTTAGGATATAAGTGTCAGGCTCTCTCTCACAGACCGATATATCGTTGCTCTTGAAAGGAACTGTGAACATCACACTCAATTTCCAACTCATTACGCTTTGTAATATAGCAAAATAAATTCCTAATATCAATGACGTAATTCTCTTTTGAATGATACATTAGGTAATTCGTTTACTTTAATATTCAAAGTGTCCCGAAAACATATGACAGTACTTGAAAGTATAGAATTCTTCATGTCTAAAGTCAATAGATCATTGAAATTATCAAGAATATTTGAGAGGGACTAGTAGGAGCATTGTATTATGAACTTCTCCACGCAATAAGAAAGAAGCTAAACAAAAAGAAGTTGTCAATAAAAATTAGGACTTTGTGGATATTGTAACCTTGGTGTTCAATAAATTTTAGTATTCATGTTATTCATTATTCTCACAAAAGAGTAGCGTGAAGGGGAAAGAATTTTATCTTTAGTAATTTAATAATTACACGAGCGAGTCCACACCTGTGGAGTAACGGTCAGCGCGTCTGGCCGCGAAATCAGGTGGCCCGGGTTCGATTCCCGGTCGGGGCAAGTTACCTGTTGAGGTTTTTCCGGGGTTTTCCCTCAACCCAATACGAGCAAATGCTGGATAACTTTCGGTGTTGGACCCCGGACTCATTTCACCGGCATTATCACCTTCATTTCATTCAGACGCTAAATAACCTAGATGTTGATACAGCGTCGTAAAATAACCCAATAAAATACACGAGCGATGTTGCATATTATTGACTATTACATTTTTACTACGTCACACTACTTTCGACCAATAAAACGGTACGAAAGGACGTCTTTCAACCAATCATGGCTGCTTATCGCACAATTTTATCGCGTCCCTAGCACTTGTTTAATTTTATCACTACCCTAGCATTTGTTTCTTTGTTTGCCAACATTTCAAACTGCACTGGTCTGCACGTCAAAAAACAGAAAATTACAAACCACTCCAGTCGATGCACAGCACTTTCAAATATGACTCGCATTGGCATTCAAGAACAAGAATTAATAAAGATCACTGGCCATATATGAAGAGCACCATTCGGAAATCCTGAATGAGTTGAGGGATACACCATGTACATCAACGAGTTCACTTCTTTTACGCACACGTCCAATATAACATCAACTGAACCATCAACCACTAAAACATTCAAATTTGAAAATTGTACTTTCAATAATTTTTTTTAAATTATTCATGTTTATGTTTTATTTCAACATCGTTAATTAAAACGTTTGCTTATTTCATCATCTCTAATTAAAACTTTTGTAACACTCGTTTATATTATTTAGGTTATGTTATAGCTTCTGCTATATGATATTATAGATAATCACGTACCAGAGATTGTTTAATACTAAGATTTATTGAAAATCATCTGTGAAGTGACGTTGATTACTGGGATCGGGATAATTGAAGTGGAATGCAAATGTTTTAATAAAAATGAAACTGAATCAATAAAGCCTTCTTGACTAGTAACAGTCCACAGAGTTTAATGATGATTCCATAGTTGGCACAACTGATACCGGTAACAAGAAAACATAATCATGAAACACTACTGCCATCTAGCGTAATGTTGAGATGGTACAATAATACATCTGAAGACAGTTGTATTTTCGTAAGCCAATTAATGTTTTATTGTAGTGGAGTACTTCGTTACTTCTGATCTTTAAATACTTTCTTCTAATCGTGTAATAGTCAATTAAATCCCACTACAGTCTCGATTTTCTCTAGATAAATCAAAACCTCTAGTGAGATTACTGTTGGTAATTTCACGAGTCGGAAGGGCGAGTGAAATTATACTAATAAAATGAAACCACGAGTCAAATTTAATAAGATTATTTAACGAATAAATTTGAATAACTTGCATCAATAATAACCGAATTACTAACATAAACGATAATAATTATTATAAAACACAGCAATAAGACATTATTACGTTTCCTTGTAATAAAGTTAAACAACAAACTGCTATTTGTAACGGCATACTAAATACAATTGCCAACTACTCAGAGCTAAAGTATGAAACAACAATACTTAACCTCAAAAGTAAGATAAGCTGAAACGTTACATTCACAGAGTAAAAACACGAAAGGTTCTTAGAGGCATTTATTTATTTCGGAATACGTATTATATGTCTCTCTGGTATTAAATTTTGTGCGAGATCGTGCGTATTTGCTTGGTTTCCGCACAAAACCAATCCGCGGAAAGTCTAAAATTCCACATTCAGTATTCCCAACCTAACACACATAACAATTTCCCTCTTCTTACCGCTTAAGTGACATATTGATTTTACTGCTTTAGGCTTTTAACATATTATTTTTAGAGACGTTCAATATAGTAATAATTATAAATTGGAAACTTACCACTGCAATTTCACCTAAATTGCACTGTTAATTATTGTTTTTAAATATTTGCAAAAATTAAGTAAACTCTACAACTCCACTAAAGTTACTGCATTCGTGATGCAAGTAACATTAAGGAAGCCGTGAAAAAATCAACAAGATTCCAGACTCATCATAGACTGGGGGAAAAAAAAGACAGACGTATATCACGGCCTGCTGGAGTATAGTAAACACAGAAAACATTTTAAAGCAACAATGTTGAAGATAGATATTTTTGTTTTGCAAATTTGCCGTCATTGAACAGAAACCAAGATGGAGATTTCATTACAACTAATTAGAAATACCTCTTTCAGGTATATAATAAGCGATCTTCGCACAAAATAATGTACGATACACGAGCGGTATGTTTTCTTTCAATTCTCGGAAATTAAGAAAGCTCAACTACGTTTGGCTTTTTCAAACTTTTCCTCGAACATGAAAACTTCAACATACCGCTCTTGTAACGCATATTACTATTATTTATTACTTACCGCCGCTGGTAACTAGAGAGTGAATACACTGAAGCATGTAACAAACCCTGCAGTGGATAACTATATCTAAAACATTTCCGCTGCTCTGTCAGCCTCATTGATCTGAAGTAGAGATAACTTTATCTTTACCAAATGATCTATTAATCACTCGAAATTTGGACAGTTTTGCACCAAAATATAGGACGAATCTGGAATAGAGGATGGCATTTCAACACATACTCCTACGTTCAAAGTTAATAATAATAATAATAATAATAATAATAATAATGATAATAATAATAATAATAGTAATAGTAGTAATAATATAATAATAATAATAATAATAATAATAATAATAATAATAATAATAATAATCTTTATGGTTGTGAAACTTGGACTCTCACTTTAAGAGAGGAACATAGGTTAAGGCTGTTTGAGAATAAGGTGCTTAGGAAAATATTTGGAGCTAAGAGAGATGAAGTTACAGGAGAATGGAGAAAGTTACACAACACAGAACTGCACGCATTGTATTCTTCACCTGACATAATTAGGAACATTAAATCCAGACGTTTGAGATGGGCAGGGCATGTAGCACGTATGGGCGAATCCAGAAATGCATATAGAGTGTTAGTTGGGAGGCCGGAGGGAAAAAGATCTTTAGGGAGGCCGAGACGTAGGTAGGACAATAATATTAAAATGTATTTGAGGGAGGTGGGATATGATGGTAGAGACTGGATTAATCTTGCTCAGGATAGAGACCAATGGCGGGCTTATGTGAGGGCGGCAATGAACCTCCGGGTTCCTTAAAAGCCAGTAAGTAAGTAAGTAATAATAATAATAATAATAATAATAATAATAATAATAAATTTTTATATTAAATTCTTTTGTACCAGGCAAAATTTATTTACAACTTTTTAAAATATTCTGCATATTTCCTTCTCTCAGCTACAGCACCATAGACCACGCATTATGGGTAGGGAAGATGCCATACGGGTTTTCTTCAATACTGATTAAGACAAGTATATTATGATTGTTTGGTAATACTTTATTTTCAGTAAATATATTACACATTACAAAGAGTCAATGCATGTGACACTTGTTTGAAGAAATTGTAAGTAAATAATATGGAAAAAGAACGTATTTATGTACGTGTATATACATGCATATAAGCGGAAGAATTTCCAGAAAGGTCCAAGAGTAGTAGAATAAGCACGCATTGTTTTATCATAATATAAACTTTGCACAGAGAAATATACTTACGAGAGCACTGTTAACTACGTATCTAAAGACGTACAGACGGAGCGAGACTGCCTCGCTTCTTGTTTGCCTCGCGGTTTTGTTCTTTTGGTAGTGAGAAAGAACCGAACCAGGGCGAGCCATCCCTTAGTGCGCGGGAATTGAGGCAGATAACATCGGGTTGCGTGTTGGCATCTTAGTTGGAACAGCATACGGAGCGAGTTAATCACTGCGAGGCACTTTTGGTCGCATAGAAAAATGGACTGTAATTGCCACACGGGTTAGGGACACTCGTTTCGAGGATACGCAGCTTTAGGGCCAATACCTGAACTTGAAATGCAGTTGGCTTAAAATTTCGTATTACTAGTTTAAGATTTTTCTGATATCTATATATAATTTGAACTGGTAATGGAAATTATGGGTAAACGGCTGAACGGATTTTAATAAATCACCCGTCCTTTTGAAGCTTGGAACCCAAAATTTTTCAGAAAAATAGTAGCTTTCAATGAAATTTCAGTTTCCCTACATCATTTTCCTATTTTCCAAAATCCATCTGTCGTCAGTTTTCAGAAATGATGGCTTTTAGAGAATAATACAAAACACAAACGCACTACAATAAACAATATCACACGAAGGCTACGACATATTTAGAGTTCAGATGGCTCAGATTCTCTGACATCATAATACCAATATATCGACCTTCATTTGTGTAACTTTTTCAGAATGTTTCTGTAATATTGGTTATTAAGAACTTCAAGATTTACTAAAACAAATTTACAGGTCAAATTCTGGTGTGTAATTTTCTGAGTACAGCTGTCTGTGTATTGGATATTAGAAACTACAAAACTTAAGAATGCTTGATGACATTATTACCATTAAAAATGAAATATCATTATAGTGAATGCCATGATCTATTTGTATCTTATTATACAGATTAATGCTTTATTGATGATATGAAAGTGAAACCTTTTGGGGTTATATAAGTAGGCGTAGAGAATATCTGAAGTTAGATCTTCATTTCTATAATATTTACTGAGTGACGGCTATATAGTAGTCTATACAAAACTTAAGTAAGATAATATTGTTATTAAAAATGAAATATTTTTATAGTTATTAATCAAGTGGTATAGGTCTTTTCCATATATTTAATGAAACTGAAGAGCTGAAGGTATATAGGTTCAATAAAAAATATTTAGCACAAAGAAAACCATTCAGAGGGATATATTTTATTATTATGGAAGCAAATAACTTCCAAAATGTCTGTATTCTTCAAAGGAAATAATTTTGAAAAATTTTAATTTGAACTTCTAATGAACTTAGTTTTCAGCATTTACTGCACAAGCCACTAGTTTGGATATAATAATATCTTATTTGTCAAAGGATAGTCGATACTGTATTTTAATAAGTGCGAGAAATGTTCCAATAACAGGGACAGAAATATCTTAAGAATGGAGTCCGATATTTACATTCTTTCTGGAGTAATTCGTGATCAAGATTGTCGATATTTCATATCCATCGTCCTGGGACAGGTTTCGAAATGTGCGAATTCAGGTTTCAAACGCTGACGGGAACATAGGATAATATTTAGTGACTTGTAAACTAGTTGCAAATTTCTGTTTAAGTATATTCACATCTAATGTCGTCACTTCCTCTTCCTCATAGCTTGTAAAGTAGTTGCGAATTTTTGTTTAAGTATATTCACATTTTATGTCATTACTTCCTCTTCCTCATGGCTTGTAAACTAGTTGCGAATTTTTGTTTAAGTATATTCACATTTAATGTCATTACTTCCTCTTCCTCATGGCTTGTAAATTAGTAGCGAATTTTTGTTTAAGTATATTCACATTTAATGTCATTACTTCCTCTTCCTCATGGCTTGTAAACTAGTTGCGAATTTTTGTTTAAGCATATTCACATTTAATGTCATTACTTCCTCTTCCTCATGGCTTGTAAACTAGTTGCGAATTTTTGTTTAAGTATATTCACATTTAATGTCATTTCTTCCTCTTCCTCATGGCTTGTAAACTAGTTGCGAATTTTCGTTTAAGTATATTCACATTTAATGTCATTACTTCCTCTTCCTCATGGCTTGTAAACTAGTTGCGAATTTTCGTTTAAGTATATTCACATTTAATGTCATTACTTCCTCTTCCTCATGGCTTGTAAACTAGTTGCGAATTTTCGTTTAAGTATATTCACATTTAATGTCATTACTTCCTCTTCCTCATAGCTTGTAGACTAGTTGCGAATTTTCATTTAAGTATATTCACATTTAATGTCATTACTTCTTCTTCCTCATGGCTTGTAAACTAGTTGCGAATTTTCGTTTAAGTATATTCACATTTAATGTCATTACTTCCTCTTCCTCATGGCTTGTAAACTAGTTGCGAATTTTCGTTTAAGTATATTCACATTTAATGTCATTACTTCTTCTTCTCATGGCTTGTAAGCTAGTTGCGAATTTTTGTTTAAGTATATTCACACTTAATATCATTACTTCCTCTTCCTCATGGCTTGTAAACTAGTTGCGAATTTTTGTTTAAGTATATTCACATTTAATGTCATTACTTCTTCTTCCTCATGGCTTGTAAACTGGTTGCGAATTTTTGTTTAAGTATATTCACATTTAATGTCATTACTTCTTCTTCCTCATGGCTTGTAAACTTGTTGCGAATTTTTGTTTAAGTATATTCACATTTAATGTCATTACTTCTTCTTCCTCATGGCTTGTAAACTAGTTGCGAATTTTCATTTAAGTATAGCCACATTTAATGTCATTACTTCCTCTTCCTCATGGCTTGTAAACTAATTGCGAATTTTCATTTAAGTATAGTCACATTTAATGTCATTACTTCCTCTTCCTCATTGAAGAAACTCCAGATCTTCCAGCGTAGTGAATTGTTATCTCACCAAGGAAAACTATTAAACTCATGAATAATCCAAAAAAGAGGAAAACGAAAGGTGCCTGGATAATTCCCAGCGATATGGGAACGTATTCCTTGCTGTAATCCCATGCAGTTCGGTGGAAGGATTGCTGCCCTACAGGATCTGTGATGTCGCGCATGATTTTCCTGGGAATTCCTGCCTGCACTAGGCGTCCCAATATTTTGTTCCATTTCGAGCACAAATGTCGACCGCTCGTAACTACCATTTGGACGTGCAACTGGATTGCTTTTCCACTGAACTTGTGGTACTCAGGAGGGTTTTTTGTGCCGCACAATTTCTTGGAATAATACGTGAAGAAATCTTCATTCATCAAAACAGCCACATGTTCACTGTGGAATGCAATGTTAAGGGCATCGATGGAACTTTCAGCCACATATGAATTTTCTATATCATAGTTAGAAGAATACACCGAAAAAGCGTATACATCATCGAAAAGCATTGTGTAATTTTTGTCTAGAACTTCTTGAATTGTGTCAATCTGATACTGTTTTCCAGGATCTACCAGATAGCTGATTAAAAATGCTTGGAAAACTGTGTTAATGCAGATAGAATACACAACCCAGGACAAGAAGAATGTCCTGAGAGTTGTATAGCGGGGCATTTTGTCAACTGCAACACCTAGAAAGGAACACCAGGTGTTCAGAAAACAGTGGATTATTCCATCGTAGCTGTTAGGATCCTTGATGGACTTACACCATATCAGAACTCGAAAAGTCAATGCAGTGAACACTACAGATCCAAATAGAGAAGTCCAGACGATTGGAGTGAACACTCTGGTCAAACTTGCCCATCGAGTATACATTTGTGCAATTGGAACAAAGAATTTGTAACTGCGAGTGAAATAAGGCGTTGTCAAATAAAAAAACATTTGGATGTTTGGGTCCACCATTATGTTTGATACTACAATCCGTACAGAATCTTTATGGCACGTCTTGTTGGAAACTTTTAATTCATTTACAACAATTTCAAATAACCTCACGTCTAGTCCGCCTGTAGCCTCATTAAATGAATTTTTTGTCTCTATTATTACAAATGGATCGGTATGTGACGGATACACTTCGAAATAACAACCCGTTAAATTTTGTTCTACTTGCTCCCTGTTAAAGTCTGCATTGTCAAGAAAACTACCACCATCTTCATCTTCGATCCAGGTGCCAAATAATTTTGGTTCCGGAAGGAAAGTACAAACACTGTTTGGGTAGAAAGTGTTTATATTTTTGCCGTGTGGGTCACGTATGACAACTACTGAATCGAAAAAGTTCTTTTGAAAGAGAACTTGGAATATTCTGCTTGCAACTTCTTTCGTTCCAGAGTTCCCCATCACAACCACAATTATGTGTCCTGCAATGTTGTATAGCGTATTAACCATTTGGAATACTATCTGGTTGTTGATTTGGTTATCAAGCTCTCTCAGATCATTGTTTTCATACTGGACTGTGAGGATGAAGTTTTCGTACATTTTAGTAACCCTAAAGTTTGAATTATACATTACAGGTGACACGAGGATAAGCCAGCGACCGAAGTCATGCAAAGTGAGGATTAATTCATTTACACCTTCAATCCAGTTATAGGAAAGTGAGTAATTGTTCAGTTCTGTCAAGAAGACTGGCATGAGCCTTGTTGGATGTCTTGTGATAGTGAGGGAAGTTTTGTTGATGTTGCATAAGGAATTTTGCGGTATGGTCACTTTTTTAGATTGTGGAATGCGACCATTTGAACTTTGTCGATTTGGCCATACAGGATGCTTCTCAAATTTCACCGGCACAAAGATGATAATTGGCTGTTCATTGTTAAACATCCGTTCGCTTACTGATACCACAGCATGGTACATATTTTTGTCACTTTCAGGTAGTCCGATATTGCCTGAAACGCCTTGTAGAATCCACAAAAATATCTGGAAACAAGATAAAGAATTATCAGTGGAAGCTACTCCATTTTCAGAGATTTTTTTTTTTCGTTGTTGGTAACTCTATAGCATCTATTAGATGCTTTATGGTTGGAGTTACTTGTCAACAATGTGGCGCTGAAACTTGTGTTCAGGTTACTGCCCAGCGACAGTCCTGATGTATTTTTATATTTGTGATGATTGGTTAATTAATATTAACCCGGCGCACTCACAATCACACTCACATTCATACAAATTTTCAGGGATGATTGCAATAAAGGTATTAGTTGAATTCTAACACCCGTCATTTACTTCAGAGCTTTAAACGCAATTTTGTCTCGTTTATAAAAGGTGTGAAGGTTGCAGTTAATTTGCAATATTGATGGCTCTTTCAGACCGTTGAAGAAAAAAAAAGTCACCTTCCGAAATAACTTTATTTCTCATTCCATAATTAGTACACTCGATACATATTATCGTCATCCTTATATATGTTACTGTAAATGTACGAAGACCAGTAAATCTTAGAATATACCGGTATAACCTAAATTTACCATTACAGTGCGTTAAAACCCCGAAATATCTTATTAGATGTATACATTTTGAACTTCTACCAAGAGATGTTGGTAAATCTCAGGAGTTACCGATCAGCTGTGGTAAAATCGTATTACAGAAGAAAAAAGAATCTTTACTAAGATTTGCCGTTCTTCGCACTTTTACATATATCTATTTCCAATTCATATTTTATTGTTATTTTAGAATCTATTTAAAAACATAAATAAACATCACCTCAGCAATGACTGAAATAATTTGTATTTATTTTTAATTTAAGTTATTTAAATATTCATATATTCTAATGTGAGTATAATAAACAATATTCTATATTAAAAATAGTGAAAAATATTATAATTTTAACCACTGTCTGTTACAGTATTTCATATAAAAATTAACAAAGCCTTTACACCTCCTCAAAGTGTTTAATTCCACAAATAAAGTAAAACAAACATTATGAAGCACTTTTTGTTGAACACTTTTTAAACATTTACACTTTTTGAACCCTTATCCTCCAACGAAAGATAATAGACCAACCACTTCCCGTACACTAATTCCTCTTTTTTCTAATTCTTCAATACTGATACAATTTTCTTTACACAATATAAGTTGGTTCCTAGAGTACAATGACTTCAGTTTGCCAGCTTTGGTGCCAAGTTGATAAAACTCATCTTAAATATTTATGATCACTGTTATTATTGGTTTTGCGTCAATTTTTGCATCCGGTACTTTGATTCTCACATTCTATCCGACTAAAAATTTTGGAATTTTGTTACAAGTGGATGCTTTCATTTTCTTCGCTTGCATTTCAAGAACTTCTTTCGCAGCCTCTCGGAACCGCTTCACCCCTGCAAACATGTCTGAATCTGCACAACGGAGGCGGGATTCTTCGTTCTGGATTCTTCGATCTAGCTTTTACCAGCTCGCATCGTAAATCTTGAGATTTACCAATATTTCTTGGTAAAACTTCAAAATGTATGCATCTAATAAGTAGGGAACGGAATTTGGAGTAGTAAAAGCTAGTATTGGCATCTACACAGCCATTTGTTTACAACCCTTTATACCAAGTCCTCCCCTCCATGAATACTCATAGCCTTCTGCAAGTCAACAACAGTTGAACGGGACAGTTGTCGCATGAGAACTTCAACATACAGGTTTGCAGTTCAGAGTAGTGAAGTGCAGGTACGATGCCGAAAGTGAAACCAATTAACAATACAAAATTGAAAGACTATATTTGTAAAACCTCCAGATCAAGTATCAAAATTCAGGAAACAATTCCCTAAATAAAATTGACGCTTCCCTCATGTCCAGTTCTTAAGAGCTGGGGGTCATGGTTAGAAGCTTGCAATTATTACGCACATCACCTCCAATCTGTGAAGAAAGTGTTTCAATCCCGATGACGCGGCTGCGATTCAAATACGCCAGGAACTGCTAAATGATAGAACAATCGAGAAAGAAGTCACGGATATTAAGCCAAATTTTGGATATTTACCGGATGCCATTATTCAATTAGAAAAGTCAGGAGTAGAACTAGTTGAGTAAATAAATATTATGAGGACTATTGTAAATAAACTGAGTGCAGTAGAAGGTGAAATAGGAAAACGTGTTGGTGAAAAAATGAACAGAGTTTTGATTTAAAATGATGGGTACGGTATTCTTAGTCGGATTTCAGATGTATTAACAAGGAGGTGTCCCAATGAAGCCATTCAACATGTGAATTTAATTGACGTATCTTGTTTCAAGTACTCTCCAATTGTCTCTGCAGATGTAGAGCGGAGTTTTTCAATGTTAAAAAATTTCGTTCCTTGCAACAGAGCAAAGTTGTATTTTGAAAATTTGAAAATAATATTTACAATTTATTATAACAAGGCACAGCAGGAATAATTGTTTCATCAACAAAACATATCATTAACTGAAAATGCCATTTCGTTTGGTTCTATATTTTCTTCAACATTTAATGATGTTGTATTAGACTATGTTGTAAATATTATAGTATATCGCATATATTGCAAATACTGTAGTATACGTTGTATACATATTATCATATTTCGTGATATTGTAAATAAAGGTTTTAATTTAACACGCTCCTGACAGAAAAACATACATATTCAGAGGTGAGTTCCATACAGAAGACAACTGTCTTATCAGCCATCAATATGTCCACTTACACGCGAAGATTCAAAGGTTGATATTTAACTATGTATATTTGTAATGTTGTTTATTGGTGTCTTGTGCGTTGCCAAGAAAAGCACATGTAGTTCAAAAAGAAATGCAGATTATGTATGTAGGTCACTGTGGGCCATATTCATAGACATTCTTAGCGCGGGCTTCCGGTGGATGATCAGCGAACTAACGTTTTTCGTATCCATAAACCAGTGTTAGCGATGTGATATGATATGAATCCTGTAAAAGTAATCAGTCGATAGCGAGGGATAGTTTAGCACGCTCGTAGCGCGGGCTAGCGAAATGTCTATGCATAGAACCCTACATGTCATTAAACTATTCCATTTGTTTATTCTGAAATATGTTTACAGCACGTTGCGTGTAAGTTTGTATGAAGTGAACTGTACTCGTCCACGCAGCTCGCTTGACAGTCACTGAGCTACGAATATCTATACTACGTTTCACCATTCTTTATAATACTCCAAATCCCTTTCCCTGCTAATAAGATATTTTGTGGTTTTACCGCACTATAACAGTAAATGTTAGGTTATACCGGTAAATTCTAAGATTTACCAGTCTTCGTACATTTACAGTAACATATATACTGAACTGCACCTCTTGCAAAAATTTCGCCACTGCCACGCTGCATACATTCTGGTCTATTTCTCAGATCACTTCAACAATTCTCTGGCAATTCTTGTGCTCGTCTTAACATGAAAGGAGATATTATTTAGTTGATAGTAAGATGTATTAATTGTCTTTAGGCACTATACAAGCAATTGACAAAGTCAATATAAAAAAGCATATATACAGTAGTAGATTTGTTAGAAATAAATTACACACTAATATTACTTTTATTAAAATAAAAAATTTCTTCAGTTTTGATAAAAAGGATATTTTATTAACATGTATTTTGTTTTTAAAAGCACTGCTATTTGAGTGTTTTTAACTTTCTGGAAATTTATTATAAAATTTAAGATCCAAAGAACAAGTAATTATTATGGATCTTGTTTAATCTAAAATAAGGCACACTTAAATTTAATTTCAACCTAGTTTTGCAATGATGTGGGCTATGTCACATCTTATATCGAAATTTGCAGAGAAATCGTGTACAAAGACTGAAATATCAAATATATAAAGATTATAAATAGTAATAATACATTTATTTATTTATTTTTATTGCTAGTAAGTTTGAAATGAATACAAATTAATAAATACAATGAAAAATAAACTAGCCCACTCCTGAATGAGTAAGACTCGTGCTCAGGAGGGGATTCCAATACAGACAAAAATAAAATTAAAATTGACAGTGAATACAAATAGTGCTTAATATGTTTAAACCCAAACTATTTCCAATACAATTCTTTTTTAGTAATTTGGAGAGGATTCGTAGTTGAAATATTATTGGAATAAAATTTGTTTAATAATCTGGGACCTTGACTCGTGTTATGGTAAAAAGCTGCATTGGTTTTAAATTTTGGTTCAGACAAACGCAGAGAATTCATATTTTTAGTTCTATATTTATGTATATACCTTTCAAAGTTATTAAAATTTCTATGAAAATAGTATTTTAATAAAATAAAATAATACATTTGTTTATCCATGACCATAACGAAAAGCATGCCTTTACTAAATACTTTTGCGTTTGTAAAGTAGGCTTTTATTCAACATTACTTTATTCCACTAGTGAGATAAAGACTTTACCTCACAGTTTGAACTTTATCTCACAGTTCATTAGTATTTTCTAGTACCCGGGTACACACGTATACTTTTCCATTAAACTATTACTCAAGAAGTTAATATATTAGTTACTAGATGTCACTACCTCTACTTCTTTATTACCATTTTTTAAATATACATACACTCAATCTCCTTCTCTTTTCTCTATCTGCTACGTCGTAATTTGTTCATTACATCCATATCTAATATGCATCTTTTTAAAATGTTGTAATAATTTACCTTTTGGGATGCGAGGAGACTTGAACCTGCGAAATTGGGTTTATAGGATTTTAAAACAACACGCGTTAGCCAACTGAGCTAAACACGTTTAAAGTGAAAAAATATATATTAAAATTACATAATTAATTATAATTTGTTATTTACCCAACACCTGAGATACCATTCTTTACTAATCATGGCCTCCTACATCATGCCCTACCTAGTAACGTATTGATTTTAAAATCCATGCCATGGTATGTGATTACATGAGGACTTATTTTCAACATATTTTCTTTTATAAAACATAATTTTTCGTTATTGTCATGGATAAAATTACGTATGGTACTTGTGAGCGTGATCTTCATTGCGCTCGGCTGACGCCTCGTGCTTAAATCTTTCCACTCGTGCAATAAAGATGCACTTACCTCACAAGTACCATAAATAACTATTAATGTTGGAAACTTTGAAATGTTTAAACAACAATTCAGTTGGGTAATCTTTCTGCTTTTTCAAATTTTAATACTTTTTTCTGTAGTAAAATTAACGGATAAAGATTGGATTTATAAGTTCCACCCCAACCTATAATACCTTACATAAATGGACAAGCAATGTTCTACATGGTGTTGTAAAATGATTGTTTGCCATTATCCTGAGTATTTTCTTTTGCAATATAAGGATTTCATTTACCTTGCTAATAGGCCTACCTGAATGTGTTATAACGATTTAAATATATATATATATATATATATATATATATATATATATATATATATATATATATATATACTTTTCACATAAGGAGGAGAAATACAGTCTCTCAAATTTCGAATTAAATAAATTACTTTAGATAATCTATTCTTCAAATAATCAACATGTGTTACCCAAATTGTTATTTTTAGTGGGTTATTTTACGACGCTTTATCAACATCTTAGGTTATTTAGCGTCTGAATGATATGAAGGTGATAATGCCGGTGAAATGAGTCCGGGTCCAGCACCGAAAGTTATCCAGCATTTGCTCATATATTGGGTTGAGGGAAAACCCGGGAAAAATCCTCAACCAGGTAACTTCCCCCGACCGGTAATCGATCCCGGGCCACCTGGTTCCGCGGCCAGACGCGCTGACCGTTACTCCACAGGTGTGGACCTCAAATTGGTTTACTATCAATATGAACAATTAAAAATTTAATATCAGTGTGACAAAAGATTGTTAAATCACACGATAAACGTTTCAAGGTAAATAAAATAATAGCAGTTCTATCTTTATTTAGAAGCACAACTTACTGTTGACTCCAAACCATTCAGGCGTCATTGTCATTGATTCCCTCGCTCTTTTTCGTGTATGCATTAAAATTATTCTAGATATGTAGCCATTACTTCTTTACTGATACCTGTTTCGTGTTAATCTTCGACATATTATGATAACAATGGTCTTGTAATCAGGTATAAACTTACCAGCAAGCACATCAACAAGGTCTGGCAGTCATCTCTGTTTGAGTACACTGAAACAACAGACCAAGCATTAACTGTGATCGTTCTCTTTGTGGAGAATATAGATGTACACCCTGTAGTTGGTGCATTGTTGCAATTCATTTCCTTAGCAGGTCTCAGTTGGTAAATATTTGTTCTGAAATTTTACGACTACGTACAGAATACGTCACTTTTCCGAAGCAGGTGAAGTATATAGATGTAGTATTATAAAATAATGACCAATTACTAAAAGTTGAGCAGTGATTTGAGTCGGCAATAGATTTACTTTTAGAGATGTGAATCGTTCTGAGTCACAATCTACATGAAAGGTGATGGCAACAGCTAATATCATACACAGTATAAAATTATTATACGACACATTACAACAATGAAAATGTAACAAATTTTAACGTTATTTTGTTTCTTGTTTAGCAAGTATTATATTCTAATAGTTTATGTCTGAAGAGTGTAGACAGTTTTAATCATTACCCAGAAACTTTGGTTTTATGATCGAGACATCGATTTTTATAGTCCCGTCTCTCTAATTTCCGGCAGCCAATCGCGTTGCAGGTCGGCTACATTTAGACGTGTGCGTCCTGTGATTCGCTGAGGAAGACGTTATTCATTTCTTAAGGCTCGATAAATACTTCATATAATCGCCCGCCATTTTGGCTCTTTCGTTGGCGTTCGCAGAAAGCACACGAAGACGTTATTTGCCGCTCAATTATTTGCTGAATTACAGTGCGTTTGATTTATTATCATAGGAGCTACGACATGATAATGTTTAACGGTGTGGCAAATAGATTCCTCGTCTGGTAGCTCGGCAACGAAAGAACAAAAATGGCGAACGATACTATCTACCTAGACTTTATAGAGCCTTCACTTCCTAAGACGTAAGCAAAGAGTAGTCACGCCTGGGATAACAGCGTCGCGACTATAGATATGTTTATACCAATTTTTATTCCAATTTCTTATATGTCCTGTTTTTATTACTTAACAGATAGATCCAGTGCTGAGTGTATTAGAACTAAAGCACAGGCCTGATCATTAATATGATATATCAAGATTATATACCGTAGTTTACCCTAACTATGGTCCATATTTTTCACGTTTTTCTTTGTATAGGGACATCACTTTATTTTTATCAACATTTTTAACATTCACCTGGCTATACTCGGAAACACTGTTGCCCCCTTCCATTACAGGAGTTTGATGTTACTAGTGCAATATGTAAACAAATCATTTTACTAGGTATAGGAGGAGAGAAAAGTAGTTTATCCATTTATGTTGTGGGGAAATACGATAGTACGATTTTCAGTTTGATCATCACTTTTACGGAATTTATCAAAATACAGTAGAGTAGTAACATTTTTTTTTTATCAAAAACTCAACTTTTCAGGCGGCTATGTTCGTTATGTAATGCCTACTTTATTTAGCATATTAATTATTGATGTTATCATACAATATAGAGAGTGCATTTAAATTGAGGGGGTCATAAGTAAAGGGCTGTAAGTGCAGTTAAGTTACTTTTGAGAAAATGGGGTTTAAATATTTAAGCTTTCGTAAAATCGGTGAAATTTTTATTTAAATTTTAATGTGTGATGCGATTAAAATATCCCTTTGCCACTAAAATTTTAGATACTTTAGCTTACACTGGATGCACTTAACTCATGTTATTACAAATGTCACTAGAATTCCTTTGCTTCTAGCCACCTCAATTCAAAAAAAGCTAATCTGAATTTTTAAACAAGTTGCTGAAAATGGTTGCCGTTCATTACAATGCAGGCTTCAATTCAGTACGCATATTATTAAAAACATTTTGAAGCATATTCTCTGAAATTGAATTTATCGTTTCTTGAATATAATTTTTTAGTACGATATTATTAATACAGGTTCTTTCTTCTATAGAAAACGCAACCATATTTCTGAAACACACTATACACTGCAGTGTTTACTTCACTGCTTGAAGACTTCGAATGCAACAGCGGCCGTAAGTTTGTGTGTCTGACGGGAGCAAGGACATTAGTGAAGGGGTGAGAGTGAAGTACATTCAGAAATGCAGGTACAATAAAAATGCAAGTAAAAATAAAATGATGTCCCTGTATATTCAGTACTATTCATCCAGATTAAGTGAAATTTTGGCTTCGGACTCTTGTAAGTGTATATTAAATAAATATTGACATATGTGTTTGAAATTATTTAATTACAAGTGTTAAAAAAAATAATAAGCATTGGTACATAGTTGCATTCTGAGTTGCCCAACTATGGTCCACTCATATATTCATTCTTGAAAGCATGAATGGACTATAGCTGGAGCTGTAATTATTCGTAAATCAATACATTGAGTTTCTAATTTAAGAGTAGAAACATAATCTAGCACAGAAATATTAAAAATAAATGGAAAGTATATGGATTCTTTTTATTAGTACGCATTGCATAAACACACAAAAAACAAGTGAAATCTGAAAGTCATTTTCCTGCAATCATGAACTGCCGGTACTGTATAAGAACAAAAGTACGGTATCAAAATAAACTAACACATTCATAGCAAAATATTATGCAAATAAATTCACTGATAATGTTTATTTACCATAGTAAATAGTAGGCTTATTTCGATCCTTTGAATCTTCACTTCTCTTGTAATTCTGAAATTGAAAATAGATCTCTCTTTTCCTAGACGCATTTGGGGGTTTCAATTTGTTTTATTAGGTTTTACTTTCTATAGAATAAAATGTCTTCCATTTCTCGCCACCTCAGTAATTGCCGCTTTTTACTATACATGAAACAACAGCTCCATTGTATGTTATAAGTGGAACTTGAAAAATTCAGCTGGCCCAAATTTTGTTTTGGGGACTGTACAAAAATAAACGGAACAATTAAAAAAACTATTTATGCTTATATATAATTAAATAAATAAAATAAAATGAAATTATTTACAAAATTTGCAATTTCCAAATCTTTAACCCTGCATTCATGATATGTAAAATTAATTAAAATTCTCAAATGGTAAACAGTAGAACGAGGAAATTTATTCACTTTAAAATAAAATAGGCCTATTGCATTTTTAAATATAAAATATGTTTGCAATTGAGAAACATTGTGGCATGTTTACGATGATAATTTTTTTGTTTTGGCATCGTTGTGCGTCTTTATTTACATAAATAAAAACAAATTAATATTTACATAGGACATAAATATTATTTTAAGTATTACAAAAGACAAATATGTGAGTAATAAAAAATATTTTAAGAAATGCCTGAAACAAATATACAATAAGAAAACTTGTATCTTACGGAATAATTAATATTTAATGTGTGTCGCATGTATATTTGTAACGTTATTCCATCTCTCACTTTCATTTGGTCATGAAATAACGGAACGCAAAATCAAACATCAGACTGGCGTGGGGAGATATCTAAGGCTCAATAAAATACTTACGAAACATGGCGAAGTGCTGAGATTAAACCGGTAATGTACGTGCTAACTGGAGAATAGAAAATCTATCTCAGACCCATACGAGTACACCTTGCTCTATTTCTGACTCACAATTCATATGGACAAAGCTGAGAACAACATAGTACACAATGTAAATTTGTATACATTACATGACATGAAACGGTCTTCAATACACAACATGTATTAATGACAACTAAAACAGTACGAATCTATTATTTTGAACAATTACATTGACTAATTTGTTCACTTCGTTGATCAGAATAGCTAAAACTATACACTTGTTCATCTCTGACATAAGTAACAATAGACTAGAGAAACAATTGCGAGTACCTTGTATGAATAGCATAATATTGCTAACTGCTTGATAATATTAAACAAACTGAAGAGGCAAGAGATCACAATAACAAACAAGGACCTTTTTTTTTAATGTTGTATGTTAGCTGTTTTTCAATTCGTGGCGATCGATAAATATATTACATAAAGTGTATTATACTTTACTGTCCTCAAATTTAATTTGTATAATTTTAAAGACACATAAATCCTTTGTCAAGTTTGTGACATGAAGAGAATGCCATGGTAGAATTCGAACGTTTAATTCTAATTATTTGTTTTGATATTTATATAGATTACTTATTTTCGTAAGTCGGAACGCAAAATTCGACTTTATATATTCATATACAGTATGTTTTTCCCCGTACAGGTACAGCGATTTAAAATTTCTATAGGCTAAGAGACTTACGTAGTAAAAACAAAGAAGCGAGCTAATGTCTTAGTCAGGAGGTCATATTTAGAAATTAGCAGACTTTGACAATTTTATTTGCAAAGCAAAGGAATGTCTTTTACGGTTGTTATTTCAGAGCCTTTATAGATACACGTGTACACAAAAAAACAACAATAATAAAGTTGAAGGTAATTATGGCAACTGAAATATTTCAAGCTTATATATTTGAGTAAAGAATATCTTATGTTGGTGTTCTTAATCAATAGTGTCATATACTAAATGAAAATATTTGAAACTATAGCAACCTTCTTTAAATGATCAACAAACAGTCGAACAGTGAAAACAATTAAGAGTATATCGTAAATTTGTCTCATTGGGAGCTAGTCGTCAAAATAATAATGAAGTTGAACAAAGAGGAGTTCGAAATAACAAATAGGCTAATAAAACTTTGTGAATAGACCTATTTATTTATTAGCGATTGTAGATAAATGTTGTAATATGAAAAACTACGATATCATTTTCAATCTTCTTTAGATTTCAATATATGTTTTTCTTAGATTTTTCTAAGTAATTGTATGAGCTACATGTTTTTTGGGGACGAAACAACTGTGTTTTGGTATAAATAAGGGGCATGATTTTTATAATTTTGGATTATACTGTACTACAGAAGACGTAACCCAGCTAATACACGCAGTTATAAACTAATATGCGAAATAATAGCAACACTGGAATTGCAAAACATAACCTTACCTGTATGATTTTCTCTATGTTATCTTTGTTATTGTTTGACTTTCATGTTATATGTGTAAACGACCACGAAGGAATTCACAAATATATAAGGAGACATACAAGTAAATATTAATTTTATTATATTGTACATAGGACGTAAGATGTGCCCTCAAACCTCTGAAAAAGACGACGGAGCGAAGAAAACATAGAATGAAGGGGAGTTTTTCAATCAAGTGAGGAGGTATCAGTTTATCTTATATCATTCCAGCATTACTTCCTCTTCCTCAGTAAACAGACTGCAGATCTTCCAGCGTAGTGAACTGCCAACTCACCAACAAAAACCATTACACTGAGAAACAACCCAAGAGACAGGAAAATGAAAGGAGACTGGATTATATCCAAGGAGAGGGGAACGTATTCCTCGCTGACGTCCCTCCAAGCTCTGTCAATGGCGAGGTGCCCCAGAGGATCAGTGACGTCACTTATGATTTTTCTGACAATCCCTGCTTGGACCAAACGACCAAGAAATTGATTCCACTTCCGAAATAAATAACTTCCTCCTCTAATTTTCATATACACGTGTAACTGGATCCCCTCTCCACTGCATTTATGGTACGTAGGAGGTTCTACCTTCCCACATAATTTCTTGGAGTAGTACGTGAAGAAGTCTTCATTGACCATCACAGCCATGTGTTGGGAGTGAAATACGACGTTCAGGGCATCGATGGAAGTCATAGCAAAATAAGATCGACCTCAATATCATAATTAAAGAAATAAGTCGTAAAAGTATGAATGTCATCAAATAGAATTGTGTAATTGTGGTCCATAATTTCCTGAAATGTGTCCACCTGATGCTGTCTTCCAGAATCCACCAGGTAGCTGGTCACAAAAGCTTGGAAAACTGTGTCGATGCAGATGGAGTATATGATCCAGGACAAGAAGAACATTCTGAGAGGCGTGCTGGAGGGCATTTTATCAACTGCTACGGCAAGGATTGCACACCAGATATTCAACCAACAGAGCATAGTTCCATTGTAACTTGTGGAATCCTTTACGAAAATACACGATGTCAGAACACGTAAAGCCAAAGAAGAAATGATTATAGACACCAGAACGGCTGCCCAAAGAATAGGAGTAAACATCCTGGTGAAGCTTGCCCATCGAGGATTCACTTCTGCAGATGGAACGAAGAATTTATAACTCAGGGTAAAATAGGGCGTTGTCAGATCTAAATATGACATAATGTACACATCCGTTAGTGAGTTTGTTATTATAATTCGTACAGAATTTGTATTACAGTTATCATTCGAACCTCCCAAAATATTTCTAAATATTTCAACCAACCTGATATCCACTCCTTCTGTCTGCATTGAATAATCAGCCGTTTGGTTTATGATCACAAAGGGATCTGTGTGTACCATTAGTGATGAAAAGCAACAATCCCTTAAATTTTGTTCAATTTGTTCCTTGTTGAAATCTGCAGTCTGAAGCAATCTTCCACTGTCTCTGTCTCCGTTCCAGGTGGCAAATAATACAAGTTCAGGGTGATAAGTGCAAAGATTGTTTGGGTAAAATGCATTGACAGATGAACCTTCTGGTGCAGGTAAAATCACAACTGAATCAAAATAGTAATTTATGAACAGTATTTCGAATATTCTACGTGCCACCTCATCCATTCCAGAGTCTCCCATCACCACCACGATGATGTTTTTACTAGGATTCAGAGTCATGGTATCAGCTAGGTATTCTATCTGTTGGTAGATTTCTGTTTTCAGTTCATTGAAATTGTTCTTCGTGTAGTTAATCGTCAGTACAAAATTTTGGTATTCTTCTTGCCTGCGTGAGATTATAATACTTTTTGCCGATGTCACAAGAACTGGCCAGTGACCTAACTCTTCAAAATTAGAAAGTAGTTTATCCAAACCGTCAATCCAGCCATGTGTATGGTTCACCTCGTAGTGTCTTATGAATGTGCTTGACAAATGTAAGGATGAAAACAATGGAATGTGGGACGAGAAAGTTTTGGAGTTGCACATTGAATTCTGCCCTATTGTCATATCTTTATAGAGGCCATAGTTACTCATTGGGCCATTTCTTTCTGGTGTTGTAATAGTCAGCTTGTATTTTACAGGCACAGAGAAGACCACAGGTTGTTGATTCGCTAAAACTTTTTCGCTTACTGAGAGTAGGACATGAGACATATCTGGGTGACTTTCAGGCAGTGCAATATTAGCTGACACCACTTGAATCAGCCACAGCCACAGCCACATCTGAAATAAGGACTTCGTCTTAGACAAGAATTGTGTGAATTCCCACCAGTAATAAATTGCAAATTGAATCGGTTATTTGAGAAACCAAACATGGTCTTATCTGTAAGTTCCGAAAAAAAACTGGAGTAAACTGTATGCAGCTTATAAATGATGGAAGTACATTATTATCATTTTAGAGAGAATTTTTCGCAAGGGTTGCAATATTTCTGAATTCTTACTTACTTACTGGTTTTTAAGGAACCCGGAGGTTCATTGCCGCCCTCACATAAGTCCGCCATTGGTCCCTATCCTGAGCAAGATTAATCCAGTCTCTATCATCATATCCCACCTCCCTAAAATCCATTTTAATATTATCCTCCCATCTACGTCTCTGTCTCCCCAAAGGTCTTTCTCTCTCCGGCCTCCCAACTAACACTCTATATGCATTTCTGGATTGGCCCGTGCGTGTTACATGCCCTGCCCATCTCAAACGTCTGGATTTAATGTTCCTAATTATGTCAGGTGAAGAATACAGTGCGTGCAGTTCTGTGTTGTGTAACTTTCTCCATTCTCCTGTAACTTCATCCCTCCTAACTACAAATATTTTCCTAAGCACCTTATTCTCAAACACCCTTAATCTCTGTTCCTCTCTCAAAGTGAGAGTCCAAGTTTCACAACCATACAGAACAACCGGTAATATAACTGTTTTATAAATTCTAACTTTCAGATTTTTTGACAGCAGACTGGATGATAAAGGGCAATATTTCCGAATGTTGGTAATAAGGATTTTATTTTACTGATTAAATTTCCAACTTGTTTACCGTGTTAATATTTACGATCTACCTTGCTTGGTTAGTTTCAAAGTCTTGTGCTTCATTGTGCAAAGCCTAGTCGAGATCCCGCGCTATTTTCTGGTTTCCTGTTGTGGTAGGATGTGTTCATGTTTGTGTGGAAAAGAATGTGTGTTTTCAACTTGAGTTGAGTGTTGAGGATGTGATGCAGGTGTGTTTTTGTATAATTATAAATTTCATATTAATCTGGGGTGTCAAGTTTCTGTTTTTTTTTTCTGGCTGGATGTGTAGTATTTTCATGTCAGTGTCTATGTTGCTGTAGTTGTGATTGGAGTCTGTGATGTATTCTGCGTAGGTTGAATTGTTGTGTAGTTTGGTTATGGCTGTGATATTTTCTTTGTAACTTATTTGAAATGATCTTCATGACTATCCAATGTGGAAGTCGTTGCAACTGATACTTTGTATACACCTGTTATGTTGTATTTATTTGTGTGTCTTGTCTGTGTGTTATTTTTTTTGTAGTGTGTTCTGTGTTCTATATGCAATGTTTAATTTATTTTCTTGAATGATGAAGTAATTCTGTATTAACATGGTAAAGAAGTTTGAAATTTAATCAGTGATATATAAGTGTTGAAAGTGTTTATAGAAAAATGAAGAAGTTTTATTATATTTGAGTGCAATAAGGTCCCCTGCATTTCGCCGACATGTTTTTGTTTCTCAAATACTCGAAACATTTCCAGTAAAAGTGTAATATTTTGTATTTCTTTTGTGTGTAATTTAATGAGATTTGATTACTCCATTAGTCATAAATAAGGTACGATGAAAGAGTAATGGAACGGAGAAAAATTCTCTCCGGCGCCGGGATTTGAACCCGGGTTTTCAGCTCTACGTGCTGATGCTTTATCAACTAAGCCATTCCATTACTCTTTCATCGTATGATGACGCAGAATATCTGCATGGAAATATCATATGTACTTCGGTACATTAAAATAATATATATGATATGCGTAAATCACTTCGCGATTTAAGACGGCGCTTATTCCGTCGGATCCCGGCCAACTAGTCACTCATATCGAGTGCACCTCAGCACATGTGTGGACTTCGGTCCTGCGTTCATAGACATCTATGACGTAGTGCAGAGGGCGGCCACTAGAGGGAACCCAAGAGTTGGAGCTTAATCTGAGACGATTCTAACCGGCGTCGGAGTTGTATCCGGTGTGGCTTAGTTGATAAAGCATCAGCACGTAGAGCTGAAAACCCGGGTTCAAATCCCGGCGCCGGAGAGAATTTTTCTCCGTTCCATTACTCTTTCATCGTATGATGAAGCGGAATATCTGCATGGAAATATCATATGTACTTCGGTACATTAATATAATATATATAAATAAGGTACTTTATTTACTTTTCCAGTTGGTTCAACCTTTAATATTCATCATAAACACATATTTAAATGACAAGTTCATTATTTTTAAGATTCAGTCTTTTAATTTACAGATAACTCTCAAACCTACTAGTTTGATGGAAAAAGGACGTTATGCTTCATTCATATTTTGGCACCTATTTCTAAAACGAAAACAAACTTTAAACTTAAATGTCTCCTCTCTAACGTGTACAACACTTCGTGTTATAGTCCCGTGGTAATTGATGCATATAGAAAATTAGGATTTATAATCAGAAATACAAAAGAATTAAAAAATATAAATACTATTGATACTGTATATAAAACTCTAGTTAGAAGGAAGCTAGAGTATGCGTCTGTAATATGGTCACCTCAGTTCCAGTCCCATCAGATGCAAATAGAAAGGATACATTATGCAAATCTAGTTTTTCAGGTGAAGCTCCCTGTAAAGCAGATTTGAATAATTTCAAGGGAAAAATTGTTCCGGGGCCGGGTATCGATCCCGGGACCTCTGGTTGAACGTACCAGCGCTCTACCACTGAGCTACCTGGAACTCCACCCGACACCGTCTCATAATATATACGTTACTGTGTACGTTAACAGAAAACCACAATTCCATGTCACATATAGATTGTGTGCACTCGTTGTGGGTCTCTGGCGTTTCGTCAGCCCACGCGAGTTGTGTGGATATAAAGGGAGAAAAATTGAGACGGTGTCGGGTGGAGTTCCCGGGTAGCTCAGTGGTAGAGCGCTGGTACGTTCAACCAGAGGTCCCGGGATCGATACCCGGCCCCGGAACAATTTTTCCCTTGAAATTATTCAGAAAGGATACAGAAAAGCTTTTTACGTTATTTATCTTTCAAAATAAACATCACGTGTCGTCTTATGACAAGCAAATTTCATATAATCAGTTACTTTTTTAATTTAATTATAAAACTTCAAAATCTCGACGATTAATAAATAGCCTAGTCAAATTTTACTCTATAAGACTGTTAGCGGTATATTGAATAACTGTGATTTTCTTAAATTCCTTCAGTTCAATGTAAAAAAAAAACACAATTACGTCATAGGCAACCTTTTGTTATTCCCATTTCTAGAACTGTTTTCTTCAAGAACTCTCCATTGTTTGTTATGTGTAATACTTACAACTCCCTGTCTTTAAACTGTGATTCTCAATTTGATTTCAGTTTAACAGTTGACAAATTTCATACAATATTAAAAGGAATTGTATTTCCTTAGATACTTAAATTATTAAGAAGTGAATTATAATGTTTTTGCTCTAGTTTTTAAATAATTTTGCATCATTATATTGACATTTGGCACTACATTCACTGCAATATTATATTCTAGCATCTGTTACCGTTATGTATTTTTCTTCTTTCGTTTGTATTGATTGTTTTGTTTTTTCTTTCTTATTATGTATTTTGTGTATGTATCTATGTAAGCCACCTGTAATTGGAAGCCTACTTCTGTTGGTGGTGGATTTAAATAAATAAATAAATAAATAAAATAAATAAATAGTCCCACTCTTGGTCGTAAGAAATGCGAAGATCTATCGCGCAGTTCAAACGTGCAAACGTACTGCAGTTGAAGTCATTGCTGTGATATTTGTTCACTGAAAGTCATTCGTGTACAATGTTGTGAACTTTACAAGGTGTCTGTGACGCAGGGTTCACATATCTTCTTTCCGTTTCATATGTTGTGAGTTCGCCTCCCGGTAAAAAAAAAAATGTTTTTTTTTTCCCGTTGTTTTTAATTTATTTATATTAAGCGTTAAATGACATTTCTTAATACACTTCGTTATGCCTGTCTTATAAGATTTGTTGGGAAATTATATTTTACAAGATTCCAGTCACTCTGGCTATCTTCTATGCAGAATAACCTACGTGAATCAGGTCAGTGATATAGTGACGTAGTTGTTCTCTGTCGCCATCTTCTAAAGTAATACGATGAAAGAGTAATGGAACGGAGAAAAATTCTCTCCGGCGCCGGGATTTGAACCCGGGTTTTCAGCTCTACGTGCTGACGCTTTATCCACTAAGCCACACCGGATACCACCCCGGCGTCGGACAGAATCGTCTCAGATTAAGCTCCAACTCTTGGGTTCCCTCTAGTGGCCTCCCTCTGCACTACGTCATAGATGTCTATGAACGTAGGACTGAAGTCCACACATGTGCTGAGGTGCACTCGTTATGAGTGACTAGTTGGTCGGGATCCGACGGAATAAGCGCCGTCTTAAATCACGAAGTGATTTACGCATATCATATATATTATTTTAATGTACCGAAGTACATATGAGAGAATTTTTCTCCGTTCCATTACTCTTTCATCGTATGATGACACAGAATATCTGCATGGAAATATCATATGCACTTCGGTACATTGAAATAATATATATTCAAAAGTAATGACGAGACAGACCGTTATTTCTTGGGAGAGAGAGAGGGTGTGGTTTGTTATTACTAGAGTTGGGACATATATTGTAAAAGATGTCGCGACATAAATCTCCCTCTGCGAGATATACGAGGGAAAATTTGTAATTTAAAAAAATGAACATTGTCGCAGATTGGAAACTTGATCTAGTACTATTCACCTGTTTATAGACCCTGCTGTAACGGTCTCCTCTCTTGGAACTTTTAGTACCAGAGCGGCATAATTCGTGGATATCCTGTTGATAGTCGCTACGATTGATTCTGCGTTTATCGATATTTTTAATTTTACACTCTACAGATGCCATGATATATCCATTATCAATCTTCCATTCCATTTTATAACATATTTAATACTCGAAACAAAATGAAGCGAATTTAAATAGTTAATAAATGTGTCACCTTGTGAATTAACGCTTTGATGAGACATCCATGCGCAGTTTTATGCATCTGGAACTTATAAATTGTCGGCAGCGAATAATTATACTTTATCAAAGGAAATCAGAAAATATCGTATTTTAAATAGCATGGTATAAAATACCTCTTGTTACTTTTACATTTCGTTTTTCTCAAAATGTACTTTTCGGACGTAGGCCCTTATTCCATCAAACTGCTCTTACGAGTAACAGGCGTTTTCACAAAACTCGTTATCTACAAAATCTTCTTTTTTTTTTCAAGACACCTCTTTTCTAAAATACACAACTGCAGATACCGAGTTTTGAAAAATCTCTTTTATTTCAAGATCAATTTACTGATATACTTACCAACTTTAGCTTAATTCTGATAGCACCATTGGATTCTCCTGACCCAAAAACATAAGGATACGCTAAAATCTCAAATCGAAAAAAAAAAAATGTAGATAACGAGTTTTGTGAAAACGCCCCTCAATTGTAAAATCGGTAATTATAGACGAGATGTCGCTGAGTCAATGATTCAATTGAATTAGTTCTTTTGAATTGAATTTGAAATAATTTTAAGGCTTTTTCCTGCATGTCTCCCTTTCTTCTGTTTTCTCTTAAACTTCTCTCTCCTAGATGTCCCTACCTCTTATTGTACCACTTCACTCCTGTCATGTCTCTATTTTTATTTTACTACTACATGTATTTTGTCACGGTCATGTAATTCTACATATCATACAAATCCAATTTTACTTACCTTGTCGGTTTGGATGGGATACGTTCCTGGGACCTCTGGCACCATAATACCTCGCCTTAACACGCTCGGCTAAATAGCTACGTTGTGAAATAAAGTTTAAAATAAGTCTCTTATGTTTAGGGTAGGATTAAAGAAAATAAATAAAACAGATAAAGCAAATTTACGTAATCTAAATTATTCTTGACGTTTAAAAAACAATAATTTACTTGTTTATAGCAAAGAAAAGCTGGAAAAATATGCATAAAGAGGACAACATTGACGAAAATTATCTATGACGTCACATTTCCAAAGCAACCTGATAAACAAGCATTGTTAGTTGAAGCGCCATTTTCAAGATACTACGACGTAGAAAAGTATATTCTATTCTCCATGTGCTAAAAAGGATAAATGTTCATCTCCCCTCTTGCTTAAAAAAGTCCCTTGTGCAGACACTTGCATTTCCCTATTTCGACTATGCGGACATTTTACTGACTGACCTCTCCAGCGACAACAAAATGAAACTTCAACGTGCTCATAATTTGTGTGTACGTTTTGTAAGCAATGTTCGTAAATATGATCATATTACCCCATCCCTGGAAGCAATAGGTTGGCTTAAACTAGATAAGAAAAGAAATTTACATTCACTTCTCTTTCTCTTCGAAATCTTGAACTCTTCTATTCCTTCGTACCTGTCGTCTCGCTTCACTTACCTTTCTTCCCAACATAATCTGAACACACGCTCTCGTCATGAAACAATACTAACAATACCATCCCATCGCACCTCCTCATACTCATCCTCTTTCACAATAGCCCTGCCAAGACTCTGGAATTCGCTACCTGCTAGCATCAGGGACTGTCGAAATAAAATTGAATTCAAACGAAAACTTACTAGGCACTTGGTCAGTAATTGATTACTTGTAAATAGTTTCTTTAATCTATCACAAAATATTTCAATATTCAGTAATTTCATCACTATACAATTTTGTTATTCTAGATTTAATTTGTAATTCAATAAATATAAAATATTCTTTGTTTCTCTATGATAAATTATCTAGCTTAAATTATTCAGGTAATCTTTTCGTACTTTGATTTTATTGTAATTGTAAATTTAATACTAATTGTAATATTGTTTGTAATTGTAATTGTAAATTTAATACTAATTGTAATTTTATTGTTGATATTGTAGTTGGAATCTCCTGGTAGAGGGGCAGAGAAGGCCTGACGGCCTTATCTCTACCAGCTTAAATAAATAAATACTAAATACTACTACTACGTAACGATAGTACTAATAATTTATCGCATGAGCCATGGAAAGTAAAAATAATTGTAATTTGAGAAAACTTTTCAGTAATTTGAGCAGTGAAGAAGAAGAGATTGATTTCGCCATGTCGTATAAACTAATACCTGACAAAAGTGCAAAGAAATGTGTGAGTTGCAAATTAAGTGATAGTGTGAATTGGCAGAGAAGGGCAAAATACTCAAACTATTCATTCTGTTTGAAGTGTAAACAGGAAACGTCTATAACCCACAACACATGGTTCGAAAACACAAAAATAACTATACGTCAAAGCTTGGTTCTTATTTATATGTGGTTGCTTCAAACAACTCTTCAGATAGCTGCTTCAGAGGCAGAAGTTCACTTCAGTACTGCACTAGATTATTTCTGTTTCTGCAGAGAAATGTGTTATGTTATAATTACACAAAATACCAATCCCATAGGAGGAGAAGGACACATCGTGGAATTAGATGAAACACGTGTCTATAACAGAAAATATAAAAGGGGCAGACTTCTCAAAAGCGAGAAAAATAGCGTATGGGTTTTTGGGGGTATCGATAGAGAGACGAAAGAATCGTTTGTATTGAAAGTGGAAAACAGAGATAAAAATACCTTGATACCCATAATTAAGTCATTCATCAAACCACATACTAAAATTATGACGGATGGCTGGAAGTCTTACAGTGATTTGAAAGATGAAGGATATATCCATGAAGTTGTGAATCACTCGATAGAATTTGTACGTGAAGATGATCGTTCTGTGCACACCCAAAAAGTGGAACGAATGTGGAAAACGCTGAAATCGGTTTTAAAAAGAGAAGGCAGGGAAAGTGAAAATGATCATTTATACGTGTTTGAGTTCTTTTTTCGTGAACAACAGAAACTGAAAGGAATGACTACACCCAGTGAAATGTTTCCGCAGTTTCTACAACATGTCCACGACACATATCCAGGGTACGGAATAGAAGGATTAAAACCTAAAGACTACATTCCTCAGCAATGAGTGATAGTGTATACGAACAATGCTTTTTTTATGAAGTGTTCTATTATTGAAAGAAAAACGTATTATAATATGAACAATAATTGTAGGAAGTCTTCAGTTAACAGTGAATGGTATACCTAGTGAACTATACAGCGGTCACCAAGGAATCGTTCATTTATATGAACTATTGAATATTTTAATTCTGATCGAGTTACCTACCTACGTATTACAATGAGAACAATGATTGTGAGAAGTGTTCAGTTATTAAACGAAAAACTTAGCTAACTATAGTGATAGTGATACATATTATAATATGAACAATAATTGTAGGAAGTCTTCAGTTAACAGTGAATGGTATACCTAGTGAACTATACAGCGATCACTAACGAATCACTCATTTATATGAAACAGTATTATTAGCAAGTAAGTTACGTACACTGCGTTTGTCAAATCCGTATCACCATGCTTTCGCAAAGGCACTTTTCAGTGCCCGACACCCCGCTTTTTTCATCATGTGCGTTTAATAAATAATAAGCAAACCATCTTCGATTACAGCAGTCACCAAAGAATCGTTCACTAAAGTGAACTATTTAATTCTGAGCGTCACCAAGCAACAGGAATCGTTGCTTTAAGTGAACTATGTGAACTATTTAATTCTGAGCGAGTTACCTAGCAACAGGAGTCGTTCATTCAATTGAATCATTGACTCAGCGACATCTCGTCTATAATAATTATTACCGTAAAATCTTACCATTAAACGCAACGACATGGTCCAACATTCATTTCTATATTGGTACACTGAAACAACAGACGAAATATTAAGTGGGGTCAGATTGGTTTCCATAGTAATTGAAGTGTTTTCACTCATGTACACAGGCTTAAGAGAATTCTGATGTCTTCATAATTAAGACGCTCTTTCTCTCTATTAAAATGTTGTAGCTATGTATACACAGATAATATAGTTCTTATTTGTTATTATTTTGATTTATGTTTCTAGTTCAGAAGTTAATAGGTACTTATTTTGAAAACTTCTCAATTTCGAGCTGCCCTTAAAGAGAAACCTTAGCATAAATATACAGTAATAGAACAGATGTGGCAAGATTGAATTAAAAGGAGAAGAAAATATTAAATTAATCTATACTAATAATAAATCTGTAGCCGAAATTTTTCTGGTAATTTTCGATTTTCCAAAAATAATTGGTCCTAACATATATAATTAACCACACTGAAACCGAAAATCGCTTTTTTTGAAATTTTTGTTTGTATGTCTGTCTGTCTGTCTGTCTGTCTGTCTGTCTGTATGTTTGTTACCTTTCCACGCGATAATGGCTGAACGGATTTCGATGAAAATTGGAATATAAATTAAGTTCGTTGTAACTTAGATTTTAGGCTATATGGCATTCAAAACACATTATTTAAAAGGGGGGTTATAAGGGGGCCTGAATTAAATAAATCAAAATATCTCGCTTATTATTGATTTTTGTGAAAACTGTTACATAACAAACGTTTCTTTAAAATTAATTTGCGATAAGTTTTATTTCTTGAAAAAGTTTGATAGGACTGATATTTAATGAGATAAATGAGTTTTAAAATTAAAATAACTGCCATCTAAGGCCGTGTAATGAATTAAAAAACAAATGACTTCGTCTATAAGGGGCCTTGGACAGCAACAATGAAAAGCTATGAAAGATAGCCTACAGATAATGTTTCTGCGTTTCTATGAAGTAATATCGGAAGCTAAATTAACCGACTTGTATAATTAATTACTATTAATTCACCATTGGAAAGTGTAGTTTCTCTAGATGGACATAATACTATAATGTTATGACAGTAACTTCTGAGTGAATCGAGGACAGGTAAGATTAAAATAGCTTCTTATGCACAGAAAACTTGATAGGCTATTCTGTATATTCGTTTCCTGTATTTCCTAAACTAATTTTTATGACCAAATGAGTGTCTCTGGATCAAAATGATTGCATTTTATTTTCTTAATTGAATTTAAATTAAGTAACATAATAAACGATTTATCCTTGTATCAAACATGAATGTTCCCTGGATCAAATGTCCTATTTTAATTATATAATTACTTTATATTTATTTCTAACGGATGCAGCGGAGCGCACGGGTACGGCTAGTCGATTAATAAAAACATAAATTGTTGAGAAGACGGTTGAAATTTTCGTCATTTCCGTCAAAAATGCAATTTTCGTGTTTTTTTTTTTTTATGTTTTAAATGAATCACTTATATCTTACCCATATGTTGACGAAGTTTCAAAGCTCTAAGGCGATTGGGGGCGTAAAAAAGGACATCATATTTAAAAGGCTGTGCCATTCAGTATCAAAGATAATAAATCAATTTCCTTTCGGAATAGAAAAGCGATGTGCTCGTTTTCTCGGATTTAACAGCTGTGCAACAGGACAGTACGGCAACTAAACCGCTGTGCGACGTTGCCACTTCGCGTGAGACGGGCCAAAACTAGAGAGGGTTATGACTATACTCCATTCAAAATACTTATATAGAACAAATAAAGTCATTACTCGTATCTCCTTAATGAATAAGATTAAAGAAAAGATAATATATAGACCTATCTGTAGTATAAAATCCGTACTATACTTAAATAACCTTGGTTTGAAACAATTTTTTACTTGGTGCTTAAGAATGATATTATTTTGTGTGAGCAAAATAAATGGAACACTCTGTATATGAACGTGCTATGTGAATTGTATACTTAGAAAACACGACGAAGATACTTGTGCGAAATAAACTGTTAAGCTCTCTCTCACAGGCTCGTGATAACTTGGGGCTGTGAACATCACACTCAATTTCCAAGTCATTACGCTTTGTAATACAACAAAAGAAATTCCTAATATCAATGGCGTAATTCTCTTTTGAGTGATACATTAACTAATGCGTTTATTTTAATATCCAAAGTGTCCCGAAGACATATGACGGTACTTGAAACTATAGAATTCTTCATGTCTAAAGTCAATAGATCATTGAAAATATAAAAAAAAAAAAAAAAAATGTTTGAGAGGGATTAGTAAGAGCATTGTATTGTGAATTTCTCCACACAATAAGGAAGAAGCTAAACAACCAGTAGTTGTCAATAAAAATTAGAACTTTCTGGATATCGTAAGTTAGGTGTTCAATAAATTTTAATATTCATGTTATTCAATATTCTCATAAAGAAAAGTGTGAAGGGAAAAAATTGGTTGTCATATTAATTTGAGGACACACATTTTACAATTTATTTGCTTCACTGTTTGAATACAAATTGTGTCCCCTTATTTCCAAATTGAATAACAACGAAGAAATCAACATTATACAGCATGAGTCAAAACAAACAGTACTGAATATATTTATTGAACTGAAAATGTTTACCTACAACATACACAGTACTGGCCTTCTGTGCCTGAGGTTGCTTCGATCCCGGTCGGTGGCATTTAAATGCGACAGGCTCATGTCAATAGATTTATTGGCATGTAAAAGAACTCCATTGGGACAAAATTCCGGCACACCGGCAACGCTGATATAAACACATTTTTTATTTGAAGGTCAATTGTTATGCTTGAGTTTACATATTGAAGTTTTCATTTTTGCAGATAGTCAGTGGATCTGTGGACGCTAGAAAATGGAGTGTGACGTGGAGAGAGTGCAACATTTCCGATATATTCTTCTTTTTGAGTTCAATAGAGGGGCGAAAGCTGCGTGTTTAATGCTCAATTCCAATTTGTATAATTTTAAGACAGATATTTGTGTTGTCAACTTTGTGATTTTTAGTAAATAGCATTACGTAGAATTCGAATATTTAATTCTAAAAATTTCTTTAGATATTTATATAGATATAAGTTGATTATTTATTTTCCTAGTCGGAATGAAAAATTTGACTATACAGGGTGTTTAAAAAATACGGGGCATAATTTCAGGTATGTATTTCCCACATGTAGACAATCAAAATAGTTCGTTACAACATGTGTCCGGAAATGCTTCATTTCCGAGTTATGGCCTTCACAACATTTAAATTCACCGGAACGTTTTTCTTTCCGCAGGTCGTTGTCATTACAGAAGATGTTCAAAATGTGCATCTCCTGCTTGAATACAGACCTCACATCGATGTCTCATTGACCTGCGAACACGATCCCAAACTCCAGGAGTATTGCGTATGTCCTCAGAACAAGCCACAATTCGATTCCGAAGGGATTCCAAATCAGGCACCGGAGACGAATAAACCAATGATTTTAAATGGCCCCACAAGTAGAAATCGAGAGGGTTCAGATCAGGTGAGCGTAGAGGCCAAGCAATTGGGCCACCTCTACCTATCCATCGATCAGGAAACCTTCGATCCAAGTAGTGAATGTAACCTTCGCCTGGGAATGAACTGTCAGAGTGCCCTCTTAATGTCTCCTTTGACGGCAACGACCTGCGGAAAGAAAAACGTTCCGGTGAATTTCAATGTTGTGAAGGCCATAACTCGGAAATAAAGCATTTCCGGACACATGTTGTAATGAACTATTTTGATTGTCTACATGTGGGAAATACATACCTGAAATTATGCCCCGTATTTTTGAAACACCCTGTATATGTTCTTATAGGGTATAGTTTGGTATTGTGACACTAATAATATAATGGTTAGGCCTGTGACATTGGAGCATGTGTACAGTGAAAGAAAGCCAACTGACTCCAGGATATACACAGAGTATGCAGTACCGCTCCGTCTTGTACAGTACAGTCGGCAGAAGAGAATAATACACACATCCCTCTGAATTACTGTCTATCTTTATGTAACTTCATTTCAACTATTATAAAATTCCATTCAATACATGTTGGCTTAAATGTACTGTCTATTGCGTGTTTAGTTTGTAATTACAGTGAACAATATGCATTCTCAAAGTTTTGAAAGCGAGTGAGTTCTACTACTGTCTAGTATGGATTTGAATGCAGAAAAACTGCGAAACGACAGATGTATATGTGAAATATATTTTACATCATTCAATTCGACATCTAAATTATCTACAGTGTATTTATCACCGGACAGAATATTAGCTACCTGACACACTGAACTGAACCCATTATTTTTTTGTAATACATACAGAGGTGTGAAAATTATTAGAATAATCTTAATTTTAAAGGTTTTTTAATAGTTCCTTCACAAATATTAATTGAATTGATGAATATTGGTATATATTACTATACTGATGTAGGATATATTTACTACTAACAATGCCGGAAAGCATTGTTGTACATTGGTATTTTTCTTATTTTACAATTGTTATGGGAATTCAGAAATTATTATATTATGTTGGCGGAATTGGAAACATAAAAAATTATATGCACAAAACAGATGTATACGTTCATTTGAACCTTCACAACAATGTAAACGCAAAGAACAGTTTGTTTACAGCATTTCTTAATTAATTTTTGATGTTTCCAATTCCGCCAACATAATATAATAATTTCTGAATTCCCATAACAATTGTAAAATAAGAAAAATACCAATGTACAACAATGCTTTCCGGCATTGTTAGTAGTAAATATATCCTACATCAGTATAGTAATATTATATACCAATATTCATCAATTCAATTAATATTTGTGAAGGAACTATTAAAAAACCTTTAAATTAAGATTATTGTAATCATTTTCACACCTCTGTATTTCATTTTTGTTTAAGAATTTGTTGCCTTCGGTTTCTTGTATATTATTTAGTTTAGACCCAATATTATTCATTACGGAAATTTGTTCCACCAATTTAACTTCACTCTTTTCTAAACTTTCAATTGAATGAAGAATCAATCCTAAATTTGATGCAATATAATGACACTGTTGATCAATACTTGGGTCACAAAGAAGTAGTTGAACCACACCTATAAAAGCTGCATCATTCTTATAGAAGAACTCTATCACTTTCTTTACACTGGAAAAACGTTCACGCAAGTATCTGCATGCTTGCAGCCGGGATCCCCACCGTGTTAAAACAGGAACAGGTGGAAGAGGCACTCCAGGACACTCATTCCTCAATGTAGTAACAAGAGCTGGAGTTTTTACAAATACTTTTTCACATTTGCAACTAGCCTATCGGTTATTTAGAATGCAAAATACATCTGCATCATACTGTGAAACTAAATATTCTAGTTTCCAAGACGCGTTTCTTTCCTTCTGAGCCATACTTCGGAGCGCACTACAATTCACTTAATGAACTGTACAGCGGCGTTTGAGTCGTCTCCGTGCACTTGCGTACTCTGTGTATATCCTGTAGTGAATTGGCTTCCTTTCACTGTAAACAAGCTCCAATGTCACAGGCCTGATTATGATATTACTTTTTAAGAATATTTTACGATTTTGCTGAGCCAGAAAAGGATCGATTTTGTTCAGAAACTTGTCCACGAACATTCCCTTAATACGTTGACGCAAAAAAAAAAAAAACGATTTTCCTGTCGCTCAGTAAAGTTGTAAAAAAATTCTCAAAAAGATCTATCATAATATTATTAGTATCTTAATATTACCAGTCTTTATCCTACCGTGTGTTTTTCTGTGTACAAGATAGAGGATTTAATATTTCTATAAGAAACTTGTGTAGTAGAAACAAAGAAGAAATAACTTAATCAGTGGACCAAGTTTAAAAATTAGCAGGTTTTGACAATTTGCAAAACAGTTGCTAATTCATCAGACTTTATAGAGACACTTACACAAAATATAATAATAATAATAATAATAATAATAATAATAATAATAATAATAATAATAATAATAACGTTCAAGATAGTAGTGGTAACTCAAATATTTGAGGTCTTTGGATTTGAATAATAGATATATCATTTTTGGCGTACTTAATAAATACACCAAATGAAACTATAGCAACCTTTTTTCATGATCAACAAACAGTTGAAAAGTAAAAACAGTTGAGAGTATGTTGTATATTTGTCTCATTGGCAGCTAGTCGTCAAAATAACACTGAAGTTCAACAAAGTGGAGTTGACAGTTGCAAATAATACAACGTTATGAATAGACCTGTGTATTTATTTATTTATTTACTTACTTATTTACTTATTCATTCATTCATTCATTCATTCATTCATTCATTCATTCATTCATTCATTCATTCATTCATTCATTCTGATGTAGTTAAGGCCATCAGACCATCTTTATTCTCGATGGCCGATAAATGTTGACATAGAAAAAACTACGATATCGTTTTCAATCTTCTTTAGAGTCCAATATACCCCTTTTTTAGTTTTTCAAAAGAAATTGTATGTGCAATATGTTTTATAGGGACGAAACAATCGCCTTTCGGTATAAATATTAGGGACATGATTGTTATAATTTCGAAATATACTACAAAAGACGCAACACAGAAATACACGTAATCTATAGTTATAATAAATCTGTAGCCGAAATTTTTCTGGTAACTTTCGACTTTCCAAAAATAATTGGTCATAACATATATAATTAACCACCCTGAAACCGAAAATCACTTTTTTGAAATTTTTGTTTGCATGTCTGTCTGTCTGTCTGTTTGTTACCTTTTCACGCGATAATGGCTGAACGGATTTCAATGAAAATTGGAATATAAATTAAGTTCGTTGTAACTTAGATATTAGGCTATATGGCATTCAAAATACCATTATTTAAGAGGGGTGTTATAAGGGGCCTGAATTAAATAAATCGAAATATCTCGCTTGTTATTGATTTTTGTGAAAAATGTTACATAACAAACATTTCTTTAAAAATAATTTGCGATAAGTTTTATTCCTTGAAAAATTTTGATAGTAGGTACTGATATTTAATGAGATAAATGAGTTTAAAGTTAAAATAACTGTCATCTGAGGCCGTGTAATGAATTAAAAAACAAATGACTTAGTCTATAAGGGGCCTTGGACAGCAACAATCGAAAGCTATGAAAGATAGCATACAGAGAATGTTTCTGTGTTTGTATGAAGTAATATCGGAAGCTAAATTAACCGATTTGTATAGTTAATCATTATTTCACCATTGGAAAGTGTAGTTTCTCTAGATGGACATAATGCTATAATGTTATTACAGTAACTTCTGATATAATATAATATAATATAATATAATATAATATAATATAATATAATATAATATGTAATATTATATAATATAATTTAAGTTATTTGAAGGGTTCAGAACCATAGTGGGCCAAGCGCCATTTGCTGAATACGTAGAAAACAATGGTTAAAATTAAGTTATTACCATAATTCAATGGAAACCTATAACAAGTAAAATAAAGTATACACATTAAATCTAAATGATGTCAATCTTCATTAAACTATGGTTCATGTAATAACAATTAAGAAACATGTTAAAGGAATTGTCATTGCACCAAATGAGTGTCTCTGGACCAAAATTATCGCATTTTAATATTTGGATGCAATTTAAATTTAGTAACATATTAAACGATTTATCCTTCTATCAAACACGAATGTTCCCTGCATCAAATGTCCTATTTTAATTATGTAATTAATTTATATTTATTTCAGACGGGTGCAGCGGAGGGCACGGGTACGGCTAGTTATAAAATAATTTCATTCCGATGCAAAATAATATACAATACTGGAACTGCAAAACATAAACTTATATGTATGATTTTCTCTCCTTCTTCACTATGTTATCTTTGTTATTGTTTCAATATCATATCATACAAGAGCGTTTTGTAATAAGCAAACCAATCTTGTAAAATCCAACATTACTCTTCCAATAACATTTATAATCAATAATCATTGGATAACATAAGCGCCAACTTTGGGTGGCAAGGCACGTTTTTGTAACCTTAATTTACACAACCAAGGTCGTCCGCAATAAATTCAAATTGAAATTCAAATTTATTCACAATTTACATTTGAAATGGTACATATGAATAGATACTCGAAATGAGCATATGCTCGTCCAGAAGTCTACATAAATTTTACAGAGATCAATAATAATGTTGATGATAGAAACAATAATAATAATAATAATAATAATAATAATAATACAAAAATATTAAGAATAATAAAATAAATACTAAGACGGATAAAATAAAATATAAAACCACTAGCGAGAGTTAACACAATTTAAATAAGCATATAATAACCGGAAAAAATGACGAACTCGAAAATCAACAGAAAAGTTCGTTGTATCGCAGACGACAGCAACCGCCGTATTGACATTGTGTTGTGCATTAATGGTAGTAGGGGGGAGCCGATGGTCTGCGTAACAATACGCAATAACAATATAATAGAAATTGAAAAATTGAAAAATGAGTTCTATTCAGTCAATACTTAACATGAACACAATAAAACATGTTATAATAACATTTACACAGATTTTAAAAACAAACGTTTTCGCCAATTTTGATTGGCATCTTCAGGTCGTGTAGGTCGAATATAATTCCCAATAACATTCAAAATTACAATAAATTTGCCAATAGCGGTATCTATCTATTACAATGTAAAACTGTCCCAGTAAATACGTTGGCCAAACAAAAAGGAATTTTTGCACGCGTTACAAAGAGCACGTCTCTGACTTCAAATTCAATAGGAATAAATCAAAGTTTGCCACGCATCTCATTTCCCTTAATCACGAACTTACTGGCATAGAAGAAGCCCTTCAGGTCTTAAGGGAACTGGGTAGTGATACTGTGCGATTAAAAAATTTCAATACAAAAGTTTAGTTGAATATTTCTAGGCTTCTAGTGCTCAGAAAGGAATAAAAATTTCCAGGCTTATGCAATCAATCATTCTGAATTCAGTGGTATAAAAGACAACAAATTAGCTTCGTATCCAAGTGCAAAATAAAGGCCCTAACTGATAACCTGTTTTCCAACTTTGCCAGGTGTACCTCATTCTTCAGGTGCACATTACTTGCTACTATCTTCACTCATATACCTTGTATTTTTTAAGTTATCCAGCATTGTGTATTGTAAATTCCAAAGCAATATTTAGTTAAATATTTCACCCCTAGTGAAACAGAAAAAAATATTGAATTTTGTTTAAAATTTTTTACAATTTTTTCAATGCATATACATTTTTTTCTCGTGTTATGTGTGTGACATTCTTAAAACCGTAGGTCTACAATGTAGAACACAGGCTGCAGAAAACACTGTAAAAATTTCATGCAAATTGATTCAGTAATTTCAGAGAAAAATGCACTTAAGTTTGAAAATGTCAACTTATGGAAAACTGTATAAAAAAAGAATGTATGAATTACATGCACCGCCAAATTTAAAGAGGTCATTTAAAAGGCTTATCTGCAGAAATACCCTCGTGTTTATATTGTTTTAAAGACCAGTTTTGTAATTTATTTTAAAACACAAAATAAAAAATCGGATTTTTGACCCCTAATCACTACCTGGTTCCCTTAAAGACTATTAACAATCATAATTATATGAATGCTGCGGAGGAACCATATATTGCCACCTTTTCTAATAATAATGATAGCCCGCTCCTTAACGAACAATACCCAAATTCAAATAACCCGCTGCTTAAAATCACACGCAAGTAACGGTCATTCATCCACTAGTCTTGCAACGTATACAGTTTTCGTCATACGCTACCACTTAATGTAAAGATCAGTCGTGTCGCCGTCCTCATGGATTTCAAGACGTTCTTCCATTTATTTGTAAGTATTGTTTTAGAAGATTTAAATAATACTTAAATGCTTCTAAATATTTTTTCATTCTATCCTTACAATTTACAGGATTTTTCCTGCTCTCCATAACGGCCACACGACCGACCTGTTCGTAGCATCTTCAAATCTATCTTGAAAACTGTATCTGCAATGACAGAAGAGTTTTGCTGTTTCCTTGGTTCACACACGCCTCTTTCAACACAGTGATTCTACACACATCGTGGAGGCTTTTTGCTATATTCTATTCTCTGTTTTTAAGTGATATTACAGTTGTAACTTTGGTTTTTAACGTCATATACCAAGTGTTCACTTTTTATAACACGTTCCATTCGACCTACACGACCTGAAGATGCCAATCAAAATTGGCGAAAACGTTTGTTTTTAAAATCTGTGTAAATGTTGTTATAACATGTTTTATTGTGGTTATGTTAAGTATTGACTGAATAGAACTCATTTATCAATTAACGTTGAACTTAACGGAACCAATATGCCTTTGAAATAATATAATAGAAGTTCCTCTCCCCTCCAAATAATGAAACAATTCGAAGAGGCATACCTCATATTAAAAAACAATAATCTGTTTATTTGAAAGATGAAGTAGTCACATAAACCAAAAATAGTTATTTCAAATCCATAGATAGTCATCTGTCGCAAGGGACACATTAGTGACGTAACTCACCATGCTCACTTCCTTTCTCTCCTTCTGTATTTGAGTTCGGTGAATTTCCACACTTGCTGGAACGGAGACTCCACATCTTTGTCTAAGATCTACATTTCTTCAGTTCAGGTCTAAACTATTGTCCACTGCGATCGAATAGCAACGTTCATAAGCAGGGCCCGGTTTTTGATGACATAAAAATATCTAAAAATTGATTTTTTTTAATGGGTTATTTTACGACGCTGTATCAACATCTAGGTTATTTAGCGTCTGAATGATTTGAAGGTGATAATGCCGGTGAAATGAGTCCGGAGTCCAGCACCGAAAGTTACCCAGCATTTGCTCGTATTGGGTTGAGGGAAAACCCCGGAAAAACCTCAGCCAGGTAACTTGCCCCGACCGGGATTCGAACCCGGGCCACCTGGTTTCGCAGCCAGACGCGCTGACCGTTACTCCACAGGTGTGGACCCTAAAAATTGATCTATGAAATAAACTAAAAATCAATAACTTAAAATGATCTAAAAAAACTTGAAAATTTTTGTCTTCATTTTATGGCAGGGGTTCCCAACCGCTGTGCCCCATGGAATTTGTCGCGAAATTTTGAAATTGAATAATAAATTTTATGCCATCCTGAAAGTCTTTTACAACGCATTTTTTATTTCCAACGAATCCTTTGATATGACACATTTTATTTCGAGACAGATCTTACCAATGAAACGTGAAAACCTGCAACACTGCTCTGTTTAATTTTTCTGTCTGGCGATAATTCGAAAGGAAGTGAACACCTGCAACAATGCTTAGTAATTCGTTTACTCATCCCACTTAGTAATAAACAGAGTTTAGAATCGTCAGAACACGTTGGTTAGTTTCAGAATGTAGCCTACAAGTGAACGGGTGATAGTGCGGCTATTTTATCTTAAGTGCTTTATTTAGATTTTATCGTAGACAAATTTTTATTTCGAAAAAGACAATCTTAATCAAGTTCTGGGTTAGATGACAGAATTGCTAATTCAAATAATGTGAGCGAAAATTTCCTTCAGGGTTTACAAAAACGTACTTACTACGCTTCGTAAATATAGTGATGAATACTTGCAATGTGCTTTTACGTGGCGTGGAGGTGAATATAAACAAAATCCCGAGTGTCTTAAATGCGTAAATGCTTTATAAATCAGTCGATTGTGTCAAATAAATTAAAAAATACATTTAGAACTGTCGTCTTCAAAGTCATACTTGTGTGAATCTGGATTTTATATCATGAAAATAGTGAAATCTAAACAAAGGAACAGACTGCTGCAACTTGAAGATTATTTACATGTTGTCCTGTTAACCATAAGGTCACGTATAGAGGAACTCTGTGCAGCCCACCAAGCGCAGACTTCACATTAATTTAAATAAGTGAGTTTTCAAGAACGATAATAAAAATCTTATCGGATATCCAGTATAGGTAGGTTGGAATTTTTGACATATACCTTTGTTTTCTTTTTTAATGCCACTCAAGTTGCTGCTTGTTATTTTAGAATTTTCGATTGCGTAACATCGACCTAGCTACAACACTGGATGTTCGACCTTACATAGAAGTTGTTATCAATGTTTTTCATTCTGATGAAACGCGCTGGAACGACGGTTGCATTTTTCATCATGGAAGCGAAATGTGTGTGAATAATTACATATGCTTTTAACATAACTTTTCTTTTAATTTCGCTTAAACCTTGGAAGTCTTATTTGGACGAAAAAAGAGGTTAAAAACGACAAGATTTCCGTGCAGGAAACGATTCACCTCTCCGTCCGCTATAAAATATTCTAGACAGAGTTCTACCACCTTTTTTCTCCGAAAAAAAAAGCACTGGATGTTGTTATAATAATAATAATAATAATAATAATAATATAATTATTATTATTAAAAAGTAATAAAGTAATAAGTGTATCGCGATATCGTGGGCGTTCAGTAAAGTGTATCGCCAGTTAATAAAGGTTGGGAACCATTGTTTTAGGGCATGACGGTATAGCACATTTCTTAATTCTGCAATGTTGGAACTGAAATTAAAAACTAATATTAATTTAATCTCGCGAATTTGTATATTCTAGGAAAGACCACGTATAGAAAATATTACCTTGTTCAGAATTATTGCATAGGTAACTACCAGCATGTGCAGGTTCTCGAAAGTTAGGGAAGCCTGTTGTCGGAAAGCACATTTTCCACACCCGCTGATATAACTGGAGCATACTTGAAATGCGCTAAATCACTTGACAATGAGATCTTCTTCAATGCAGGAAGTATTAATTGCTTCACAAAAGTCTCTGTAAAAAATCCTCTTTACTCTCTATGGTATATTATATTATATTCACTGGAACAAAATTTTATATGGGATGTTGTGTAAAATAAATTAATAAATAAAGTTTTTGTTAAAAATAATTAGGAAATCAAATTTTTAATATAATATTAATAATTCAAGTGTTCTAGATGTTTACTGATTCATTTGCAGCAAAACCACATCTTAATATCTGTTCACAAATATATAAGGAGCCATATAAGTGAATATCAGTTTAAAATATTGTAAATTAGGATGTAAGGTGTCCTCTCATACATCTAAAAACGACGAAGACAACATCGAATGAACAGGGATGTGTATCTTAAAACATTCCAGCACTACTTCCTCTTCCTCAGTGAACAGACTGCAGATCTTCCAGCGTAGTGGACTGCCAACTCAACAAGGAAAACCATTACACTGAGAAACAACCCCAGAGACAGGAAAATGAAAGGAGACTGCATTATATGCATTGACAAGGGAACGTATTCCTCGCTGAGATCCCTCCAAGCTCTGTCAATGGCGAGGTGCCCCAGAGGATCAGTGACGTCACTCATGATTTTTCTGACAATCCCTGCTTGCACCAAACGACCAAGCAATTGATTCCACTTCCGGAATACATAACTTCCTCCTGGAATTATCATATACACGTGTAGCTGGATCCCCTCCTCACTGGACTTATGGTACGCAGGAGGTTCTACCTGCCCACACAATTTCTTGGAATAGTAAGAGTAGAAGTCTTCATTGACCATCACAATCATGTGTTGGGAGTGAAATGCGGCGTCCAGGGCATCGATGGAATCCGGAACATAATACGATCGGTTTTCAATATCATAATTAGAGAAATACGTCGAAAAGGTGTGAATATTATCAAATAGAATTGTGTAATTCTGGTCCATAATTTCCTGAAATGTGTCCACCTGATGCTGTCTTCCAGGATCCACCATGTAGCTTGTTACAAAAGTTTGGAAAACTGTGTCGATGCAGATGGAGTATATGATCCAGGACAAGAGGAACATTCTTAGAGGAGTGCTGGAGGGCATTTTATCAACTCCTAGGGCTAGGATTACACACCAGATATTCAACCAACAATGCATAGTTCCATTGTAACTTGTGGAATCCTTTACGAAAATGCACGATGTTAGAACACGTAAAACCAAAGAATAAATGATTATAGACACCAGAACGGTTGCCCAAAGTGTTGGTTTAAATATTCTGGTGAAGCTTGACCATCGAGGATACACTTCTGCAGATGGAATAAAGAATTTGTAACTCAGGGTAAAATAGGGCGTTGTCAGATCGAAATGTGACATAAATAATACATCCGTTATTGTGTTTGTCATTCTAATCTCTATAGAATTTGTATTACATATCTCGTTCGAAGCTCCCAAAATATTTGTAAATATTTCAATCAATTTGATATCCACTCCATCTTTCTGCATTGAATAATCAGCTGTTTGGTTTATTATCACAAATGGATCTGTGGGTACTAGTAGTGACGAAAAACAACAATCCGTTAAATTTTGTTCGATTTGTTGCTTGTTGAAATTTGCAGTCTCAAACAATATTCCACCGTCCTTGTCTTCGGTCCAGGTGGCAAATAATACAGGTTCAGGATGATAAGTACAAAAACTGTTGGGGTAGAATGCATTGACAGATGAACCTTCTTGTGCATGTAAGATCACTACTGAATCAAAATAATTATCTTCAAAGAGTAATTCAAATATTCTACTTGCAACGTCGCCCATTCCAGAGTCTCCCATCACCACCACAATGATGTGTCTACTAGGATTCAGAGCCATGCTATCAGCGAGGTATTCTGTCTGTTGGTAGATTTCTGTTTGCAGTTTATTGTAATCGTTGTTCGTGTAGTTAATCGTCAGTATAAAATTTTGGTATTCTGCTTGCCTCCATGATATTGTAATATTTTTGCAGAGGTTACAAGAACTGGCCAGTGACCTAACTCTTCAAAATTCAGAAAGCACTCTATCCAAACCATCATTCCAGCGTTGTGTATGGTTCACCTCGTAATGTCTTATGATTGTGCTTGACCAAGGTGTGTTTGAATACACCGGAATGTTGGATGGGAAGCTACTCGACTCACACAGGGAATTCCCTACTATATCCATTTCTTCATCTTGGCTGTAGTTACCTATTGGGACCTCGCTTCCTGGTATTGTCATCGTGCGCTTATATTTTACTGGCACAGAGAAGACCACAGGTTGTTGATTGGCTAAAACTTTTTGGCTTACTGACAGTAGAGCATGAGACAGATCTGGATGACTTTCAGGCAGTGCAATATTAGCTGACACCACTTGAATCAGCCACAGCCACATCTGAAATAAGAAGGACTTCCTCTCAGAAATTCTATGATCTCCCAGCAATAATACATTGCAAATTGAATCGGTTATTTGAGAAATCACACGTTTCCTTATTTAAATTTCGAGAAAACTGAAAAAATGTTCTTACACCTTATAGAATTCAAACTTTCATATCATTTTGGGGTGAACAAAGAGTTGCAATATTTCAAATTTTAAAGACCAGACAACATCATTATATTTGCACAGATACCCTGATGACATACTAATACTCAAATACAAAGATGTTTCAAAAAGTTATAATATTTTCAAATATGCATCAAGACATTCCTGTGTTAAATTTCAAAATACCCCAAAGTTTACATGTTTCGGCCATTTATGGGTAATTGAGAACTGGACGTTGCTGGTCATCAATTTTCTGTTTCCTGACATCACAATAACAAAAGTCGACAACAAACACACATTCAAATTTCATAAAACCCTAAAGTTTCAACAACAACACACATACACAACACATCCAACCACCCCACACAACACAAACAAGCTGCATTCCGAACAATGGTACACAGACTACTCAACATACCAATGAACCAACAGGATTACAACGAAGAACTAAACACAGTCAAATACATAGCACAAGAAAACGGATACAACCCCAACATAATAGACAACATAATACGTAAGACAAAACATAATCACAAAAAACATAAGCATACAACACAAACACAAGAACACAAAAAATTCATCACACTAACATACGAAAATAAAAACACACACAAAATTGCAACCTCATTCAAAAAAATTAAACTACAACATCGCATACAGAACAAATAACAATCTACTAAAACATCTCA
>JAJSOF020000003.1:7932537-8072977 GCA_025594305.2 Periplaneta americana
TATTCGAGGTGCTGAATTGCATATTCGAGGTGCTGAATAGCATATTCGAGGCGCTGAATAGCATATTGGAGGCGCTGAATATCATATTCGAGGTGCTGAATAGCATATTCGAGGTGCTGAATTGCATATTCGAGGTGCTGAATTTCATATTCGAGGTGCTGAATAGCATATTCGAGGTGCTGAATTGCATATTCGAGGCGCTGAATAGCATATTCGAGGTGCTGAATTGCATATTCGAGGTGCTGAATTGCATATTCGAGGCGCTGAATTGCATATTCGAGGTGCTGAATTGTATATTCGAGGCGCTGAATAGCATATTCGAGGTGCTGAATTGCATATTCGAGGTGCTGAATAGCATATTCGAGGTGCTGAATTGCATATTCGAGGTGCTGAATTGCATGTTCGAGGTGCTGAATTGCATATTCGAGGTGCTGAATTGCATATTCGAGGCGTTGAATAGCTTATTGAAGGCACCGAGTCGTGTTATCAAAAGAAATCATTTAAAATGTGCTTGTTTGGTGTGTTCTTTCCTTATCTTAGCTTCCAAGATCCTACGAATGTTCTTATGATTGTTTTTTAACACGAATATTCTTGTAGGTAGCAGAATGGCGTTCATTATATTTTTTTAAGCTGATTGCTTACGTGCCGGGGCTAATACTTTTACAGTGACCTAACTCTGATAGTAACTTTTATCTGATATGCATTCCTATCTCAAACGGCTGCAAATGTCCTGTCCAACCATCCCGCGAAAATTATTACAAAATTTTAAACACCTTATACAGGGTATAAACGGTGCAAATAATGGACACTTTACTGGTGATGAATATGATATTTCTGAAAAAAATATATATATATTTTAATAGAATCTTCCTTTTTAATTTCTGAAATTTTAAATGAAAACAAAAGAAAAATATCTAGGCCTCCATGTTTTCAGAAAAATTGATGAAATATTCAGAAACACAGTGTTGGTTATTATTAGTAATCTTTTTCTTCCAACCACATGCTAAACAGGTATAAAGTTCTAATTATTTTATTTAAGAAATCAGCACATTTCTGATTAATTCGTTCATTCATTCGCCAATAGTGATCTGCCCAAGGACAGGCCTTTCCCTGCAAACCCAGCATTCTACAGCCTTCCTTCTTTTCCACCTTCCTCTTAGGCTCCAGATACGATCCATGTATCTTAATATTCTTTATCATCTGATATCTTCCTCCACACGGAATTTTTCTCCCTTTCACCATTCGTTCCATTGCATCCTCCAGTAGGCAGTTTCTTCCTAGTCAGTGACCCATCACATTTCTTTCTCTCTTTCTGGCCAGTTTCAACATAAATTCACACTAATATATGAAAATTGAAATGAAATATACCCTAGTTGTATAACTTTAAAAATTAAATTAGCTCTTAATTAATTTTTATTGGTTATTTTAGGACGACTTTTCAATTACCATGCTTATATAGCGTCCGAATGAGATGAATGTGATAATACCAGCGAAATGAGTCCAGTTTTCAGCGCCGAAAATTACCCAGCATTTGCTATTTTTGGATTGAGGGAAAACCCCGGAAAAAACCTCAATGAGCTCCTAATTCATTAATAAATAAATAATGAAATAGTATGTCTTAACTCAGAAATAAATGAAAATTAAATAATTAATAATTAATTAAATAAAAGAGAAGTAAGTGTACCATAGATTCATAGAATAACGAGTTCACATGCCTCCTGTTGTGTTGGAAGATTTTGTCCAAGGTAATAATGGCTGTAATGCTAGGTCTCATTATGCGCCGTTACCAAATCGGCAACTTTTGTGAATAATATATTAAACGTCAAATGAGTAGTGAGAAGGGTTTAAAATGGCCTTCATCGAAGTGTGAACAATCACCAACGGCTCATAAAGGAGGACACTACACAATTGTCTGTATATATTACATTCTGGTCGCCCTTAACAGCCTCGGTAAATTATTCCCCGTTGCTCTTTTGTTCTGCTAACCAATCAATTTATTAAGGAAAGTAGGTAGTGATGCTGTACAATTAAAGAATTTCAGTAAAAAGAAGTTTAGTTCAATATTTCTAGGCTTTTAGTGTGGAAAGTGGTATAGAAATTTTCATGGTTATACAATAAATCATGCTGAATTCCGTGGTATAAAAGGCAACTAATTAGTTTCTGATCCAAGTGCAAAGGAAAGGCCTAACTCATAACCTGTTTTTCCACTCTGTTAAATGTATCACAATCTTCAGGTGCTCATTACTTGCTACAATCTTCACTTATATGTCTTGTATTTTTTTAAGTTATCAAGTAAAGTATGTTATAAATTCTAAAGCAAAATTTAGTTAAATATTTCACCCTTAGTGAAACGGAAAAAAATATTTAACTTTGATTAACAATTTTTGCCATTTTTTCAATGCATATATATTTTTTCCCTCGTTTTATGCGTGTGATATTCTTAAATCCGTTGGTATACTTTGTAGAACACAGGCTGCAGAAAACACTGTAAAAATTTCTTGTAAATTGATTCTGTAGTTTCAGAGAAAAATGCACTTAAGTTTGAAAAAGATCAACTTACGGAAAACTGCTTTAAAAAAAGAAGGGTGTACGAATTACAAGCGCCGCCATATTTAAAGAGACCATTTAAAGGGCTTATCTTCATAGATACCCCCACAAAAAATATGTATTGTTTTACAGAGCAAGTTTTCTACATTTTACAACACGAAATAAAAAAATCGGATTTTTTACCTTTAATCACTACCCGGTCCCCTTAAGGAATTTGATTGCAACTACTTAAAAGTACTTTCTGGAAAGTAGCGGTTATGAAGAAAAATTAAATCGAAACTGAAGTTAAATGTATACAGTATATTTGTAATTTGAATACAAGTTCATATTATTATACAGTATAACTTCACATGCTAGCCCTCAGGAACCTAGGTACTCGGTTTGCGAACATCGTGAAGAAATGTTATCGTACATATAGCTACCTCTGTTCCGAAAAGGCACTTTGAAATTTAAGTTTACGCTGCTTATTTGTTTTTCTAGTAAACAAGTAACAGTTCTCACTTTGGCCACATTAATAACTAACTTATGTAACCCTCCAAGACGGCTTTTCAGGTGGAGCTGTTAGAAAAAATTAGTACAACGTGTGGACTAGTTATAAATTGCGTGTAGCGATACATTTCTGCATTAATTCTTAGTCCGTATCTTTGCTAAAAAAATTGACACTTTATATATATATATGATATTGACTCGTGCGAGATAGAAAATGGATATTATATCCAAAAACAAAAATCAAATGAACAGAAGAATTCAGTAAAACTTATTTTTTTTTCTTTCGTTGTTGGGAACTCTATAGCATCTATTAGATGCTTTATGTTTGTGCTAACAGACGGAGTTACTTGTTAAAAATGTGACGCTGAAACGTATGTTCAGGTTACTGCCCAGCGACAGTCCTGATGTATTTTATACTTGTGATGATTGGTTAATTAATATTAACCCGGCACACTCACAATCACACTCACATTCATACAAATTTCCAGACTCTAGACACCCAGGGAATTATTCTTCTTGAAGAAAAATGTAAAACTTATGATGATGATTTGTAAGGGATGATCCGCTGCTTGGAAACCGAATTTATGTCCCAACTTCTCACTTCATTTGTTTTCATACTGTTCCGCCTTTTGTTCACTACATGTATTACATATTGTGAGGTGTACATTTTCTTCCTTCGATATCAGGAGCTTATTTGTGATCATTGCCCTGTAACAATTGAGACAGAGTTCAGAGGAGACACAAGGTCAGACTGTCTCCCCAGCGAATAGGGATTATAAAGAATGGACACTGAGTGAATTTTCCTGTGTTTTGTTTCTCTGTGCGCCGGCGTTTAGTTCCACTTTCAAGCGCTAGAGGTTAGTGTAATCGAGCATACGCTAAAATAATAATTGAGTATAGAGTTGAGACACAAGATCCAAACATCGCCTACCTTATTGCATAATCCAGTAACGCTTTGCTTCAAATAAATTCAAGTTAACAGCTTTTTCTTATTTCTCGGTGACAGATTAGTTGTAATAATAATTTTTTTTAATTTCAGATATAATAAATTATAATATAATATAATAATATAATATAATATAATATAATATAATATAATATAGGTATATGGTTTTACTTCTCATAAAAGTTTTGTTTTTCCATTTTCAGTGCTATCAAATCAGTAATATTTTTATTTATTTATTTTTATTTATTTATTTATTTATTTATTTATTTATTTATTATTTTTCTAATAATTGTAACATAAACTATAATATATATATACAGAAAAAATTTAGCTCGCCCCTAAAAGAGTAGAACTCGTGCTCAGGGACGGATTCCTGAATTGAAATTAATAATTATACAATACAATTTGTCTTATGTCTACTGTGCAATTATAGTATATAAATTTAAATTTACAATTTTTTCATTTTTATAAAATCCATGCATAACTTTTTAAATTTAATACTAGAACTATTAGAATTGACAAGATTAGGATATTTAAATATAAATTTGTTATATATTCTTGGGCCTAAATTACTACTATGATTAAATACTGTAGCAGTGTTGCATTTTGGTTCAAACAATCTTAAAGAATTCATACCTTTTGTTTCATAACTATGAGAATACAATTCAAAATTATTTCGATTTTTATGAATGAATTTTATTAATACAATATAATAAATTTGTCTTACGTTAAATACATTAAAGTTTAAAACAAATTTTGAGATGGAAAATCAATAGGTTTATGAAGACATATTTTAAATATTTTCTTCTGTAATAAATAAAGTGAATTAAAATTGGATTTAAATGAGTTTCCCCATCTTATAATTCCATACATAATTACCGATTGAAATAAAGTTAAATATATTGTGCGTAATAAACTTATTGACAAGTAATTCCTCAATAAAACAAAATAATATACTATTTTACGTAATTTATTACAAAGGTAATCAATGTGTTGGTTCCATTTTAAATGATTATCGAAAATTATGCCTAAATACTTAACTTCAGAGGACTCTTTAATAATCGGACATTTACACTGTATAAGACAACAATCAGAATTATGTAATTTAATACTTAATGTAGATGTAGGAGGTTTGTTACATTTTTCAGATAATGGGAATGGAATAAAAAATGTCATACAATTATCTAAAAAATTGTGGACGATATGTTTCAAACAGTTTTGAAAAATGCACTTTTGAGAAAATGATTGATAAAATAAAATATTGTTGGCTGTACTGTGTTTTGCATGCCAGGACATTTTAATGCTTAATTTCGTAAATTTTACGTATAGCCTACATATATAAACAGGGTGCAAGTGAAATAATCCTGGAGATTGAAAGATACGATAGAGTACGCTTAAATGAATAGAAAACACTTTATATAACTTTTTTTTTTAATAAATTCACAGTTTATTAGAAAATTGAGTTGAAAGTTTAAACAGTCTGGCAACATCGCCGCTAACACACTTCTTTTTCTTCTCGTAACATAGATGTAAGAGGTTAACGAACTGTGGTCTGTCTGCCTTAGTGAACTACCTCCCATCTCCCTTTCTCGCTACAATGTCGCAATCTGCTCGCATCGTTCAGTAGCTTCAAGTTAGTGGTTTTAAAATATATTTACACGAAAACCGTCCACGTTATTGCAATACGCGAAAGGGATAATGATCCTTTTTTAGATTTTCTATCGATATGGAGAAAAATCACGATCCTACTCGCAATAGTTACCAGAGAGATTCCTATTCCTGGCTGGTACTGTGTTTCCAACGGAGGACATTTTAATGCATAACTTGATCAATTTCGTATATATTATAAAATTTTATTGACGGATGTAAAGCTAAATTTAACATTAACATAAAAGAAAAATTAAAAGGTGTTTCTTACTCTCGAAGACGTATGTTTCAAACATAGATTGCTAGCTGATGTTCCGTTAGCACTGAGGGACACTTTAATGCATAACTTGGTGATTTTATAGATCTTTTACAATATATTTCTCATATATTTAGCTACTAGCCGTACCCGTGCGCTCCGCTGCACTTCTTAGAAATAAATATAAAGCAACTACATAATTAAAATAGGGCATTTGATCCAGGGAACATTCGTGTTTGATAGAAGGATAAATCATTTAATATGTTACTTAATTTAAATTGTATTTAAATAATTAAAATGCGATCATTTTGGTCCAGAGAGCAATCATTTGGTGCAATGACAATTCCTTTAATATGTTTCTTAATTGTTATTACACGTAACCATAGTTTAATGAAGAATGATATATCATTTAGTTTTAATGTGTATACTTTATATTACTTGCTATATGTTTCAGAAGGTACTGTAATAACATTGTAGAATTATGTCCATCTAGAGAAACTACACTTTCCAATGGTGAAATAATAATTAAACAATTAATTAGCTTCCGATATTACTTCATACAAACACAGAAACATTCTCTGTAGGCTATGTTTAATAGCTTTCGATTGTTGTTGTCGTCCAAGGCCCTTATAGACGAAGTCATTTGTTTTTATTTCAGTACAGTGCCTTAGATGACATTGTTATTGTAATTTTAAAACTCATTTATCTCATTAAATATCAGTCCTATCAAACTTTTGTATAGAATAAAACTTATCGCAAATGGTTTTTAAAGGAACTTTTGTTATGTAACATTTTTCATACAAATCAATAATAAGCGAGATATTTCGATTTACACACTTTAATATAAAACTAGTCGTTCACACACAGCTATCTCTTGCATTGCACCGTGTACCGTCAGCGAATACTTAAATGATGATGATGATGATGATGATGATAATATAATAATAATAATAATAATAATAACAGTAATATTAATACCAATATTGATGATAATAGTAATAGTACTTAGAAATATTTAACACAATCGCTTTCATTTGTTAAAATAAACTACGTTGTAATAATTTCCTAGTTGACTATTTTTAGCTTAATGTTAATCGTCATCAAAACTACAACTTGTTTATTTTAACACCTCAAACTGAATAAATTAACTGTATTGGTACGTGTTATAAAATGTGATTAAAATCAACAGTAACGATATTCATAATCATAATAAAAATTCTTGCAACACAATTACAAGACAGCATTAGTGGAACCTTGGGTAAAACTTGAAGCAAATTGCTTGATAGATTCGGATCTTGTTATTTCCTGACTGTGATGTAGGAATATTGTAATCGCCATCTAACACAATTCAGCACACCCTGCTTATGAGTACTTTTTACACGGAATTCAGTTTATCTTAACAGACTATTTATAGCTCAAAGAGAATCGTCGGACATATTTTCAGTTTTAAACTCGTGAACCATGCAAACGATTTCTATAACTTATAAAACCAAGTTACATAATGTATTTATGTCGTTAAATGTATTTTATTGAAAAACGTTAAAGAAATAAAGCGCATGAACATCAACAGTTATGTGACTATAATACCGCGCGGATAATTTCGTAAATGTGATTCACTCAATAGCCTTTCAGATAGATTGTCTTCGAATTATGAGGTTCGAGGTTGCATCCTCCGATATTTGAAACAATGCGACACAGAAGTGTGTTCTGACAGTGCATTTATAGTGTTTTGATATGAATAGAGACTCAAAAAAGAAGAAGACCATAGTTATCGGGCGAAGAAAGAAAAGGTACAGGTGCGAATTCGAAATGAGGCAGTGGAACAAGTGGACAGCTTCAAATACTTGCGGTGTACCATAAGCATAACGTGAGCTGTTGCCTGGAAGTCAAAGGGGGATAGCAATGGCCAAGGAAGCTTTTATTAGAAATGTGAAAATTTTGTGCGGACCTCTGGGAAAAAAAAAAAACCTAATTCAGAGACTAGCGAAATGCTTTGTGTGGATGTGGGGAGGAACATGGACATTACGACGATGTTAAGAGGAAAGACTGGAAACATTTTATATGTGGATATGGAGAAGAATGGAGCGTTAGATTTAATTTAAAACAATTAATTTCTGTAGCACTATGTCCAGTAAGTAACCCTCGAAAAAAAACATTTTAACATAACCTAACTTAAATTTCATTGAGATTTTTTTCTGTGAACTATAATATTGAAGTATCTGAGCCCTTACTAGTTAGCTACTTTTCAATTTAGTTTCTTTTGTTAAATGATTAAATGAGGAGTAATAATTTTTTTCTTCAGTCCAAAGATTTCCAGTTCAACTTGTCTTAACGGCTCCTCTTGTCATAAATACAATAATGATGGTGGGATTGGAAAATGGTGCAGATGGGGAAAGAAGAACATTCCAGCTCCATGTGTGTTGTGTCAAAAGGATTTTCAGTGTTGACAGTGCGTATTCAAGCACTTCTACAAAATGCATAATGTGAAAAACACAAGTCAAATAGAGAAGCTGTAACTATGAATGTTCACAAAATGTATGCTGGACGTATAGAAGAGAAAATAATAGGCCAGAAAATGTGAAGAGGCTGTTGTCAAAAAAGGAGCTGAAGATTTCTGAAAGGAGGAAGAAAAAACATAAATAGACTGGAATCAGCTGACTTCACCGGGTTTTGAGGGCTCACTGTATCAATCAAACGTTTAAACATTTACTTATATGCGTTTTAATGATAAGAATACTAGAAATTGTTTATTATCTTTTGTTAACTAAATATTATGTACAATTATAATAAATATTTAATTATTGCTTTAGAGATTCATAATTACGTTGAAATACAATCCCTGCCTTCTGTTTTGTGTTTTCTGTATCGTTGCTTGGTTTGTGTTTTTAGAAGTGTTTAGTGGTGCTGAATGTTTTGGAAGTGAGAGCATTGTAATTGTCCCAATTCTTGATATGTTTCATACGTGTTAAATCTAGTGAGCATGTGTGTAAGCGTTAACAATTTGTCGTGTTTGTGTACTTGTGTTTGTGTTTTGAGTTCTGTTCATATTCTGGTTTTGTTGATGTTTTATTGTTTTTAATTGTGGTTTTGTAATTTCAGATCTAATGTTTGTTTAGAATACTTGATATTTCAAAAAAAAAAAAAATCTTATGTATTTGATAATGCCGGATTCATTTTTCAAAGTCCAGTTGAAATATTTTTAGAGAGGAATGAGATATCTAGTTCTACGTTACTATTTTGAAATGACCAGTTATGTATATCACAGTTCGACTTCAATATTTTTAAAACATCTCTTGCTGTTACATTTCGAAGTGCCGGGTTCATGTTTTGAATCTGACATTTTAATATTGTTTTATTTTAATTGGTCCCCGATTCATTTTCTTTACTATTAGGTATTCATTCGTGAAGTTCGATGTTTGTGTGTTTCTAAGTGCCGGGTGAAGACTTGTCGAAATAAAAAATTACATTTTTCAAAATTCACATTTTAATGATTTCACGTTTATATTCCTCAAAATGCCAGAGTTACATTTTCCAGTCTGCAAGGTTACGTTTATTTCGATTACTGAATTAATATTTTTGGATGTGCCCGATTAACATTTTCGTTGTGAGTTGTTGCTATTTTTTAAACTACTGGATAGCTATTTTTCATACTTTTGGGTAGATACATTTCAGATTTCGAGGTTATATTTGAAAATTTCATGTTATATTGTTCACAATTCGCAAGTCACATTTTTCAGAGCACCAATATGGCCTTTCTCAAATTACCGATTTCAAATTTTCAATCTACCAATTTCATATTTCGAAGTGCCGCGTTCATTTAATTGACGGATACACATTAAAAATATTTAGTCTCAATATTCTTAACTGTGATGTCATCTAATTCAGTATGCTACTGATAAATTTATGTGTTTTTCTTATCGAAACTAGAAAAGAAGGATTATCACCAATTATGTAGTCATCTTTTCCCACCCTTCCATTAGGAACGGCAATAAATTTCGCAGTAATGTATTAAATTAGAAGATATCAACCTCAAGAGAATTGCAAATTTCAATGTTTTTCCTCGGTAATCTTCAAATCCCTTCGGTATATTTCAAATAACCTGCACGGTGTTTCTTTATGTGTGTCTGATATCAGTGCTGTAGTGATATTTTTCAAAACGAAAGAGAGGTTTTTTTTTTTGAAGTGTCAGAGTGATGTTTTGAGGTACAGTTATGAGTTTGGGAGTGATGTAGTTATATTTTTCATTACCGGTGTGATACTGCTAGTAGAGGCGTACTGAATTTCTTTAAAGTGCCGGATTCAAATGTTTCACAGTGACTGACGCAAATATTTCAAAGTGCACGAGAAATATGTTTGAACGCAGGACCCATATTTTCCACAGTGGCAGAGCTAAGTTTTTCACAGAACGTGAGAAATATCTTCCAGAGAAGGGTTGACAAGTTTCAGATCCAGATCGATATTTTATTGTGCCGGAGTGCCAATTCACAGTGCAAGATTATGATTTTTCTGTACCGGAGTGCCTTCTGCTCTTCCATGTAGCCTTTTTCTTTTCCAAAGTGATGGCTTTCAGTAAGCAGGCATACTCTTCAATGCAGAAGTGATATCTTTAGATGCTTAATTGATACACTTGTATCCATGCAGGAAGACGTCTGGCCATTTGTGATTAATTTTACCCAACTCTCCCGTTGTTCTCGCAACTCTAGCAAAAAAATATACATTTAAGAAAAATGTTATCATCTGTATTTAGTAGTGCAGGTCTCCATTTTAAGTGCATAATTTTTGTGTACATATATTATGGAAGTGTGGGAGGTACCGTGTGACACGAAATCTACTCGCCAAATGGGAGATAAAATATTTCCACCTTGGTTCTTGGAATCGCTGTCTTCATTCTTAACGCTATTCTGATCATGATCAATGTCGTGGCCCTTGTCTTTGGGCATATCTAGTCATTATTGAGGCTTTGTCTTTGTGCTGGCGTTTACTGTCCTCGTCATTATTCTTATGGTAGCGCTTTCTGTCTTCGTCATGGTTCTTATTGTCGCAGTTGTCTTTCCCGTGGTCCTTGTCTTCGTCGCGTTCCTTATTGTCTTTCATATGATGCTGTATTTGTCTTCCGAAATTGTCTTCTTTCCCATTCGGCAAAATAGTTTTTTGTTGCACGGTATTAAATCTAGACTTCATTGCAAACGCAGTCCGACCGATGACAGAGAAACTCAAAATTTCTTGCATCAAGGGACAAGAAAACATATCATTTGAGATGACATGTACATATTCTAAAGTCTTTTCCAAAAGAAGTTAGCGATCTTGCAAGTTTCCCATCTAGGAACGTCTTCCTGCATGGCACGGATCATATGTTTCTATACCGGAGTGATCTTTTAGTGTGATACTAATCTTTAAGTTCCGAACAAATCTTTCAGTGCCGGCATATAAATTTCAGTCGAAGTACATGTCTTGTTTTTCAAATTTCCACGTTAGTAATATTATTATACAGAAGTGATATTTTTCATAGTGCCGAATGTTTGAAATCCCGTGTGAGGAGGGGAATAAGAATAATCCCAACACAGCACAATGCCATATGTGTCGTAATAGGCGACTAAAAAGGGTAACCAGAGCCTGGAGTTATAATTGGGACACCCGTGATCCCAAGACGATATAAATGCTTGGAGGCCATGTGTTCCATCATACAATGCCTCCAGTACAGGACTAAGAACCCATTTGGAGTACTACAAAATGAATAAAGAAGAGAATTTCCCGTATTTTAAGCAGGACTGAATATTATACCCATTAGCAAAGAAGGCACTGAAATGCTTGTTCCATGTAACAAGAATGGATAACCAACGAATCCTAAACACATAAAGGCTCCATGACGAGAAAGAAAGTAGGAAGAGAAAGAGTAGAAGCTGGCCAGGAGAAATGTGAAGAACTTTGCAGGAAGTGAAACAATACCAAATGCAGGATGAATTTCGAATGTGACTGAAAGAAACAAAGACTTGACGGCTAATGGAATGAAAATTATCACATTGAAAATGCTGAATTAGTATTCATGAAACATCGAGTTGATAATTTTGAAATTGCCGAGTTAGTAATAGGCAAAATCCCTTTTTGATACTTTGCCAGGCGGAGATTGATACATTTGCAAAAGCGGAGTTGGGATATTGCGAAGTGGAGATTTCACATTTTCGAAGAGTCTGCGTAATTTTCGAGGTTGTGACATAATTTTCGAAGTGCAGAAGTGAAATACTTCAAAATGCTGAAGCGATATTTTTCACAATACTGAATACATATACTTCCAATAGTGCGGAATTGATATTTGCGTAGTGTCTGTGAACATTTTGAGTCTTGAATTGTTATTCTTCACAGTACCGATTTTACACACGCCAAAGTGATATTCGTTAGACCTCTGAATTGATATTCCCTGAGGTTCCCAAATTACTTTCTTGACATTCCCTATTTGACTCTCTTATAGTCCCATATTGGTGTTCTTGTACTGTATTTTATTAATTTTCGTTTCGATGTTGAAGCAAGGCTGTATATTTGCATGATATTTTTTATATTGTTACAAGCGCTACGTAAATATTTAGGAAATTTTTCGGTATTTATTTTAAAATTCCAGGTTCATGTTTCTGTGTCCGTCTCATTATCAATTTACTAACTAGGGTTCTATTATTTTGTTCGAGCTGAATGGATTACTTAGGATTTAGTGGAAATATATTACGAATATCCGGAATAATGTTATCCGATTCACCATATAATCGATTCTTTAAATTCAAGATTATTATTCCGAGTGACGAATTTATATGTCGAAGTGCGGAATTAATATTTTAATGCCCATAGTTGATACCCTGAGGAAGCGTTTTAATGTGCTCAAAATGGTATTAATATTTGGACGAGAAGAATTAATGTTTCGGTGAATATAATTGCTCTTTTTGGATAAAAAGCATCAATAATTTCAAAGTCAAAAATATATTTGTTAATACCAAATTAATGTTTAGAAATCCCGAAGAAATATTTCAAATAATTGCCCATTAATATTTCGAAGTGCCTGTCGTATTGTATTTTTGTAGAGTTAAATTAATGTATTGTGTTGCAGGGTATATGTCTCAAGACAGTGAATAATTTTTCGTAAATGTTCGTTTAATATTTCTTCGAAATACAGTGTTAATATATTTTTATGTTTAATGAAAATTTTGTTCCAATTGTAGACTGAATAATTTTCATTGTCGAAGTATATGTACTGAATATACAGGAGAGATAATTTTTATTGTTATGTGACATTTTTTTAAGTGAGTGCCTGAGAATGAAGCTTCGTGATATGCTGCTGCTGAATTGATCTATGTAATGTGCGAGATTAACTATTTCAACCGGCCGATGTGATCTATATCAGTGGCACACTGATATAATTCAGTGCATAGGTCAAATTATTCGAAGTGTGCGAAAAATGTATATCAGATTGTTAGCGACAATTTCTGTGCCGAATTAATACTTTAGGGATTTCCCGAGTATTATTTCCATGGAAAATTTTCCATTTTTGAGTATGGAGTGCGATTTCTCTGTGACGGAACGACATTCTTGTGTGACATAGTGTCATTCATACGTGCCGGTGTGTCAAGATTCTTTGACTGAGTGCTAATATCCTATGTGACGGGGGGTGGGCTTTTAAAAGATAGAGCGTCGACTTTCAAGATTTGGAGCGTCGGCTTTCCAGAGATGGATCGTCGACATTCAAGAGATGGAGCGTCGAATTTCAAGAGATGGGGCGTCGACTTACAAAGAAATGGAGCGTCGACTTTCAAGAGATGGAGCGTCGACTTTAAAGAAATGGGGCGTCGACTTACAAAGAAATGGAGCGTCGACTTTCAAGAGATAGAGCGTCGACTTTCAATAGATGTAACGTCGACTTTCAAGAGATGGAGCGTCGACTTTCAAGACATGGAGCGTCGACTTTCAAGAGATGGAGCGTCGACTTTCAAGAGATGGAGCGTCGACTTTCAAGAGATGGAGCGTAGACTTTCAAGAAATGGATCGTCGGCTTTGAAGAAGATGGGGCGTCGACTTTGAAGAAGATGTAGCGTCGGTTTTGAAGAAATGGAGCGTCGGCTTTGAAGAAGATGGAGCGTCGGATTTGAATAAATGGAGCGTCGGCTTTGAAGAAGATGGAGCGTTTGCATTCAAGAGATGGAGCGTCGAGTTTCAAGAGATGGAGCGTCGAATTTCAAGAGATGGAGCGTCGAATTTCAAGAAATGGAGCGTCCGCTTTGAAGAAGATGGAGCGCCGGCTTTGAAGAAGATGGAGCGTCGGCTTTGAAGGAATGGAGCGTCTGCTTTGAAGAAGCTGGAGCGTCGACTTTGAAGAAATGGAGCGTTGGCTTTGAAGAAGATGGAGCGTGGGCTTTGAAGAAGATGGAACGTCGGCTTTCAAGAGATGGAGCGTCGGTTTTGAAGATGATGGAGGGTCGACTTTCAAGAGATGGAGCGTCGCCTTTGAAGAAGATGGAGCGTCGACTTTCAAAGATGGAGCGTCGGCTTTGAAGAATATGGAGCGTCGGCTTTCAAGAGATGGAGCGTCGGCTTTGAAGAAGATGAAGCGTCGACTTTCAAGAAGATAGAGCGTCGGCTTTGAAGAAGATGGAGCGTCGGCTTTGAAGAAGGTGGAGCGTCGGCTTTGAAGAAGATGGAGCGTCGACTTTTAAGAAATGGAGCGTCGGCTTTCAAGAAGATTCAGCGTCGGCTTTCAAGAGATGGAGCGTCGGCTTTCAAGAAGATGGAGCGTCGGCTTTCAGGAGATGGAGCGTCAGCTTTGAAGAGACGAAAGAAACATAGGCAACAGAGCATGTTTTACTTCCTGGTTACTGGTGGCGATGTGGGGCTTCTGCAGTTAAGGTCCGTCGTTTTGGTTTTATCAAAGAGGATAGTAATTTCCTTTCCGGTCGGTGGTTTGTGCGTTTTAAGTTTCCTTTTTACATTTTTCTTCTTAATCTTGCTGTAGATTCCCAATCTCCATTTTTTTTTTTTGCCAAGTTGATATTATTGTGTTACTCATTGATATCTGTCTTGGTGTCAGTGCAGTAAGTGAGGTGGAGTAACATGATTGTTGGGAGTGATTATTGTTCGAGTGGAGCTAATTTTGAAGAAATGGAGCTTTGTAGTACGCCTATTTGTCTTAGGGACCTGATTCCAAATTGCGTAAATTACATTTTTCAAAATGCCAATCTTATGTTTTCCAAACTGCAGAAATTATGTGTTTGAATTGCCGAAATCGATATATTTCAGAATGACGAAGTATCATTTTCAAAGTGCGGAAATAATAGCTTTCCATGTGGCAAAAGAGATGGAAAAGTTCCGAAATATTTCCTAATGTACCGAAATCATACGTCGGTTTTTCGCCCAAACGATATTTCTATAGTTGGTCAAATCCTCGATTATGTTTACATTTATTGGAAGACTGTGCAAGTGTGCTTTTTTTCAATCACAATGGCTGTCTTAGTCTAGTTTCCATTATACTAATAATTTTTATTGCGTCGGTTTTCAAATTTTAATTTATGTCAGTGTCATCCGCTGAAGACATGATGGCATAGTATAAACAATCACGGCGAATACTACAACAAATTAAACACAACTTGCTTTAATGAATGTGAGCTGTCGGCTTATCAACAGCTGAAACAGTGAGTGTATCTTATACTGGTTAAGCACACACGTCGGTTGAGAAAGCCTGCTTGTCAATCTAAGACAGGAACGCACTGCATAGAGGTGAAACATGGTTTCGTTGCGAAACCACAAGTCCACCTTAAGTCCGTGACTTTAACATGAACGTCGTTGTCCTCACAAGAGATGGTGTACATCATTCTGCAGTGTTTTAAGGTGAAATGATCCGTGAAGGCTGCGACTTTAATTTTTTTTCACGTAAAATGAGAATGACGAAATGTTCAAGATGGAATGGAAACAAATGCAAAGAGGAGGATGACCATGTATATGGAGCTAAAATAAAGAAGGTAAATGCTCAAATTCTAAATGAGGAAGTGGAACAATTGGACAGCTTGAAATACTTGGGGTGATGTGAAGAGAAACGCATAGAAGCATTTTAAATGTGGTAATGGACATGAATGTAGCGTGCGAAATGAATAGACAGAATAACAAATGAAGCTGTGATGAGGAAAAGAAAATGGATTTTATTGGCTCTCTATCTAGAGAAAGAACTGCCTACTGAAGGATGCATGAAGAAATGGTGAACGGTAGGGAAGTTCGGGAGATGAAGAAGATATCAGATGATGACAATACGTCGGATATGTGGACCATATGCAGAGACTAAGAGGAATGTCGGAAGAAGGACGATTGCAGTGAAAGACTTGCCCTTTGGCAAAGGACCGTGAACCAGTAGTTAATGAATATAGTTACTGATTTGGCTCAGGGTGATGCGTGGAATGCCCCTCTCTCCGGCTTAGGCCGAGAGCTTGTGGGTGTGAGTCCCGTCTGAAATATAGTTGTTGTGTTTAAAAGAGATGGAGCGTTTGTTGTTGTCTAGTCAACTTCCGAAGACAGGTCTGAACCTCACAAGTGATAACCAACAAGGCACTACTTATGAGGCAACTTGACCTGGTTATGGGATTTGGGGGGATTGCTTAAGATCCGTCGTTATTGTTTACATCACCGACTAATATCATTTTCCTATAAATTTAGGGAACAAAAGAAAGAACAAGGGGACGGAAAGGAAAATCGGGGGTATTCAAAACAAATTTGACACTACAGGAAAAACGTCCCCGGGTTACCGGATAAATTTAAAATTGAAAGATGAAATTAAAAAACCAACAAATTTTATGGAACATTGATTATATTTACCTTCTAATAATAAAATTAATGATAATGATAAAGTGAATAATTGTTGATGTGCCGTGAAGTGGGTGGATCGGATGGCTAAAAGGGGCGATGAATTACATTTAATAAAATGTATTTGCCACTGCACTATTACCACTTTAATGAGAAATAATTTTAAAATATCAATTTTTTATGTTTATTCCGAATATTCTTAATTTTGAGGATTATAACTTAGCAAACTCGAATTGTTTTAATAGATTCGTTATTATTTTCTTTACTTTTTAAAGACATATTTGTAACTTTCCAACTTTTGTCCTTAATGACGGCCTGTATTGTATGAGGTAACATTAATTTCAAAGATGTGTTGTACTGTTTTACTCTATTAGCAAATTTACTGATAATTACTTTTGTTGGTTTAGTATTGTTTTAATAGATTCTTCTATTTGTAAATTTTGTCGATGTATTTCAAATGAGGTTTACTTAATGTCTGTTTTACTCTATTAGCATGGGTTATGGATTTACTGATTTGAATAATTACTGTTATAAAGACTTTGTCCGATATCATTTTCTGTACAACTTCAAAAATTACTTAAATTATGATGATGATATTTATAATAATTAATAATAATAATAATAATAATCATCATCACAGCAATAATAATGTTAATAGTAATATTGATGATTATAGTAATAACGAAATTTAATAATAATTAATAATAATAATAATAATAATAATTATGTAATTTGTTAGTAAGAAAATAGTTAATTCAATCTTTTTTGTGTTAAAATAAACTGTCGTTGTAATAATTTCCATTTGACTATATTTTTATTAAAGTTTTCCTCATTTTAACTAATTTATTTTAATACCTCAGTGAATATATTAACTGATGGCATAGTATAAAATGTGATGAAAATGAACAGTAATGATAATCAAATCATAATAAAAATTTTTTAATGAATTACTGACAGCATTATGGAAACTTGGAATATTCTAGTTAAGATATTGTTAAAACTTGAAGCATATTGGTTGATAAATTCGGATCTTGTTATTTCCTGACTGTGATGTAGAAATGTTGAAATCGCCATCTAAGACGCTTCAGCCACCCTGCTTATGAGTACTTCTTCGAAACCACAAGTCCACCTTAAGGCCGTCACACATGAATTCAGTTTATCTTAACAGACTTTTCAGAGCTTGTGACATCATTCAGACATATTTTTTAACGTAAAGACGTGAACCTTGGAAATTTTTTTTTAACTTATTAAACCAAATTACATAATGTATTTGTATCGTTAAATGTATTTTATTTAAAAACGTTAAAGAAATAAACTTACATAACATCAACAGTTGTATTACTGTAATATTTCCATGGTCTATAGCTATTTTTTTCTATATATAAGATCCTCCACGACAATATATTGGAAGAAAGTTTCTTTAAAATATATTGCCTAAAGACTTGTTATTTATATTTCAAAATAGTTTAAATTGTATCTCCTGGACAAGTGATAATGTTTCTGAAATCATAAATTTTATCTTTTAGTACTGAGATTTGAGATTTAATTTCTAACATTGTCACATGGGTTATATACTTATTTATTTATTTATTTATTTCGGAGCATTTATGTTCCCTTCTTGCCACACAAGGAGAGAGAGAGAGAGAGAGAGAGAAGAGAGAGAGAAGAATCATTTGAATAGTCATTTAAAATAATGTTTTAATTTATTGTACTGGCGTTTTCAAAAACATCATTTTGAAGACCTATCTGGAAGTAATTTTGAATTCTCTACACGTAATTGAGTAACAAAAGGTGTCTTTTTTAGACAGCACTAAGAGACATGGAGCTGTGACTTAATGGAGGGTGAAAATTTTAAGAACGGAGAATATTGCATTTGGAGAAAAGACAATGCATATCAACATTGACAGACCATTATGATTGAATTGTAAGTAAAATTTTATAAAATGATATTGAACAATATTTAAGATTAAAATAGATTACAGTCACTGTTAAGATTTTTCCAGTTATTGGACATGTGTCACGGTGAGTGCAGTAATGTTATCTGAGTGTTGGGAATGATTATTGTCCTATCCTTTTAATTTATAAGATAGGAACTTTGTGATATGCCGCTGCTGAAGTAATCTATTAAATTTTAGTGCAAGATTAACGATTTGAACCGGCCGAATGACCTATTTCAGTTCCTATTTCAGAAAATAAAAATTATTTGCATCTGGATTCTGATTATGGAATAGGTAGCTAGTCGGCGAAGGAACTGGCCTGGCCCCTACCGCATTATCTCCTGGCCTAGTCGCCTTATAAGTGCTTCGTTTTTTCTATCAATTGTGATTTTCAGGTCCGTCTTGGGAAAGTTGATTAAACAACATGTCATATTTAAACAATGTTATTTTAATTGTAATGTAGTTGATTGCAATTATATTATTATAAAACTGTAAAAAAATATTGTCTTGATGTTTGGGATCTAGATCTCAAAGTTAAGTTAAATATAACAAACTTATGTTCATGAAATTTAAAGCAAAATAATTATATTTTCTATGTAATTGTAACAGCGAGGTTTAATTAAAAACAAAAAAAGTAATTTTATAGCACTGTGTCCAGTTATCCTTTTTTTTAAAATATGCCTTTAACCTGTGGCTGCGGATGTAGCTGGTTTTTTCCTTTATTTCCGGCACTGAACTACACTTTGTGTGAGTTGAGCACATCAGTAATCTACAAAAAGTATGAAAGGTAAGTAACCCGACTGAAATACATTTTAACTTAACCTAACTTTATTTTCATTGACATTTTTTTCTATGTAAGGGCAATGATGAAATATAATATTGAAGTATCTGAGCCCTTACTAGTTAGCTAGTTTTCAATTTAGTTTCTTTTGTTAAATGAAAAAAATGAGGACTAATAATTTTTTCTTCAGTCCCTAGATTTCCAATTCAACTTGTCTTAACGGCTCCTCTTGTCATAAATACAATAATGATGGTGGAATTGGAAAATGGTGCAGATGAGGAAAGAAGAACATTCCAGCTCCATGTGTGTTGTGGTCAAAAGGATTTTCAGTGTTGACAGTGCGTATTCAAGCACTTCTACAAAATGCATAAAGTGAAAAACACAAGACAAATAGAGAAGCTGTAACTATGAATGTTCACAAAATTTATGCTGGACGTAAAGAAGAAAAAAAATAGGCCAGAAAATATAAAGAGGGAGTTGTCAAGAAAGAAGCTGAACAATTCAGAAAGGAGGAAGAAAAAAACTTATATAGACTGGAGTCAGCTAACTTCACCGGGTTTTGAGGGTTCACTATATCTATCAAACGTTTAAATATTTACTTATATACGTTCTGATAATAAGAATACTAGAAATTGTAAATTATTTATTGTTAACTAAATGTTATGTAAGTATGAGTTAAAATAAATATTTAATTATTGCTTTAGAAATTCATATTTACGTTGAGATACAATCCCTGCCTTCTGTTTTGTGTTTTCTATATGGTTGCTTGGTTTGTGTTCTTAGAAGTGTTTAGTGGTGGTGAATGTTTTGGAAGTGAGAGCATTGTAATTGTCCCAATTCTTGAAGTGTTTCATTTCTATTAAAAGTAGTGAGCATGTGTGTAATTGTTAGCAATTTGTCGTGTTTGTGTACTTGTGTTTGTGTTTTGAGTTCTGTTCATATTCTGGTTTTGTTTATGATTTATTGTTTTTTAATTGTTCGTTTGTAATTACAGATCTAATCTTTGTTCAGAATACTTGATATTTAAAAAAAATCGTATAACATCAAAAATATACGACTCATTACTACACTTATGAGATCGTCTAAATCGCGTGGCATTTCGTTTAAGAGACTTCTCACGAGTCCAAACATAAGTTTTTTTACATACTTTTTGTATAGATAACTGTTTGAAAAAGATGAGCTTAAAAATTGAATTAAAAATATTGTGGATGGGACGGAATGGCTCTGAAGGGTGAAGAACGGGCTAATCAAGAAAATATTTTTAACATGTCTTTGAGATATTTGAGGTGAAAACAAAGAGCTTTAATCCGGAAATCAAAGTTCGCTCCTCATCCCTTCTGGGTCTCCGCTCGTGTACCTCTCTGTGGCGTGGAAGTGGGTGAACTGCCGGTGCTTCACAGGTGTACACTCTCTGTTTAATATTTGTAGCTGGACACATTGCTATAGACCTACACACATTTCTACTTTCTATTGAAGGTGTAATTCTATAGATATTAATACGTCATATCGAATGTTGGGGAATTGAATTAATATGTCGAAGAACTGAATCAAATTCTTAGTGAAAAAAAAAAAAGATATTTCCAATAATGAAAAGAATTTCGAAATAGTTGTATCAAATAATTTATTATTTCGAAATAATCGCGTAATATTTCAAATTTCCTTTTTAATCTTCCGAAATTCCGGATTAAGATTTCGCAGAGAAGAATTCTCTTGTATAATGTTTTCCATTATCCTAGGTTAATAATTTGGAACTTCCTGAGTGATTATTTTGATAGCTGCCATTTTATAAGGTATTTAAAATCGCCGAGAAGATGTTTCAAGTGCCGAAATATAAATATTGAAATTGCCGTATTGGTATCTTTGAATAGCCTATTCAGGAATCATATTTTTCATTGCCAAAATAATAGTTTTCATTGCTTCAGTGATAATTTAAGCGCTGCTGGAATGAAACATCCTATTGTCGGAGTGATATGTTTCGGTGTCGGAGTGTTATTTTTCTGGGGTCGGTGTTGATGTTACACCATGTTACTTATCTTTGAAATTGCGGATTTAAAAGTTATCAAAATATAGATCACTTCGGACCCTGCTACTGCTGCCGTCTACACCGATTCACTTCAAGAGCTGACCTAGAAAAAATTTTGATTTGGTCCGAATTCTGTTCTACGAATACCGTGATGTCTTCAGCGTGGACCGAAGAAAATGATGAGCTAAGACATACTGTAAATGGATTGGCAGCTGCAACTGCATGAACAAGAGATAATTTGTCGTTTTCGACAGTTTTGTGATCATTGAAGTGATTTTGTTAACGACACTGCGTTATGTTCTGCGAAAAAAAAAAGTAGTATTGCATCCCGTGCGTGTCCCATTACTATTATTATAATTACCAAAACGTCGTTTTGATGTATTTGATGATGCCGGATTCATTTTTCAAAGTCTCGTTGAAATATTTTTAGTGAGGGATGAGATATCTTGTTCTACGTTACTATTTTGAAGCGACCAGTTATGTATATCACAATTCGACTTCAATACTTTTAAAAATCTCGTGCTTTTAATTTACGAAGTGTCGGGTTCATGTTTTGAATTTGACATTTTAATATTGTTTTATTTTAATCGATGCTCGATTGATTTTCTTCAGTATAAGGTATACATTCGTGAAGTGCCGGGTGAACAGTTCTCGAAATACAAAATTATATTTTTCAAAATTCACATTTTAATGATTTCACGTTTATATTCCTCAAAATGCCAGACTTATATAAGCTTATTCCAATCTGCAAAGTGACGTTTATTTCGATTACTAAATTAATATTATGCGATGTGGCCGGTTAATATTTTCGTTGTCAGTTGTTGCTATTTGTTAAACTGCCTGATACATATTTTTCATACTTTTTGGTTGATACATTTCAGAGTTCCAGGTTATATTTCAAAATTCCATGTTATATTGTTCGCAATTCGCAAGTCACATTTTTCAGAGCACCAATATGACATTTCTCAAAGTACCGGTTTGAAATTTTCAACCTACCAATTTCATATTTCGAAGTACCGCGTTCTTATGTTATTAATTGACGGATACAGGTTAAAAATATTTAATGTCACAATATTCTTAAGTGTGATGTCGTCATCTAATTCAGTATGTAACTGATAAATTTATGTGTTTTTCTTATCAAAACTGGAAAAGGAAGATTAGCACCACTTATATAGTTAACTTTTCCCACTATTTCATTAGGACCAGCAATAAATTTCGCAGTAATGTATTAACTTAGATGATATCACCCTTAACAGAATTGCAGCTTTCAATGTTTTTCCTCGTTAATCTTCAATTCCTTTCGGTATATTTCAAATAACCTGCTCGGTGTTTCTTTATGTGTGACTGATACCAGTGCTGTAGTGGTATTTTTCAAAACCAAAGAGAAGATTTTTTTTGAAGTGTCAAAGTGATATTTTTATGTACAGTTATGAGTTTGGGAGTGACGTAGTTGTATTTTTCATTGGCGTGTGATACTTCTAGTAGAGGCGTACTGAATTTCTTTGAAGTGCCGGAGTGAAATGTTTCACAGTGACTGACGCAAATTTTTCAACGTACGCGAGAAATATCATTGAATGTAGGACACATATTTTCCACAGTGGCGGGGCTATGTTTATCACAGAACGTGAGCAATATCTTCCAGAGAAGGAATGACAAGTTCCAGATCCAGATCGATACTTTATTTTGCTGGAGTGACATTTCACAGTGCAAGATTATGATTTTTCTGTACCGGAGTGCCTTTTGTTGTTCCATGTAGGCTTTTCAGGGCCAAAGTGATGGCTTTCAGTAAGCAGGCATATTCTTCAGTGCAGAAGTGATATCTTTAGTTGCTTAATTGATACACTTGTATCCATGCAGGAAGACGTCCGACCGTGTGTGATTAATTTTACCCAATTCTCCCATTCTTCTCGCAACTCTACCAAAAAAATATAGACTTAAGAAAAATGTTATCGTCTGTATTTAGGAAGGTAACGTGTGACACGAAATCTACTCGCCAAATGGGAGAAATATATTTCCACCTTGGTTCTTGGGATCGCTGCCTTCATCCTTCACGCTACTCTGATCATGATTAATTTCGCTGTCCTTGTCGTCGGCCATATATTGTCGTAATCGAGTCTTTGTCTTTGTCCTGGCGTTTACTATCTTCGTAATTATTCTTATGGTAGCACTTGCTGTCTTCTTTATGGTCCTTATTGTCGTAGTGTCTTTTCCGTGGTCCTTGTCTTCGTCGCGTTCCTAATTATTTTTGATATGGTGCTAAATTTGTCTTCTTTCCCATTTGGCAAAATAGTTTTATGTCGCACGGTATTAAATCTAGACTTCATTGCAAACGCAGTCCGATCGATGACAGAGTTGCTCAATGTTTTGTGCATCAAGGGACAAGAAAACATATCACTTGATTTGACATATACATATTCTAAAGTCTTTTCAAGAAGAAGTTAGCGATCGTGCAAGTTTCCCAACTAGGAACGTCTTCCTGCATGGCACGACTATATGTTTCTATATCAGAGTGATGTTTTGTGTGATGCTAATCTTTAAGTTCCGAAGAAATCTTTCAATGCCGGCATATAAATTTCAGACAAAGTGCCTGTGTTATTTTTGCAAATTTCCGCGTTCGTAAGTTTACTGCACCGAAGTGATATTTTTCATAGTGCCGAATGTTTCGAAATCCCATGTGTTAGACGGAAATAAGAATAACCCCAACGCAGCACATGTGTGTCGTAAAAGGCGACTAAAAAGGGTAACCAGGGCCTGGAGGTATATTTGGGACACCCGTGATCCCAAGACGATACAAATACTTGGAGACCATGTGTTCCATCAAACAATGCCTCCAGTATAGGACTAAGAACCCGTTTAGAGTACTGCAAAATGAAGAAAGAAAAGAATTTCCCGGATTTTAAACAGGACTGAATTTTAAACCCATTAGGAAACAAGGCACTGAAATGATTTGTTCCATGAAACAAGAATGGATAACCAACGAATCCTAAACTCATAAAGGCTACAACACCAGAAAGAAAATAGGAAGACGAAGACTAGAGTGGAAGAACTGTTTTGAGAAGCTGGCCAGGATAAAGTTGAAGAACTTTGCAGGAATGAAACACTATACCAAATGCAGGATGGAATTTCGAATGTGACTGAAAGAAACCAAGACTTGACGGCTAATGGAATGAAAAGTATGACATTGAAACTGCAGAATTGCTAATCATGAAACACCGAGTTGGTAATTTTGAAATTGCCGAGTTAGTAATTGGCAAAATCCCTTTTTGATACTCTGCCAGGTGAGGAATTGATACATTTGCAAAAGCGGAGTTGGGATATTCCGAAGTGCAAAATTCACATTTTCGAAGAGTCTACGTAATTTCCGAATTTCTGATATATTTTTCGAACTGCCGAAGTGAAATACTTAAAGAATCTGAAAGGATATTTTTTGATAATACCGAATACATATTTCCAATAGTACGGAACTAATATTTTTATAGTGTCAAATGAACATTTTAAGTGTTGAATTGTTATTCTTGACAGTACAGATTTGACACACGTGAAAGTGCTAAATTAATATTCCTTATAAACCTCTGAATTGATATTCCCTGAGGTTCCCAAATTACTTTCTTGACATTCCCTATTTGACTCTCTTGTAGTCCCATATTGGTGTTCTTGTACTGTATTTTATTAATTTTCGTTTCGATGTTGAAGCAATTCTGTATATTTGCATGATATTTTTATATTGTTACAAACGCTACATAAATATTTAGAAAATTTTTCGGTATTTATTTTAAACTACCAGGTTCATGTTTCAGTGTCCGTCTGCTTATCAATTTACTAACTATGGTTCTATTATTTCGTTCCAGCAGAATGGATTACTTACGATTTAGTGGAAATATATTACGAATATCCGGAATAATGTTATCCGATTCACCATATAATCGATTCTCTAAATTCAAGATTATTATTCCGAGTGACGAATTTATATGTCGAAGTGCGGAATTAATATTTTAATGCCCATAGTTGATACCCTTAGGAAGCGGTTTAATGTGCTCAAAGTGGTAATAAAATTTGGACGAGAAGAATTAATGTTTCGGTGAATATAATTGCTCTTTTTCGATAAAAAGCATCAATAATTTCGAAGTCGAAAATATATTTGTTAATACCAAATTAATGTTTAGAAATCCCGAAGAAATATTTCGAATAATTGCCCAATAATATTTCGAAGTGCCTGTGGTATTGTAGTTTTGTAGATTTAAATTAATGTATTTTGTTGTAGGGTATATTTTCAAGACAGTGAATAATTTTTCGTAAATGTTCGTTTAATATATCTTCAAAATACAGTGTTAATATTTGTTTTAAGTGTAATGAAAATATTGTTCCAATAGTCGACTGAATATTTTTCATTATCGAAGTATATGTACTGAATTTATAGGAGAGATAATTTTTATTGTTATGTAATATTTTTTTAAAGTGAGTGCCTTTGAATGAAGCTTCGTGATATGCTGCTGCTGAATTGATCTATGTAATGTGAGAGATTAACTATTTGAACCGGCCGATGTGATCTATATCAGTGGCGCACTGATATAATTCAGTGCATAGGTGAAATTATTCGAAGTGTGCGAAAAATGTACATCAGACTGTTAGCGACAAATTGAGTGCCGAATTAATACTTTAGGAATTTCCATGGAAAATTTTCCATTTTTCAGTATGGAATGCGATTTCTCTGTGACGGAACGATATTCTTGTGTGACATAGTGTCATTCATACGTGCCGGTGTGTCAATATTCTTTGACTGAGTGCTAATATCCAAGAGCGGAAGTGCCAGTTTCCAAGAGAGGGAGCGCTATCCTTCAACAGAGCGAGTACCTTCATTCAAGAGTCGAACTGCTGTCTTCTAGAGCCGGAGCCCTATGTTTTGCAGTGTAACATTTTATCAACAGAGGGAGTGCCAACTTTCAAGAGTCAGAACGCCTTCTTTCAAGAGAAGAACCGACATTACCAACAGACGAGTTGCATGTTTGAAGATACTGTGAGCCATGTTCCAAAAGCGGGAGTTTCATCTTTGAAGATACGGGCTGCCATCTTTCAACAGACGGAGTGTTATCTTTGAAGATACGGGCTGCCATCTTCCAACAGACGGAGTTTTATCTTTGAAGATACGGGATGCCATCTTCCAACAGACGGAATTTTATCTTTGAAGATACGGGGTGCCATCTGTTAACATCCAGAGTGTCATCTTTGAACGTTAGGGGTGCCATCTTTCAACAGTCAAAGTTTCATCTTTGAAGATTCGGGGTGCCATCATTAAACAGCATGAATTTCATCTCTGAAGATACGGGGTGCCATCTTTCAACAGCCGGAGTTTCATCTTTGAAGATATAGTGTGCTATCTTCCAACAGCCGGAGTTTCATCTTTGAAGATAAGGGGTAACATCTTTGAACAGCTCGAGATTCATCTTTGAAGATACGGGGTGCCATCTTTCAACAGCCGGAGTTTCATATTTGAAGATACGGAGAGCCATGTTCCAACAGACGAGTTTCATCTTTGAAGATACGGGGTGCCATCTTCCAACAGCCGGAGTTTCGTCTTTGAAGATATGCGGTGCCATCCTCCAAAAGATGGAGCACGGGGAGCTATCGTTCATTAAGGAGTCGCCATATTTGAAGAGACAAAGCATCATCTTTCAAGAGAGGGAACGTCATCTTTCAACAGACGAAATGCGATGTTTGAAGAGGCGGGAGGCTATCGTGCAGCAGACGGATAATGCTGTCTTTCAAGAGAGTGCCAGTTTTGAAGTGACTTTATGTTTAATGAACACGTGAAAATATTGGATGTGCCCTTTTGATTTTCTGTGCTAGAGTCTAGTTTTAGGACTTCTTAAGAATCTTCTTTTGATCGAGACCCCGATTTTGATACCCACGCGTCTGACGTCGGTAACGGGTGAATCCGGCACAGTAACTCATTTCTCGATCGCACTATTGTTTCCCGCCAATTTGTTTGCATAATTAGTTGTGCAATTTCGTTTTTCTAATTTCGGAAATTTGCAATTGACACGCATGGAATAGTACGTATTCTACTCATACTCACCATCTCTTACCTTCTCACGGGTAGGGAAACAGAGTTTTTGCATTGGAATGTGCCCATCATCGCCGCATTCTGTGTCTGTTGATTTTGATATGCACAAATATTTAGTCTCCGATAAATAAGCCCTGCGGGAACTCTTGATTTATTAGCGTGTTGATTGAAATCATTATAATGGAACAACGAGTCAGATTTAGGATAGGAAATTATATATCAGAGGAAAGTAGAATTGGGAGAAAAATATAAGACTGCTATTTTCACCTACATTGTCCAACAGGATTTAGCGAAGGACACTTTTCAGAACATGGGAGCGGTGATAGTACAAGGAAGAAGAAATAATTGCGTATATTTGTATTTACCTAACAAACTAGGTTGGGAGGAACAATTCACTAATACAAGGAGAGCCAGGAAAGCAGTGTATTCCTGTATGCGTATTCATAAGAAATCTAACCGAAGGTCAAAAGAATTAGCGTACCAAATCCTTGATCGCTCAGTTATGGAATATGGAGCAGTATTTTGGGATCCGTAGAGACAAAACCAAATCGATTCAATAGAAAATGTCAAACGCAGGGCAGCAGAAATGTCAAAATGAGAAAGGGACATGGTGAAGAAATAGTGAAAGACTTAGGGTGGGCATTTGTCAAATAAAGGCGACGAAAAACCAGATTGACTGCATTGTTTAAGGCACAAATAGGACACGAAGCATGGACCGACATCAATGGTAGATTAGTGACACCATCGTACTTAGGCAGGGCTGATTATATTAGGAAGTTTAAATGCAGAAAATACAGAACGGACGTGACAATTTTTTTTTGTTAACCCCACAATAGTAGACTGGACCAGCTTACCTGCGGCAATATTTCAGGGTGGTCCACTCAAAATGAATACATTTTAGGAAGGATTGAGAAGATTAGACTGAAAATGAATTATAGTTGCAGTGTAATTATCTAAGCTAGGTCATGTAATTTATCCTGCCTATGACTCACGTTACGGATTGCGCGCTGGTTCTTGTCCTTATGGGGGAAGAAATTTTCTCATGGCATTTCGGCCAGTGTATGGGACCGGTGTCCACGCAGCATTGTGATGGACTTGGGGAGCTACTATAGGAAGCGATATCCGGTTACGCAAACCAGCTAAATCGGCATAGGGGCCCATCTTGCTAACCACTCGATACTTCCATTCTGGTTGGATGATCGTCCACTTCTGCTTCGTCATGTGGCCCTCAGGCCAGCGGCTGGCTGGTCGGTCTTGACCCTTTATGGGCTGTAGCGCCACGGATAATATGCAAATAATTACGGTGACTTGTAATTACTTGCAGTTGCGAGCGTCGTTAAATAAACCATAATCTTCTTTTTACTTGTAATTATTTAAGTTGATAACAGTTGGGTTTAATAAAAGTACTTATAAGTTAGCTGTACTTATAGTAGGCGTTATTATTGCGTAGGTCTTATTTATAATCCTAGATTTATTGCATTTATTTATTTATGTTAGATTTTAATTTACGTTCTTTCATCTTTTTATTACTGTAACTATTGCAATTTTATTATTATTGTTCTTGTAATGGCATTTTATATCATATATCATTGCTCAGGCTGTATATCCAATTGTAGTGTTAATACATTCATATAAACATACATACATACATACATACAACATCCATCCATCCATCATACATACATACATACATACATACATACATACATACATATATACATTACATACATGAGATTTGCTGATATGGTGTTGTTAGTAGAAGTGCGAGCAATACTAAGGGATACGTTATTGAAGCTAAAATGACTGTTGTGACCAGTATGGAATGGAAACAAATGCAAAAAGGAGGATGACCATGTTTACCGGAGATGAAATAAAGAAGGTAAAGGCTCAAATTCTAAATGAGGAAGTGGAACAAGTGGACATCTTGAAATACTTGGGGTGATGTGAAGAGAAACGTATAGAAGCATTTCAAATGTGGATATGGACAGGAATGTAGCGTGTGATATGAATAGATAGAATAAAAAATGAAGCTGTGATGAGGAAAAGAAAAAGGATCTTATTGGCTCTCGGGCTAAGAAAGAGCTGCCTACTGAAGGATGCACTTGAAGGAATGGTGAACGGTACGAAGTTCGGGACAGAAAAATATATCAGATGATAGACAATACTAAGATATGTGGATCATATGCGGAGACTAAGAGGAATGTGGAAAAAGGACGATTGGAGATCAGTGGGTTTGCAGTGAAAGACCTGCCCTCTGGCAAAAGACTGTGAATCAGTAGTTAATGAATATAATGATTTAGGTCAGGGTGTTGCGTGCAATGCCCCTCTCTCCGGCTTAGGCCTAAAGCTTGAGAGTGTGAGTCCCTTCACAAGTAAGATTGTGTGCCTATAATTTGTTGTTGTTTAGTCAACTGTCTGAACCTCACAAGTGATAACCAACAAGGCACTACTTATGGGGCAACTTGACCTGGAGGTATGGCACAGGGTGGGAATTCCTTTCCCTCTTCTATTGTGTAGGCCTACATCACTAAAAAGCTACATGCCTATAAATTTAGGGAACAAAAGAAAAAAAATGAGACGGAAAGTAAACAGGGGAATTTAAAACAAATGACACTAACGAAAAACACCCCTTGTCCGGTAATATTTGAAATTGAAAGATGAAATTAAAAAACTACAAAAATTGTATGATATACTGTTGACATTTACCTTATAATAATAAAAAATAATGATGATAATAATTTAATAATAATGTTGATGTGCAGTAAAGTGGGTGGATCGGATGGCTATAAGGGGCGATGAGGAGGCCACTAATAAAAAAATAAAATGTACGTTGCTAAACACTGCACTGTACCACTTTAATGAGAAATAATGCTTTAAAATATCACCTGATTATTTATGTTTATTCCAGCTTATTTTTAATTTTGAGGATTATAACGTAGCAAACGCGTTAATTTTTCTTAACAGCTTCGTTATTATTTTCTTTACTTTTTAAAGACATATTTGTAACTTTCCAACTTTTGTGTTTATTTACTGATTTCTAAGCCTGTATTGCATGAGGTTTACATGGTAATGTGTGAAAGATGTGTTGTAGTGTTTTACTCTATTAGCATTGGTTATGAATTTACTTATTTAAATAATTACTATTATAAGGACTATAGTGTCTGATATCATTTTCTGTACACACTTCAATATAAAACTTATCACTTCACACACAGTTTTCTGTTGCATTGCACCGTGTACGGTCTGCGATTACTTAAATTATGATGATGATCTTAATAATAATAATAATAATAATAATAATAATAATAATAATAATAATAATAATAATAATAATAATTGTTGAATAATAATAATAATAATAATAATAATAATAATAATATTTAGTAAAATAGTTAATACAATTGCTTTCATGTGCTAAAATAAACTACATTGTAATAATTTCCTAGTTGATTAATTTTAGCTTAATGTTAGTCGTCATCAAAACTACAACTTGTTTATTTTAACACCTCAAACTGAATATATTAACTGTATTGCTACGTGTTATAAAATGTGATGAAAATGAACAGTAACGATAATCATAATCATAATAAAAATTCTTGCAACACAATTACAAGACAGCATTAGTGTATACTTGGGTAAAATTCTAGTTAAAATGTTGTTAAAACTTGAAGCAAATTGCTTGATAAATTCGGATCTTGTTATTTCCTGACTGTGATGTAGAAATGTTGTAATCGCCATCTAAGACGCTTCAGCACACCCTGCTTATGAGTACTTCTTTTACACGCAATTCAGTTTATCTTAACAGACTTTTCATAGCTCAAAGAGAATCGTCAGACATAGCCCGTATATTTAGTTTTATAGACGTGAACCTTGCAAACCATTTTTATAACTTATGAAACCAAGTTACTTATTGTATTTATGTCGTTAAATGTGTTTTATTGAAAAACATTAAAGAAATAAAGTGCATAAACATCAACAGTTATGTGACTATAATGCCGCGCGAATAATTTCGTAAATGTGATTCACTCAATAGCCTTGCAGACAGAATGTCTTCAAATTATGAGGTTCGAGGTTGCATCCTCCGATATTTGAAACATTGCGACACAGAAGTGTGTTCTGACAGTGAATTTATAGTTTTATGATATGAATATAGACTCAAAGAAGAAGAAGAAGATCATAGTTATCGGGCGTAGAAAGCAAAGGTACAGGTGCGAATTCTAATTGAGGCGGTAGAGCAAGTGGACAGCTTCAAATACTTGCGGTGTACTATAAACATAACATGAGCTGCAGCGTGGAAGTGAAAAGGAGGATAGCAATGGCCAAGGAAGTTTTTATTAGAAATGTGAAAATATTGTGCGGACCTCTGGAAAAAAAGTAACGAAGAGACTGGCGAAGTGCTTTGTGTAGAGTGTGGGTAGGAATATGGACACCATGACGAAGTGATGAGGAATGACTGGAAGTATTTTATATGTGGATATGGAGAAGAATGGAACATATGAAATGAACACAGAGTCGGAAGAATAAATAAAGGCATCCTATAAATAGTGGCTGAAGAAAGTATAATGCTGTCCACACCTGTGGTCTCGTGGTAGCGTGTTCACTCCCGAACTCAGCGAGCCGGTATTAAATTCCCAGCTTGTTCCCAGTTGTATGGATGAGGTTTTCCCGGTGTTTTTCCCTCACTCCCATTGATGAATATCAGGTAACTTTATCAGACGTATGAATCACCACTCATTCTCGCACAGTTTCTTTCCCCCTCATCATTTTTTTGTTAACATTCCGGTTGTTTTTCCATGCTTTCCTATCGCGCCTGCGTCGGCCTTCCGGAGCTCCTGACACTCTCGGCCGGCCTCCTTGGATATGTCAACGCATGGTAGTTGGTGACCCGGCAGAGGAACCCACTCCTCTCTCGATTGAGGGGGCATGTGGGTGGTGCTGTTGGGTGGAATGGTAAACGGACTTAGAGGGATGTTGGGACTAGTTGTTAGGGTGTTAGGGGTTAGGTCGGTTCGGCGTGGATGCGGTCGGTGGGCTTGCAACTCACCCCAGGGACGCACAATAGACCTCTGCTCGCTCTGCACAGGGATGTTCCCCTCCGGCCTCATAAAGAGAGAGAGAGAGAGAGAGAGATAATGCTGAAACTGATATCTAAAAGAGAAAAGTATATAGGCTTACTCTCTGGCTAAGAAGAAACTGCTTATCATAGGATCCGCTGGAAAGAATTGTGAATGGGGGCAAATTTCGGGGCATACGGAAGTGTCAAATGAGAGACAGCAGTAAGATGCAGGGAGCGTGACTAAGATGGAGGGTGAAAAACTGAAGACTGGAGAATACTGGGTTTGCAGTGAAAGACCTGCCCCGGTGGCACAGACTACAATGATTGAAGTGTGAATGAAAACTTTTTAAAGCGACGTTGAATAATATTCCCAAGTGAATGTGGAAAGTGTAACAGTGACTGTAAAACGACCTATGTGGCTGTGAAGAGTCTTATAGCGATAGGGAAATGTGTCATGCTGACAGAGCAGTAGGTGAGGAGGAGTAACGTGTGTTTTGGGAATGATTATTGTCTCGTGGCTCCTAATTTATAAGATAGGAACCTTTATGGTACGCCACTGCTGAAGTGATCTATTAAATTTAGATGTGCAATATTAACGATTTGAACGGGGCGAAGTGACCAATTTCGGTGCCTGACTGATATGTTTCAGTGCATAAGTGAATTTTCTATAAGTGTTCGGTAGATATATATCGGACTTAACGACAAGGACATATGTGAGTGACGTAGTGTGAATTATATGCAACGGGGTTGGTGCCAAGTTTCTGTGACTTTCAGAGACATTTTTCTATGATGTACTGGTATATTAATGTGTCGAAGTGCTATTTATAGCCTAAGTGACGGGGCGTCGGTTTTCAAGAGATGGAGCGTCGGCTTTGAAGAAGATGGAGCGTCGGCTTTGAAGAAGATGGAGCGTCGACTTTCAAGAGATGGAGCGTCGGCTTTCAAGAGATGGAACGTCGGCTTTGAAGAAGATGGAGCGTCGACTTTCAAGAGATAGAGCGTCGGCTTTGAAGAAGATGGAGCGTCGACTTTCAAGAGATGGAGCGTCGGCTTTCAAGAGATGGAGCGTCGGCTTTGAAGAGATGGAGCGTCGGCTTTCAAGAGATGGAGCGTCGGCTTTGAAGAAGATGGAGCGTCGACTTTCAAGAGATGGAGCGTCGGCTTTGAAGAAGATGGAGCGTCGGCTTTCAAGAGATGGAGCGGTGTCCTTGAAGAGACTGAACGCCAGTAAAATGTGTCATAGTGTTAGTGCAGTGAGTGAGTTTAGGGAAAAATGAGTGTGGTGAAAGATTATCATCAGTGCTAACATGTTCGTGTGCATGTATGGATGTTGTAATTATCTATAGGTAGATCTACAAGGACAGTAGAGCAAGTGGACAGCTTCAAATACTTGGTGTGTACTATAAGCAGTAACATGAGCTGCTGCCAGGAAGTCAAAAGGAGGATAGCAATGGCCAAGGAAGCTTTTAATAGAAAAAGGAGCATCTTCTGCGGACCTCTGGAGAAAGAACTAAGGAAGAGAGTAGTGAAGTGCTTTGTATGGAGTGTGGCATTGTATAGGGCGGAAACATGGACATTACGACGAAGTGTAGAGAAGCGACTAGAAGCATTTGAAATGTGGATATGGAGAAGAATGGAGCGTGTGAAATGGACAGACAGAATAAGAAATGAAGCTGTGTTGGAAATAGTGGGTGAAGAAAGAATGATGCTGAAACTGATCAGGAAGAAAGTTCTACTGAAGGATGCACTGGAAGGAATGGTGAACGGGAGAAGATTTCGTGGCAGGAGAAGATTATCAAATGATGGACAACATTAAGATGTATGGATGGTATGCGGAGACGAAGAGGAAGACAGAAGAAAAGATGATTGGAGAATGCTGGGTCTGCAGTAAGTGACCTACCTTTGGATTAAAAAACTATGAATGATTGGAGCCTCTTGAGTTATCATAACAAATATGAATTTGACTTTAAATGCCCGTATACATATATTTATTTTTGTGTAATTTATAATAATATTATCTGTTACTCTCAAAATCGGCATAGACTAGACAAAATTGCGTTTTCCCGTAATCCGGTACAATCACGCGGAAAGCTGAAGGGTTGCAAACCTAATAGACTGCCCTTGACCGTGAATTGCGTATAGACCCATAGACACACTCCTGTCCCCACATCGAGGAGCAGTCAAGGTCAATGGCATCAGAACGAAAAGGAATGGAAGAGCGGTGAGCTTATAAGCATGTACAAAAAATTTACAGCTGATCGCAGAAGCCGTCAATATTAACACAAACTTTGGGGAGGAAAAGGATATCCAAAGACGTCGCTTTGCAGAGTTTGTTCAAACGCAGTTATCTTCTGGACCGGAAAATGTAAAGGATGAGAGAATGTTGAAAATCATCGAGTATTTGTGGAAGTCATAATACAGAGTCATCATTTTTTTTACTTCAATTTTTATTGTACCTGAGTTTTTGAATGTACTTCACTCCCACCCACCCCTCTACTAGTAAACTTACAACCGTCCACCCCACAGAACCAAGGCCACATATGCAATAAAAGACGCCTGAACAGTACTGAGTTAGTGAATATAATACGTTCCAGAAATATGTTCGCGTTTTCCAGTTACGAAAGAGCTTTCAATATTGAATCCTATTTTCGCACAGGTACTGTCGTCCATTTGCCTACGTCGCATCCCGGTTTCCCCCACACGCTTCTGCTCGCTCCTCTGTAAAGGCTAGTGGCTGGCCTGTCTTAGCTCTTTTCTGAAAACATTAATTTCTATTAGAAATTGGACGTCTATGTAATATTATACAATTGTTTAAAATAACTTAATTAAAAGGGCCTCGTTAAGTAATTCATTGTCACATGATTTCCCCTCTTTCTACGACAAAACCACTTGGACGGACAGTAGATAGCACGTCTGAGTAATTTTATCTTTTGGGATAGGGCAGAAGTGAAAATTGAATTTACAGTACGTAAGGTACTCTTTTATAGAGTATGTGCAGAATTATTTCAACATGAGTTACTAGTACGAAGGACGAAACTGGTAATTGGAATTAGGTACAATAGTCTATAGCCCGATAATATGCACATTAGAACTGAAGCCTGTATCGAAATGAACGGCCACCTTTTTCAAAATTGTGTTTAAATATCCATATTATATTATTTTTCAATTTAACTTCATTCTCTATATTGTACGCTAATGTGCTGTAGACAGTATAATATACACTGCATAATGAATACGTCCACATGGACAGCTCAGTTCGTGAGTAAAAGCACGTATTGTTAATACAGTACTGTATTTTGATTAAACAAAAACCTAATGAAAATTATCAAACTCAAAATCGCGATATTTCCTAATTTACGTAAATGGATGAACTACTCTTCTTCTCTCCTAATAATACCTAGTAAAGTGATTTGTTTGTATTTTACGCCAGTATCATCGAACTCCAGTCGTGGAAGGGGGTAGCAAACGGTGTTTCCGGTTCTTAACCATTAATCCAAAGGTATAGCCAGGTTAACATTAGAAATGTTAGTAAAAATAAAATGATGTCCCTGTAGAAGCAGTCTGTCTTAAGGGAAGATGTAGAGAAAATGATATTTCTTAAGTTTTTAGATATACAGCTTTCATATCTTAGCAGCGTATTACAGTGACCAAAATTTGATTTTCAAATATACTTAATATCTCAGTTATTCAATTTAAAAACAGGGGTGTGTGTGCTTTCAAAATTATACTCATACAAGTTTCATTCAATTAATCTGATAAATTTTATACAGAACCACCGTTGTCGTAGGAAGATAACTGTGCATTTGTTTTCTAAATAATCCCATATTTCACAGAAAAATAATTTGTTAAATAACCATAACATTTTGTAAATCCATCTTGAATCTTGCGTACACTACTTTTAAAACTTAAATATAAATGATTGATTCAATGGCAAACTTACTACTGTTAATTATATAAGCACGTGTATACTGTACACCATCATCAGAGCCTACTAGATCTCGGCGTCATCTCGACATCGCTGCCTGTTGTAGGGGTGCGTTTGCGTGTTGAAAAGTGGAGTCAAATAGTGTGTGTGTGTTCTGAAATTGATCTGTGTGATTTAAATTATTTTTTCCAGCATAGTTTGTAAAGTCGCATTTTACCCAGTGTTGTAAGTACGTAAATTGAGCCTTTAAAACACTAGTACTTAAAAAAATAAGTAATCACTCTAGACACTGCCAGGAGAATGTAATATTCAATGTAGAAACTTCATTCAATAAGAAATTAACACATTACTTCGACTTTCATGTTATAAACATTACACGTAATACAAATGAGTAACAAATTTAACATTCATCTTTACATTTTAGCCCGTATTACTCTGAAGTTACATGTGTGTCAACTACTTTGTTGATTAGGCGGCCGTGAAATCGTGATCATGAAAAGAACTGGCTGTAATTCCAGGATACTTATTTCTTATGCTTCTGAGTTTAGGCGGCCATGAAATCGTAACATTATAACCTCTTCAACTTGATATATTTAATTAATGTAAATCTGTGCCATCGGAGAAAAACGTTGTATGACACACATTCGTAAAGTTTTTCTTTTTGACTCTCTTTTGTTTGTGAATCTCTGCTTCATCTCTTTTCACAAGCTTTACAGTCTTGGCAAATACAAAACCTTGCGAATTTCTGTCATAAATACGTATTGTTAATGCCACATATATTTTCTTTTATAAGTTTCTGAGGTAGAAGAAAATGCCGTCATAAAATTGTTAAGTGTGGTTAGAGAATATACAGAAAAAAAATTCAGATTCTTAGCTACAAAATTGTAGAAGCCTTAATGGTTTTGATGAAGAGAAATGCTCATAATAATACAACGGAGAAAAGGAGCTTTGAAGTTGACATTTCAAAAGCGCGGACCCTTACGGACCTTTAATTATGACGTCATTAGGAAGATTTACAATAGTCTTACGCTCTTGTACGTTTGGAAACATGTATTAGACACGATTTACAGAAAAATGGATAATTTTTATGTCCAAAAATGTTACATTTTCTCTTACAGGCGTCCCTTATACAGCTAAGTGTAATACAGTAGATTTATTGATTGATTTATTTATTTTTATTGCTAGTAAGTTTGAAATGAATACAAATTAATAAATACAAGGAAAGATAAGCTAGCCACTCCTGAATGAGTAAGACTCGTGCTCAGGAGGGGATTCCAATATAGACGAAAATAAAATTAAAATTGAGAGTGAATACAGAGTAAATAATGTTTAATATGTTTAAACCCAAACTATAAATCCAATACAATTTTTTTATTTTTTTATTAATTTGGAAAGGATTCGTGGTTGAAATATTATTGGAATAAAATTTGTTTAATAATCTGGGACCTTGATTCATGCTATGATAAAAAGCTGCATTGGTTTTACATTTTGGTTCAGACAAACGCAGAGAATTCATATTTTTAGTTCTATATTTATGCATATACCTTTCAAAGTTATTAAAATTTCTATGAAAATATTTTAATAAAATAAAATAATACATTTGTTTAATGTTGAAAACTTTGAAATGTTTAAACAACAATTCAGTTGGGTAATCTTTCTGCTTTTTTAAATAAAAGGTTAATACTTTTTTCTGTAGCAAAATTAACGGATAAATGTTAGATTTATAAGTTCCGCCCCAACCTATAATATCATACATAAATATAGATTGAAATAATGCTAAATAAATTACACGTAAACAGTTAATTGACAAAATATTTCTTAGAATAACAAAGTAACATAATGTTTTACGTAATTTATTACAAATATAATGAATATGATTATTCCATTTTAAATTATTATCAATAATTATACCTCAGTATTTAACCTCCTTAATTTCATTAATAACTGAACAATTGCAATTTATATCGGAACAATCAGAATTATGCATTTTAATTTGTAGTACAGATGAAATTGGTTTCTTACATTTATTATTTAAAGAAAATGGGATAGCTACTGTTTTACCGCTATTAATTACAAGTGAATTTAAATCGAACCATTTTTTTTATTAATTTTAAGCCGCAATTTTGATTATAATAATCGTCAGTCCAAGTTTTTCCACTAAAAAGTAAAACAGTATCATCAGCATAGGAATATAAATCACCTTCATATTCTTTAAGGTCTATCATTAAATGTACTTCGTTTAATTATATTACAGTAGTTAAATGTCAAATATGTATTTACATAGCCCATTTTTAAGATTTATTGTTCGGTATTTAATGTTTTATATTTAATAGTACAGCTTTGTAGACACTGTTCAAATAATTATAATTCTTTTCTTTCTTTGCCTTAGTTTAACCTCTTCTTTCTAGGTTCATTTACACGACCCATGCCACACAGGGAAGAGGAATTAATCTATGGATCACATACATACCTTTTTGACCACACAAGGACATGGAAGTCCTTCCTGGATGAGTGATCAGCTCAATGCCAGGGCCACCTCCGATACAACACAAACATTTAAGAACCACAAAACATTCACTCACACAGTACATCAAAGGATGAATCCACGATCGTCTACGCTTCGTGGTCATTCCCTTGTCCTCAAATGTAGTATACAAACAACCCAGTTTATAGGAACACAAATCACATTACTACATCATTCATCGTCGAAGAACCCATTTTTATTTTGTCTTCAATTGTTTTGACTTTTTCTGTTGGTATTGTGAATGATAAAACGCATCTCAAGTTCATGTTCTCGCGTATTTCGTGTATGTTAATGTTTACATTGTGAATGGAGCCTGAAGTATTTAAAAAATGATGACCGCAGCAAAGTCTGCCTGCGTAATAAATCAGTAGAACAAATCTCATGTTTTAAATCAGTATTAATTAGCTTCTCATTCTATCCCAATGTTTCTCAAACTTTTTGATAACGAGGTCTTGTAACATTTCGCGTCATCTACATAAACAAGGAGCTGTTGCAACCCGTTCAATTCCAAACCCTCTCTGTTTTCCTGGACTTTCCTAATGCTATGTAATAGATATTACTTACTTACTGGCTTTTAAGGAACCCGGAGGTTCATTGCCGCCCTCACATAAGCCTGCCATTGGTCCCTATCCTGAGCAAGATTAATCCAGTCTCTACCATCATATCCCACCTCCCTCAAATCCATTTTAATATTATCTTCCCATCTACGTATCGGCCTCCCCAAAGGTCTTTTTCCCTCCGGCCTCCCAACTAACAACACTCTATATCCATTTCTGGATTCGCCCATACGTGCTACATGTCCAGCCCATCTCAAACGTCTGGATTTTATGTTCCTAATTATGTCAGGTGAAGAATACAATGCGTGCAGTTCTGCGTTGTGTAACTTTCTCCATTCTCCTGTAACTTCATCCCTCTTAACCCCAAATATTTTCCTAAGAACCTTATTCTCGAACACCCTTAATCTCTGTTCCTCTCTCAAAGTCAGTCCAAGTTTCACAACCATACAGAACAACCGGTAATATAACTGTTTTATAAATTCTAACTTTCAGATTTTTTGACAGCAGACTAGATGATAAAAGCTTTTCAACCGAATAATAACAGGCATTTCCCATATTTATTCTGCGTTTAATTTCCTCCCGAATGTCATTTATATTTGTTACTGTTGCTCCAAGATATTTGAATTTTTCACCTCTCCAATTTTTATAGTTCCATTCGAAAGATAAATCTCCAACTTTTATAGTTCCATTTCGTACAATATTCTCGTCACGAGACATAATCATATACTTAGTCTCTTCGGGATTTACTTCTGTGGTCGTGCCGGAGAATCAGTCCCATTCCGAGGCTTACTGTTAGGTTTCGTAACAAGCTGTTTTTACGGTGATGGGTTGTTAGCCCTTCGCCCATCCCCCAAGTTGGAGGACCACCCCTTATCAGCTGTCCACGACTGCTTATTCAATATATTCGCAGCTACCCTCCATATCTGCAGGCCGTTTGCTCTATCCGCAACCTGAGGACGCGCCATGCCGTGGTGATAGGGACCCACAATACATGGATGTAATAGATATTATAGTTTGTAAAATGTACAGTATTATTACTCCTTTCATTTTATTATGCATTTCATTTGTAAATATGCAGTTTGAAATTAAAAAAAAATGGGAAAAAGAAATTTAGGTGAGGTAAGGTCGGCTAGAGGGGAGGAGGAGGCCGAATAGGAGTAATAATACTGTACAGTTCAAATAATACTTCGTGTTTGTCTTAAAATAATACGCCTTTGCTTAGACAGTTGTTAGGAAACTTCACGAAAATTGTCATCTAAACTCAGGCGAAAAAAAAAATTATAATTATCGTAGCAAGCATGCGTTACCATAAATCTTGTGACATCCATCTTTATTCTTCTCAGGATATCTGCTGATTAATCTGTAAGCGAATAAACGTGCAATGCGTGTAGTAAACTATACGTTTCTGAATTGCGTGTATCCTAATAAAACGGTTGGACGGTACATACTCGTATTATAATGTGTTAGTCGCAGTTTCAGAAGGTGTACGCGTTTATATACTTTTCAGAATAACTATTACGATATCCCTTTCTTACTGTATATCTGTATGTCCATTATAATTTACGGCTTTTCTAACCTTTATAAGCTGCGGGTGTTAGTCTGGGTTCCATCACGCTTTAAATCAGAGAGTAAGTGTTTCATATTAGCCTATTAGCTGGGTACGTACTCAAATTAAACTCCTGAATTCGTGAATAATTATTTTGTGGAATTCTAGGCCTATAAATTCCGAGGAACAAATTCAGAACAAGGTCACTTCCGGTCACCATCGGCCTGCTAGTATAGCCTACGAAAGATCGAAACTAAGAGGCTGATTGCCACTTTCTACTGAGTAGCTTATTCGAGGCGCTGAATTGCATATTCGAGGTGCTGAATTGCATATTCGAGGTGCTGAATAGCATATTCGAGGTGCTGAATTGCATATTCGAGGTGCTGAATAGCATATTCGAGGTGCTGAATTGCATATTCGAGGTGAATTGCATATTCGAATGCTGATATTCGAGGTGCTGAATAGCATATTCGAGGTGCTGAATTGCATATTCGAGGTGCTGAATAGCATATTCGAGGTGCTGAATTGCATATTCGAGGTGCTGAATTGCATATTCGAGGTGCTGAATTGCATATTCGAGGTGCTGAATTGCATATTCGAGGTGCTGAATTGCATATTCGAGGTGCTGAATGCATATTCGAGGTGCTGAATATATTCGAGGTGCTGAATTGCATATTCGAGGTGCTGAATAGCATATTCGAGGTGCTGAATTGCATATTCGAGGTGCTGAATTGCATATTCGAGGTGCTGAATTGCATATTCGAGGTGCTGAATTGCATATTCGAGGTGCTGAATTGCATATTCGAGGTGCTGAATTGCATATTCGAGGTGCTGAATTGCATATTCGAGGTGCTGAATTGCATATTCGAGGCTGAATTGCATATTCGAGGTGCTGAATTGCATATTCGAGGTGCTGAATTGCATATTCGAGGTGCTGAATTGCATATTCGAGGTGCTGAATTGCATATTCGAGGTGCTGAATTGCATATTCGAGGTGCTGAATTGCATATTCGAGGTGCTGAATTGCATATTCGAGGTGCTGAATTGCATATTCGAGGTGCTGAATTGCATATTCGAGGTGCTGAATTGCATATTCGAGGTGCTGAATTGCATATTCGAGGTGCTGAATAGCATATTCGAGGTGCTGAATGCATATTCGAGGTGCTGAATAGCATATTCGAGGTGCTGAATTGCATATTCGAGGTGCTGAATTGCATATTCGAGGTGCTGAATTGCATATTCGAGGTGCTGAATAGCATATTCGAGGTGCTGAATAGCATATTCGAGGTGCTGAATAGCATATTGCTGAATTGCATATTCGAGGTGCTGAATTGCATATTCGAGGTGCTGAATTGCATATTCGAGGTGCTGAATAGCTATTCGAGAAATTGCATATTCGAGGTGCTGAATTGCATATTCGAGGTGCTGAATGTGCTATTCGAGGTGCTGAATTGCATATTCCTTATCTTGAATTGCATATTCGAGGTGCTGAATTTCTGAATATATTGAGGTGCTGAATTGCATATTCGAGGTGCTGAATTGCATATTTTTTATATTGCATATTCGAGGCGCTGAATTGCATATTCGAGGTGCTGAATTGCATATTTTCCGAGGTGCTGAATTGCATATTCGAATTGCTGAAATTGCATATTCGAGGTGCTGAATTGCATATTCGAGGTGCTGAATTAGCATATTCGAGGTGCTGAATTGCATATTCGAGGTGCTGAATTGCATATTCGAGGTGCTGAATTGCATATTCGAGGTGCTGAATAGCATATTCGAGGTGCTGAATAGCATATTCGAGGCGCTGAATTGCATATTCGATTATTATTAGTAATTTTTTTCCAAACATGCTAAACAGGTATAAAGTTCTAAATTTTATTTAAGAAATCAGCACATTTCTGATTAATTCGTTTATTCATTCGGCGCTGAATTGCATATTCGAGGTGCTTCCAGTGCATCCTCCAGTAGGCAGTTTCTTCCTATTGCCCATCAAATTTCTTTCTCTCGAGTTTCAACATAAATGAATAATATTGATTTGAAATGAAATATACCCTTTCGTGTTATCAAAAATTAAATCATTTAAAATGTTCTTGTTTGTTTTCTTTCCTTTTCTTAGCTTGCTTGATCTACGAATGTTCTTATGATTGTTTTTTTAACAGTGAATATTCTTGTAGTTAGCCAGAATTACCCAGTTCATTATATTTTTGGATTGCTTAGTGCCCCCGGGAAACTAATTACTCCTAATTCAGTGATAAACTCTGATAATAACTTTTAGCTGATATGCATTCCTATCTCAAACGGCTGCAAATGTCTGTCCAACCATCCCGCGAAAAAATTAGAATCTTCTTTTTAATTTTTGAAATTTGAAATGAAAACAAAAGAAAAATATCTAGGCCTCCATGTTTTCAGAAAAATTGATGAAATATTCAGAAACTCAGTGTTGGTTATTATTAGTAATTTTTTTTTCCAACTAGATGCTAAACAGGTATAAAGTTCTAATTATTTTATTTAAGAAATCAGCACATTTCTGATTAATTCGTTCATTCATTCGCCAATAGTGATCTGCCCAAGGACAGGCCTTTCCTGCAAACCCAGCATTCTACAGCCTTCCTTCTTTTCCACCTTCCTCTTAGGCTCCAGATACGATCCATGTATCTTAATATTCTTTATCATCTGATATCTTCCTCCAATGACGGAATTTTTCTCCCTTTCACCATTCGTTCCAGTGCATCCTCCAGTAGGCAGTTTCTTCCTAGTCAGTGACCCATCAAATTTCTTTCTCTTTTCTGGCCAGTTTCAATAAATTCACACTAATATATGAAAATTGAAATGAAATATACCCTAGTTGATAACTTTAAAAATTAAATTAGCTCTTAATTAATTTTTGTATTTGGTTCATATTTTAGGACGCCTTTTCAATTACCATGCTTAAATAGCTCAGAATGAGATTGAATCGTGAAGAATACCAGCGAAATGAGTCCAGGGTTCAAAAGCGCCGAAAATTACCCAGCATTTATTTTTGGATTGAGGAAAACTCACTTTGAAGAAACCTCAATTAGCTCCAAGACGGCTTTTCATAAATAGATAATGAAATAGTTAGTCAACGTTGGACTAGTTAATAAATTGAAATTTCTGCATTAAATCTTTGCTAAAAAAAATTGACCCTTTTTATATATATGATATTGACTCGTGCGAGATAGAAAATGGATATTATATCCAAAAACAAATATCAAATGAACAGAAGAATTCAGTAAAACTTATTTTTATTTTTTTCGTTGTTGGGAACTCTATAGCATCTATTAGATGCTTTATGGTTGTGCTAACAGATGGAGTTACTTGTAAAAATGTGACGCTGAAACGTATGTTCAGGTTACTGTCCAGCGACAGTCCTGATGTATTTTATATTTGTGATGATTGGTTAATTAATATTAACCCGGCACACTCACAACCACATTCACATTCATACAAATTTCCAGACTCTAGACACCCAGGGAATTATTCTTCTTCAAGAAAAATATAAAACTTATGATGACGATTTGTAAGAGATGATCCGTTGCTTGGAAACCGAATTTATGTCCCAACTTCTCGCTTCATTTGTTTTCATACTGTTCTGCCTTTTGTTCACTACTTGTATTACATATTGTGAGGTGTTGTACATTTTCTTCTTTCGAAATCAGGAGCTTATTTGTGATCATTGCCCTGTAACAATTGAGACAGTTCAGAGGAGACACAAGGTCAGACTGTCTCCCCAGCGAATAGGGATTATAAAGAATGGACACTGAGTGAATTTTCCTGTGTTTTGTTTCTCTTTGCGCCAGCGTTTAGTTCCACTTTCAAGCGCTAGAGGTTAGTGTAATCGAGCATACGCTAAGATAATAATTGAGTATAGAGATGAGACACAGTATCCATACATCGCCTACCTTATTGCATAATCCAGTAACGCTTTGCTTGAAACAAATTCAAGTTAACAGCTTTTTCTTATTTCTCAGTGACAGATTAGTTGTAATAATATTTTTTTTATTTCAGATATAATAAATTATTTATAATATATTATAATATATATAAATAATATAATATAATATAATATAATATAATATAATATATATATATATGGTATTTTTACTTCTCATAAAAGTTTTGTTTTTCCATTTTCAGTGCTATCAAATCAGTAATATTTTTATTTATTTTTATTTATTTATTTATTTATTTATTATTTTTCTAATAATTGTAACATAAACTATAATATATACAGAAAAAAATTTAGCTCGCCCCTGAAAGAGTAGAACTCGTGCTCAGGGACGGATTCCTGAATTGAAATTAATAATTATACAATACAATTTGTCTTATGTCTACTGTGCAATTATAGCATATAAATTTAAATTTACAATTTTTCAATTTTTAAAAATCCATGCATAACTTTTTAATTTAATACTAGAACTATTAGAATTGACAAGATTAGGATATTTAAATATAAATTTGTTATATATTCTTGGGCCTAAATTAGTACTATGATTAAATACTGTAGCAGTGTTGCATTTTGGTTCAAACAATCTTAAAGAATTCATACCTTTTGTTTCATAACTATGAGAATACAATTCAAAATTATTTCGATTTTTATGTATGAATTTTATTAATACAATATAATAAATTTGTCTTACGTTAAATACATTAAAGTTTAAAACAAATTTTGAGATGGAAAATCAATAGGTTTATGAAGACATATTTTAAATATTTTCTTCTGTAATAAATAAAGTGAATTAAAATTGGATTTAAATGAGCTTCCCCATCCTATAATTCCATACATAATTACCGATTGAAATAAAGTTAAATATATTGTGCGTAATAAACTTATTGACAAGTAATTCCTCAATAAAACAAAATAATATACTATTTTACGTAATTTATTACAAAGGTAATCAATGTGTTGGTTCCATTTTAAATGATTATCGAAAATTATGCCTAAATACTTCACTTCAGAGGACTCTTTAATAATCGGACATTTACACTGTATAAGACAACAGTCAGAATTATGTAATTTAATACTTAATATAGATGTAGCAGGTGTGTTACATTTTTCAGATAATGGGAATGGAATAAAAAAATGTCATGCAATTATCTAAAAAATTGTGGACGATATGTTTCAAACAGTTTTGAAAAATGCACTTTTGAGAAAATGATTGATAAAATAAAATATTGTTGGCTGGTACTGTGTTTTGCATGGCAGGACATTTTAATGCTTAATTTCGTAAATTTTACGTATAGCCTACATATATAAACAGGTTGCAAGTGAAATAATCCTGGAGATTGAAAGATACAATAGAGTACGCTTAAATGAACAGAAAACACTTTATATAACTTTTTTTTTAAATAAATTCACAGTTAATTAGAAAATTGAGTTGAAAGTTTAAACAGTCTGGCAACATCGCCGCTAACACACTTCTTTTTCTTCTCGTAACATAGATGTAAGAGGTTAACGAACTGTGGTCTGTCTGCCTTAGTGAACTACCTCCCATCTCCCTTTCTGGCTACAATGTCGCAATCTGCTCGCATCGTTCAGTAGCTTCAAGTTAGTGGTTTTAAAATATATTTTACACGAAAACCGTCCACGTTATTGCAATACGCGAAAGGGATAATGATCCTTTATTAGATTTTCTATCGATATGGAGAAAAATCACGATCCTACTCGCAATAGTTACCAGAGAGATTCCTATTCCTGGCTGGTACTGTGTTTCCAACGGAGGACATTTTAATGCATAACTTGATCAATTTCGTATATATTATAAAATTTTATTGACGGATGTAAAGCTAAAGTTAACATTAACATAAAAGAAAAATTAAAAGTTCTTTCTTACACTCGAAGACGTATGTTTCAAATATAGATTGCTAGCTGATGTTCCGTTAGCACTGAGGGACACTTTAATGCATAACTTGGTGATTTTATAGATCTTTTAAAATATATTTATCATATATTTAGCTACTAGCCGTACCCGTGCGCTCCGCTGCACTTCTTAGAAATAAATATAAAGCAACTACATAATTAAAATAGGGCATTTGATCCAGGGAACATTCGTGTTTGATAGAAGGATAAATCATTTAATATGTTACTTAATTTAAATTGTATTTAAATAATTAAAATGCGATCATTTTGGTCCAGAGAGCAATCATTTGGTGCAATGACAATTCCTTTTATATGTTTCTTAATTGTTATTACACGTAACCATAGTTTAATGAAGAATGATATATCATTTAGTTTTAATGTGTATACTTTATATTACTTGCTATATGTTTCAGAAGATACTGTAATAACATTGTAGAATTATGTCCATCTAGAGAAACTACACTTTCCAATGGTGAAATAATAATTAAACAATTAATTAGCTTCCGATATTACTTCATACAAACACAGAAACATTCTCTGTAGGCTATTTTTAATAGCTTTCGATTGTTGTTGTCGTCCAAGGCCCTTATAGACGAAGTCATTTGTTTTTATTTCAGTACAGTGCCTTAGATGACATTGTTATTGTAATTTTAAAACTCATTTATCTCATTAAATATCAGTCCTATCAAACTTTTGTATAGAATAAAACTTATCGCAAATGATTTTTAAAGAAACTTTTGTCATGTAACATTTTTCATACAAATCAATAATAAACGAGATATTTCGATTTACACACTTTAATATAAAACTAGTCGTTCACACACAGCTTTCTCTTGCATTGCACCGTGTACCGTCAGCGATTACTTAAATTATGATGATGATGATAATAATAATAATAATAATAATAATAATAATAACAATAATATTAATACCAATACCAATATTGATGATAATAGTAACAGTACTTAGAAATATTTAATACAATCGCTTTCATTTGTTAAAATAAACTACGTTGTAATAATTCCCTAGTTGACTATTTTTAGCTTAATGTTAATCGTCATCAAAACTACAACTTGTTTATTTTAACACCTCAAACTGAATATATTAACTGTATTGGTACGTGCTATAAAATGTGATTAAAATCAACAGTAACGATAATCATAATCATAATAAAAATTCTTGCAACACAATTACAAGAAAGCTTTATTGGAACCATGGGTAAAACTTGAGAGCAAATTGCTTGATAAGTTCGGATCTTGTTATTTCCTGACTGTGATGTAGAAATGTTGTAATCGCCATCTAAGACGCTTCAGCTCACCCTGCTTATGAGTACTTCTTTTTATACGGAATTCAGTTTAACAGACTTTTCATAGCTCAAAGAGAATCGTCGGACATATTTTCAGTTTTAAACTCGTGAACCTTGCAAACGATTTCCATAACTTATAAAACCAAGTTACATAATGTATTTGTATCGTTAAATGTATTTTATTGAAAAACGTTAAAGAAATAAAGCGCATCAACATCGACAGTTATGTGACTATAATACCGCGCGGATAATTCGTAATTTGTGATTCACTCAATAGCCTTGCAGACAGAATATCTTCAAATTATGAGGTTCGAGGTTGCATCCTCCGATATTTGAAACAATGCGACACAGAAGTGTGTTCTGACAGTGAATTTATAGTGTTTTGATATGAATAGAGACTCAAAAAAGAAGAAGACCATAGTTATCGGGCGAAGAAAGAAAAGGTACAGGTGCGAATCTGAAATGAGGCAGTGGAACAAGTGGACAGCTTCAAATACTTGCGGTGTACCATAAGCACAACGTGAGCTGTTGCCAGGAAGTCAAAAGGGGATAGCAATGGCCAAGGAAGCTTTTATTAGAAAAGTGAAAAATTTGTGCGGACCTCTGGAAAAAAAAAAAAAAAAAACCTAATTCAGAGACTAGCGAAGTGCTTTGTGTGGAATGTGGGGAGGAATATGGACATTACGACGATGTTAAGAGGAACGACTGGAAACATTTTATATGTGGACATGGAGAAGAATGGAGCGTTAGATTTAATTTAAAACAATTAATTTCTGTAGCACTATGTCCAGTTATCTTTTTTTTTAAATATCCCTTCACACCTGTGGCTACAGATGTAGCTGGTTATTTTTCCTTGCAGAAGTGATATCTTTAGATGCTTAATTGATACACTTGTATCCATGCAGAAAGACGTCTGGCCATTTGTGATTAATTTTACCCAACTCCCCCATTCTTCTCGCAACTCTAGCAAAAAAATATGCACTTAAGAAAATTTTATCATCTGTTTTTAGTAGTGCAGGTCTCTATTTTCAGTGCATAATTTTTGTGTACATATATTATGGAAGTGTGGAAGGTACCGTGTGACACGAAATCTACTCGCCAAATGGGAGAAAAAATATTTCCAGCTTGGTTCTTGGAATCGCTGTCTTCATCCTTAACGCTATTCTGATCATGATCAACGTCGTGGCCCTTGTCGTTCTCCATATCTAGTCATTATCGAGTCTTTGCCTTTGTCCTGGTGTTTACTGCCTTCGTCATTATTCTTATGGTAGCGCTTGCTGTCTTCGTCATGGTCCTTATAGTGGTAGTTGTCTTTCCCGTGTTCCTTGTCTTCGTCGCGTTCCTTATTGTCTTTCATTTGATGCTGCATTTGTCTTCCGAAATTGTCTTCTTTCCCATTTGGCAAAATAGTTTTATGTCGCACGGTATTAAATCTAGACTTCATTGCAAACGCAGTCCGACCGATGGCAGAGTTACTCAATACTTCGTGCATCAAGGGACAAGAAAACATATCATTTGAGGTGACATGTACATATGCTAAAGTCTTTTCCAAAAGAAATTAGCAATCGTGCATGTTTCCCATCTAGGAACGTCTTCCTGCATGGCACGGACCATATGTTTCTATACCGGAGTGATCTTTTAGTGTGATACTAATCTTTAAGTTCCGAACAAATCTTTCAGTGCCGGCATATAAATTTCAGACAAAGTGCCTGTGTTGTTTTTGAAATTTCCACGTTCGTAGTTTTATTATACCGAAGTGATATGTTTCATAGTGCCGAATGTTTGAAATCCCGTGTGAGGAGGGGAATAAGAATAATCCCAACACAGCACAATGTCATGTGTGTCGTAATAGGCGACTAAAAAGGGTAACCAGGGCCTGGAGTTATAATTGGGACACCCGTGATCCCAAGACGAAATAAATGCTTGGAGACCATGTGTTCCATCAAACAATGCCTTCAGTACAGGACTAAGAACCCATTTGGAGTACTACAAAATGAATAAAAAAGAGAATTTCCCGTATTTTAAGCAGGACTGAATATTATACCCATTAGCAAAGAAGGCACTGAAATGGTTTGTTCCATGTAACAAGAATGGATAACCAACGAATCCTAAACACATAAAGGCTGCATGACGAGAGAGAAAGTAGGAAGAGAAAGAATAGAAGCTGGCCAGGAGAAATGTGAAGAACTTTGCAGGAAGTGAAACAATACCAAATGCAGGATGGAATTTCGAATGTGACTGAAAGAAACCAAGACTTGACGGCTAATGTAATGAAAATTATCACATTGAAAATGCTGAATTAGTATTCATGAAACATCGAGTTGATAATTTTGAAATTGCCGAGTTAGTAATAGGCAAAATCCCTTTTGATACTTTGCCAGGCGGGGATTGATACCTTTGCAAAAGCGGAGTTGGGATATTGCGAAGTGGAGATTTCACATTTTCGAAGAGTCTGCGTAATTTTCGAAGTTTTGACATAATTTTCGAAGTGCAGAATTAAAATACTTCAAAATGTTGAAGCGATATTTTCACAATACTGAATACATATATTTCCAACAGTACGGAATTGATATTTTTATAGTGTCTAATGAACATTTTGAGTCTTGAATTGTTATTCTTCACAGTACCGAATTTACATACGCCAAAGTGATATTCCTTAAACCTCTGAATTGATATTCCCTGATGTTCCCAAATTACTTTCTTGATATTCCCTATTTGACGTTCTTGTGGTCCCATATTGGTGTTCTTTCACTGTATTTTAGTAATTTTAATTTCGATGTTGTAGCAAGGCTATAGATTTGCATGATATGTTTTAAGTTGTTACAAGCGCTACATAAATATTTAGAAAAATTTTCGGTATTTATTTTAAACTACCAGGTTCATGTTTCAGTGTCCATCTGTTTGTCAATATCATAAATGGGTTCTATTATTTTGTTCGAGCTGAATGGATTACTTAGGATTTAGTGGAAATATATTGCGAATATCCGGAATAATGTTATCCGATTCACCATATAATCGATTCTCTAAATTCAAGATTATTATTCTGGGGTGATGAATTGATATGGCGAAGTGCTGAATTAATATTTTAATGCCCATAGTTGATACCCTGAGGATGAGTTTTAATGTGCTCAAAATGGTATTAATATTTGGACGAGAAGAATTAATGTTTCGGTGAATATAATTGCTCTTTTTGGATAAAAATCATCAATAATTTCAAAGTCAAAAATATATTTGTTAATACCAAATTAATGTTTAGAAATTCCGAAGAAATAGTTCAAATAATTGCCCATTAATATTTCGAAGTGCCTGTCGTATTGTATTTTTGTAGAGTTAAATTAATGTATTGTGTTGTAGGGTATATGTATCAAGACAGTGAATAATTTTTCGTAAATGTTCGTTTAATATTTCTTCAAAATACAGTGTTAATATATTTTTAAGTTTAATGAAAATTTTGTTCCAATTGTCGACTGAATATTTTTCATTGTCGAAGTATATGTACTGAATTTACAGGAGAGATAATTTTTATTGTTATGTGACATTTTTTTAAGTGAGTGCCTGTGAATGAAGCTTCGTGATATGCTGCTGCTGAATTGATCTATGTAATGTGCGAGATTAACTATTTGAACCGGCCAATGTGATCTATATCAGTGGCGCACTGATATAATTCAGTGCATAGGTGAAATTATTCGAAGTGTGCGAAAAATGTATATCAGATTGTTAGCGACAATTTGAGTGCCGAATTAATACTTTAGGAATTTCCCGAGTATTATTTCCATGGAAAATTTTCCATTTTTCAGTATGGAATGCGATTTCTCTGTGACGGAACGACATTCTTGTGTGACATAGTGTCATTCATACGTGCCTATGTGACGGGGGGTGGGCTTTTAAAAGATAGAGCGTCGATTTTCAAGATTTGGAGCGTCGGCTTTCCAGAGATGGAGCGTCGGCTTTCCAGAGATGGAGCGTCGACATTCAAGAGATGGAGCGTCGACTTTCAAGAGATGGAGCGTTGGCTTTGAAGAAGATGGAGCGTCGGCTTCCAAGAGATGGAGCGTCGACTTTCAAGAAATGGAGCGTCGGCTTTGGAAGAATGGAGATGGAGCGTCGGCTTTGAAGAAGATGGAGCGTCGGCTTTGAAAGTTGGAGCGTCGGCTTTGGATTTGAAGAAGATGGAGCGTCGACTTTCAAGAGATGGAGCGTCGACTTTCAAGAAGATGGAACCGTCGGCTTTGAAGAAGATGGAGCGTCGGTTTTGAAGAAGATGGAGCGTCGGCTTTGAAGAAGATGGAGCGTCGGCTTTGAAGAAGATGGAGCGTCGGCTTTGAAGAAGATGGAGCGTCGGCTTTGAAGATGGAGCGTCGGCTTTGAAGAAGATGGAGCGTCGGCTTTGAAGAAGATGGAGCGTCGACTTTCAAGAAGATGGAGCGTCGACATTCAAGAGATGGAGCGTCGGCCTGGAGCGTCGAAGAAGATGGAGCGTCGGCTTTGAAGAAGATGGAGCGTCTTTTTGAAGAAGATGGAGCGTCGGCTTTGAAGAAGATGGAGCGTCGGCTTTGAAGATGGAGTCGGCTGAAGATGAGCGTCCGTCGACTTTCAAGAGATGGAGCGTCGGCTTTGAAGAAGATGGAGCGTCGGCTTTGAAGAAGAAGATGGAGCGTCGGATGGAGCTTTCAAGAGATGGAGCGTCGACTGGAGCGTCGAGAAGAAGATGGAGCGTCGACTTTTTGAAGAAATGGAGCGTCGGCTTTGAAGAAGATGGAGCGTCGGCTTTGAAGAAATGGAGCGTCGGCTTTGAAGAGATGGAGCGTCGGCTTTGAATAAATGGAGCGTCGGCTTTGAAGAAGATGGAGCGTTGGCATTCAAGAGATGGAGCGCAAACTTTCAAGAGATGGAGCGTCGACTTTCAAGAAATGGAGCGTCGGCTTTGAAGAAGATGGAGCGTCGGCTTTGAAGAAGATGGAGCGTCGGCTTTGAAGAAATGGAGCGTCGGCTTTGAAGAAGATGGAGCGTCGACTTTCAAGAAATGGAGCGTCGGCTTTGAAGAAGATGGGGCGTCGGCTTTGAAGAAGATGGAGCGTCGGCTTTCAAGAGATGGAGCGTCGGCTTTGAAGAAGATGGAGCGTCGACTTTCAAGAAAATGGAGCGTCGGCTTTCAAGAAGATGGAGCGTCGGCTTTCAGGAGATGGAGCGTCAGCTTTGAAGAGACGAAAGAAACATAGGCAACAGAGCATGTTTTACTTCCTCGTTACTGGTGACGATGTGGGGCTTCTGCAGTTAAGGTCCGTCGTTTTGGTTTTATCAAAGAGGATAGTAATATCTTTTCCGGTCGGTGGTTTGTGCGTTTTAAGTTTCCTTTTTATATTTTTCTTCTTAATCTTGCTGTAGAAACCTAATCTCCATTTTTTTGCCAAGTTGATATTATTGTGTTACTCATTGACATCTGTCATGGTGTCAGTGCAGTAAGTGAGGTGGAGTAACATGATTGTTGGGAGTGATTATTGTTCGGTGCCTTCTAATTTTGAAGATATGAAGCTTTGTAGTACGCCACTATTTGTCTTACGGACCTGATTCCAAATTGCGTAAATTACATTTTTCAAAATGCCAATATTATGTTTTCCAAACTGCAGAAATTATGTGTTTGATTGCCAAAATCGATATATTTCAGAATGACGAAGTAACATTTTTCAAAGTGCGGAAACAATACTTTCCATGTGGCAAAAGACAAAAGTTCCGAAATATTTCCTAATGTACCGAAATCATACTCCTTTTTGCCCAAACGATATTTCTATAGTTGGTCAAATCCTCGATTATGTTTACATTTATTGGAAGACTGTGCAAGTGTGCTCTTTTTGTGGCATCACAATGGCTGTCTTAGTCTAGTTTCCATTATACTAATAATTTTTATTGCGCTTTTTTTTTTTCAAATTTTAATTTATGTCAGTGTCATCCGCTGAAGACATGATGGCATAGTATAAACAAACACGGCGAATACTACAACAAATTAAACACAACTTGCTTTAATGAATGTAATGTTATCATCAGCTGAAACAGTGAGTGTATCTTATACTGGTTAAACACACACGTGTAGGTTGAGAAAGCCTGCTTGTCAATAGCTAAGTACAGGGAACGCACTGCATAGCGGTGAAACATGGTTTCGTTGCGAAACCACAAGTCCACCTTAAGTCAGTGACTTTAACATGATCGCGTTGTCCTCACAAGCATTGTGTACATCATTCTGCAGTGTTTTAAGGTGAAATGATCCGTGAAGGCTGCGACTTTAATTTTTTTTCACGTAAAATGAGAATGACGAAATGTGTCCAGTATGGAATGGAAACAAATGCAAAGAGGAGGATGACCATGTTTATCGGAGCTAAAATAAAGAAGGTAAATGCTCAAATTCTAAATGAGGAAGTGGAACAATTGGACAGCTTGAAATACTTGGGGTGATGTGAAGAGAAACGCATAGAAGCTTTTTTAATGTGGATATGGATAGGAATGTAGCGTGCGAAATGAATAGACAGAATAACAAATGAAGCTGTGATGAGGAAAAGAAAAATGATTTTATTGGCTCTCTGGCTAAGAAGGAACTGCCTACTGAAGGATGCACTTGAAGTAATGGTGAACGGTAGGGAAGTTCGGGACAGAAGAAGATATCAGATGATAGACAATACTAAGATATGTGGACCATATGCGGAGACTAAGAGGAATGTGGAAGAAGGACGATTGCAGTGAAAGACCTGCCCTTTGGCAAAAGGACTGTGAACCAGTAGTTAATGAATATAGTTACTGATTTAGCTCAGGGTGATGCGTGGAATGCCCCTCTCTCAGGCTTAGGCCGAAAGCTTGTGGGTGTGAGTCCCGTCTGAAGTATAGGTGTTGTGTGCCTAAAATTTGTTGTTGACTAGTCAACTGTCCGAAGACAGGTCTGAACCTCACAAGTGATAACCAACAAGGCACTACTTATGAGGCAACTTGGCCTGGAGTTATGGGATAGGGTGGGGATTGCTTCCTCCCCTCTATTGTGTACATCACCGACTAGCTACATACCTATACATTTAGTGAACAAAAGAAAGAACAAGGAGACGGAAAGGAAACGGGGTATTTAAAACAAATGACACTACAGGAAAAACGCCCCGTGACTGAATAATATTTAAAAGTTGAAGATAAAATTAAAAAACTAGAAAATTGTATGATACATTGTTGATATTTACATTATAATAATAAAATTAATGATAATGATAAAGTGAATAATAATGTTGATGTGCAGTTAAGTGGGTGGATCGGATGGCTAAAAGGGGCGATGAGGAGGCCACTAATAAAATAATAAAATGTACGTTGCGAAAAACTGCACTGTACCACTTTAATGAGAAATAATGCTTTAAAATATCACCTGATTTTTATTTTATTCCAGGAATATTCTTAATTTTGAGGATTATAACGCAAACTCGTTAATTTTTAATAGCTTCGTTATTATTTTCTTTACTTTTTAGAGACATATTTGTAACTTTCCAACTTTTGTCCTTATGTATTGACTCCTAGGCCTGTATTGCATGAGGTTTACATGGTAATGTATGAAAGATGTGTTGTAGTGTTTTACTCTATTAGCATTGGTTATGAATTTACTGATTTAAATAATTACTGTTATAAGGACTACAATGTCCGATATCATTTTCTGTACACTCTATGCTATAAAACTTGTCGCTTCGCACATAGTTTTCTCTTCCATTGTACCGTGTACGGTCTGCGATTACTTAAATTATGATGATGATATTTATAATAATAATATAATAATAATAATAATAATAATAATCATATCATCATCATCACAGCAATAATAATGTTAATAGTAATATTGATGATAATAATAACAGAAATAATAATAGTAATAATAATAATAATAATAATAATAATAATAATAATAATAATAATAATAATAATAATATAATAATAATAATAATAATAGTACTTAGGAAAATAGTTAATTCAATCGGTTTCATGTGTTAAAATAAACTACGTTGTAATAATTTCCTAGTTGACTATTTTTAGGTTAAAGTTAGTCATCATTAAACTAGAACTTATTTATTTTAATACCTCAGAGTGAATATATTAACTGTATTGCTACGTGTTATAAAATGTGATAAAAATGAACAATAATGATAATCATAATCATAATAAAAATTTTTGCAACACAATTACAAGACAGCATTAGTGGAAACTTGGGTAATATTCTAGTTAAGATGTTGTTAAAATTGCTTGATAAATTCGGATCTTGTTATTTCCTGACTGTGATGTAGAAATGTTGTAATCGCCATCTAAGACGCTTCAGCCACCCTGCTTATGAGTACTTCTTTTACACGGAATTCAGTTTATCTTAACAGACTTTTCAGAGCTCAAAGACAATCCTCAGACATATTTTTAGTTTTAAAGACGTGAACCTTGGAAACTTTTTTTATAACTTATTAAACCAAGTTACATAATGTTTTTATATCGTTAAACGTATTTTATTCAAAAACGTTAAAAAAATAAAGTTCATAACGTCAACAGTTATATTACTGTTATATATGGTCTCCTCGTCTACATAGCTATATGTCTTCTATATATAAAGACCCTCCACGCAATATATTGGAAGAAAGTTTCTTTAAAATATTGCCTAAAGAATTGTTATTTATATTTCAAGAATAGCGTTAAGCAATATCTTCTGGACAAGTGATAGTATGTATTGAAATCATAAATTTTATCTTTTTAGTACTGAGATTTGAGATTTAATCATTCTCACATTGTCACATGGGCTTGTATCTTACCCCATGGGCGCACAATAGACCTCTGCTCTCGGAGCACAGCTATGTTCCCCTTCTTGCCACACAGGGAGAGAGAGAGAGAGAGAGAGAGAGAGAGAGAGAGAGAGAGAGAGAGAGAATAATGCCGAATCTGATATCAGAAAGAGAATAGTATATAGGCTTGCTCGCTGGCTAAGAAGAAACTGCTTAGTGAAGGATCCGCTGGAAGTAATTGTGAATGGGGGCAAATTTCGGGGCACACGAAGGTGTCTTTTTTGAGACAGCACTAAGAGACATGGATCGTGACTAGGATGGAGGGTGAAAAATTGAAGAACGGAGAATATTGCATTTGGAGTGAAAGACCTGCCACAGGGGGACAGACCATTAGGATTGAATTGTAAGTGAAAGGTTTTTGAAGTGATATTGAACAATATTTCCAAGTGAATTAGGAAAGTGTTACAGTCACTGTGAAGAGTCTTATAGTGATAGCGAAATGTGTCACGGTGTGAGTGCAGTAATTGAAGTGGAGTAACATGAGTGTTGGGAATGATTATTGTCCTATCCTTCTAATTTATAAGATAGGAACCTTTGTGATATGCCGCTGCTGAAGTAATCTATTAAATTTTAGTGTGCAAGATTAACGATTTGAACCGGCCGAAGTGAACTATTTCAGTTCCTATTTCAGAAATAAAAATTATTTGCATCTGGATTGTGATTAGTGTAATAGGTAGCTAGTCGGCGAAGGAACTGGCCACCCTACCGCATTATCTCCTGGCCTAGTCGCCTTATAAGTGCTTCGTTTTTGCTATCAATTGTGATTTTCACATCCGTCTTGGGAAAGTTGATTAAACAACATGTCATATTTAAACAATGTTATTTTAATTGTACTGTAGTTGATTGCAATGATATTATTATAAAACTGTAAAAAAATATTGTCCTGATGTTTGGGATCTAGAACTCAAAGTTAAGTTAAATATACCAAACTTACGTTAATGAAATTCGAAGCAAAATAATTATATTTTCTATGTATTGTAACAGCGAGGTTTGGTTTAATTGGTGTCCAGTTATCCTTTTTTGAAATATCCCTCATAACCTGTGGCTACGGAAGTAGCTGGTTATTTTTCCTCCATTTCCGGTACCGTACTGAACTTCACTTTGTGTGAGTTGAGCACATGAGTAATCTACAAAAAGTATGAAAGGTAAGTAACCCGACTGAAATACATTTTAACTTAACCTAACTTTATTTTCATTGAGATTTTTTTCAGTGTAAGGGCAATGATGAACTGTAATATTGAAGTATCTGAGCCCTTACTAGTTAGCTAATTTTCAATTTCGTTTCTTTCGATAAATGACTAAATGAGGACTAATAATTTTTCCTTCAGTCCACAGATTTCCAGTTCAACATGTCTTAACGGCAGTGGGTGCTCCTCCCCTTGTCATAAGTACAATAATGATGGTGGTATTGGAAAATGGTGCAGATGAGGAAAGAAGAACGTTCCAGCTCCATGTGTGTTGTGTCAAAAGGATTTTCAGTGTTGACAGTGCGTATTCAAGCACTTCTACAAAATGCATAAAGACAAAAAAAGTCAAGACAAATACAGAAGCTGTAACTATGAATGTTCACAAAATTTATGCTGGACGTATAGAAGAGAAAAAAATAGGCAAGAAAATATGAAGAGGGAGTTGTCAAAAAAGGAGCTGAAGAATTCAGAAAGGGGCAAGGAAAAACAAACATACACTGGAATCAGCTAACTTCACCGGGTTTTGAGGGTTCACTGTATCAATCAAACGTTTAAATATTTACTTATATACGTTCTGATGATAAGAATACTAGAAATTGTAAATTATTTACTGTTAACTAAATGTTATGCAAGTATGAGTTATAATAACTATTTAATTATTGCGTTAGAAATTCATAATTACTTTGAGATACAATCTTTCCCTCTGTTTTGTGTTTTCTATATTTTTGCTTCGTTTGTGTTTTTATTTAGTGGTGGTGAATGTTTAAGTGAAGCATTGTAATTGTCCCAATTCTTGATATGTTTTAATCTGTTAAAGCTAGTGAGCATGTGTGTAAGGCCAATTTGTCGTGTTTGTGTACTTGTGTTTGTGTTTGAGTTCTGTTCATATTCTGGTTTTGTTATGTTTTATTGTTTTTAAACAACTTTAAATTACAGATCTAATGTTTGTTCAGAATAATAAACATTGAAAAAATCGTATAACAAAAATGATAATAACTCAATACTACACTTATGAGATCGTTTAAATCGGTGGCATTTAATTTAAGAAACTTCAATAATCCAAACATAATTGAGATAATTTAGATACTTATTGTATAGATAACAGTTAAAAAGATTAAAAACTGAATTGAAATTGTGGATGGGACGGAATACTATGAAGGGTGAAGAATAAATCAAGAAAATATTTTAACATGTCTTAAGATATTTGATGTCTGACAACCCTGTTTAGTGGTGGTGATTGTTTTGGAATCAAAGCAAATTTGTCCCAATCTTGATATGTTTCCGCGTGTTACCTTTCTGTGGCATGTGGAAGTGGGTGAACTGCCGGTGCTTCACAGGTGTACACTCTCTGTTTAATATTTGTAGCTGGACACATTGCTTTAGACCTAATGTTTTCTACTTTCTTTTGAAAGTATAATCTAATATTTACGTTCAGATCGAATGTTGGGGAATTGAAAATATGTCGAAGAACTGAATCAAATTCTTAGTGAAAAAAATTGATATTTCCAATAATGAAAAGAATTTCGAAATAGCTGTACCAAATAATTTATTACTTCGAAATAATCGCGTAATATTTCAAATTTCCTTTTTAATCTTCCGAAATTCCGGATTAAGATTTCGCAGAGAAGAATTCTCTTGTATAATGTTTTCCATGATCCTAGGTTAATAATTTTGAACTTCCTGAGTGATTATTTTGATAGCTGCCAGTTTATAAGGTATTTAAAATCGCCGAGAAGATTTTTCAAGTGCCGAAATATAAATATTGAAATTGCCGTATTGTTATCTTTTAATAGCTTATTCAGGAATCATATTTTTCATTGCCAAAGTAATGGTTTTCATTGCTTCAGTGATAATTTAAGCGCTGCTGGAATGAATCTCCTATTGTCGGAGTGATATGATTCGGTGTCGGAGTGTTATTTTTCTGGGGTCGGTGTTGATGTTACACCATGTTACTTATCTTTGAAATTGCGGATTTCATAGTTATCAAAATATAGATCACTTCGGACCCTGCTACTGCTGCCGTCTACACCGATTCACTTCAAGAGCTGACCTAGAAGAAAATTTTGATTTGGTCCGAATTCTGTTCTACGAATACCGTGATGTCTGCAGCGTGGACCGAAGAAAACTATGATCGAAGACAAACTGTAAATGGATTGGCAGCTGCATCTGCATCAACAAGACATAATTTGTCGTTTTAGACTGTCTTGTGATAATTGAAGTTTTTTTAACGACACTGCGTTATGTTCTGCGAAAAAAAAGTAGTATTGCATCCCGTGCGTGTCCCATTACTATTATTACAATTACCAAAACGTCGTTTGATGTATTTGATGATGCCGGATTCATTTTTCAAAGTCTCGTTGAAATATTTTTAGTGAGGGATGAGGTATCTTGTTCTACGTTACTATTTTGAAGTGACCAGTTATGTACAGCATATCACAATTCGACTTCAATACTTTTAAAAAATCTCGTTCTCTTACTTTTGGAAGTGTCGGGTTCATGTTTTGAATTTGACATTTTAATATTGTTTTATTTTAATCGATGCCCGATTGATTTTCTTCAGTATCAGGTATTTATTCGTGAAGTTCGAAGTTTGTGTTTTCTAAGTGCCGGATGAACAGTTCTCGATATACAGAATTATATTTTTCAAAATTCACATTTTAATGATTTCACGTTTATATTCCTCAAAATGCCAGAATCATACAAGCTTATTCCAATCTGCAAAGTGACGTTTATTTCGATTACTAAATTAATATTATGCGATGTGGCCGGTTAATATTTTCGTTGTCCGTTGTTGCTATTTGTTAAACTGCCGGCTACATATTTTTCACACTTTTTGGTTGATACATTTCAGAGTTCCAGGTTATATTTCAAAATTCCATGTTATATTGTTCGCAATTCGCAAGTCACATTTTTCAGAGCACCAATATGACATTTCTCGAAGTACGGGTTTGAAATTTTCAACCTACCAATTTCATATTACGAAGTACCGCGTTCTTATGTTAATAATTGACGGATACAGGTTAAAAATATTTAAAGTCACAATATACTTAAGTGTGATGTCGTCATCTAATTCAGTATGTTACTGAAAAATTTATGTGTTTTTCTTATCAAAACTGGAAAAGGAGGATTAGCACCACTTATATAGTTAACTTTTCCCACAATTTCATTAGGACCAGCAATAAATTTCGCAGTAATGTATTAACTTAGATGATATCACCCTTAACAGAATTGCAGCTTTCAATGTTTTTCCTCGTTAATCTTCAATTCCTTTCGGTATATTTCAAATAACCTGCTCGGTGTTTCTCTATGTGTGACTGATAACAGTGCTGTAGTGGTATTTTTCAAAACCAAAGGGAAGATTTTTTTTGAAGTGTCAAAGTGATATTTTTATGTACAGTTATGAGTTTGGGAGTGACGTAGTTGTATTTTTCATTGGCGTGTGATACTTCTATTGGAGGCGTACTGAATTTCTTTGCCGGAGTGAAATGTTTCACAGTGACTGACGCAAATTTTTCAACGTACGCGAGAAATATCATTGAATGTAGGACAAATATTTTCCACAGTGGCGGAGCTATGTTTATCACAGAACGTGAGAAATATCTTCCAGAGAAGGAATGACAAGTTCCAGATCCAGATCGATAATTTATTGTGCTGGAGTGACATTTCACAGTGCAAGATTATGATTTTTCTGTACCGGAGTGCCTTTTGCTGTTCCATGTAGGCTTTTCAGGGCCAAAGTGATGGCTTTCAGTAAGCAGGCATATTGTTCAATGCAGAAGTGGTATCTTTAGATGCTTAATTGATACACTTGTATCCATACTGGAAGACGTCCGACCGTGTGTGATTAATTTTACCCAATTCTCCCATTCATCTCGAACTCTTATAGACTTAAGAAAAATGTTATCGTCTGTATTTAGGACAGTTCCGTGTGACACGAAATCTACTCGCCAAATGGAAGAAATATATTTCCACCTTGGTTCTTGGGATCGCTGCCTTTTATCCTTCACGCTACTCTGATCAAGATTAATTTCGCTGTCCTTGTCGTCGGCCAAATTGTCGTAATCGAGTCTTTGTCTTTGTCCTGGCGTTTACTGTCTTCGTAATTATTCTTATGGTAGCACTTGCTGTCTTCTTTATGGTCCTTATTGTCGTAGTTGTCTTTTCCGTGGTCCTTGTCTCCGTCGGAGTTCAATTGTTTTTGATATGGTTCTTGGGATTTGTCTTCTTTCCCATTTGGCAAAATAGTTTTATGTCGCACGGTACTAAATCTGTTCATTGCAAACGCAGTCCGATCGATGACAGAGTTACTCAATATTTTGTGCATCAAGGGACAAGAAAACATATCACTTGATTTGACATATACATATTCTAAAGTCTTTTAAGAAGAAGTTAGCGATCGTGCAAGTCATCCCAACTAGGAACGTCTTCCTGCATGGCACAGTTGTCTTTATCAGTGATGTTTGTCTTCGTCGCTTCTTTAAGTTGTCTTTCAATGCCGATGCTGTTTTGTCTTCAAAGTGCTAAATTTTCTTTTTCCCATTTGGCAAAATAGTTTTATGTCGCACGGTATTAAATCTAGACTTCATTGCAAACGACCGTCCGATCGATGACAGAGTTACTCAATATTTTGTGCATCAAGGGACAAAAAACATATCATTTGAGGTGACATGTACATTTTCTAAAGTCTTTTCAAAAGAAGTTAGCGATCGTGCAAGTTTCCCATCTAGGAACGTCTTCCTGCATGGCACGACTATATGTTTCTATACAGAGTGATGTTTTAGTGTGATGCTAATCTTGTTCCAAAGAAATGTTTCAATGCCGGCATATAAATTTCAGACAAAGTGCCTGTGTTATTTTTGCAAATTTCCGCGTTCGTAAGTTTACTGCTCCGAAGTGATATTTTTCATAGTGTTGAATGTTTCGAAATCTCATGTGTTAGACGGAAATAAGAATAACCCCAACGCAGCACATGTGTGTCGTAAAAGGCGACTAAAAAGGGTAACCAGGGCCTGGAGGTATATTTGGGACACCCGTGATCCCAAGACGATACAAATACTTGGAGACCATGTGTTCCATCAAACAATGCCTCCAGTATAGGACTAAGAACCCATTTAGAGTACTGCTAAATGAAGAAAGAAAAGAATTTCCCGGATTTTAAGCAGGACTGAATATTAAACCCATTAGGAAACAAGGCACTGAAATGATTTGTTCCATGAAACAAGAATGGATAACCAACGAATCCTAAACTCATAAAGGCTACATCACCAGAAAGAAAATAGGAAGACGAAGACTGGAGTTTAAGAACTGTATTGAGAAGCTGGCCAGGATAAAGTTGAAGAACTTTGCAGGAATGAAACACTATACCAAATGCAGGATGGAATTTCGAATGTGACTGAAAGAAACCAAGACTTGACGGCTAATGGAATGAAAAGTATGACATTGAAACTGCAGAATTGCTAATCATGAAACACCGAGTTGGTAATTTTGAAATTGCCGTTTTAGTAATTGGCAAAATCCCTTTTTGATACTCTGCCTGGTGAGGAATTGATACATTTGCAAAAGCGGAGTTGGGATATTCCGAAGTGCAAAATTCACATTTTCGAAGAGTCTACGTAATTTCCGAAGTTCTGATATATTTTTCGAACTGCCGAAGTGAAATATTTAAAGAATCTGAAAGGATATTTTTTGATAATACCGAATACATATTTCCAATAGTACGGAACTGATATTTTTATAGTGTCAAATGAACATTTTAAGTGTTGAATTGTAATTCTTGACAGTACAGATTTGACACACGTGAAAGTGCTAAATTAATATTCCTCAAATCTCTGAATTGATATTCCCTGAGGTTCCCAAATTACTTTTTTGACATTCCCTATTTGACTTTCTTGTAGTCCCATATTGGTGTTCTTGTACTGTATTTTATTAATTTTCATTTCGGTGTTGAAGCAAGGCTGTATATTTGCATGATATTTTTTATATTGTTACAAGCGCTACATAAATATTTAGAAAATTTTTCGGTATTTATTTTAAACTACCAGGTTCATGTTTCTGTGTCCGTCTGATTATCAATTTACTAACTAGGGTTCTATTATTTTGTTCGAGCTGAATGGATTACTTACGATTTAGTGGAAATATATTGCGAATATCCGGAATAATGTTATCCGATTCACCATATAATCGATTCTCTAAATTCCAGATTATTATTCAGAGTGACGAATTGATATGTCGAAGTGCGGAATTAATATTTTAATGCCCATAGTTGATACCCTGAGGAAGCGTTTTAATGTGCTCAAAGTGGTATTAAAATTTGGACGAGAAGAATTAATGTTTCGGTGAATATAATTGCTCTTTTTCGATAAAAATCATAAATAATTTCAAAGTCAAAAATATATTTGTTAATACCAAATTAATGTTTAGAAATCCCGAAGAAATATTTCAAGTAATTGCCCATTAATATTTCGAAGTGCCTGTCGTATTGTATTATTGTAGAGTTAAATTAATGTATTTTGTTGTAGGGTATATTTATCAAGACAGTGAATAATTTTTCGTAAATGTACGTTTAATATTTCTTCAAAATACAGTGTTAATATTTTTTTTAAGTGTAATGAAAATATTGTTCCAATAGTCGACTGAATATTTTTCATTATCGAAGTATATGTACAGAATTTATACGAGAGATAATTTTTATTGTTATGTGATATTTTTTTAAAGTGAGTGCCTGTGAATGAAGCTTCGTGATATGTTGCTGCTGAATTGATCTATGTAATGTGCGAGATTAACTATTTGAACCGGCCGATGTGATCTTTATCAGTGGCGCACTGATATAATTCAGTGCATAGGTGAAATTATTCGAAGAGTTGCGAAAAATGTATATCAGATTGTTAGCGACAATTAGAGTGCCGAATTAATACTTTAGGAATTTCCCGAGTATTATTTCCATGGAAAATTTTCCATTTTTCAGTATGGAATGCGATTTCTCTGTGACGGAACGACATTCTTGTGTGACATAGTGTCATTCATATGTGCCGGTGTGTCAAGATTCTTTGACTGAGTGCTAATATCCAATAGCGGAAGTGCCAGTTTCCAAGAGAGGGAGCGCTATCCTTCAACAGAGCGACTACCTTCGTTCAAGAGTCGAACTGCTGTCTTCCAGAGCTCGAGCCCTATGTTTTGCAGAGTAACATTTTATCAACAGAGGGAGTGCCAACTTTCAAGAGTCAGAACGCCTTCTTTCAAGAGAAGAACCGACATTACCAACAGACGAGTTGCATGTTTGAAGATACTGTGAGCCATGTTCCAACAGCCGGAGTTTCATCTTTGAAGATTTGCGGTGCCATCCTCCAAAAGATGGAGGACGAGGAGCTATCGTTCATTATATGAGTCGCCATATTTGAAGAGACAGAGCATCATCTTTCAAGAGAGGGAACGTCATCTTTCAACAGACGAAGTGCGATGTTTGAAGAGGCGGGAGGCTATCGTGCAGCAGACGGATAATGCTGTCTTTCAAGAGAGTGCCAGTTTTGAAGTGACTATATGTTTAATGATCACGTGAAAATATTGAATGTGCCCTTTTGATTTTCTGTGCTAGAGTCTAGTTTTAGGACTTGTTAAGAATCTTCTTGTGATCCAGACCCCGGATTTTGATACCCACGCGTCTGACGTCGATAACGGGTGAATCCGGCACAATAACTCATTTCTCGATCGCACTATTAATTCCCGCCAATTTGTTTTTCATACATAGTTGTGCAATTTCGTTTATCTAATTTCGGAAATTTGCAATTGACACGCATGGAATAGTACTCTACTCATACTCACCATCTCTTACCTTCTCACGGGTTGGGAAACAGAGTTTTTGTATTGGAATGTGCCCAGCATCACCGCACTCTGTGTCTGTTGATTTTGATATGCACAAATATTTAGTCTCCGATAAATAAGACCAGCGGGAACTCTTGATTTATTGGCTTATTGATTGAAATCATTATAATGGAACGAGTCAAATTTAGGATAGGAAATTATATGTCAGAGGGAAGTAGAATTGGGAGAAAAATACAAGACTGCTATTTTCACCTACATTGTCCAACAGGATTTAGCGAAGGACTCTTTTCAGAACATGGGAGGGGTGATAGTACAAGGAAGAAGTAATAATTGCGTATATTTGTATTTACCTTACAAACTAGGTTGGGAGGAACAATTCACTAATACAAGGAGAGCCTGGAAGCAGTGTATCCCTGTGTGCGTATTCATAAGAAATCTAACCGAAGGTCAAAAGAATTAGCGTACCAAATACTTGATCGCTCAGTTATGGAATATGGAGCAGTATTTTGGGATCCGTAGAGACAAAACCAAATCGATTCAATAGAAAATGTCAATCGCAGGGCAGTAGAAATGTCAAAATGAGAAAGGGACATGGTGAATGGGTAGTGAAAGACTTAGGGTGGGTATTTGTCAAATCAATGCGACGAAAAACCAGATTGATGTCATTATATAAGGCAGCTAAAATAAAGAAGGTAAAGGCTCAAATTCTAAATGAGGTAGTATAACAAGTGGAGAGCTTGAAATACTTGGTGTGATTTGAAGAGAAACGCGTAGAAGCAATTCAAATGTGGAAATAGACAGGAATATAGCGTGTGAAATGAATACACAGAATAGCAAAAAATGAAGCTGTGCTGGAAAGATCGGGTGAAGAAGGAATAATTGTGAAACTCACGAGGAAGAGAAAAAGGATTTTATTGGCTCACTGGCCAAGAAGAAACTGCCTACTGAAGGATGCACGTGAAGGAATGGCGAACGGTATGAAGTTCGGGACAGAGGAAGCTATCAGATGATAGACAATACTAAGATATGTGGATCATATGCGGAGACTAAGAGGAAAATGGAAAAAGGACGATTGGAGAACAGTGGGTTTGCAGTGAAAGACCTGCCCTCTGGCAAAAGACTGTGAATCAGTAGTTAATGAATTTAATGATTTAGGTCAGGGTGATGCGTGCAATGCCTCTCTCTCCGGCTTAGGCCTAAAGCTTGAGAGTGTGAGTCCCTTCACAAGTAAGATTGTGTGCCTAGAATTTGTTGTTGTTTAGTCAACTGTCTGAACCTCACAAGTGATAACCAACAAGGCACTACTTATGAGGCAACTTGGCCTGGAGGTATGGCACAGGGTGGGAATTCCTTTCCCTCTTCTATTGTGTAGGCGTACATCACTGATTAGCTACATGCCTATAAATTTAGGGAACAAAAGGAAAAAAATGAGACGGAAAGGAACAGGGGAATTTAAAACAAATGACACTAACGAAAAACGCCCCGTGACCGGTAATATTTGAAATTGAAAGATGAAATTAAAAAACTACAAGAATTGTATGATATACTGTTGACATTTAACTTATAATAATAAAAAATAATGATGATAATAATTTAATAATAATGTTGATGTGCAGTAAAGTGGGTGGATCGGATGGCTATAAGGAGCGATGAGGTGGCCACTAATAAAAGTAATAAAATATACGTTGCTAAACACTGCACTGTACCACTTTAATGAGAAATAATGCTTGTTTATTTTAAACCTCAAACTGAATATATTAACTGTATTGCTACGTGTTATAAAATGTGATTAAAATCAACAGTAACGATAATCATAATCATAATAAAAATTCTTGCAACACAATTACAAGACAGCTTTATTGGAACCATGGGTAAAACTTGAGAGCAAATTGCTTGATAGATTCGGATCTTGTTATTTCCTGACTGTGATGTAGAAATGTTGTAATGGCCATCTAAGACGCTTCAGCACACCCTGCTTATGAGTACTTCTTTTACACGGAATTAAGATTATTTTAACAGGCTTTTCATAGCTCAGAGAGAATCGTCGGACATATTTTCTGGTTTAAACTCGTGAACCTTGCAAACGATTTCTATAACTTATAAAACCAAGCTGCATAATGTATTTATGTCGTTAAATGTATTTTATTGAAAAACGTTAAAGAAATAAAGCGCATCAACATCAACAGTTATGTGACTATAATACCGCGCGGATAATTTCGTAAATGTGATTCACTCAATAGCCTTGCAGACAGAATGTCTTCAAATTATGAGGTTCGAGGTTGCATCCTCCGATATTTGAAACATTGCGACACAGAAGTGTGTTCTGACAGTGCATTTATATTGTTTTGATATGAATATAGACTCGAAGAAGAAGAAGAAGAAAAATACCTTAGTTATCGGACGAAGAAAGAAAAGGTACAGGTGCGAATTTGAAATGAGGCAGTGGAACAAGTGGACAGCTTCAAATACTTGCGGTGTACCATAAGCACAACGTGAGCTGTTGCCTGGAAGTCAAAAGAGGATAGCAATGGCAAAGGAAGCTTTTATTAGAAAAGTGAAAATTTTGTGCGGACCTCTGGGAAAAAAAACCTAATTCAGAGACTAGCGAAGTACTTTGTGTGTAATGTGGGGAGGAATATGGACATTACGACGATGGGAAGAGGAACGACTGGAAACATTTTATATATGGATATGGAGACGAATGGAGCGTTAGGTTTAATTTAAAACAATTAATTTCTGTAGCACTATGTGAAGTTATCTTTTTTTTTAAATATCCCTTCACACCTGTGGCTACGGATGTAGCTGGTTATTTTTCCTTTATTTCCGGTAATGAACATCTCTTGCCGTGAGTTGAGCACATCAATAATCTACCAAAAGTATGGAAGGTAAGTAACCCTCGAAAAATACACTTTACCGTAACCTAACTTAATTTAGATTGAAATTTTGTTCTGTGTAATGGCAATGATGAACTATAATATTGAAGTGTCTGAGCCCTTACTAGTTAGATAGTTTTCAATTTAGTTTCTTTTGTTAAATGATTAAATGAGGACTAATAATTTTTTCTTCAGTCCACAGATTTCCAGTTCAACATGTCTTAACGGCAGTAGGTGCTCCTCCTCTTGTCATAAATGCAATAATGATGGTGGAATTGGAAAATGGTGCAGATGAGGAAAGAAAGACATTCCAGCTCCATGTGTGTTGGGGCCAAAAGGATTTTCAGTGTTGACGGTGCATATTCAAGCACTTCTACAAAATGCATAAAGTGAAAAACTCAAGACAAATAGAGAAGCTGAAACTATGAATGTTCACAAAATTTATGCTGGACGTATAGAAGAGAAAATAATAGGCCAGAAAATATGAAGAGGCTGTTGTCAAGAAAGAAGCTGAAGAATTCTGAAAGGAGGAAGAAAAAACATAAATGGACTGGAATCAGCTGACTTCACCGGGTTTTGAGGGCTCACTGTATCAATCAAACGTTTAAACATTTACTTATATGCGTTTTAATGATAAGAATACTAGAAATTGCTTATTATCTCTTGTTAACTAAATGTTATGTACGATTATAATAAATATTTAATTATTGCTTTAGAGATTCATAATTACGTTGAGATACAATCCCTGCCTTCTGTTTTGTGTTTTCTGTATCGTTGCTTGGTTTGTGTTTTTAGAAGTGTTTAGTGGTGCTGAATGTTTTGGAAGTGAGAGCATTGTAATTGTCCCAATTCTTGATATGTTTCATACGTGTTAAAACTAGTGAGCATGTGTGTAAGCGTTGGCAATTTATCGTGTTTGTGTACTTGTGTTTGTGTTTTGAGTAATGTTCATATTCTGGTTTAGTTTATGTTTTATTGTTTTTAATTGTGGTTTTGTAATTTCAGATCTAATGCTTGTTCAGAATACTTGATATTTAAAAAAAAGTCTTATGTATTTGATAATGCCGGATTCATTTTTCAAAGTCTCGTTGAAATATTTTTAGAGAGGAATGAGATATCTAGTTCTACGTTACTATTTTGAAATGACCAGTTATGTATATCACAGTTCGACTTCTATATTTTTAAAACATCTCTTGCTCTTACATTTCGAAGTGCCTGGTTCGTGTTTTGAATTTGGCATTTTAATATTGTTTTATTTTAATTGGTCCCCGATTCATTTTCTTTACTATTAGGTATTCATTCGTGAAGTTCGATGTTTGTGTTTTTCTAAGTGCCGGGTGAAGACTTGTCGAAATACAAAATTACATTTTTCAAAATTCACATTTTAATGATTTCACGTTTATATTCCTCAAAGTGCCAGAGTTACATTTTCCAGTCTGCAAGGTTACGTTTATTTCGATTACTGAATTAATATTTTTGGATGTGCCCGATTAACATTTTCGTTGTGAGTTGTTGCTATTTTTTAAACTACTGGATAGCTATTTTTGATACTTTTGGGTAGATACATTTCAGATTTCCAGATTATATTTGAAAATTTCATGTTATATTGTTCACAATTCGCAAGTCACATTTTTCAGAGCACCAATATGGCCTCTCTCAAATTGCCGGTTTCAAATTTTCAATCTACCAATTTCATATTTCGAAGTACCGCTTTCATTTAATTGACGGATACAGGTTAAAAATATTTAGTCACAATATTCTTAACTGTGATGTCATCTAATACAGTATGTTACTGATAAATTTATGTGTTTTTCTTATCAAAACTAGAAAAGAAGGATTATCACCAATTATATAGTCATCTTTTTCCACCCTTCCATTACGAGCGGCAATAAATTTCGCAGTAATGTATTAAATTAGAAGATATCATCCTTAAGACAATTGCAACTTTCAATGTTTTCCCCTGGGTACACTTCAGTTCCTTTCCTTATATTTCAAATAACCTGCTCGGTGTTTCTTTATGTGTGTCTGATATCAGTGCTGTAGTGGTATTTTTCAAAACGAAAGAGAGGTTTTTTTTTTTTTTGAAGTGTCAGAGTGATGTTTTGAGGTACAGTTATGAGTTTGGGAGTGACGTAGTTATATTTTTCATTACCGGTGTGATACTGCTAGTAGCGGCGTACTGAATTTCTTTGAAGTGCCGGAGTGAAATGTTTCACATGACTGACGCAAATATTTCAAAGTACACGAGAAATATGTTTGAACGCAGGACCCATATTTTCCACAGTGGCTGAGCTAAGTTTTTCACAGAACGTGAGAAATATCTTCCAGTGAAAGAGTGACAAGTTTTAGATCCAGATCGATATTTTATTGTGCCGGAGTGCCAATTCACAGTGCAAGATTATGATTTTACTGTACCGGAGTGCCTTCTGCTGTTCCATTTAGCCTTTTTCATTTCCAAAGTGATGGCTTTCAATAAGCAGGCATATTCTTCAATGCAGAAGTGATATCTTTAGATGCTTAATTGATACACTTGTATCCATGCAGAAAGACGTCTGGCCATTTGTGATTAATTTTACCCAACTCCCCCATTCTTCTCGCAACTCTAGCAAAAAAATATGCACTTAAGAAAAATTTATCATCTGTTTTTAGTAGTGCAGGTCTCTATTTTAAGTGCATAATTTTTGTGTACATATATTATGGAAGTGTGGAAGGTACCGTGTGACACGAAATCTACTCGCCAAATGGGAGAAAAATATTTCCACCTTGGTTCTTGGAATCGCTGTCTTCATCCTTAACGCTATTCTGATCATGATCAACGTCGTGGCCCTTGTCGTTCTCCATATCTAGTCGTTATCGAGTCTTTGCCTTTCTCCTGGTGTTTACTGCCTTCGTCATTATTCTTATGGTAGCGCTTGCTGACTTCGTCATGGTCCTTATTGTGGTAGTTGTCTTTCCCGTGTTCCTTGTCTTCGTCGCGTTCCTTATTGTCTTTCATTTGATGCTGCATTTGTCTTCCGAAATTGTCTTCTTTCCCATTTGGCAAAATAGTTTTATGTCGCACGGTATTAAATCTAGACTTCATTGCAAACGCAGTCCGACCGATGGCAGAGTTACTCAATACTTCGTGTATCAAGGGACAAGAAAACATATCATTTGAGGTGACATGTACATATTCTAAAGTCTTTTCCAAAAGAAATTAGCGATCGTGCAAGTTTCCCATCTAGGAACGTCTTCCTGCATGGCACGGACCATATGTTTCTATACCGGAGTGATCTTTTAGTGTGATACTAATCTTTAAGTTCCGAACAAATCTTTCAGTGCCGGCATATAAATTTCAGTCAGAGTGCCTGTGTTGTTTTTGAAATTTCCACGTTCGTAGTTTTATTATACCGAAGTGATATTTTTCATAGTGCCGAATGTTTGAAATCCCGTGTGGAGGAGGGGAATAAGAATAATCCCAACACAGCACAATGCCATATGTGTCGTAATAGGCGACTAAAAAGGGTAACCAGGGCCTGGAGTTATAATTGGGACACCCGTGATCCCAAGACGATATACATGCTTGGAGGCCATGTGTTCCATCGTGCAATGCCTTCAGTACAGGACTAAGAACCAATTTGGAGTACTACAAAGTGAATAAAGAAGAGAATTTCCCGTATTTTAAGCAGGACTGAATATTATACCCATTAGCAAAGAAGGCACTGAAATGGTTTGTTCCATGTAACAAGAATGGATAACCAACGAATCCTAAACACATAAAGGCTGCATGACGAGAAAGAAAGTAGGAAGAAAGAAGAGTAGAAGCTGGCCAGGAGAAATGTGAAGAACTTTGCAGGAAGTGAAACAATACCAAATGCAGGATGGAATTTCGAATGTGACTGAAAGAAACCAAGACTTGACGGCTAATGGAATGAAAATTATCACATTGAAAATGCTGAATTAGTATTCATGAAACATCGAGTTGATAATTTTGAAATTGCCGAGTTAGTAATAGGCAAAATCCCTTTTTGATACTTTGCCAGGCGGGGATTGATACCTTTGCAAAAGCGGAGTTGGGATATTGCGAAGTGGAGATTTCACATTTTCGAAGAGTCTGCGTAATTTTCGAAGTTTTGACATAATTTTCGAAGTGCAGAATTAAAATACTTCAAAATGTTGAAGCGATATTTTTCACAATAATGAATACATATATTTCCAACAGTACGGAATTGATATTTGCGTAGTGTCTATGAACATTTTGAGTCTTGAATTGTTATTCTTCACAGTACCGAATTTACATACGCCAAAGTGATATTCCTTAAACCTCTGAATTGATATTCCCTGATGTTCCCAAATTACTTTCTTGATATTCCCTATTTGACTTTCTTGTGGTCCCATATTGGTGTTCTTTCACTGTATTTTAGTAATTTTGATTTCGATGTTGTAGCAAGGCTATAGATTTGCATGATATGTTTTAAGTTGTTACAAGCGCTACATAAATATTTAGAAAAATTTTCGGTATTTATTTTAAACTACCAGGTTCATGTTTCAGTGTCCATCTGTTTGTCAATTTACTAACTAGGGTTCTATTATTTTGTTCGAGCTGAATGGATTACTTACGATTTAGTGGAAATATATTGCGAATATCCGGAATAATGTTATCCGATTCACCATATAATCGATTCTCTAAATTCAAGATTATTATTCTGAGGTGATGAATTGATATGGCGAAGTGCTGAATTAATATTTTAATGCCCATAGTTGATACCCTGAGGATGAGTTTTAATGTGCTCAAAATGGTATTAATATTTGGACGAGAAGAATTAATGTTTCGGTGAATATAATTGCTCTTTTTGGATAAAAATCATCAATAATTTCAAAGTCAAAAATATATTTGTTAATACCAAATTAATGTTTAGAAATTCCGAAGAAATATTTCAAATAATTGCCCATTAATATTTCGAAGTGCCTGTCGTATTGTATTTTTGTAGAGTTAAATTAATGTATTGTGTTGTAGGGTATATGTATCAAGACAGTGAATAATTTTTCGTAAATGTTCGTTTAATATTTCTTCAAAATACAGTGTTAATATATTTTTAAGTTTAATGAAAATTTTGTTCCAATTGTCGACTGAATATTTTTCATTGTCGAAGTATATGTACTGAATTTACAGGAGAGATAATTTTTATTGTTATGTGATATTTTTTTAAAGTGAGTGCCTGTGAATGAAGCTTCGTGATATGCTGCTGCTGAATTGATCTATGTAATGTGCGAGATTAACTATTTGAACCGGCCGATGTGATCTATATCAGTGGCGCAATGATATAATTCAGTGCATAGGTGAAATTATTCGAAGTGTGCGAAAAATGTATATCAGATTGTTAGCGACAATTTCTGTGCCGAATTAATACTTTAGGAATTTCCCGAGTATTATTTCCATGGAAAATTTTCCATTTTTCAGTATGGAATGCGATTTCTCTGTGACGGAACGACATTCTTGTGTGACATAGTGTCATTCATACCTGCCGGTGTGTCAAGATTCTTTGACTGAGTGCTAATATCCTATGTGACGGGGGTGGGCTTTTAAAGATAGAGCGTCGACTTTCAAGATTTGGAGCGTCGGCTTTCCAGAGATGGAGCGACATTCGGCGTCGATTTTCCAAGAAATGGAGCGTCGGCAAGAAGATGGAGCGTCGGCTTTGAAGAGATGGAGCGTCGACTTTCAATAAATGGATCGTCTTTGAAGAAGATGGAGAAATGGAGCGTCGGCTTTGAAGAAGATGGAGCGTCGGTTTCAAGAAATGGAGCAAGAATGGAGCGTCGACTTTCAAGAAATGGAGCGTCGGCTTTGAAGAAGATGGAAGCGTCGGTCTTTGAAGAAGATGGAGCGTCGGCTTTGAAGAGATGGCGTCGGCTTTGAAGAAGATGGAGCGTCGACTTTCAAGAGATGGAGCGTCGGAGCGTCGACTTTCAAGAAATGGAGCGTCGGCTTTGAAGAAGATGGAGCGTCGAAGTTTTTGAAGAAGATGGAGCGTCGGCTTTGAAGAAGATGGAGCGTCGGCTTTGAAATGGAGCGTCGGCTTTGAAGAAGATGGAGCGTCGACTTTCAAGAAATGGAGCGTCGGCTTTGAAGAAGATGGAGCGTCGGCTTTGAAGAAGATGGAACGTCGGCTTTCAGAGATGGAGCGTCGACTTTCAAGAAGATGGAGCGTCGGCTTTGAAGAAGATGGATGGAGCGTCGGCTTTGAAGAAGATGATGGAGCGTCGACTTTTGAAGAAGATGGAGCGTCGACTTTGAAGAAGATGGAGCGTCGGCTTTGAAGAAGATGGAGCGTCGGCTTTCAAGAGATGGAGCGTCGATTTCAAGAGATGGAGCGTCGGCTTTGAGATGGAAGATGGGCGTCGACTTTCAAGAAGATGGAGCGTCGACTTTCAAGAGACGGAGCGTCGACTTTCAAGAGATGGAGCGTCGACTTTCAAGAGATGGAGCGTCGACTTTCAAGAGATGGAGCGTCGAGAAGATGGAGCGTCGACTTTGAAGAAGATGGAGCGTCGGCTTTGAAGAAATGGAGCGTCGGAAGATGGAGCGTCGGCTTTGAAGAAGATGGAGCGTCGGCTTTGAAGAAATGGAGCGTCGGCTTTGAAGAGATGGAGCGTCGGCTTTCAAGAGATGGAGCGTCGACTTTCAAGATGGAGCGTCGACTTTCAAGAAGATGGAGCGTCAAGAAGATGGAGCGTCGCTTTCGGCTTTGAAGAAGATGGAGCGTCGACTTTCAAGAAATGGAGCGTCGGCTTTGAAGATGATGGATCGTCGGCTTTGAAGAATATGGAACGTCGGCTTTTCTAGAGATGGAGCGTCGGCTTTGAAGAAGATGGAGCGTCGATTTTCAAGAGATGGAGCGTCGCCTTTCAGAAGATGGAGCGTCGACTTTCAAGAAATGGAGCGTCGACTTTGAAGAAGATGGAGCGTCGGCTTTGAAGAAGATGGAGCGTCAAGAGATGGAGCTCGGCTTTGAAGAAGAGATGGAGCGTCGGCTTTCGTCGGCTTTGAAGAAGATGGAGCGTCGGCTTTGAAGAAGGTGGAGCGTCGGCTTTGAAGAAGATGGAGCGTCGACTTTCAAGAAATGGAGCGTCGGCTTTCAAGAAGATGGAGCGTCGGCTTTCAAGAAGATGGAGCGTCGGCTTTCAGGAGATGGAGCGTCAGCTTTGAAGAGACGAAAGAAACATAGGCAACAGAACATGTTTTACTTCCTCGTTACTGGTGACGATGTGGGGCTTCTGCAGTTAAGGTCCGTCGTTTTGGTTTTATCAAAGAGGATAGTAATATCTTTTCCGGTCGGTGGTTTGTGCGTTTTAAGTTTCCTTTTTATATTTTTCTTCTTAATCTTGCTGTAGAAACCTAATCTCCATTTTTTTGCCAAGTTGATATTATTGTGTTACTCATTGACATCTGTCATGGTGTCAGTGCAGTAAGTGAGGTGGAGTAACATGATTGTTGGGAGTGATTATTGTTCGGTGCCTTCTAATTTTGAAGATATGAAGCTTTGTAGTACGCCACTATTTGTCTTACGGACCTGATTCCAAATTGCGTAAATTACATTTTTCAAAATGCCAATATTATGTTTTCCAAAGTGCAGAAATTATGTGTTTGAATTGCCAAAATCGATATATTTCAGAATGACGAAGTAACATTTTTCAAAGTGCGGAAACAATACTTTCCATGTGGCAAAAGACAAAAGTTCCGAAATATTTCCTAATGTACCGAAATCATACTCCTTTTTTGCCCAAACGATATTTCTATAGTTGGTCAAATCCTCGATTATGTTTACATTTATTGGAAGACTGTGCAAGTGTGCTTTTTTTGTGGCATCACAATGGCTGTCTTAGTCTAGTTTCCATTATACTAATAATTTTTATTGCGCTTTTTGTTTTTCAAATTTTAATTTATGTCAGTGTCATCCGCTGAAGACATGATGGCATAGTATAAACAAACACGGCGAATACTACAACAAATTAAACACAACTTGCTTTAATGAATGAGTGCCTGTAATGTTATCATCAGCTGAAACAGTGAGTGTACCTTATACTGGTTAAACACACACGTGTAGGTTGAGAAAGCCTGCTTGTCAATAGCTAAGTACAGGGAACGCACTGCATAGCGGTGAAACATGGTTTCGTTGCGAAACCACAAGTCCACCTTAAGTCAGTGACTTTAACATGATCGCGTTGTCCTCACAAGCATTGTGTACATCATTCTGCAGTGTTTTAAGGTGAAATGATCCGTGAAGGCTGCGACTTTAATTTTTTTTCACGTAAAATGAGAATGACGAAATGTGTCCAGTATGGAATGGAAACAAATGCAAAGAGGAGGATGACCATGTTTATCGGAGCTAAAATAAAGAAAGTAAAGGCTCAAATTCTAAATGAGGAAGTGGAACAATTGGACAGCTTGAAATACTTGGGGTGATGTGAAGAGAAACGCATAGAAGCATTTTAAATGTGGATATGGACAGGAATGTAGCGTGCGAAATGAATAGACAGAATAACAAATGAAGCTGTGATGAGGAAAAGAAAAAGGATTTTATTGGCTCTCTAGCTAAGAAGGAACTGCCTACTGAAGGATGCACTTGAAGAAATGGTGAACGGTAGGGAAGTTCGGGAGAGAAGAAGATATCAGATGATAGACAATACTAAGATATGTGGACCATATGCGGAGACTAAGAGGAATGTGGAAGAAGGACGATTGCAGGCCAGTGGAATTGCAGTGAAAGACTTGCCCTTTGGCAAAGGACTGTGAACCAGTAGTTAATGAATATAGTTACTGATTTAGCTCAGGGTGATGCGTGGAATGCCCCTCTCTCAGGCTTAGGCCGAAAACTTGTGGGTGTGAGTCCCGTCTGAAGTATAGGTGTTGTGTGCCTAAAATTTGTTGTTGACTAGTCAACTGTCCGAAGACAGGTCTGAACCTCACAAGTGATAACCAACAAGGCACTACTTATGAGGCAACTTGACCTGGAGTTATGGGATAGGGTGGGGATTGCTTCCTCCCCTCTATTGTGTACATCACCGACTAGCTACATACCTATACATTTAGGGAACAAAAGAAAGAACAAGGAGACGGAAAGGAAACGGGGTATTTAAAACAAATGACACTACAGGAAAAACGCCCCGTGACTGATAATATTTAAAAGTGAAAGATAAAATTAAAAAACTAGAAAATTGTATGATACATTGTTGATATTTACATTATAATAATAAAATTAATGATAATGATAAAGTGAATAATAATGTTGATGTGCAGTTAAGTGGGTGGATCGGATGGCTAAAAGGGGCGATGAGGAGGCCACTAATAAAATAATAAAATGTTCGTTGCGAAAAACTGCACTGTACCACTTTAATGAGAAATAATGCTTTAAAAAGTCACCTGAGTTTTTTATTTTTATTCCAGCATATTCCTAATTTTGAGGATTATAACGCAAGAAGCTCGTTAATTTTTCACATAGCTTCGTTATTATTTTCTTTACTTTTTAAGACATATTTGTAACTTTCCAACTTTTGTCCTTATGTATTGACTCCTAGGCCTGTATTGCATGAGGTTTACATGGTAATGTATGAAAAATGTTGTAGTGTTTTACTCTATTAGCATGGGTTATGAATTTACTGATTTAAATAATTACTATTATAAGGACTACAATGTCCGATATCATTTTCTGTACACTCTATGCTATAAAACTTGTCGCTTCGCACATAGTTTTCTCTTCCATTGTACCGTGTAGGTCTGCGATTACTTAAATTATGATGATGATGATGATAATAATAATACTAATAATAATAATAATCATCATCATCATCATCACAGCAATAATAATGTTAATAGTAATATTGATGGTTATAATAATAACAGAAATAATAATAAATAATAATAATAATAATAATAATAATAATAATAATAATAATAATAATAATAATAATAGTACTTAGGAAAATAGTTAAATCAATCGGTTTCATGTGTTAAAATAAACTACGTTATAATAATTTCCTAGTTGACTATTTTTAGATTAATGTTAGTCCTCATTAAAACTAGAACTAATTTATTTTAATACCTCAGAGTGAATATATTAACTGTATTGCTACGTGTTATAAAATGTGATGAAAATGAACAATAATGATAATCATAATCATAATAAAATCTTTTGCAACACAATTACAAGACAGCATTAGTGGAAACTTGGGTAAATTCTAGTTAAGATGTTGTTAAAATTGCTTGATAAATTCGGATCTTGTTATTTCCTGACTGTGATGTAGAAATGTTGTAATCGCCATCTAAGACGCTTCAGCCACCCTGCTGATGAATACTTCTTTTACACGGAATTCAGTTTATCTTAACAGAGTTTTCAGAGCTCAAAGACAATTCTCAGACATATTTTTAGTTTTTAAGACGTGAACCTTGGAAACTTTTTTTATAACTTATTAAACCAAGTTACATAATGTATTTATATCGTTAAACGTATTTTATTAAAAAACGTTAAAGAAATAAAGTTCATAACGTCAACAGTTATATTACTGTTATATATGCTCTCCTCGTCTACATAGCTATATGTCTTCTATATATAAAGATTCTCCACGCAATATATTGGAAGAAAGTTTTGTTTAAAATATTGCCTAAAGAATTGTTATTTATATTTCAAGAATAGCGTTAAGCAATATCTCCTGGACAAGAGAGAGTATGTATTGAAATCATAAATTTTATCTTTTTAGTACTGAGATTTGAGATTTAATCATTCTCACATTGTCAGATGGGCTTGTATCTTACCCCCTGGGAGCACAATAGACCTCTGCTCTCGGAGCACAGCTATGTTCCCCTTCTTGCCACACAGGGAGAGAGAGAGAGAGAGAATAATGCCGAATCTGATATCAGAAAAAGAACAGTATATAGGCTAGCTCGCTGGCTAAGAAGAAACTGCTTACTGAAGGATCCGCTGGAAGTAATTGTGAATAGGACCAAATTTCGGGGCCCACGAAGGTGTGAAATGAGAGACATGGATCGTGACTAGGATGGAGGGTGAAAAATTGAAGAACGGAGAATATTGCATTTGGAGTGAAAGACCTGCCACAGGGGAACAGACCATTATGATTGAATTGTAAGTGAAAATTTCTGAAGTGATATTGAAAAATATTTCCAAATGAATTAGGAAAGTGTTACAGTCACTGTAAAAATACCTATGTGGCAGTGAAGAGTCTTATAGTGATAGCGACATTTGCCACGTTGTGAGTGCAGTAATTGAAGTGGAGTAACATGAGTGTTGGGAATGATTATTGTCCTATCCTTCTAATTTATAAGATAGGAACCTTTGTGATATGCCGCTGCTGAAGTAATCTATTAAATTTTAGTGTGCAAGATTAACGATTTGAACCGGCCGAAGTGAACTATTTCAGTTCCTATTTCAGAAATAAAAATTATTTGCATCTGGATTGTGATTAGTGTAATAGGTAGCTAGTCGGCGAAGGAACTGGCCACCCTACCTTATTATCTGCTGGCCTAGTCGCCTTATAAGTGCTTCGTTTTTGCTATCAATTGTGATTTTCACATCCGTCTTGGGAAAGTTGATTAAACAACATGTCATATTTAAACAATGTTATTTTAATTGTACAGTAGTTGATTGCAATGATATTATTATAAAACTGTAAAAAAATATTGTCCTGATGTTTGGGAACTAGATCTCAAAGTTAAGTTAAATATACCAAACTTACGTTAATGAAATTTAAAGTGAAATAATTATATTTTCTATGTATTGTAACAGCGAGGTTTGGTTTAATTGGTGTCCAGTTATCCTTTTTTGAAATATGCCTCATAACCTGTGGCTACGGAAGTAGCTGGTTATTTTTCCTCTATTTCCGGTACCGTACTGAACTTCACTTTGGGTGTGTTGAGCACATCAGTAATCTACAAAAAATATGAAAGGTAAGTAACTCGACTGAAATACATTTTAACTTAACCTAACTTTATTTTCATTGAGATTTTTTTCTGTGTAAGGGCAATGATGAACTATATTATTGAAGTATCTGAGCCCTTACTAGTTAGCTAGTTTTGAATTTCGTTTCTTTCGTTAAATGAGTAAATGAGGACTAATAATTTTTTCTTCAGTCCACAGATTTCCAGTTCAACATGTCTTAACGGCAGTGGGTGCTCCTCCTCTTGTCACTAAGTACAATAATGATGGTGGAATTGGAAAATGGTGCAGATGAGGAAAGAAGAACATTCCAGCTCCATGTTTGTTGTGGTCAAAAGGATTTTCAGTGTTGACAGTGCGTATTCAAGCACTTCTACAAAATGCATAAAGACAAAAAAGTCAAGACAAATACAGAAGCTGTAACTATGAATGTTCACAAAATTTATGCTGGACGTAAAGAAGAAAAAAAAATAGGCCAGAAAATATAAAGAGGGAGTTGTCAAAAAAGAACCTGAACAATTCAGGAAGGAGGAAGGATAAAACATACACTGGAATCAGCTAACTTCACCGGGTTTTGAGGGTTCACTGTATCAATCAAACGTTTAAATATTTACTTATATACGTTCTGATGATAAGAATACTAGAAATTGTAAATTATTTATTGTTAACTAAATGTTATGCAAGTATGAGTTATAATAAATATTTAATTATTGCGTTAGAAATTCATAATTACGTTGAGATACAATCCCTGCCTTCTGTTTTGTGTTTTCTGTATGGTTGCTTGGTTTGTGTTTTAGAAGTGTTTAGTGGTGGTGAATGTTTTGGAAGTGAGAGCATTGTAATTGTCCCAATTCTTGATATGTTTCATTTCTATTAAAACTAGTGAGCATGTGTGTAAACGTTGGGAATTTGTCGTGTTTGTGTACTTGTGTTTGTGTTTTGAGTTGTGTTCATATTCTTGTTTTGTTTAAGTTTTTATTGTTTTTTAATTGTTCTTTTGTAATTTCAGATCTAATATTTGTTCAGAATACTTGATATTTAAAAAGAAATCGTATAACATCAAACAATTCGTCTCATTACTACACTTATAAGATCGTCAAATCACGTGGCATTTCGTTTAAGAAACTTCTCACGCGTCCTAAGATAAGTTTTTACATACTTTTGTTCTATAGATAACTGTTTGAAAACGATAAGCTTAAAAGCTGAATTGAAATTGTGGATGGGACGGAATGGCTCTGAAGGGTGAAGAACGTGCCAATCATGAAAATATTTTTAACATGTCTTTGAGATATTTGAGCTGAAAACAAACAGCTTTAATTTCGGAAATCAAAGTTTGCTCCTCATCCCTTCTGGGTCTCCGCTGGCGTACCTTTCTGTGGCGTGGAAGTGGGTGAACTGCCGGTGCTTCACAGGTGTACAGTCTCTGTTTAATATTTGTAGCTGGACACATTGCTATAAACCTACACACATTTCTACTTTCTATTGAAAGTATAATTCTATAGATATTAATACGTCATATCGAATGTTGGGGAACTGAATTAATATGTCGAAGAACTGAATCAAATTCTTAGTGAAAAAAATGATATTTCCAATAATGAAAAGAATTTCGAAATAGTTGTATCAAATAATTTATTATTTCGAAATAATCGCGTAATATTTCAAATTTCCTTTTTAATCTTCCGAAATTGCCGGATTAAGATTTCGCAGAGAAGAATTCTCTTGTATAATGTTTTCCATTATCCTAGGTTAATTTTGAACTTCCTGAGTGATTATTTTGATAGCTGCCATTTTATAAGGTATTTAAAATCGCCGAGAAGATTTTTCAAGTGCCGAAATATAAATATTGAAATTGCCGTATTGGTATCTTTTAATAGCCTATTCAGGAATCATATTTTCATTGCCAAAGTAATAGTTTTCATTGCTTCAGTGATAATTTAAGCGCTGCTGGAATGAAACATCCTATTGTCGGAGTGATATGTTTCGGTGTCGGAGTGTTATTTTTCTGGGGTCGGTGTTGATGTTACACCATGTTACTTATCTTTGAAATTGCGGATTTAAAGTTATCAAAATATAGATCATTTCGGACCCTGCTGCTGCTGCCGTCTACACCGATTCACTTCAAGAGCTGACCTAGAAAAAATTTTGATTTGGTCCGAATTCTGTTCTACGAATACCGTGATGTCTTCAGCGTGGACCGAAGAAAATGATGATCTAAGACAAACTGTAAATGGATTGGCAGCTGCAACTGCATGAACAAGAGATAATTTGTCGTTTTCGACTGTTTTGTGATCATTGAAGTGATTTTGTTAACGACACTGCGTTATGTTCTGCGAAAAAAAAAGTAGTATTGCATCCCGTGCGTGTCCCATTACTATTATTATAATTACCAAAACGTCGTTTTGATGTATTTGATGTTGCCGGATTCATTTTTCAAAGTCTCGTTGAAATATTTTTAGTGAGGATGAGATATCTTGTTCTACGTTACTAATTTGAAGTGACCAGTTATGTATATCACAATTCGACTTCAATACTTTTAAAAAATCTCGTGCTTTTAATTTACGAAGTGTCGGGTTCATGTTTTGAATTTGACATTTTAATATTGTTTTATTTTAATCGATGCCCGATTGATTTTCTTTAGTATCAGGTATTTATTCGTGAAGTTCGAAGTTTGTGTTTTCTAAGTGCTGTAGTGATATTTTTCAAAACCAAAGAGAGGTTTATTTTTGTCGAAGTGTCAAAGTGATGTTTTCAGGTACAGTTATAAGTTTGGGAGTGACGTAGTTATATTTTTCATTGCCGGTGTGGTAGTTCTAGTAGAGGCGTACTGAATTTCTTTGAAGTGCCGGAGTGAAGTGTTTCACAGTGACTGACGCAAATTTTTCAAAGTACGCGAGAAATATCTTTGAATTTGGGACACATATTTTCCACAGTGGCTGAGCTAAGTTTATCACAGAACGTGAGAAATATCTTCCAGAGAAGGAGTGACAAGGTCCAGATCCAGATCGATATTTTATTGTGCCGGAGTGACATTTCACAGTGCAAGATTATGATGTTTCTGTACCGGAGTGCCTTCTGCTGTTCCATGCAGCCTTTTCAGTGCCAAAGTGATGGCTTTCAGTAAGCAGGCATATTCTTCAGTGCAGAAGTGATATGTTAATATCTCCGATTGATGTTTTGAAAATTCAGGAGTGATATCTTTAGACGCTTAATTGATACACTTGTGTCCATTCAGGAAGACATCTGACCGTGTGTGATTAATTTTACCCAACTCTCCCATTCTTCTCGCAACTCTACCAAAAAATTTACACTTATTAAAAATGTTATCATTTGCTATTAGTATTGCAAAGTCTCCATTTTAAGTGAATAATTTTTGTGCACATATATTATGGAAGTGTGGAAGGTACCGTGTGGCACGAAATCTACTGGCCAAATGGGAGAAACAATATTTCGAGCTTGGTTCTTGGGATCGCTGTCTTCATCCTTAACGTTATTCTGATCATGATCATTGTCGTGGCCCTTGTCATTGGGCATATCTAGTCGTTATCGAGTCTTTGTCTTTGTCCTGGTGTTTACTGTCTTCGTCATTATTCTTATGGTAGCGCTTTCTGTCATCCTCATGGTTCTTATTGTCGCAGTTGTCTTTTCCGTGGTCCTTGTCTTCGTCGCGTTCCTTATTGTCTTTCGTATGATGTTGTATTTTTCTTCCAAAATTGTCTTCTTTCCCATTCGGCAAAGTAGTTTTATGTCGCACGGTATTAAGTCTAGACGTCATTGTAAAGACAGTCCGACCGATGACAGAGTTACTCAATATATCTTGCATCAAGGGACAAGAAAACGTATCATTTGAGGTGACATGTACATATTCTAAATCTGTTCAAATAGAAGTTAGCGATCGTGCAAGTTTCCCACCTAGGAACGTCTTCCTGCATGGCACGACTATATGTTTCTATACCGGAGTGATCTTTTAGTGTGATACTAATCTCTAAGTTCCGAACAAATCTTTCAGTGCCGGCATATAAATTTCAGACAAAGTGCCTGTGTTATTTTTGCAAATTTCCGCGTTCGTAAATTTGCTGCACCGAAGTGATATTTTTCATAGTGCTGAATGTTTCGAAATCCCATGTGTTAGACGGAAATAAGACTAAACCCAACGCAGCACATGTGTGTCGTAAAAGGCGACTAAAAAGGGTAACCAGGGCCTGGAGTTATAATTGGGACACCCGTGATCCCAAGACGATATAAATACTTGCAGACCATGTGTTTCATCAAACAAAGCCTACAGTACAGGACTAAGAACCCATTTGGAGTACAGCAATGTGAGAAAGAAGAGAATTTTTCTCGGATTTTAAGCAGGTCTGAATATTATACTCATTAGCGAAGAAGGCACTGAAATAGTTTCTTCCATGTAACAAGAATGGATAACCAACGAATCCTAAACTCATAAAGGCTACATCACCAGAAAGAAATAGGTAGTCGAATACTAGAGTGGAAGAACTGTATTGAGAAGCTGGCCAGGAGAAATGTGAAGAACTTTGCAGGCATGAAACAGAATACCAAATTCAGGATGGAATTTCGAATGTGACTGAAAGAAACCAAGACTTGACGGCTAATGGAATGAAAAGTATGACATTGAAACTGCAGTATTGAAATTCAGAAAACACCGAGTTGTTTCTTTTCAAATTGCCGAGTTAGTAATTGGCAAAATCCCTTTTTGATACTTTGCCAGGTGAGGAATTGATACATTTGCAAAAGCGGAATTGGATTATCGGGAAATGCAGAATTCACATTTTCGAAGATTCTACGCAATTTTCGAAGTTCTGATATATTTCTGGAAGTGCCGATATGAAATATTTAAAAATTCTGAAGCGATATTTTCCATAATACCGAATAGATATTTCCGATATTACGGAATTGATATTTTTATAACGTCAAATGAACTTTTTAAAATGTTGAATTTTTATTCTTGACAGTAAAAGATTTGACACACGTGAAAGTGCTAAATTAATATTCCTGAAACCTCCGAATTGATATTCCCTGATGTTCCCAAATTACTTTTTGACATTCCATATTTGACAATCTTGTAGTCGCATATTGGTGTTCTTGTACTGTATTTTAGTAATATTCATTTCGATGTTGAAGCAAGGCTGTATATTATTATATGTTTTATGTTGTTACAGGCGCTACATAAATATTTAGAAAATTTGCCGGTATTTATTTTACACTACCAGGTTCATGTTTCAGTGTCCGTCTGTTTATCAATTTCATAAATGGGTTTCTGTTATTTTGTTCGTGCAGAATGGATTACTTACGACTTAGTGGAAATATATTACGAATATACGGAATAATTTTATTCGAATCGCCATATAATCGTTTCTCCAAATTCAAGATTATTATTATTCCGAGGTGATGAATTGTTATGTCGAAGTGTTGAATTAATATTTTAATGTCCGAAATTGATACCCTGAGAAATGATTTTAATAAGCTCAATATTATTTTAATATTTGGACGAGCAGAATTAATGTTTCGGTGAATGTAATTACTTTTTTTCGATGAAGAGCATCATTATATCAAAGTCGAAAATATATTTCATACCAAATTAATATTTAGATATCCCGAAGAAATATTTCGAATAATTGTCCATTAATATTTCGAAGTGCATGTCGTGTTGTATTTTTGTAGAGTTAAACTAATATGTTTTCTTGTAGGGTATATGTATTAAGAGAAGGAAGAATTTTTTGTAAATGTTCGTTTAATATTTTTTCAAAATACAATGTTAATTCTTTTTTAAGTTAAATGAAAATTGGTTTTCCGATTTTCGACAGTATATTTTTCAGTGTCTAAGTGTATTTACTGATGTTACAAGAAAGAAAATTTTCATTTGGTGAGTGATATTTTTTGTGACTACCTTTGAATGAACCTTTGCGATATGCTGCCGCTGAAGTGATCTACTTAATGTACAAGATTAACGATTTGAACCGGCCCAAGTGATCTATATCAATGCCGAACTGATGTGATTCGGTGCATAAGTGAAATTATTCGAAATGTGCGAAAAATATACATCGCGCTATTAGCGACAAATTAAGAGCCGAATTAATACTTTACGAATTCCCCGCGTATTGTTTCCAGGGAAAATTTTCCATTTTTTTTGACGGAATGCGGTGGAGAATGAGATAGAGCGTCGGCTTTAAAGAGATGGAGCGTCGGCTTTCAAGAGATGGAGAGTCGGCTCTCAAGAGATGGATCGTCGGCTTTCAAGAGATGGAGAGTCGGCTTTCAAGAGATGGAGCGTCGGCTTTCAAGAGATCGAGCGTCGGCTCTCAAAAGATGGATCGTCGGCTTTCAAGAGATGGAGCGTCGCCTTTCAAGAGATGGAGCGTCGGCTTTCAAGAGATGGAGAGTCGGCTTTCAAGAGATGGAGCGTCGGCTGTCAAGAGATGGAGGGTCGGCTCTCAAGAGATGGATCGTCGGCTCTCAAGAGATGGAGAGTCGGCTTTCAAGAGATGGAGCGTCGGTTTCAAGACATGGAGCGTCGGCTTTCAAGAGATAGAGCGTCGGTTTCAAGAGATGGAGCGTCGACTTTCAAGAAATGGAGCGTCGATTTTCAAGAGATGGAGCGTTGACTTTCAAGAGATGGAACGTCGCCTTTGAAGACGTGGACCGTCGGCTTTCAAGAAATGGAGCGTCGACTTTCAAGAGATGGAGCGTCGGCTTTCAAAAGACCAAAGAAATCAAAGGCAATAGAGTATGTGTTACTTTCTCGTTACTGGTGACGATGTTGGGCTTCTGCAATTAAGGTCCGTCGTTCTGGTTTTATCAAAGAAGATAGTAATATCTTTTCGGTCGGTTGTTTGTGTGTTTTAATTTTCCTTGTTATATTTTTCTTCTTAATATTTCTGTAGATTTATAATCTCCATTTTTTGCCGAGTTGATAATATTGTGCTACTTATTGACATCTGTCATGGTGTCAGTGCAGTAAGTGAGGTGGAGTAACATGATTGTTGGGAATGGTTATTGTCCGGTGCCTTCTAATTTTGAAGATATGAATTTTTTGTGGTACGCCACTATTTGTCTTAGGAACCTTATTCCTAATTGCGTAAATTGCATTTTTCAAAATGCCAATATTATATTTTCCAAAGTGCAGAAGTTATGTGTTTGAATGTGCCGAAATCTATATATTTCAGAATGACGGAAAAATTTTTCAAAGTGCGGAAATAATAATTTGCATGTGGCAAAAGACAATTTTGTAACTTCCAAAATAGTTCCTAATGTGGCGAAATCATATTCTTTTTTTGCCCAAACGATATTTCTATAGTTTATCAAATCCTCGATTTTGTTTACATTTATTGGAAGACTGTGCAAGTATGCTCTTTTTTCTGGCATCACAATGACTGTCTTAGTCTAGTTTCCATTATACTAATAATTTTTATTGCGCTTTTTCTTTTTCAAATTTTAATTTATGTCAGTGTCATCCGCTGAAGACATGATGGCATAGTATAAACAATCACGGCGAATACTACAACAGATTAAACACAACTTGCTTTAATGAATGAGTGACTGTAATGTTATCAACAGCTGAAACTCTGAGTGTACCTTATACTGGTTAAACACAACGTGTAGGTTGAGAAAGCCTGCTTGTGAATAGCTAAGTACAGGGAAGGCACTCCATAGCGGTGAAACAGGGTTTCGTAGCGAAACCACAAGTTCACCTTAAGTCCGTGACTTAAACATGATAGCGTTGTCCTCACAAGCATTGTGTACATCATTCTACAGTGTTTTAAGGTGAAATGATCCGTGAAGGCTGCGACTTTATTATTTTTTTCACATAAAATGAAAATGACGAAATGAGTGGGGAATTTGGCGTTTTTGCATTGAAAATTTAGAGCAAAAAACACGATCGTGCAAGAAAATTTTTACGCGTAATTGCACAACATTAAAAGAGGCAGCGAGCTTTCCATGGCATTAATTTTTTTTTTCCGGCGTGTATCCAATACTGACTAATATTTTCAGTATATTTGCGAGTAGATTCAGTGTATACCCAGTGTTTTAAATTTTAAAATATTTAAATTGTAATTCGTGACGGGTTAATCAAAAAGCCTTTTTAAGATGTAAATGAATTTGTGGAACCTAGTGTTGATAGTGCATTTTATTTATTTATTTATTTATTTATTTATTTATTATTTATTTATTTATTCATTTATTTATTATTTATATATTTATTGACATCATTTACGTTTACTGCGTATACTTTATTTTACTTGTTATATGTTTCCATTGAATTATGGTAATAACTTAATTTTAACTCTTGTTTTCTACGTATTCAGTAAATGGCGCTTGGCCCACTATGGTTCTGAACCCTTCAAATAACTTAAATAACTTATATTATATTATATTATATTATATTATATTATATTATATTATATTATATTATATTATATTATATTATATTATATTATATTATATAAAAATTGTGTTGGTAACGGATGTACCCCGATAAGTAAGTTTTCAATTTGTTATGGGGGCTCTTGAATCTCAGGAGGAACAAATTTTATTTTACAACAGGGCAACATAATCTGCTTGGCTCATTACCCAAATTTTTTGCATTGCATTTAATGCATATGTATTTTATGTATTTTAACTCGATTCAATTGAGCATAGTTAAAATTTGGATTATAAAACAATGAAATGCTAAACTAACATATTATTACTGCATACTAAATCAATACACTCTCGTTGTTCGTTAATTCTCTGAGATAAACATTATTTTAAGAAATACAGGAAACGAATACACAGAATAGCCTATCAAGTTTTCTGAGCATAAGAAGCTATTTTAATCTTACCTGTCCTCAATTCACTCAGAAGTTACTGTAATAACATTATAACATTATGTCCATACAGAGAAACTACACTTTCCAATGGTGAAATAATAATTAATTATACAAATCGGTTAATTAAGCTTACGATATTCCTTCATACAAACACAGAAACATTTTCTGTAGGCTATGATTCATAGCTTTCGATTGTTGTTGACCAAGGCCCCTTATAGACGAAGTCATTTGTTTATTTCATTACACGGCCTTAGATAGCGTTATTTTAATTTTAAAACACATTTATCTCATTAAATATCAGTCCTATCAAACTTTTTCACAGAATGAAACTTATCGGAAATGATTTTTAAAGAAATGTTTGTTATGTAACATTTTTCACAAAAATCAATAATAAGCGAGATTTTTCGATTTATTTAATTCAGGCCCCCTTATAACCCCCTTTTAAATACTGTATTTTGAATGCCATATAGCCTATAATCTAAGTTACAACGAACTTAATTTATATTTTAATTTTCATCGAAATCCGTTCAGCCATTATCGCGTGAAAAGGTAACAAACATACAGACAGACAGACAGACAGACAAACAAAAAATTCAAAAAAGCGATTTTCGGTTTCAGGGTGGTTAATTATATATGTTAGGACCAATTATTTTTGGAAAATCGAAAATTACCAGAAAAATTTCGGCTACAGATTTATTATTAGTATAAATTTATTTCTTTATTTATTTTTACTCATTTATTTATCTACGATCCAATGACTGTTTTTAATCAATAAATCAATATTTGAAGAATTATTTAAAAAGTAATTTAAAGTGATGTTTTAATTTATTGGACTAACTTTTTTTAAATTACGTCATTTTGAATACGTATCATATAATATGTTTTGCATTCTCTACACGTACCTTGTGTGACAAACATTTGAGCTAACTACTTAACAATTTCATGTGTCCTTGTATGTTAAGGTTTTTTCATTTTATTTTGCGGTGTTACAGCATCCCATGAAATATAACAATGCATGTCAACATTCATTTAGAATTGTGATTGTTAAAATTATATAAAATACTCATCTCAAAATTAAGATTAAAATAGATTGCTGTTATATTTTTCCACTTATTGGATTTCTCACTGTCTACATGTTATCTCATTTTTACATGTGTAACATTTTATTCTCTGATAGAGTACTGGTTTATATGTAGGCCTACATCTATTATCAGGCAGTACATCTCACTCGATGATATGTGTCAGAGAAATAAAAATTGTATACATCTGAAATCTGATTATCTAATAGGTAGCTAGTCGGCGATTTACACAAAGTAGGGGTAAGGAACTGGCCACCCTACCGCATTATCTCCTGGCTTAGTTGCCTCATAAGTGCTTCGTTGTTGCTATCAGTTGTGAGGTTCAGGTCAGCCTTCGGACAGTTGATTAAACAACATGTTATATTTAGACAATGTTATTTTTATTGTAATATAATTGGTTACAATTATATTATTATAATACTGTAAAGAAAAATATTGTCTTGAGGTTTGGGATCTAGAACTCAAGATTAAGTTAAATATACCAAACTTATGTTCTTGTACGGTAAAGCATAATAGTTATATTTGCTATGAATTGTAACAGCGAGGTTTGGTTTAATTAAAAACAAAAAAGTAATTTCTATAGCACTGTGTCCAGTAATCCTTTTTTTAAATATCGTTTCAAACCAGTGGCTGCGGATGTAGCTGGTTATTCTTCCTTTATTTCCGGCACTGAACTTCACTTGCAGTGAGTTGAGCACATCAGTAATCTACATAAAGTATGAAAGGTAAGTAACCCGACTGAAATACATTTCAACTTAACCTAACTTAATTTTCATTGACATTTTTTTGTATGTAAGGGCAATGATGAACTCTAATATTGAAGTATCTGAGCCCTTACTAGTTAGCTAGTTTTCAATTTAGTTTCTTTTGTTAAATGATTAAATGAGGACTAATAATTTTTTCTTCAGTCCCCAGATTTCCAGTTCAACTTGTCTTAACGGCTCCTCTTGTCATAAATACAATAATGATGGTGGAATTGGAAAATGGTGCAGATGAGGAAAGAAGAACATTCCAGCTCCATGTGTGTTGTGGTCAAAAGGATGTTCAGTGTTGACAGTGCGTATTCAAGCACTTCTACAAAATGCATAAAGTGAAAAACTCAAGACAAATATAGAAGCTGTAACTATGAATGTTCACAATATTTATGCTGGACGTATAGAAGAGAAAAAAAATAGGCCAGAAAATATGAAGAGGTAGTTGTCAAGAAAGAAGCTGAAGAATTCTGAAAGGAGGAAGAAAAAACATAAATAGACTGGAATCAGCTAACTTCACCGGGTTTTGAGTGTTCACTGTATCAATCTTTTAAACATGTCTTTGAGATATTTGAGGTGAAAACAAAGAGCTTTAATCCGTGGACCGAAGAAAACGACGAACTAAGACGGATTGGCAGCTGCAACTGCATGAACAAGAGATAATTTGTCGTTTTCGACTGTTTTGTGATCATTGAAGTGGTTTTGTTAACGACACTGCGTTATGTTCTGCGAAAAAAGAAGTAGTATAGCATCCCGTGCGTGTCCCATTACTATTATTATAATTACCAAAACATCTTTCTAATGTATTTGATGATACCGGATTGATTTTTCGAAGCCTCATTGAAATATTTTTAGTGAGGGATGAGATATCTTTTTCTACGTTACTATTTTGAAGTGACCAGTTATGTATATCAGAATTCGACTTCAATACTTTTAAAAAATCTCGTGCTTTTAGTTAACGAAGTGTCGGGTTCATGTTTTGAATTTGACATTTTAATATTGTTTTATTTTAATCGATGGCCGATTGATTTTCTTCAGTATCAGGTATTCATTCGTGAAGTTCGATGTTTGTGTTTTCTAAGTGCCGGGTGAACAGTTCTCGAAATACAAAATTAGATTTTTCAAAATTCACATTTTAATGATTTCACGTTTATCAGACTTATATAAGCTTATTCCAATCTACAAAGTGACGTCTATTTCGATTACTAAATTAATATGATGCGATGTGGCCGGTTAATATTTTCGTTGTCAGTTGTTGCTATTGTTAAACTGCCGGCTACATATTTTTCATACTTTTTGGTTGATACATTTCAGAGTTCGAGGTTATATTTCAAAATTCCATGTTATATTGTTCGCAATTCGCAACTCACATTTTTCAGAGCACCAATATGACATTTCTCGAAGTACCGGTTTAAAATTTTCAATCTACCACTTTCATATTTCGAAGTAGCACGTTCTTATATTACTAATTGACGGATACAGGTTAAAAATATTTAAAGTCACAATATGCTTAAGTGTGATGTCATCTAATTGAGTATGTTACTGATAAATTTATGTGTTTTCCTTATCAAAACTGGAAAAGGAGGATTAGCACCACTTATATAGTCAACTTTTCCCACTATTTGTTTAGGACCAGCAATAAATTTCGCAGTAATGTATTAAATTAGATGATATCACCCTTTACAGAATTGCAACGTTCAATGTTTTTCCTCGGCAATCTTCAATTCCTTTCAGAATATTTCAAATAACCTGCTCGGTGTTTCTTTATGTGTGACTGATACCAGTGCTGTAGTGATATTTTTCAAAACCAAAGAGAGGTTTATTTTTGTCGAAGTGTCAGAGTGATGTTTTCATGTACAGTTATAAGTTTGGGAGTGACGTAGTCATATTTTTGATTGCCGGTGTGGTACTTCTAGTAGAGGCGTACTGAATTTCTTTGAAGTGCCGGAGTGAAATGTTTCACAGTGACTGACGCAAATTTTTCAAAGTACGCGAGAAATATCTTTGAATGTAGGACTCATATTTTCCACAGTGGCTGAGCTAAGTCTATCATAGAACGTGAGAAATATCTTCCAGAGAAGGAGTGACAAGATCCAGATCCAGATCGATATTTTATTGTGCCGGAGTGCCAATTCACAGTGCAAGATTATGATTTTTTTGTACCGGAGTGCTAGCTGCTGTTCCATGTAGCCTTTTCATTTCCAAAGTGATGGCTTTCAGTAAGCAGGCATATTCTTGAACGCAGAAGTGATATCTTTAGACGCTTAATTGATACTATTGTATCCAAGCAGGAAGACGTCTGGCCATATGTGATTAATTTTACCCAACTCTCCCATTCTTCTCACAACTCTAGCAAAAAAATATACACTTATAGAAAAATGTTATCATCTGTATTTAGTAGTGCAGATCTCCATTTTAAGTGCATAATTTTTGTGTACATATATTATGGAAGTGTGGGAGGTACCGTGAGACACGAAGTCTACTCGCCATATGGGAGAAAATATATTTCCACCTTGGTTCTTGGAATCGCTGTCTTCATCCTTAACGCTATTCTGATCATGATTAAAGTCGCGGTCCTTGTCGTTGGCCATATATTGTCGTTATCGAGTCTTTGTCTTTGTCCTGGCGTTCACTGTCTTCGTCATTATTCTTATGATAGCAATTGCTGTCTTCTTTATGGTCCTTATTGTGGTAGTTGTCTTTTCCGTGGTCCTTGTCTTCGTCGCGTTCCTAATTGTTTTTGATATGGTGCTAAATTTGTCTTCTCTCCCATTTGGCAAAATAGTTTTATGTCGCACGGTACTAAATCTAGACTTCATCTCAAACGCAGTCCGATCGATGACAGAGTTACTCAATGTTTTGTGCATCAAGGGACAAGAAAATATATCATTTGAGCTGACATATACATATTCTAAAGTCTTTTCAATAAGTTAGCGATCGTGTAAATTACCCATCTAGGAACGTCTTCCTGCATGGCACGGACTATATGTTTCTATATCGGAGTGATGTTTCAGTACCGGAGTGCTCTTTTAGTGTGATACTAATCTTTAAGTTCCGAACAAATCTTTCAGTGCCGGCATATAAATTTCAAACAAAGTGCCTGTGTTATTTTTGCAAATTTCCGCCTTCGTCAGTTTATTGTACCGATGTGATATTTTTCATAGTGCCGAATGTTTTGAAATTCCGTGTGTTAGACGGAAATAAGAATAACCCCAACGCAGCACATGTGTGTCGTAAAAGGCGACTAAAAAGGGTAACCAGGTCCTGGAGTTATAATTGCGACACCCGTGATCCCTAGACGATATAAATACTTGCAGACCATGTGTTCCATCAAACAATGCCTCCAGTACAGGACTAAGAACCCATTTGGAGTACAGCAAAATGAGAAAGAAGAGAATTTCCCGGATTTTAAGCAGGACTGAATATTATACTCATTAGCAGAAAAGGCACTGAAATGGTTTGTTCCATGTAACAAGAATGGATAACCAACGAATCCTAACTCATAAAGGCTACATCACCAGAAAAAAATAGGAAGACGAAGACTAGAGTGCAAGAACTGTATTGAGAAGCTGGCCAGGAGAAAGGTGAAGAACTTTGCAGGAATGAAACAGAATACCAAATGCAGGATGGAATTTCGAATGTGACTGAAAGAAACCAAGACTTGACGGCTAATGGAATGAAAAGTATGACATTGAAACTCCAGATTCGCTAATTATGAAACATCGAGTTGGTAATTTTGAAATTGCCGAGTTACTAATTGGAAAAATCCCTTTTTGATACTTTGCGAGGTGAGGAATTGATACCTTTGCAAAAGCAGAGTTGTGATATACCGAAGTAAAGAATTCACATTTTCGAAGAGTGTACGTAATTTTCGAAGTTCTGATATATTTTTCGAAGTGCCGAAGTGAAATACTTAAAAAATCTGAAACGATATTTTTCATAATACCGAATACATATTTCCAATAGTACGGAATTGATATTTTTATAGTATCAAATGAACAATTTAAGTGTTGTATTGTTATTCTTGACAGTACATATTTGACACACGTGAAAGTGCTAAATTAATATTCCTGAAACCTCCGAATTGATATTCCCTGCGGTTACCGATTACTTTCTTGACATTCCGTATTTGACTTCCTTGTAGTTCTTGTATGTTCTTGTACTGTATTTTAGTAATGTTTATATCGATCTTGAAGCAAGGCTGTATGTTTGCATGATGTTTTTTATATTTTTACAAGCGCTACATAAATATTTAGAAAATTTGCCGGTATTTATTTTACACTACCAGGTTCATGTCTCAGTGTCCGTCTGTTTTTATCAATTTCATAAATGGGTTCCATTATTTTGTTCGTGCAGAATGGATTACTTAAGATTTAGTGGAAATATATTACGAATATCCGGAATAATGTTATCCGATTCACCATATAATAGTTTCTCCAAATTCAGGATCATTATTCCGAGGTGACGAATTGATATGTCGAAGTGCTGAATTAATTTTTTAATGTCCATAATTGATACGCTGAGGAATCGTTTTAATATGCTGAAAACGGTATTGATATTTGGACGAGCAGAATGAATGTTTCGGTGAATATAATTGCTTTCTTTCGATAAAGAGCATCAGTAATTTCAAAGTCGAAAATATATTAGTTCATACCAAATTAATATTTAGAAATCCGGTAGAAATATTTCAAATAATTGACCATTAATATTTCGAAGTTCCAGTCGTATTGTATTTTTGTAGAGTTAAATCAGAGTTGATTTATTAGCTGGTTAATTGTAATCATTATAATGGAGAAAGGAGTCAAATTTAGGATAGAAAAATAAATGTCAGAGGAAAGTAGAATTGGGAGAGAAATACAAGACTGCTATTTTCACCTACATTTCCCAACAGGATTTAGCGAAGGACACTTTTCAGAACATGGGAGGGGTGATAGTACAACGAAGAAAAAATAATTGCGAATATTTAAATTTACTTAACGAACTGGGTTGGGAGGTACAATTCACTAATACAAGGAGAGCCTGGAAAGCAGTGTATTCCTGTGTGCGTATTCATAAGAAATCTGACCGAAGATATTTTGGGATCCGTAGAGACAAAACCAAATCGATTCAATAAAAATTTCAAACTCAGGGCAACAGAAAAGTCAAAATGAGAAACGGACATGGTGAAGAGATAGTAAAAGACTTAGGGTGGGTATATATCAAATTAAGGCGACGGAAAACCAAGTGAGTGCATTGTTTAAGGCAGAAATAGGACACGAAGCATGGACCGACATCAATGGTAGATTAGTGACACCATCGTACTTAGGCAGGGCTGATCATGTTAGGAAGTTTAATGCAGAGCATACAAAACGGACGTGACAAATTTTTCTTTTGTTAACCGCAGAATAGTAGACTGGAACAGTTTACCTGCGGCAATCTTTCCGGGTAGTCCACTCAAAACGAACATATTTAAGGAAAGATTGAGAAGATTAGACTGAAAATTAATTGTAGTTGCAATGTAATTATCTAAGCTACGTTATGTAATTTGTCCCGCGCCGTGGCGTCGTGGTCTATGGCATCCCGCCTAGGATTCGCATTACGGAATGTGCACCGGTTCGAGTCCTACTGAGGGAAGAGACCTTCTCAAGGAATTTAGGGCAGAGTATATGACCGGTGCCCACACAGCATCGTGATGCACTTGAGGAGCTATGTTAGGTAGTGAAATCCGGTTACGCAAACCAGCAATAACGGCTATTGTGTAGATCTCCGATTAGCTACATACTTATAAAGTTAGGGAACAAATGAAAGAAAATGAGAAAACAGGGAAATTTAAAACAAATGCCACTAGACGAAAAATGCTACTTGAGCGGTAATATTTAATATTGAAAGATTAAATTAGAAAACCACAAGAAATTTTAAGATATATTGTTGACATTTACCTTATAATAATAATAATAATAATAATAATAATAATAATAATAATAATAATAATAATAATAATAATAATAGTAATAATAATAATAATGATAATAATTTAATAATAATGTTCATGTTCAGTTAAGTGGGTGGATCGGATGGCTATAAGGGGCGATGAGGAGGCCACTAAAAAAAATAATAAAATGTACGTTGCCAAACACTGCACTGTACCACTTTAATGAGAAATAATGCTTTAAAATATCAGCTGATTTTTTATGTTCATTCCAGCGTATTCTCAATTTTGAGGATTATACCGTAGCAAACTCGTGAATTTTTTTAATATCTTCGTTATTATTTTCTTTACTTTTTAAAGACATTCTTGTAACTTTCCAACATTTGTGTTTAGTTACTGACTCCTAGGCCTGTATTGCATGAGATTTGCATGGTAATGTGTGAAAGATGTGTTGTAGTGTTTTACTCTATTAGCATTGGTTATGGATTTACCGATTTAAATAATTACTATTATACGGTCTATATTGTCCGATATCATTTTCTGTACACACTTCACTATAAATCTTATCACTTCACACATAGTTTTCTGTTGCATTGCACCGTGTACGGTCTGCGATTACTTAAATTATGATGATGATGATGATGATGATGATAATAACACTAGAAATGTTATGTGACAGTGAATTTATAGTGTTATGATATGAATATTGTCTCAAAGATGTAGAAGACCATACTTATAAGACGAAGAAAGGAAAGGTACAGGTGCGAATTCTAAGTGAGGCAATGGAACATGTGGACAGCTTCAAATACTTGCGATGTACTATAAGCAGTAACATGAGCTGCTGCGTGGAAGTGAAATGGAGGATAGCAATGGCAAAGGAAGTATTTATTAGCAAAGTGAAAATATTGTGCGGACCTCTGGAAAAAAAAAAAAAAAAACTCACGGTCAGAGTAGCGAAGTGCTTTGGTTGGAGTGTGGAGAGGAATATCGACAACACGATGAAGTGAAGAGAAACGACTGCAAACATTTTATATGTGAATATGAAGGAGAAAGGAGCATATGAAATGAACACACAGGCGGAAGAATAAATAAAGCTATCGTAGAAAAAGTGGATGAAGTAAGAATAATGGCGTCCACCGCTGTGGTGTCGTGGTAGCGTGTTCACTCCCGAACTGAGCGGACCAGGATTCAATTCCCAGCTTGGGCCCAGTTGTATGGATGAGGTTTTTTCGGAGTTTCTCCCTCCTATGGATGAATATCAGGTAACTTTATCAGACGTGTGAATCCCCACTCATTCTCGCCATTTTCTTCTCCCCCATCCTTTCTTATCATTTCATTTGTGTTTCTATGCTTTCCTATCGCGCCTGCGTCGGGCCTCCGGAGCTCCTGACACTCTCGGCCGGCCTCCATGAATATTTAAAAAATGACAGTTGGTGACCAGGCAGACGAACCCACCACTGTCCCGTTTGTGGGGATATGTGGGGGATGCTGTTGGGTGGAATGGTAAACTGACTTAGAAGGATGTTGGGACTGGTCGTTAGGGTGTTAGGGGTTAGGGGTTAGGTCGGTTCGGCGTGGATGCGGTCGGTGGGCTTGCATCTCATCCCAGGGATGCACAATAGACCTCTGCTCGCTGTGCACAGGGATGTTCCCCTCCGGCCTCATGGAAAGAGAGAGAGAGGGAGAGCAATAAAGAATAATGTCGAAACTGATATCAGAAAGAGAAAATGATGTAGGCTTGCTCGCTGGCTAGGAAAAAACTGCTTACTGAAGGATCCGCTGGAAAGATTTGTGAATGGGAGCAAATTTCGGGGCATACGAATGTGTCAAATGAGAGACAGCGCTAAGATGCAGGGAGCGTGAATAAAATGGAGGGTGAAAAACTGAAGACTGGAGAATACTGGGTTTGCAGTGAAAGATTTAAATTAGGGCGACAAACTACTATGATTGAAGTGTGAATGAAAACTTTTTAAAGCGACATTGAGTAATATTCCCAAGTGAATTGGAAAGTTTTACATTGACTGTAAAACGACCTATGTGGCTGTGAAGAGTCTTATCGCGATAGGGAAATGTGTCATGCTGACAGAGCAGTAGGTGAGGAGGAGTAACGTGAGTTTTGGGAATGATTTTTCTGTAGCCTCCTAATTTGGAAGATATTAATCATTATGGTTCGCCAATGTTGAAGTGATCTATTAAATATTATTGTGCAAGATTAACGATTAACGATTTAAGTGCCGGACTGATATGTTTCAGTGCATAACTGAATTTTCTCTAAGTATTCAGAAGATATACATCGGACTTAACGACAACTACAGTGCCGAATTAACGCATCAGGAATTGCAAGAGTAGCATTTTCATTCATAATTTTTCATTTTTCAGCGACGGAATGTTTTTCTCACATTTGAGTGACTTAGTGTAAGTATTATGAAACTGGATATGAACCAATGTTCTGTGACTTTCAGAGACAATTTTATGTGATGTTCTGGTATATTTATGTGTCGAAGTGCTATTTATAGCCTATGTGACGGGATGCCACGTCTCTGAGATGGCGCGTCGGTATTCAAGAGATGGAGCGTCGGCTTCCAAAATACGGAGTGTCGGTTTTAAAGATATGGAGCGTAGGCTTTCAAGAGATGAAGCGTCTTCTTTCAAGAAGATGGAGAGTCGGCTTCAAGTGATGGAGAGTCGGCGTTGAAGACAGGAAAGAAATCAAAGGCAACAGAGCACGTTTTACTTCCTCGCCACTGGTGGCGATGTGGGGCTTCTGCAGTTAAGGTCCGTCGTTTTGGTTTTATCAAAGAGGATAGTAATATCTTTTCCGGTCGGTGGTTTGTGCGTTTTAAGTTTCCTTTTTATATTTTTCTTCTTAATCTTGCTGTAGAATCCTAATCTCCATTTTTGCCAAGTTGATTATATTGTGTTACTCATTGACATGTGTCATGGTGTCAGTGCAGTAAGTGAGGTGGATTAACATGATTGTTGGGAGTGATTATTGTTCGGTGGCTTCTAATTTTGAAGATATGAACCTTTGTAGTACGCCACTATTTGTCTCAGGGACCTTTTTCCAAATTGCGTAAATTATATTTTTCAAAATGCCAATATTATGTTTTCCAAAGTGCAGAAATTATGTGTTTGAATTGCCGAAATCGATATATTTCAGAATGACGAAGTAACAATTTTCAAAGTGCGGAAATAATACTTTCCATGTGGCAAAAGATAAAGGGTCCGAAATATTTCCTAATGTACCGAAATCATACTCCTTTTTTGCCCAAACGATATTTCTATAGTTTGTCAAATCCTCGATTTTGTTTACATTTATTGGAAGACTGTGCAAGTATGCTCTTTTTTGTGGCATCACAATGGCTGTCTTAGTCTAGTTTCCATTATACTAATAACTTTTATTTCGTTTTTTTCTTTTTAAAATTTTAATTTATGTCAGTGTCATCCACTGAAGACATAATGGCATAGTATAAACAATCACGGCGAATACTACAACAGATTAAACACTAGTTGCTTTAATGAATGAGTGACTGTAATGTTATCAACAGCTGAAACAGTGAGTGTATCTTATACTGGTTAAACACACACGTGTAGGTTGAGATAGCCTGCTTGTTAATAGCTAAGTACAGGGAACGCACTCCATAGCGGTGAAACATGGTTTCGTTGCGAAACCACAAGTCCACCATAAGTTCGTGACTTAAACATGAACGCGTTGTCCTCACAAGCATTGTGTACATCATTCTACAGTGTTTTAAGGTAAAATGATCCGTGAAGGCTGCGACTTTAATTTTTTTTTTTTCACATAAAATTAAAATGACGAAATGAGTGGGGAATTTAGCGTTTTTGCATTGCAAATTTAGAGCAAATAACACGATCGTGGAAGAAAAATTTTACGAGTAATTGCACAACATTAAAAGAGTCAGCGAGCTTTCCATGATATTAATTTTTTTTTCCGGCGAGTATCCAGTACTGACTAATATTTTCAGTATATTTGATAATATATTCAGTGTATACCCAATATTTTAAATTTTGAAAATATTTAAATTGTAATAAATTTCTGACGGGCTAATCAAAAACACTTTTCAAGACGTAAAGGAATTTGTGGAACCTAGTGTTGATAATGCATTTTCTTTTATTTATATATTCATTTATTTATTATTTATATATTTATCTATTTATTATTTATATATTTATCTATTTACTTTTTCATTTATCTACGATCCAATGGCTGTTTTTAATCAATAAATCAATATTTGAAGAATAATTTAAATAGTCATTTAAAATGATGTTTTACTTTATTGTACTAACGTTTTCAAAATTACTTCATTTTGAAGACCTATCATATAATATGTTTTGCATTCTCTACACGTACCTTGTGTAACAAACATTTGAGCTAACTACTTAACAATTTAATGTGTCTATTGTATGTTAAGGTTTTTTCATTTTATTTTGCGGTGTTACAGGATCCCATGAAACATAACAATACATGTCAACATTGATTTAGAATTGTGATTGTTAAAATTATATAAAATTCTCATCTCAAAATTAAGATTAAAATAGATTGCTTTTATATTTTTCCACTTTTTGATTTCTCACTCTCCACTTGTTATCTCATTTTTACATGTTGTGTAATATTTTATTCTGTGATAGAGGTACTGGTTTATATGTAGGCCTACATCTATTATCAGGCAATACATCTCACTCGAGGATATGTGTCAGAGAAATAAAAATTGTATGCATCTGAAATCTGATTATATAATAGGTAGCTAGTCGGCGATTTACGCAAAGTAGGGGGTAAGGAACTGGCCTCCCTACCGTGTTATCTCCTGGCTTAGTTGCCTCATAAGTGCTTCGTTGTTGCTGTCAGTTGTGAGGTTCAGGTCAGCTTTCGGACAGTTGATTAAGCAACGTGTAATATTTAGACAATGTTATTTTTATTGTAATGTAATTGATTGCAATTATATTATTATAAAATTGTAAAGAAAAATATTGCTTGAGGTTTGGGATCTAGAACTCAAGATTAAGTTAAATATACCAAACTTACGTTCTTGTACGGAAAAGCATAATAGTTATATTTGCTATGAATTGTAACAGCGAGGTTTGGTTTAATTAAAAAAAAAAAGTAATTTCTATAGCACTGTGTCCAGTTATCCTTTTTTGAAATATACCTTCAAACCTGTGGCTACTGATGTAGCTGGTTATTTTTCCTTTATTTCTGGTACTGAACTTCACTTGCAGTGAGTTGAGCACATCGGTAATCTACAAAAAGTATGACAGGTAAGTAACCCGACAAAAAGTACATTTCAACTTAACCTAACTTAATTTTGATTGACTTTTTTTTGTATGTAAGGGCAATGATGAACTATAATATTGGAGTATCTGAGCCCTTAGTAGTTAGCTAGTTTTCAATTTAGTTTCTTTTGTTAAATGATTAAATGATTACTAATAAATTTTCTTCAGTCCACAGATTTCCAGTTCAACTTGTCTTAACGGCTCCTCTTGTCATAAATACAATAATGATGGTGGAATTGGAAAATGGTGCAGATGAGGAAAGAAGAACATTCCAGCTCCATATGTGTTGTGGTCAAAAGGATTTTCATTGTTGACAGTGCGTATTCAAGCACTTCTACAAATTGCATAAAGTGAAAAAGGAAAGACAAATACAGAAGCTGTAAATATGAATGTTCACAATATTAATGCTGGACTAATGGAAGAGAAAAAAAATAGGCCAGAAAATATGGAGAGGTAGTTGTCAAGAAAGAAGCTGAAGAATTCAGGAAGGAGGAAGAAAAAAATCAAAATAGACTGAAGTTAGCTAACTTCACCGGGTTTTGAGGGTTCTCTGCCTCAATCAAACATTTAAACATTTACTTGTATACGTTCTGATGATAAGAATACTAGAAGTTGTAAATTATTTATTGTTAACTAAATGTTATGTAAGTATGAGTTATAATAAATATTTAATTATTGCTTTAGAAATTTATAATTACGTTGAGATACAATCTTTGCCTTCTGTTTTGTGTTTTCTATATCTTTGCATGGTTTGTGTTTTTAGAAGTGTTTAGTGGTGGTGAATGTTTTGGAAGTGAGAGCATTGTAATTGCCCCAATTCTTGATATGTTTCATACGTGTTAAAGCTAGTGAGCATGTGTGTAAGCGTTGACAATTTATCGTGTTTGTGTACTTGTGTTTGTGTTCGAGTTCTGTTCATATTCTGGTTTTGTTTATGTTTTATTGTACTTTAATCTTTTGTAATTACAGATCTAATATTTGTTCAGAATACTTGATATTTAAAAAAAATCGTATAACATCAAAACCATTCGACTCATTAATACATTTATGATCGTTTAAATCGCGTGGCATTTCGTTTAAGAAACTTCATACGCGTCCAAACATAAGTTGCTTTACATACTTGATGTATGGATAACTGTTTGAAAAAGTGAACTTAAAAATTGAATTAAAATTATTGTGGATGGGATGGAATGGCTCTGAAAGGTGAAGAACGGGCCAATCAAGAAAATATTTTTAACGTGTCTATAAGATATTTGAGCTGAAAACAAACAGCTTTAATCCAGAACTCAAAGTTTGCTCCTGGCCCCTTCTGGGTCTCCGCTCCTGTACCTTTCTGTGGCATGGAATTGATTGAACTGCCGGTGCTTCACAGGTGCACACTCTCTGTTTAATATTTGTAGTGGACACATTGCTATAGACCTACACACATTTCTACTTTCAATTGAAAGTACAATTCTGTAGATTTTAATACGTCATATCGAATGATGGGGAACTGAATTACTATGTGGAGGAACTGAATCAAATTCTTAGTGAAAAAAAATTATATTTCCTATAATGAAAAGAATTACGAAGTAGGTGTACCAAATAATTTATTATTTCGAAATTCTCACATAATACTTCAAACTTCCTTTTTAATCTTCCGAAATTCCGGATTAAGATTTCGCAGAGAATAATTCTTTTGTATATGTTTTTCATGATTCTAGGTTAATAATTTTGAAATTCCTGAGCGATTATTTTGATAGCTGCCAGTATATAAGGTATTTAAAATCGCCGAGAACATGTTTCAAGTGCTTCGGTGATAATGTAAGCGCTGGAATGAAACATCCTATTTTTGGAGTGATATGTTTCGGGGTCGGAGTGTTATTTTTCTGGGGTCGGTGTTGATGTTACACAATGTTACTTAGGTTTGAAATTGCGGATTTCATAGTTATCAAAATATAGATCACTTCGGACTCTTTGCTGCTGCAGTCTACACCGATTCACTTCAAGAGCTGACCTAGAAGAAAAATTTGATTTGATCCGAATTTTGCTCTACGAATACCGTGATGTCTTCAGCGTGGACCGAAGAAAACGATGAACTAAGACGGATTGGCAGACGCATCTGCATGAACAAGAGATAATTTGCCGTTTTCGACTGTTTTGTGATCATTGTAGTGATTTTTTAACGACACTGCTTTATGTTCTGCGAAAAAAAGGTAGTATTGCATACCGTGGGTGTTCCATTAATATTATTATAATTATCAATATATCATTTTGAAGTATTTGATGATGCCGGATTCATTTTTCAAAGTCTCGTTGAAATATTTTTTGTGAGGGATGAGATATCTTGTCCTACGTTACTATTTTGAAATGATCAGTTATATATATCACAATTCGACTTCAATAATTTAAAAAATCTAGTTCTCTTACTTTTGGAAGTGTCGGGTTCATGTTTTGAATTTGACATTTTAATATTGTTTTATTTTAATCGGTGTCGAATTCATTTTCTTTAGTTTGTGGTATTCATTCGTGAAGTTCGATGTTGTGTGCCGGGTGAAGTGTTTTCGAAATACAAAATTATATTTAAAAAAATTCGCATTTTAATGACTTCACGTTTGTATTCCTCAAATAGCCAGAGTTATATTTTCCAATATGCAAAGTAACATTTATTTGGATTACTGAATTAATATTTTGCTATGTGCCTGGTTAACATTTTCGTTGTGAGTTGTTGCTATTTTTTAAAGTTTCGGCTAGATATTTTTCATACTTTATGGTTGATACATTTCAGAGTTCCATGTTATATTTCAAAATTCCATGTTATATTGCTCGCAATTCGCAAGTCACATTTTTCAGAGCACCAATATGACATTTCTCGAAGTACCGGTTTGAAATTTTCAATCTACCAATTTCATATTTCGAAGTACCGCGTTCTTATGTTACTAATTGACGGATACAGTTAAAAATATTTAAAGTCACATTATTCTTAAGTGTGATGTCGTCATCTAATTCATTATGGTACTGATAAATTTATGAGTTTTTATTGTCAAAACCAGAAAAGGATGATTATCACCACTTATATAGTTATCTTTTCCCACCATTTCGTTAGGAACAGCAATAAATTTCGCAGTAATGTATTAAATTAGATGATATCACCCTTAACAGAATTGCAACTTTCAATGTTTTTCCTCGGTAATCTTCAATTCTTTCGGTATATTTCAAATAACCTGCTCGGTGTTTCTTTATGTGTCACTGATACCAGTGCTATAGTGGTATTTTTCAAAACGAAGGGAGTTTTTTTTTTTGAACTGTCAAAGTGATGTTTTCAGGTAGAGTTATAAGTTTGGGAGTGACGTAGTTATATTTTTCATTGCCTGTGTGGAAGATCTAGTAGAAGCGTACTGAATTTCTTTGAAGTGCCGGAGTGAAATGTTTCACAGTGACTGACGTAAATTTTTCAAAGTACGTGAGAAATATCTTTGAATGCAGGACTCATATTTTCCACAGTGACTGAGCTACGTTTATCACAGAACGTGAGAAATATCTTCCAGAGAAGGAGTGACAAGTTCCAGATCCAGATCGATATATTTTTGTGCCGGAGTGACATTTCACAGTGCAAGATTATGATTTTTCTGAACCGGAGTGCCTTCTGCTGTTCCCTGTAGCCTTTTCAGTGCCAAAGTGATGGCTTTCAGTAAGCAGACATATTCTTCAGTGCAGAAGTGATATGTTAATATGTCCGATTGATGTTTTGAAAATTCAGGAGTGATATCTTTAGATGCTTAATAGATACACTTGTGTCCATGCAGAAAGCCGTCTGACCGTGTGTGATTAATTTTACCCAACTCTCACATTCTTCTCGCAACTCTACCAAAAAAATATACTTATGATAAATGTTATCATTTGCCTTTATTAATGTAAGTTCTCCATTTTAAGTGCATAATTTTTGTATACCTATATTATGGAAGTGTGGAAGGTACCGTGTGACACGAAATCTACTGGCCAAATGAGAGAAACAATATTTCCACCTTGGTTCTTGGGATCGCTGTCTTCATCCTTAACGCTATTCTGATCATGATCATTGTCGTGGCCCTTGTCGTTGGCCATATCTAGTCGTCATCGAGTCTTTGTCTTTGTCCTGGTGTTTACTGTCTTCGTCATTATTCTTATGGTAGCACTTGCTGTCTTCGTCATGTTTCTTATTGTCGCAGTTGTCTTTCCCGTGGTCCTTGTCTTCGTCGCGTTCCTTATCGTCTTTCATATGATGCTGTATTTGTCTTCCAAAATTGTCTTCTTTCCCATTCTGCAAAATAGTTTTATGTCGCACGGTATTAAATCTAGACTTCATTGTAAAGACAGTCCGGCCGATGACAGAGTTACTCAATATTTCTTGCATCAAGGGACAAGAAAACATATCATTTGAGGTGACATGTACATATTCTAAAGTCTTTTCAAATAGAAGTTAGCGATCGTGCAAGTTTCCCATGTAGGAACGTCTTCCTGCATGGCACGACTATATGTTTCTATACCGGAGTGATCTTTTGGTACCGGAGTGATCTTTTAGTGTGATACTAATTTTTATGTTCCGAACAAATCTTTCAGTGCCGGCATATAAATTTCAGACAAAATGCCTGTGTTATATTTGCAAATTTCCGCGTTCGTAATTTTATTGTACCGAAGTGATATTTTTCTTAGTGCCGAATGTTTCGAAATCCCATGTGTTAGACGGAAATAAGAATAAGTCCAACGCAGCACATGTGTGTCGTAAAAGGCGACTAAAAAGGGTAACCAGGGCCTGGAGGTATAATTGGGACACCCGTGATCCCAAGACGATATAAGTACTTGCAGACCATGTGTTCCATCAAACAATGTCTCCACTACAGGACTAGAACCCATTTGGAGTACAGCAAAATGAGGAAAGAAGAGAATTTCCCGGATTTTAAGCAGGACTGAATATTATACCCACTAGCGAAGAAGGCACTGAAATGGTTTGTTCCATGTAACAAGAATGGATAACCAACGAATCCTAAACTCATAAAGGCTACATCACCAGAAAAAAAAAGGAAGACGAAGACTAGAGTGGAAGAACTGTATTTAGAAGCTGGCCAGGAGTAAGGTGAAGATCTTTGCAGGAATGAAACAGAATACCAAATGTAGGATGGAGTTTCGAATGTGACTGAAAAAACCAAGATTTGACGGCTAATGGAATGGAAAGTATGACATTGAAACTGCAGAATTGCTATTCATGAAGCTCCGAGTTGGTTCTTTTGAAAAAACAGAGTTAATAATAGGCAAAATTATGCTTTGCAAGGAGAGGAAGTGATACCTTGGCAATAGCGCTTTTGGAGTACTACGAAATGCACAATTCACATTTTCTAAGAGTGTACGTAATTTTCGAAGTTCTGATAAATTTTTGGAAGTGCCGAAGTGAAATATTTCAACATTCTGAAGCGATATCTTTCATAATACCCAGTAGATATTTCCAATAGTACGGAATTGATATTTTTATAGTGTCAAATGAACATTTAAAATGTTGAACTGTTATTCTTGACAGGACCGATTTGACACACGTGAAAGTGCTAAATTAATATTCCTGAAATCTGCGAATTGATATTCTCTGATGTTCCTAAATTACTTTCTTGACATTCATATTTGACAGTCTTTTAGTCGCATATTGGTGTTCTTGTACTGTATTTTAGTAATATTCATTTCGATGTTGAAGCAAGGTTGTATATTTCCATGATATGTTTTAAGTTATTACAAGCGCTACATTAATATCTAGAAAATTTGCCGGTATTTATTTTACACTACCAGGTTCATGTTTCAGTGTCCGTCTGTTTATCAATTTGCAAAATGGTGATTTATTATTTTGTTCGAGCAGAGTCGATTACTTACGATTTAGTGGAAATATATTACGAATATCCGGAATAATGTTATCCGATTCACCATATAATCGTTTCTCCAAATTCAGGATTATTATTCCGAGGTGACGAATTGATCTGTAGAAGTGCGGAATTAATTTTTTAATGTCCATAATTGATACGCTGAGGAATCGTTTTAATATGCTCAAAACGGTATTGATATTTGGACGAGCAGAATTAATGTTTCGGTGAATATAATTGCTTCCTTTCGATAAAGAGCATCAGTAATTGCAAAGTCGAAAATATATTAGTTCATACCAAATTATTATTTAGAAATCCCGAAGAAATATTTCAAATAATTGTCCATTAATATTTTGAAGTGCCTGTCGTATCGTATTTTTGTAGAGTTAAATTAGAGTTGATTTATTAGCTGGTTAATTGAAATCATTATAATGGAAAAAGGAGTCAAATTTAGGATAGAAAAATAAATTTCAGAGGAAAGTAGAATTGGGAGAGAAATACAAGACTGCTATTTTCTCCTACATTTCCAAACAGGATTTAGCGAAGGACTTTTTTCAGAACATGGGAGGGGTGATAGTACAACGAAGAAAAAATAATTGCGTATATTTATATTTACGTAACGAACTGGGTTGCGAGGAAAAAGTCACTAATACAAGGACAGCCTGGAAAGCAGTGTATTCCTGTGTGCGTATTCATAAGAAATCTGACCGAAGGTATTTTGGGGTCCGTAGAGACAAAACCAAATCGATTCAATAGAAAGTGTCAAACGCAGGGCAGCAGAAATGTCAAAATGAGAAAGGGACATGGTGAAGAGATACTGAAAGACTTAGGGTGGGTATTTATCACGACGAAAAACCAGATTGACTGCATTGTTTAAGGCACAAATAGGACACGAAGCATGGACCGACATCAATGGTAGATTAGTGACACCATCATACTTAGACGGGGCTGATCATATCAGGAAGTTTACGTGCAGAAAATACAGAACGGACGTGACAAATTATTCTTTTGTTAACCGCATAATAGTAGACTGGAACAGTTTACCTGCGGCAATCTTTCTGGGTAGTCCACTCAAAATGAATACTTTTTAGGAAGGATTGAGAAGATTAGACTGAAAATTAATTGTAGTTGCAATGAAATTATCTGAGCTACGTCATGCAATTTGTCCCGCGCCGTGGCGTCGTGGTGTAAGGCATCCTGTCTAGGACTCGCGTTACGGAATGTGTGCTGGTTTGAGTCCTCCTGGGGGAAAAGATCTTCTCATGAAATTTCGGCCAGTGTATGGGACCGGTGCCAACCCAAAATCGTGTTGCACTTGGGGAGCTACAATATGTAGCGAAATCCGGTTACGCAAGCTAGCTATAACGGGTGGGGGCTCATCGTGCTAACCACACGATACTTCCATTCTGGTTGGATGATCGTCCACTTCTCCTTCGGCATGTGCCCGTGAGGCCAGCAGCCGGCTTGTCGGTCTTGACCCTTCATTGGCTGTAGCGCCACGGATGTCGTGTAAGTAATCAAGTTGATAATATGCAAATAATTACGGTGACTTGTGTTTACTAGCAGTTGCGAGCGTCGTTAAATAAACCATAATTTTGTCTTTGTAATTACTTAAGTCGATAATAGTTGGGTTTACTAGTAGTACTTATGAGTTAGCTGTACTTTCACCTATAGCAGGCGTTATTATAGCATAGTTCTTACTTATAGTGCTAGATTTATTGCATTAATCCTTTGTGTTAGATTTAAATTTACGTTTTCTTCAACTTTTTATTACTATAATTATTTTAATGTTATTCTTGTAATTATTGTAATGGTATAGTTTATTATATATCACTGTCACACGTTGTATGTCCAATTGTTGTCTTTTCATACATACATACATACATACATACATACATACATACATACATACATACATACATACATACATACATGAGATTTGCTGTTAGAGTATGGTGTTCTTAGTAGAAGTACGGGCAATACTAAGGGGAGGCCTAAGCTATTGGAGATAAAATGACAGTTGTGACCAGTATGGAATGGAAATAAATTCGAAGAGGAGGATGACCATGTTTATCGGAGATGAAATAAAGAAGGTAAATGCTCAAATTCTAAATAAGGAAGTGGAAAAAGTGAACAGCATGAAATACTTGGAGTGATGTGAAGAGAAACGCATAGAAGCATTTCAAATGTGGATATGGACAGGAATGTAGCGTGTGAAATGAATAAATAGACAGAATAACAAATGAAGCTGTGCTATAAAGATTGGGTGAAGAAGGAATAATATTGAAACTCGTGAGGAAAAGAAAAAGGATTTTATTGGCTCTCTGGCCAAGAAGAAACTGCCTACTGAAGGATGCGCTTGAAGGTATGGTGAACGGTAGGGAAGTTTGGGACAGAAGAAGATATCAGATGATAGACAATACTAAGATATGTGGACCATGAGATTTTTTACGGAATTCTGCAGCCATGCAGATGAAGGTGTCTAATTACTAACAAATAAATTATAAGACTTTTTAGTGGAATTCTGCAGTCATGCAGATGAAGCTATCTAATTACTAACAAATTAATTATAAGACTTTTTAGTGGAATTCTGCAGCCATGCAGATGAAGCTATTTAATTACTAACAAATTAATTATAAGACTTTTTAGTGGAATTCTGCAGCCATGCAGATGAAGCTAGCTAATTACTAACAAATTAATTATAAGGCTTTTTGGTGGAATTCTGCTGCCATGCAGATGAAGGTAGCTAATTACTAATAAATTAATTATAAGGCTTTTAGTGGAATTCTGCAGCCATGCAGATGAAGGTAGCTAATTACTAACAAATTAATTATAAGGCTTTTTGGTGGAATTCTGCTGCCATGCAGATGAAGGTAGCTAATTACTAACAAATTAATTATAAGGTTTTTATTGGAATTCTGGAGCCATGCAGATGAAGCTAGCTAATTACTAACAAATTAATTATAAGGCTTTTTGGTGGAATTCTGCTGCCATGCAGATGAAGGTATCTAATTACTAACAAATTAATTATAAGGCTTTTAGTGGAATTCTGCAGCCATGCAGATGAAGCTAGCTAATTACTGACAAATTAATTATAAGGCTTTTTGGTGGAATTCTGCAGACATGCAGATGAAGCTTGTTAATTACTAACAAATTATTTATAAGGCTCTTAGTGGAATTCTGCAGCCATGCAGATGAATCTAACTAATTACTAACAAATTAATTATAATGCTTTTTGGTGGAATTCTGCAGCCATGCAGATGAAGCTAGCTAATTACTAACAAATTAATTATAAGGCTTTTAGTGGAATTCTGCAGCCATTTGTTCACAAGTATTACGAGGAAAACGGTTGTATAACAAAACGGCATTATACTACATGTTACTGATGAAACGTTAAAAAGTTAGGTGTTATCATCATCATCATCATCATCATCATCATCATCATCAACTCTGTAGGCTATATAAACAGACGACATCCCGGCTGGTTTCTTTCAGGAAATGCTACGATGCAAATGACTTCTTAAAATATAAAAACAAATGAGGACGGATCCGACAACATGTTAAGTATCGACTGTACATTCCATTTGATCAATGTTGTACTACAAGCATAACCTGGATCATGAATGAACAAATGAAGCTCTTTAGGCAACGACTGCATTGCGGGTGGCATCTCGCGACTCCCGTGAGGGGCAATGTTGCAATTTTTGTTATAGTTTTTCTCGAGTGGTATGCGAAAATAGGTTCATGTTAGAAATGTTGCGAAGATAAAAAAGAAGAGGAAAGAAAGGGCAGACGAAGAAAAATAAAGAAATTAATTAGATGAGAAGAATTGAAAAAAACATGAAGAACAGATATGAAGAAGAAATAGAGATTAAAGGGAAGGGGAAAGAAGAGTGAAGAAGATCAATGCAGAAATATAAAAGTAATTCAGAAGAAAAACCGTGAATTGGGAAGGTGAGGAGTTGGACTAGAAGGAAGAGCGCGCGGAAGGTCTTGGGTTTTGCTCGGTGTATCGTATTCTGCAGTAATTCCCATTTCCCGGTCTGTAAGCGATCGCAGCTTTCCATTAGAGGGACGCCGCATAGCGGACAACTCTGAAACTAACACCCACGTATCATCGTTGGTGCTGGAATGGAGTCAGAAGGCTTCAATTCCTCTGACGTCATCTGTCGTATTTGTGTGTTTATTAAGAAGGCGGTCCATTCATTGTAAACTTCACTCTTCCAGTGAAGCTATTCGCGATTGTTTGATATATTTGTCGCCACTTAAATGACACATTTTTGTACGCTTTACTGAGTATAAGCAATATTTTACTAGAATTAACGTGCTTAATTGAGGAGTAAGGTTTGTTTAAGGATTAAAAGTCTTCACTTTTATTATTAATGATTATGATACTACTACTACTACTACTACTACTACTACTACTACTACTACTACTACTACTACTACTACTAATAATAATAATAATAATAATAATAATTATTATTATTATTATTATTATTATTATTATTATTATTACGAAATAGGGCATATCCTGCGCCCACGCATTGTCCCCAGGTCGCCGAAGGGCACGGACGCAGACTCTTGACATTTAAATGGGCCCGACATCATTCCGCTGCTCCCTAGTTATTTCGATAAGATCAAACATTTTAATCCCCGGTAAAGAAATCAAAGGCAACAGAGCATGTTTTACTTCCTCGTTACTGGTGACGATGTGGGCTTCTGCAGTTAAGGTCCGTCGTTCTGGTTTTATCAAAAAGGATAGTAATATCTTTTCCGGTCGGTTGTTTGTGCGTTTTAAGTTTCCTTTTTATATATTTCATCTTAAACTTGCTTTATTTTTTAGAGTGCTGTAGATTCATAATCTCCAGCTTTTGCCGAGTTGATAATATTGTGTTACTCATTGACATCTTTCAAAATGCCGAAATTATGTTGTTTGAAGCGTCGAAATTATATTCTGTATTCCAAAGTTCGTAAATTATATTTTGTAAAGTGCATAGATTATATTTTCCAAAGTGCCAATATATTTTCCAAATTGCAGAGATTATGTGTTGGAATGCGCCAAAATGTATATATTTCAGATTGACGAAGTAACATTTTTCAAAGTGCGGGAATAATACTTTCCAAGTGGATCCGAGAGGCTGTGGGTGCGAGTCACTTCTCAAGTATAGGTGTTGTTGTCTAGTCAACTGTCCGAAGACAGGTCTGAACCTCACAAGTGATACCAACAAGGCACTACTTATGAGGCAACTTGACCTGGAGGTATGGGACAGGGTGGGGATTCCTTCCTCCCCTCTATTGTGTACATCACCGATTAGCGACATACCTATACATTTAGGAAAGGGAAGAAAGGAAAAGGAGTCGGGAAGAAAACAGTGGAATTTAAAAATATCGACATTAGAGGAAAAACGGCCCGTGACCGGTAAAGTTTAAAATTAAAAGATGCAACTAAAAACTCTATAAAAATGGATTATATATGGTTGACATTTACCTTATAATAATTAAAATGATGATAATGATAATAATTTAATAATAATGTTGATGTGCAGTTAATAATTACTATTATAAGGACTATAGTGTCCAATATCATTTTCAGTACACACTTCACCATAAAACTTCTAAAATAGTTTTCTGTTGCATCGCACCGTACTGTTCATTCCGAATATTCTGTCTTCGATTGCTTAAATTAAGATGATGATGATAATAATAATAATAATAATAATAATAATAATAATAATAATAATAATAATCACAACAATAATAGTTATAATATTAATATTGATGATAATAATAATAACAGTAATAATATTAATAAGAATAATATTAAATAATGATAATAATGATAATAATAATAATAATAATAATAATAATAATAATAATTTGGAAAATAGTTAATACAATCGCTTTCATGCGTTAAAATAAACTACGTTGTAATAATTTGCTATTTGACTATGTTTTGCTTAATGTTAGTCGTAATTAAAACTACAACCTGTATATTTTAATACCTCAGACTGAATATATTAACTGTATTGCTACGTGAATTAAAATGTGATGAAAATGAACAGTAATAATAATAATCATATTCGTAATAAAAATTCTTGCAACACAATTACAAGACAGCATTAGTGGAAACTTGGGTAAAATTGAGTTAAGATATTGTTAAAACTTGAAGCAAATTGCTTGATAAATTAGAAGAAGTTAATTATAAGACTAGTTAGAGGAAATCTATAACAATGAAGATGAAGATAGCTAATTAGTAGCCGTTAATTATAAGACTAGTTAGAGGAAATCTACAACAATGAAGAAGAAGATAGCCAATTAGTAGCAGTTAATTATAAGACTAGTAAAATCTAAATAATAAAGATAATCAGCTAATTAAGCAGTTTAATTATGAGACAAGTTATGGAATACTTAATAGATGATGAATTACTAATAAATAAATTAATAAACTAGTTATTGGAAATACTGCAAACTTGGAGATGAATGATAATTACTAATAAATAAATTAATAACTAGTTATTGGAATACTGCAGCCATGCAGATGAAGCTACTAATTACTAATAAATTAATTACTAGACTAGTTAGTGGAGTACTGCAAGATGAAGCTACTAATTACTACTAAATTAATTACTAGACTAGTTAGTGGAGTACTGCAGCCATGCAGATGAAGCTAGCTAATTACTAATAAATTAATTACTAGACTAGATAGTGGAGTACTGCAGCCATGCAGATGAAGCTAGCTAATTACTAATAAATAAATTAATAAACTAGTTATTGGAATACTGCAAACTTGGAGATGAAGCTAGCTAATTACTAATAAATAAATTAATAGACTAGTTATTGGAATACTGCAGCCATGCAGATGAAGCTTCTAATTACTAATAAATTAATTACTAGACTAGTTAGTGGAGTACTGCAGCCATGCAGATGAAGCTAGCTAATTACTACTAAATTAATTACTAGACTAGTTAGTGGAGTACTGCAGCCATGCAGATGAAGCTAGCTAATTACTAATAAATTAATTACTAGACTAGTTAGGAGTACTGCAGCCATGCAGATGAAGCTAGCTAATTACTAATAAATTAATTACTAGACTAGTTATGAAGCAGCCATGCAGATGAAGCTACTAATTACTAATAAATTAATTAATAGACTAGTTAGTGGAGTACTGCAACCACGCAGATGAAGCTAGCTAATTACTAATAAATTAATTATTAGACTAGATAGTGGAGTACTGCAGTCACGCAGATGAAGCTAGCTAATTACTAATAAATAAATTAATAGACTAGTTATTGGAATACTGCAGCCACGCAGAGGAAGGTAGCTAATTACTAATAAATTAATTACTAGACTAGTTAGTGGAGTACTGCAGCCATGCAGATGAAGCTAAATTACTAATAATAAAGACTAGTTAGATAGCAGCCATGCAGATGAAGCTAGCAATTACTAATAAATTAATTACTAGACTAGTTAGTGGAAATACTGCAGCCATGCAGATGAAGCTAGCTAATTACTAATAAATTAATTACTAGACTAGTTAGTGGAAACTGCAATACGCAGATGAAGCTAGCTAATTACTAATAAATTAATTACTAGACTAGTTAGTGGGGTTCTGCAGCCATGCAGATGAAGATAGCTAATTACTAATAAATTAATTACTAGACTAGTTAGTGGAGTACTGCAGCCATGCAGATGAAGCTAGCTAATTACTAATAAATTAATTACTAGACTAGTTAGTGGAGTACTGCAGCCATGCAGATGAAGCTAGCTAATTACTAATAAATTAATTACTAGACTAGTTAGTGGAGTACTGCAGCCATGCAGAATAAGCTAGCTGATTATTAATAAATTAATTACTAGACTAGTTAGTGGAGTACTGCAGCCATGCAGATGAAGCTAGCTAATTACTAATAAATTAATTAATAGACTAGTTAGTGGAGTACTGCAGCCATGCAGATGAAGCTAGCTAATTACTAATAAATTAATTACTAGACTAGTTAGTGGAGTACTGCAGCCATGCAGATGAAGCTAGCTAATTACTACTAAATTAATTACTAGACTAGTTAGTGGAGTACTGCAGCCATGCAGATGAAGCTAGCTAATTACTAATAAATTAATTACTAGACTAGTTAGTGGAGTACTGCAGCCATGCAGATGAAGCTAGCTAATTACTAATAAATTAATTACTAGACTAGTTAGTGGAGTACTGCAGCCATGCAGATGAAGCTAGCTAATTACTAATAAATTAATTAATAGACTAGTTAGTGGAGTACTGCAACCACGCAGATGAAGCTAGCTAATTACTAATAAATTAATTATTAGACTAGATAGTGGAGTACTGCAGTCACGCAGATGAAGCTAGCTAATTACTAATAAATAAATTAATAGACTAGTTATTGGAATACTGCAGCCATGCAGAGGAAGCTAGCTAATTACTAATAAATTAATTACTAGACTTGTTAGTGGAGTACTGCAGCCATGCAGATGAAGCTAGCTAATTACTAATAAATTAATTACTAGACTAGTTAGTGGAGTACTGCAGCCATGCAGATGAAGCTAGCTAATTACTAATAAATTAATTACTAGACTAGTTAGTGGAGTACTGCAGCCATGCAGATGAAGCTAGCTAATTACTAATAAATTAATTACTAGACCAGTTAGTGGAGTACTGCAGCCACGCAGATGAAGCTAGCTAATTACTAATAAATTAATTACTAGACTAGTTAGTGGACTACTGCAACCATGCAGACGAAGCTAGCTAATTACTAATAAATTAATTACTAGACTAGTTAGTGGGGTTCTGCAGCCATACAGATGAAGCTAGCTAATTACTAATAAATTAATTACTAGACTAGTTAGTGGAGTACTGCAGCCATGCAGATGAAGCTAGCTAATTACTAATAAATTAATTACTAGACTAGTTAGTGGAGTACTGCAGCCATGCAGAATAAGCTAGCTGATTATTAATAAATTAATTACTAGACTAGTAAGTGGAGTACTGCAGCCATGCAGATGAAGCTAGCTAATTACTAATAAATTAATTAATAGACTAGTTAGTGGAGTACTGCAACCACGCAGATGAAGCTAGCTAATTACTAATAAATTAATTACTAGACTAGTTAGTGGAGTACTGCAGCCACGCAGATGAAGCTAGCTAATTACTAATAAATTAATTATTAGACTAGATAGTGGAGTACTGCAACCACGCAGTTGAAGCTAGCTAATTACTAATAAATTAATTATTAGACTAGTTAGTGGAGTACTGCAGCCATGCAAATGAAGCTAGCTAATTACTAATAAATTATTTATAAGGCTACTTAGTGGAATTCTGCAGCCATGCAGATGAATCTAACTAATTACTAACAAATTAATTATAATGCTTTCTGGTGGAATTCTGCAGCCATGCAGATGAAGCTAGCTAATTACTAATAAATTAATTAATAGACTAGTTAGTGGAGTACTGCAACCACGCAGATGAAGCTAGCTAATTACTAATAAATTAATTATTAGACTAGTTAGTGGAGTACTGCAGCCATGCAGATGAAGCTAGCTAATTACTAATAAATTAATTACTAGACTAGTTAGTGGAGTACTGCAGCCATGCAGATGAAGCTAGCTAATTACTAATAAATTAATTACTAGACTAGTTAGTGGAGTACTGCAGCCACGCAGATGAAGATAGCTAATTACTAATAAATTAATTACTAGACTTGTTAGTGGAGTACTGCAGCCACGCAGATGAAGCTACCTAATTACTAATAAATTAATTACTAGACTAGTTAGTGGAGTACTGCAACCATGCAGATGAAGCTAGCTAATTACTAATAAATTAATTACTAGACTAGTTAGTGGAGTACTGCATCCACGCAGGTGAAGCTAGTTAATTAGTAATAAATTAATTACTAGACTAGTTAGTGGAGTACTGCAGCCATGCAGATGAATCTAGCTAATTACTAATGAATTAATTACTAGACTAGTTAGTGGAGTACTGCAGCCATGCAGATGAAACTAGCTGATTACTAATAAATTAATTACTAGACTAGTTAGTGGAGTACTGCAGCCATGCAGATGAAACTAGCTAATTACTAATAAATTAATTACTAGACTAGTTAGTGGAGTACTGCAACCATGCAGATGAAGCTAGCTAATTACTAATAAATTAATTACTAGACTAGTTAGTGGAGTACTGCAGCCACGCAGTTGAAGCTAGCTAATTACTAATAAATTAATTACTAGACTAGTTAGTGGAGTACTGCAGCCATGCAGATGAAGCTAGCTAATTACTAATAAATTAATTACTAGACTAGTAAGTGGAGTACTGCAGCCATGCAGATGAGGCTAGCTTATTACTAATAAATTAATTACTAGACTAGTTAGTGGAGTATTGCAGCCATGCAGATGAAGCTAGCTGATTACTAATAAATTAATTACTAGACTAGTTAGTGGAGTACTGCAGTCATGCAGATGAAGCTAGATAATTAGTAATAAATTAATTAATAGACTAGTTAGTGGAGTACTGCAACCACGCAGATGAAACTAGCTAATTACTAATAAATTAATTATTAGACTAGTTAGTGGAGTACTGCAGCCATGCAGATGAAGCTATCTAATTATAATAAATTAATTACTAGACTAGTTAGTGGAGTACTGCAGCCATGCAGATGAAGGTAGCTAATTACTAATAAATTAATTATTATACTAATTAGTTGAGTACTGCAACCACGCAGATGAAGCTAGCTAATTACTAATAAATTAATTATTAGACTAGATAGTGGAGTACTGCAGGCACGCAGATGAAGCTGGCTAATTACTAATAAATTAATTATTAGACTAGATAGTGGAGTACTGCAACCACGCAGATGAAGCTAGCTAATTACTAATAAATTAATTATTAGACTAGTTAGTGGAGTACTGCAGCCATGCAGATGAAGCTAGCTAATTACTAACAAATTATTTATAAGGCTCTTAGTGGAATTCTGCAGCCATGCAAATGAATCTAACTAATTACTAACAAATTAATTATAATGCTTTTTGGTGGAATTCTACAGCCATGCAGAAGAAGCTAGCTAATTACTAATAAATTAATTAATAGACTAGTTAGTGGAGTACTGCAACCACGCAGATGAAGCTAGCTAATTACTAATAAATTAATTACTAGACTAGTTAGTGGAGTACTGCAGCCATGCAGATGAAGCTAGCTAATTACTAATAAATAAATAATTAGACTAGTTAGTGGAGTACTGCAACCACGCAGATGAACCTAGCTAATTACTAATAAATTAATTACTAGACTAGTTAGTGGAGTACTGCAGCCACGCAGATGAAGCTAGCTAATTACTAATAAATTAATTACTAGACTAGTTAGTGGAGTACTGCAGCCATGCAGATGAAGCTAGCTAATTACTAATAAATTAATTACTTGACTAGTTAGTGGAGTGCTGCAGCCATGCAGATGAATCTAGCTAATTACTAATAATTTAATTACCGGACTAGTTAGTGGAGTACTGCAGCCACGCACATGAAGCTAGCTAATTACTAATAAATTAATTACTAGACTAGTTAGTGGGGTTCTGCAGCCATGCAGATGAAGATATCTAATTACTAATAAATTAATTACTAGACTAGTTAGTGGAGTACAGCAACCACGCAGATGAAGCTAGCTAATTACTAATAAATTAATTACTAGACTAGTTAGTGGGGTTCTGCAGCCATGCAGATGAAGATAGCTAATTACTAATAAATTAATTACTAGACTAGTTAGTGGAGTACTGCAGCCATGCAGATGAAGCTAGCTAATTACTAATAAATTAATTACTAGACTAGTTAGTGGAGTACTGCAGCCATGCAGATGAAGCTAGCTAATTAATAATAAATTAATTACTAGACTAGTTAGTGGAGTACTGCAGCCATGAAGATGAAGCTAGCTAATTACTAATAAATTAATTACTAGACTAGTTTGTGGAGTACTGCAGCCAAGCAGATGAAGCTAGCTAATTACTAATAAATTAATTACTAAACTAGTTAGTGGAGTACTGCAGCCATGCAGATGAAGCTAGCTGATTATTAATAAATTAATTACTAGACTAGTTAGTGGAGTACTGCAGCCATGCAGATGAAGCTAGCTAATTACTAATAAATTAATTAATAGACTAGTTAGTTGAGTACTGCAACCATGCAGATGAAGCTAGCTAATTACTAATAAATTAATTATTAGACTAGATAGTGGAGTACTGCAGTCACGCAGATGAAGCTAGCTAATTACAAATAAATTAATTATTAGACTAGATAGTGGAGTACTGCAACCACGCAGTTGAAGCTAGCTAATTACTAATAAATTAATTATTAGACTAGTTAGTGGAGTACTGCAGCCATGCAAATGAAGCTAGCTAATTACTAACAAATTATTTATAAGGCTCTTAGTGGAATTCTGCAGCCATGCAGATGAATCTAACTAATTACTAACAAATTAATTATAATGCTTTCTGGTGGAATTCTGCAGCCATGCAGATGAAGCTAGCTAATTACTAATAAATTAATTAATAGACTAGTTAGTGGAGTACTGCAACCACGCATATGAAGCTAGCTAATTACTAATAAATTAATTATTAGACTAGTTAGTGGAGTACTGCGGCCATGCAGATGAAGCTAGCTAATTACTAATAAATTAATTACTAGACTAGTTAGTGGAGTACTGCAGCCATGCAGATGAAGCTAGCTAATTACTAATAAATTAATTACTAGACTAGTTAGTGGAGTACTGCAGCCACGCAGATGAAGATAGCTAATTACTAATAAATTAATTACTAGACTAGTTAGTGGAGTACTGCAGCCAAGCAGATGAAGCTAGCTAATTACTAATAAATTAATTACTAGACTAGTTAGTTGGAGTACTGCAGCCATTCATATGAAGCTAGCTAATTACTAATAAATTAATTACTAGACTTGTTAGTGGAGTACTGCAGCCACACAGATGAAGCTACCTAATTACTAATAAATTAATTTCTAGACTAGTTAGTGGAGTACTGCAACCATGCAGACGAATCTAGCTAATTACTAATAAATTAATTACTAGACTAGTTAGTGGAGTACTGCATCCACGCAGGTGAAGCTAGTTAATTAGTAATAAATTAATTACTAGACTAGTTAGTGGAGTACTGCAGCCATGCAGATGAAGCTAGCTAATTACTAATGAATTAATTACTAGACTAGTTAGTGGAGTACTGCAGCCATGCAGATGAAACTGGCTGATTACTAATAAATTAATTACTAGACTAGTTAGTGGAGTACTGCAGCCATGCAGATGAAACTAGCTAATTACTAATAAATTAATTACTAGACTAGTTAGTGGAGTACTGCAACCATGCAGATGAAGATAGCTAATTACTAATAAATTAATTACTAGACTAGTTAGTGGAGTACTGCAGCCACGCAGTTGAAGCTAGCTAATTACTAATAAATTAATTACTAGACTAGTTAGTGGAGTACTGCAATCATGCAGATGAAGCTAGCTAATTACTAATAAATTAATTAATAGACTAGTTAGTGGAGTACTGCAACCACGCAGATGAAACTAGCTAATTACTAATAAATTAATTATTAGACTAGTTAGTGGAGTACTGCAGCCATGCAGATGAAGCTAGCTAATTACTAATAAAGATTACTAGACTAGTTAGTGGAGTACTGCAATTGAAGCTAGCTAATAAATTAATTAATAGACTAATTAGTTGAGTTCTGCAACCACACAGATGAAGCTACCTAATTACTAATAAATTAATTATTAGACTAGATAGTGGAGTACTGCAGGCACGCAGATGAAGCTAGCTAATTACTAATAAATTAATTATTAGACTAGATAGTGGAGTACTGCAACCACGCAGATGAAGCTAGCTAATTACTAATAAATTAATTATTAGACTAGTTAGTGGAGTACTGCAGCCATGCAGATGAAGCTAGCTAATTACTAACAAATTATTTATAAGGCTCTTAGTGGAATTCTGCAGCCATGCAGATGAATTTAACTAATTACTAACAAATTAATTATAATGCTTTTTGGTGGAATTCTACAGCCATGCATATGAAGCTAGCTAATTACTAATAAATTAATTAATAGACTAGTTAGTGGAGTACTGCAACCACGCAGATGAAGCTAGCTAATTACTAATAAATTAATTATTAGACTAGTTAGTGGAGTACTGCAGCCATGCAGATGAAGCTAGCTAATTACTAATAAATTAATTACTAGACTAGTTAGTGGTGTAATAGATGAAGCTAATTACTAATAAATTAATTACTAGACTAGATAGTGGAGTACTGCAACCAGCAGATGAAGCTAGCTAATTACTAATAAATTAATTACTAGACTAGATAGTGGAGTAATTGAAGCTAATAATTACTAATAAATTAATTACTAGACTAGTTAGTGGAGTACTGCAACCACGCAGATGAACCTAGCTAATTACTAATAAATTAATTATTAGACTAGTTAGTGGAGTACTGCAGCCACGCAGATGAAGCTAGCTAATTACTAATAAATTAATTACTAGACTAGTTAGTGTAGTACTGCAGCCATGCAGATGAAGCTAGCTAATTACTAATAAATTAATTACTAGACTAGTCAGTGGAGTGCTGCAGCCATGCAGATGAAGCTAGCTAATTACTAATAAATTAATTACCGGACTAGTTAGTGGAGTACTGAAGCCACGCAGATGAAGCTAGCTAATTACTAATAAATTAATTACTAGACTAGTTAGTGGGGTTCTGCAGCCATGCAGATGAAGATATCTAATTACTAATAAATTAATTACTAGACTAGTTAGTGGAGTACTGCAACCACGCAGATGAAGCTAGCTAATTACTAATAAATTAATTACTAGACTAGTTAGTGGGGTTCTGCAGCCATGCAGAGGAAGATAGCTAATTACTAACAAATTAATTACTAGACTAGTTAGTGGAGTACTGCAGCCATGCAGATGAAGCTAGCTAATTACTAATAAATTAATTACTAGACTAGTTAGTGGAGTACTGCAGCCATGCAGATGAAGCTAGCTAATTACTAATAAATTAATTACTAGACTAGTTAGAGGAGTACTGCAGCCATGCAGATGAAGCTAGCTAGCTAATTAAATTAATTACTAGACTAGTTAGTGGAGTACTGCAGCCATGAAGATGAAGCTAGCTAATTACTAATAAATTAATTACTAGACTAGTTTGTGGAGTACTGCAGCCAAGCAGATGAAGCTAGCTAATTACTAATAAATTAATTACTAGACTAGTTAGTGGAGTACTGCAGCCATGCAGATGAAGCTAATTACTAATAAATTAATTACTAGACTAGAAGTGGAGTACTTAAAATTACTAATAAATTAATTACTAGACTAGTTAGTGGAGTACTGCAACCATGGAGATGAAGCTAGCTAATTACTAATAAATTAATTACTAGACTAGTTAGTGGGGTTCTGCAGCCATGCAGATGAAGATAGCTAATTACTAATAAATTAATTACTAGACTAGTTAGTGGAACTGCAGCCATGCAGATGAAGCTAAATTACTAAAAAATTAATTAATAGACTAGTTAGTGGAGTACTGCAGCCATGCAGATGAAGCTAGCTAATTACTAATAAATTAATTACTAGACTAGTTAGTGGAGTACTGCAGCCATGCAGATGAAGCTAGCTGATTACTAATAAATTAATTACTAGACTAGTTAGTGGAGTACTGCAGCCATGCAGATGAAGCTAGCTGATTACTAATAAATTAATTAATAGACTAGTTAGTGGAGTACTGCAGCCATGCTGATGAAGCTAGCTAATTACTAATAAATTAATTACTAGACTAGTTAGTGGAGTACTGCAGCCATGCAGATGAAGCTAGCTGATTACTAATAAATTAATTACTAGTGTAGTTAGTGGAGTACTGCAGCCATGCAGATGAAGCTAGCTGATTACTAATAAATTAATTAATAGACTAGTTAGTGGAGTACTGCAGCCATGCAGATGAAGCTAGCTAATTACTAATAAATTAATTACTAGACTAGTTAGTGGAGTACTGCAGCCATGCAGATGAAGCTAGCTGATTACTAATAAATTAATTACTAGACTAGTTAATGGAGTACTGCAACCATGCAGATGAAGCCATCTAATTACAAATAAATTAATTACTAGACTAGTTAGTGGAGTACTGCAGCCATGCAGATGAAGCTAGCTAATTACTAATAAATTAATTACTAGACTAGTTAGTGGAGTACTGCAGCCATGCAGATAAAGCTAGCTAATTACTAATAAATTAATTACTAGACTAGTTAGTGGAGTACTGCAGCCATGCAGATGAAGCTAGCTAATTACTAATAAATTAATTACTAGACTAGTTAGTGGAGTACTGCAGACATTCATATGATGCTAGGTAATTACTATTAAATTAATTACTAGACCAGTTAGTAACAGTTAATTAATTATAAGAATAGTTAGTGGAATTCTACAACAAATGAAGGTAAATATAGCTAATTAGTAGCAGTTAATTATAAGACTAGTTAAGTTAGTACTTCAACAATCCGTATGAAGCTAGCTAATTACTAATAAATAATAATAATAATAATAATAATAATAATAATAATAATTTATATATATTTAATCTGGCAGATCTAATGCCTTCTCTTCTGCCCAGCCAGACTCTAATTCTAATTTAATACAATATTGCTTACATAGTTATTACAATAATATCTAGACCATAAAGCAACATGAAAGTGAATAATGAATTTGGGATAAGTAATATTAGTGTGGCAGAAATAAACATTGGTAGGAAATAGTTAAATAATAATAATAGCAATAACAATAATAGTAATAATAATAATAATAAAGGGATAATTTAGATATTTATCTGTGATATATATAACCATTAAACATTGAGAAACCTGGAACAGCTATTATTTTTAACAAGAATTGTTAGAAAAATAATTCGTTAGTCTATTCTTAAATTGGTTTGATGTCTGACAGTCCCCTCCTTGCCACATAGGGAGAGAGAGAGAGAAAAAGAATAATATTGAAACTGATATCAGAAATAGAAAAGTATATAGGCTTGCTCGCTGGCTAAGAAGAAACTGCTTAGTGAAGGATCCGCTGGAAGTAATTGTGAATGGGCCCAAATTTCGGGGCACACGAACGTGTCTATTTTGGGACAGCACTAAGAGACATGGAGCGTGACTAGGATGGAGGGTGAAAAATTGAAGAACGGAGAATATTGCATTTGGAGTGAAAGACCTGCCACAGGGGGACAGGCCATTATGATTGAAGTGTAAGTGAAAGGTTTTTGAAATGATATTGAATAATATTTCCAAGTGAATTAGGAAAGTGTTATAGTCACTGCAAAAGACCTATTTGGCAGTGAAGAGTCTGATAGTGATAGCGACATGTGTCACGGTGTGAGTACAGTAATTGAAGTGGAGTAACATGAGTGTTGGGAATGATTATTTTCCGATGCCTTCTAATTTATAAGTTAGGAACCTTTGTGATTTGCCACTGCTGAAGTAATCTATTAAATTTTGATGTGCAAGATTAACGATTTGAACCGGCCGAAGGGACCTATTTCAGTGCCGGACTGATATGTTTCTATGCATAAGTGAATTTATCTAAGTGTGCGAAAAGATATAGGCGACATCGGACTATTAGCGACAGCTACAGTGCCGAATTAAAACTTTAGGAATTGCCTGAGCAATATTTTCAGGGACAATTTTCAATTTCTTCAGTGACGGTGTGCCATTTCTCTGAGAAGGAACGACATTTTTGGGTGACATAGTGTCATTTATATGCGACGTGGTGACTTTCAGGGACAGAGCGTTATCTTTCAAGTTCCGATGCGCCATCTTTGAAGACACGGATCGCCATTTTTCAACGGATGGTGTGCCCTCCGATGTTTATTTAGTAAGTCTATGGTGCCCTCTTTCAAGAGTCAGAGCGCCATCATTGAAGAGATAGAACGCCATCTTTGAACAGACGAAGTGCCATCTTCAAAGAGATGGAGCGCCAACTTTCAACAGACTGATGGCATCTTTCAAGAGTCGGAACACCATCTTTGAAGAGAGCAACAGCTTTGAAGAGACTAATTTTTTTTAATGCACAAGTGGAAATATTGAATGTGCCCTTGTGACTTTCTGAGCTAGACTTTAGAGTTAGAATTTTTTAAAGAATGTCCTTTTGTCCCAGACCCCGAATTTGGTGCTACCGCCAACGACGTGATTCACGGATGAATGCAGTAGCGAACCCCTTCCTCGATCGTGCTATTATTTCAGTTGTGCAACTTTTGCTTTCCTAATTTCTACAAACGGTAATTGACCCACACAAATAGGGCATATTCTGCGCCCACGCATTGTCTCCAGCCCGCCGAAGGGCACGGACGCAGACTCTTGACATTTAAATGTGCCGACATAATTCCGCTGCTCCCTGGTTATTATGATATTATGATCAAACATTTTAATCCCCGGTAAAGAAATCATGGGCAACAGAGCATGTTATACTTCATCGTTACTGGTGACGTTGTGGGGCTTCTGCAGTTAAGGTCCGTCGTTCTCGTTTTGTAAAAGAGGATAGTAATATCTTTTCCGGTCGGATGTTTGTGCGTTCTAAGTTTCCTTTTTATATTTTTCATCTTAATCTTGCTATATTTTTAAAGTGCTGTAGGTTCATAACTCCATCTTTTGCCGAGTTGATAATATTGTGTTACTCATTGACATCTTTCAAAGTGCCGAAATTATGTTGTTTGAAGCGTCGAAATTATATTCTGTATTCCAAAGTTCTTAAATTATATCTTGTAAAATGCATAGATTATATTTTCCAAAGTGCCAATATTATGTTTTGCAAATTGCAGAAATTATGTCTTTGAATGTGCCGAAATCTATATAATTCAGAATGACGGAAGTAACATTTTTCAAAGTGCGGGAATAATACTTTCCATGTGGCAAAACACACTTTTGTATGTTCCGAAATATTTCCTAATGTACCGAAATTATATATATATATTTTTTTTCTTACCCAAACGATGTTTCTAGAGTTTGTCAAATCCTCGATTTTGTTTATATTTATTGGAAGACTGTGCAAGTATGCTCTTTTTCCTGGCATCACAATGACTGTCTTATTCTAGTTTCCATTATACTAATAATTCATTTTCTTCTCTTTTTCTTTTTAAAAGTTTCATTTATCTCACTGACATCCGCTGAAGACATGATGGCATAGTATAAACAATCAGAAACAACACTATAACAAATGAAACACAACTTGCTTTAATGAAAGAGTGACTTCAGCCGAGGGGCTGTGGGTGTGAGTCCTTTCTCAAGTATAGGTGTTGTTGTAGTGTAGGCTTTCACGGCCGGAGTCTATAGATCTAGATTCATAGATGTCTGCACACGAAACGTCTGGTATAAAACCAACCAATAGACCACGGCCTCTCAGCCCGGAAAATGAATCTAGATCTATAGGTGTTGTTGTTTAGTCAACTGTCCGAAGACAGGTCTGAACCTCACAAGTGATACCAACAAGGCACTACTTATGAGGCAACTTGACCTGGAGGTATGGGACAGGGTGGGGATTCCTTCCTCCCCTCTATTGTGTAAATCACCGATTAGCTACATACCTATATATTTAGGATGTTTTGAGTTCTGTTCATATTCTGGTTTGTTTATGATTTATTGTTTTTAATTGTTCGTTTGTAATTACAGATCTAATCTTTGTTCAGAATACTTGATATTTAAAAAAAAATCGTATAACATCAAATATATACGACTCATTACTACAGTTATGAGATCGTCTAAATCGCGTGGCATTTCGTTTAAGAAACTTCTCACGAGTCCAAACATAAGTTTTTTTACATACTTTTTATATAGATAACTGTTTGAAAAAGATGAGCTTAAAAATTGAATTAAAAATATTGTGGATGGGACGGAATGGCTCTGAAGGGTGAAGAACGGGCTAATCAAGAAAATATTTTTAACATGTCTTTGAGATATTTGAGGTGAAAACAAAGAGCTTTAATCCGGAAATCAAAGTTCGCTCCTGATCCCTTCTGGGTCTCCGCTCGTGTACCTCTCTGTGGCGTGGAAGTGGGTGAACTGCCGGTGCTTCACAGGTGTACACTCTCTGTTTAATATTTGTAGCTGGACACATTGCTATAGACCTACACACATTTCTACTTTCTATTGAAGGTGTAATTCTATAGATATTAATACGTCATATCGAATGTTGGGGAATTGAATTAATATGTCGAAGAACTGAATCAAATTCTTAGTGAAAAAAAAATGAAGATATTTCCAATAATGAAAAGAATTTCGAAATAGTTGTATCAAATAATTTATTATTTCGAAATAATCGCGTAGTATTTCAAATTTCCTTTTTAATCTTCCGAAATTCCGGATTAAGATTTCGCAGAGAAGAATTCTCTTGTATAATGTTTTCCATGATCCTAGGTTAATAATTTGGAACTTCCTGAGTGATTATTTTGATAGCTGCCAGTTTATAAGGTATTTAAAATCGCCGAGAAGATGTTTCAAGTGCCGAAATATAAATATTGAAATTGCCGTATTGGTATCTTTGAATAGCCTATTCAGGAATCATATTTTTCATTGCCAAAGTAATAGTTTTCATTGCTTCAGTGATAATTTAAGCGCTGCTGGAATGAAACATCCTATTGTCGGAGTGATATGTTTCGGTGTCGGAGTGTTATTTTTCTGGGGTCGGTGTTGATGTTACACCATGTTACTTATCTTTGAAATTGCGGATTTAATAGTTATCAAAATATAGATCACTTCGGACCCTGCTACTGCTGCCGTCTACACCGATTCACTTCAAGAGCTGACCTAGAAAAAATTTTGATTTGGTCCGAATTCTGTTCTACGAATACCGTGATGTCTTCAGCGTGGACCGAAGAAAATGATGAGCTAAGACATACTGTAAATGGATTGGCAGCTGCAACTGCATGAACAAGAGATAATTTGTCGTTTTCGACAGTTTTGTGATCATTGAAGTGATTTTGTTAACGACACTGCGTTATGTTCTGCGAAAAAAAGTAGTATTGCATCCCGTGCGTGTCCCATTACTATTATTATAATTACCAAAACGTCGTTTTGATGTATTTGATGATGCCGGATTCATTTTTCAAAGTCTCGTTGAAATATTTTTAGTGAGGGATGAGATATCTTGTTCTACGTTACTATTTTGAAGCGACCAGTTATGTATATCACAATTCGACTTCAATACTTTTAAAAAATCTCGTGCTTTTAATTTACGAAGTGTCGGGTTCATGTTTTGAATTTGACATTTTAATATTGTTTTATTTTAATCGATGCTCGATTGATTTTCTTCAGTATAAGGTATACATTCGTGAAGTGCCGGGTGAACAGTTCTCGAAATACAAAATTATATTTTTCAAAATTCACATTTTAATGATTTCACGTTTATATTCCTCAAAATGCCAGACTTATATAAGCTTATTCCAATCTGCAAAGTGACGTTTATTTCGATTACTAAATTAATATTATGCGATGTGGCCGGTTAATATTTTCGTTGTCAGTTGTTGCTATTTGTTAAACTGCCTGATACATATTTTTCATACTTTTTGGTTGATACATTTCAGAGTTCCAGGTTATATTTCAAAATTCCATGTTATATTGTTCGCAATTCGCAAGTCACATTTTTCAGAGCACCAGTATGACATTTCTCAAAGTACCGGTTTGAAATTTTCAACCTACCAATTTCATATTTCGAAGTACCGCGTTCTTATGTTATTAATTGACGAATACAGGTTAAAAATATTTAATGTCACAATATTCTTAAGTGTGATGTCGTCATCTAATTCAGTATGTAACTGATAAATTTATGTGTTTTTCTTATCAAAACTGGAAAAGGAAGATTAGCACCACTTATATAGTTAACTTTTCCCACTATTTCATTAGGACCAGCAATAAATTTCGCAGTAATGTATTAACTTAGATGATATCACCCTTAACAGAATTGCAGCTTTCAATGTTTTTCCTCGTTAATCTTCAATTCCTTTCGGTATATTTCAAATAACCTGCTCGGTGTTTCTTTATGTGTGACTGATACCAGTGCTGTAGTGGTATTTTTCAAAACCAAAGAGAAGATTTTTTTGAAGTGTCAAAGTGATATTTTTATGTACAGTTATGAGTTTGGGAGTGACGTAGTTGTATTTTTCATTGGCGTGTGATACTTCTATTGGAGGCGTACTGAATTTCTTTGAAGTGCCGGAGTGAAATGTTTCACAGTGACTGACGCAAATTTTTCAACGTACGCGAGAAATATCATTGAATGTAGGACACATATTTTCCACAGTGGCTGAGCTATGTTTATCACAGAACGTGAGAAATATCTTCCAGAGAAGGAATGACAAGTTCCAGATCCAGATCGATACTTTATTGTGCTGGAGTGACATTTCACAGTGCAAGATTATGATTTTTCTGTACCGGAGTGCCTTTTGCTGTTCCATGTAGGCTTTTCAGGGCCAAAGTGATGGCTTTCAGTAAGCAGGCATATTCTTCAATGCAGAAGTGATATCTGTAGATGCTTAATTGATACACTTGTATCCATACAGGAAGACGTCCTACCGTGTGTGATTAATTTTACCCAATTCTCCCATTCTTCTCGCAACTCTACCAAAAAAATATAGACTTAAGAAAAATGTTATCGTCTGTATTTAGGAAGGTACCGTGTGACACGAAATCTACTCGCCAAATGGGAGAAATATATTTCCACCTTGGTTCTTGGGATCGCTGCCTTCATCCTTCACGCTACTCTGATCATGATTAATTTCGCTGTCCTTGTCGTCGGCCATATATTGTCGTAATCGAGTCTTCGTCTTTGTCCTGGCGTTTACTGTCTTCGTCATTATTCTTATGGTAGCACTTGCTGTCTTCTTTATGGTGCTTATTGTCGTAGTTGTCTTTTCCGTGGTCCTTGTCTTCGTCGAGTTCCTAATTATTTTTAATATGGTGCTAAATTTGTCTTCTTTCCCATTTGGCAAAATAGTTTTATGTCGCACGGTATTAAATCTAGACTTCATTGCAAACGCAGTCCGATCGATGACAGAGTTACTCAATGTTTTGTGCATCAAGGGACAAGAAAACATATCACTTGATTTGACATATACATATTCTAAAGTCTTTTCAAGAAGAAGTTAGCGATCGTGCAAGTTTCCCAACTAGGAACGTCTTCCTGCATGGCACGACTATATGTTTCTATATCAGAGTGATGTTTTGTGTGATGCTAATCTTTAAGTTCCGAAGAAATCTTTCAATGCCGGCATATCTATTTCAGACAAAGTGCCTGTGTTATTTTTGCAAATTTCCGCCTTCGTAAGTTTACTACACCGAAGTGATATTTTTCATAGTGCCGAATGTTTCGAAATCCCATGTGTTAGACGGAAATAAGAATAACCCCAACGCAGCACATGTGTGTCGTAAAAGGCGACTAAAAAGGGTAACCAGGGCCTGGAGGTATATTTGGGACACCCGTGATCCCAAGACGATACAAATACTTGGAGACCATGTGTTCCATCAAACAATGCCTCCAGTATAGGACTAAGAACCCGTTTAGAGTACTGCAAAATGAAGAAAGAAAAGAATTTCCCGGATTTTAAGCAGGACTGAATATTAAACCCATTAAGAAATAAGGCACTGAAATGATTTGTTCCATGAAACAAGAATGGATAACCAACGAATCCTAAACTCATAAAGGCTACATCACCAGAAAGAAAATAGGAAGACGAAGACTAGAGTGGAAGAACTGTATTGAGAAGCTGGCCAGGATAAAGGTGAAGAACTTTGCAGGAATTAAACACTATACCAAATGCAGGATGGAATTTCGAATGTGACTGAAAGAAACCAAGACTTGACGGCTAATGGAATGAAAAGTATGACATTGAAACTGCAGAATTGCTAATCATGAAACACCGAGTTGGTAATTTTGAAATTGCCGAGTTAGTAATTGGCAAAATCCCTTTTTGATACTCTGCCAGGTGAGGAATTGATACATTTGCAAAAGCGGAGTTGGGATATTCCGAAGTGCAAAATTCACATTTTCGAAGAGACTACGTAATTTCCGAAGTTCTGATATATTTTTCGAACTGCCGAAGTGAAATACTTAAAGAATCTGAAAGGATATTTTTTGATAATACCGAATCCATATTTCCATTAGTTCGGAACTGATATTTTTATAGTGTCAAATGAACATTTTAAGTGTTGAATTGTTATTCTTGACAGTACAGATTTGACACACGTGAAAGTGCTAAATTAATATTCCTTATAAACCTCTGAATTGATATTCCCTGAGGTTCCCAAATTACTTTCTTGACATTCCCTATTTGACTTTCTTGTAGTCCCATATTGGAGTTCTTGTACTGTATTTTATTAATTTTCGTTTCGATGTTGAAGCAAGGCTGTATATTTGCATGATATTTTTTATATTGTTACAAGCGCTACATAAATATTTAGAAAATAATTCGGTATTTATTTTAAACTACCAGGTTCATGTTTCTGTGTCCGTCTGATTATCAATTTATTAACTAGGGTTCTATTATTTTGTTCGAGCAGAATGGATTACTTACGATTTAGTGGAAATATATTACGAATATCCGGAATAATGTTATCCGATTCACCATATAATCGATTCTTTAAATTCAAGATTATTATTCCGAGGTGACGAATTGATATGTCGAAGTGCGGAATTAATAATTTAATGCCCATAGTTGATACCCTTAGGAAGCGTTTTAATGTGCTCAAAGTGGTATTAAAATTTGGACGAGAAGAATTAATGTTTCGGTGAATATAATTGCTCTTTTTCGATAAAAAGCATCAATAATTTCAAAGTCGAAAATATATTTGTTAATACCAAATTAATGTTTAGAAATCCCGAAGAAATATTTCAAATAATTGCCCATTAATATTTCGAAGTGCCTGTCGTATTGTATTTTTGTAGAGTTAAATTAATGTATTTTGTTGTAGGGTATATTTTCAAGACAGTGAATAATTTTTCGTAAATGTTCGTTTAATATTTCTTCAAAATACAGTGTTAATATTTTTTTAAGTTTAATGAAAATATTGTTCCAATAGTCGACTGAATATTTTTCATTATCGAAGTATATGTACTGAATTTATAGGAGAGATAATTTTTATTGTTATGTGATATTTTTTAAAGTGAGTGCCTTTGAATGAAGCTTCGTGATATGCTGCTGCTGAATTGATCTATGTAATGTGCGAGATTAACTATTTGAACCGGCCGATGTGATCTATATCAGTGGCGCACTGATATAATTCAGTGCATAGGTGAAATTATTCGAAGTGTGCGAAAAATGTACATCAGACTATTAGCGACAAATTGAGTGCCGAATTAATACTTTAGGAATTTCCCGAGTATTATTTCCATGGAAAATTTTCCATTTTTCAGTATGGAATGCGATTTCTCTGTGACGGAACGACATTCTTGTGTGACATAGTGTCATTCATATGTGCCGGTGTGTCAAGATTCTTTGACTGAGTGCTAATATCCAAGAGCGGAAGTGCCAGTTTCCAAGAGAGGGAGCGCTATCCTTCAACAGAGCGAGTACCTTCATTCAAGAGTCGAACTGCTGTCTTCCAGAGCTGGAGCCCTATGTTTTGCAGAGTAACATTTTATCAACAGAGGGAGTGCCAACTTTCAAGAGTCAGAACGCCTTCTTTCAAGAGAAGAACCGACATTACCAACAGACGAGTTGCATGTTTGAAGATACTCTGTGAGCCATGTTCCAAAAGCCGGAGTTTCATCTTTGAAGATACGGGCTGCCATCTTTTAACAGCCAGAGTTTCATCTTTGAAGATACGGTGTGCCATCTTCCAACAGATGGAGTTTTATCTTTGAAGATACGGGGTGCCATCTTACAACAGCCAGAGTTTCATCTTTGAAGATACGGGGTGCCATCTTTCAACAGCCAGAGTTTCATCTTTGAAGATACGGGTGATATCCATCTTCAACAGCCAACAGCTGGAGTTTCTTTCAACAGCCAGTTTCATCTTTGAAGATACGTTTCAACAGCCAGAGTTTCATCTTTGAAGATTTCTTCCAACAGCCGGAGTTTCATCTTTGAAGATATGCGCCATCCTCCAAAAGATGGAGGACGGGGAGCTATCGTTCATTAGTTGAGTCGCCATATTTGAAGAGACAGAGCAGCATCTTTCAAGAGAGGGAACGTCATCATTCAACAGACGAAGTGCGATGTTTGAAGAGGCGGGAGGCTATCGTGCAGCAGACGGATAATGCTGTCTTTCAAGAGAGTGCCAGTTTTGAAGTGACTTTATGTTTAATGATCACGTGAAAATATTGGATGTGCCCTTTTGATTTTCTGTGCTAGAGTCTAGTTTTAGGACTTGTTAAGAATCTTATTGTGATCCAGACCCCGATTTTGATACCCACGCGTCTGACGTCGGTAACGGGTGAATCCGGCACAGTAACTCATTTCTCGATCGCACTATTAATTCCCGCCAATTTGTTTTTCATACTTAGTTGTGCAATTTCGTTTTTCTAATTTCGGAAATTTGCAATTGACACGCATGGAATAGTACGTATTCTACTCATACTCCATCTCTTACCTTCTCACGGGTTGGGAAACATAGTTTTTGCATTGGAATGTGCCCAGCATCACCGCACTCTGTGTCTGTTGATTTTGATATGCACAAATATTTAGTCTCCGATAAATAAGACCAGCGGGAACTCTTGATTTATTGGCTTATTGATTGAAATCATCATAATGGAACGAGTCAAATTTAGGATAGGAAATTATATGTCAGAGGGAAGTAGAATTGGGAGAAAAATAAAAGACTGCTATTTTCACCTAAATTGTCCAACAGGATTTAGCGAAGGACTCTTTTCAGAACATGGGATGGGTGATAGTACAAGGAAGAAGTAATAATTGCGTATATTTGTATTTACCTAACAAACTAGGTTGGGAGGAACAATTCACTAATACAAGGAGAGCCAATCCCTGTTGCTTTCATAAGAAATTAACCGAAGGTCAAAAGAATTAGCGTACCAAATTATTGATCGCTCAGTTATGGAATATGGATAGTATATTTTGGGATCCGTAGAGACAAAACCAAATCGATTCAATAGAAAATGTCAATCGCAGGGCAGTAGAAATGTCAAAATGAGAAAGGGACATGGTGAATAGGTAGTGAAAGACTTAGGGTGGGTATTTGTCAAATCAAGGCGACGAAAAACCAGATTGATGTCATTGTATAAGGCAGCTAAAATAAAGAAGGTAAAGGCTCAAATTCTAAATGAGGAAGTACAACAAGTGGAGAGCTTGAAATACTTGGTGTGATGTGAAGAGAAACGCGTAGAAGCATTTCAAATGTGGAAATAGACAGGAATATAGCGTGTGAAATGAATAGACAGAATAACAAAAAATGAAGCTGTGCTGGAAAGATCGGGTGAAGAAGGAATAATTGTGAAACTCACGAGGAAGAGAAAAAGGATTTTATTGGCTCACTGGCCAAGAAGAAACTGCCTACTGAAGGATGCACGTGAAGGAATGGCGAACGGTAGGAAGTTCGGGACAGAAAAAGCTATCAGATGATAGACAATACTAAGATATGTGGATCATATGCGGAGACTAAGAGGAAAATGGAAAAAGGACGATTGGAGAACAGTGGGTTTGCAGTGAAAGACCTGCCCTCTGGCAAAAGACTGTGAATCAGTAGTTAATGAATATAATGATTTAGGTCAGGGTGATGCGTGCAATGCCTCTCTCTCCGGCTTAGGCCTAAAGCTTGAGAGTGTGAGTCCCTTCACAAGTAAGATTGTGTGCCTAGAATTTGTTGTTGTTTAGTCAACTGTCTGAACTCACAAGTGATAACCAACAAGGCACTACTTATGAGGCAACTTGACCTGGAGGTATGGCACAGGGTGGGAATTCCTTTCCCTCTTCTATTGTGTAGGCGTACATCACTGATTAGCTACATGCCTATAAATTTAGGGAACAAAAGGAAAAAAATGAGACGGAAAGGAACAGGGGAATTTAAAACAAATGACACTAACGAAAAACGCCCCGTGACCGGTAATATTTGAAATTGAAAGATGAAATTAAAAAACTACAAGAATTGTATGATATACTGTTGACATTTACCTTATAATAATAAAAAATAAAGATGATAATAATTTAACCATAATGTTGATGTGCAGTTAAGTGGGTGGATCGGATGGCTATAAGGGGCGATGAGGAGGCCACTAATAAAAGTAATAAAATGTACGTTGCTAAACACTGCACTGTACCACTTTAATGAGAAATAATGCTTTAAAATATCACCTGATTTTTTATGTTTACTCCAGCGTATTCTAAATTTTGAGGATTATAACGTAGCAAACTCGTTAATTTTTTAATAGCTTCGTTATTATTTTCTTTACTTTTTAAAGACATATTTGTAACTCTCCAACTTTAGTGTTTATGTATTGACTCCTAGGCCTGTATTGCATGAGATTTGCATTGTAATGTATGAAAGATGTGTTGTAGTGTTTTACTCTGTTAGCATTTCTTATGCAAGTACTGATTTATATAATTAGTATTATAAGGACTGTAGTGTCTGATATCATTTTCTGTACACACTTTAATATAAAACTAGTCGCTTCACACACAGTTTTCTCTTGCATTGCACCGTGTACGGTCTGCGATTAATTAAGTTATGATGATGATGAATAATAATAATAATAATAATAATAATAATAATAATAATAATAATAATAATAATAATAATAACAGTAATATTAATACTAATATTGATGATAATAGTAATAGCACTTAGAAAATATTTAATACAATCGCTTTCATTTGTTAAAATAAACTACGTTGTAATAATTTCCTAGTTGACTATTTTTAGCTTAATGTTAATCGTCATCAAAACTACAACTTGTTTATTTTAAACCTCAAACTGAATATATTAACTGTATTGCTACGTGTTATAAAATGTGATTAAAATCAACAGTAACGATAATCATAATCATAATAAAAATTCTTGCAACACAATTACAAGACAGCTTTATTGGAACCATGGGTAAAACTTGAGAGCAAATTGCTTGATAGATTCGGATCTTGTTATTTCCTGACTGTGATGTAGAAATGTTGTAATCGCCATCTAAGACGCTTCAGCACACCCTGCTTATGAGTACTTCTTTTACACGGAATTAAGTTTATTTTAACAGGCTTTTCATAGCTCAGAGAGAATCGTCGGACATATTTTCAGTTTTAAACTCGTGAACCTGCAAACGATTTCTATAACTTATAAAACCAAGCTACATAATGTATTTATGTCGTTAAATGTATTTTATTGAAAAACGTTAAAGAAATAAAGCGCATCAACATCAACAGTTATGTGACTATAATACCGCGCGGATAATTTCGTAAATGTGATTCACTCAATAGCCTTGCAGACAGAATGTCTTCAAATTATGAGGTTCGAGGTTGCATCCTCCGATATTTGAAACATTGCGACACAGAAGTGTGTTCTGACAGTGCATTTATATTGTTTTGATATGAATATAGACTCGAAGAAGAAGAAGAAGAAGAAGAAGAAGAAGACCTTAGTTATCGGACGAAGAAAGAAAAGGTACAGGTGCGAATTCGAAATGAGGCAGTGGAACAAGTGGACAGCTTCAAATACTTGCGGTGTACCATAAGCAAAACGTGAGCTGTTGCCTGGAAGTCAAAAGAGGATAGCAATGGCAAAGGAAGCTTTTATTAGAAAAGTGAAAATTTTGTGCGGACCTCTGGGAAAAAAAAAAACCTAATTCAGAGACTAGCGAAGTACTTTGTGTGTAATGTGGGGAGGAATATGGACATTACGACGATGGGAAGAGGAACGACTGGAAACATTTTATATATGGATATGGAGACGAATGGAGCGTTAGGTTTAATTTAAAACAATTAATTTCTGTAGCACTATGTGAAGTTATCTTTTTTTTTTAAATATCCCTTCACACCTGTGGCTACGGATGTAGCTGGTTATTTTTCCTTTATTTCCGGTAATGAACATCTCTTGCCGTGAGTTGAGCACATCAATAATCTACCAAAAGTATGGAAGGTAAGTAACCCTCGAAAAATACACTTTACCGTAACCTAACTTAATTTTGATTGAGATTTTGTTCTGTGTAAGGGCAATGATGAACTATAATATTGAAGTATCTGAGCCCTTACTAGTTAGCTAGTTTTCAATTTAGTTTCTTTTGTTAAATGATTAAATGAGGACTAATAATTTTTTCTTCAGTCCACAGATTTCCAGTTCAACATGTCTTAACGGCAGTGGGTGCTCCTCCTCTTGTCATAAATACAATAATGATGGTGGGATTGGAAAATGGTGCAGATGAGGAAAGAAGAACATTCCAGCTCCATGTGTGTTGTGGCCAAAAGGATTTTCAGTGTTGACAGTGCGTATTCAAGCACTTCTACAAAATGCATAAAGTGAAAAACTCAAGACAAATAGAGAAGCTGAAACTATGAATGTTCACAAAATTTATGCTGGACGTATAGAAGAGAAAATAATAGGCCAGAAAATATGAAGAGGCTGTTGTCAAGAAAGAAGCTGAAGAATTCTGAAAGGAGGAAGAAAAAAACATAAATGGACTGGAATCAGCTGACTTCACCGGGTTTTGAGGATTCACTGTATCAATCAAACGTTTAAACATTTACTTATATGCGTTTTAATGATAAGAATACTAGAAATTGCTTATTATCTCTTGTTAACTAAATGTTATGTACGATTATAATAAATACTTAATTATTGCTTTAGAGATTCATAATTACGTTGATACGTTGCCTTCTGTATTGTTTTTTTCTGTATCGTTGCTTGGTTTGTGTTTTTAGAAGTGTTTAGTGGTGCTGAATGTTTTGGAAGTGAGAGCATTGTAATTGTCCCAATTCTTGATATGTTTCATGCGTGTTAAAACTAGTGAGCATGTGTGTAAGCGTTGGCAATTTGTCGTGTTTGTGTACTTGTGTTTGTGTTTTGAGTAATGTTTATATTCTGGTTTAGTTTATGTTTTATTGTTTTTAATTGCGGTTTTGTAATTTCAGATCTAATGTTTGTTCAGAATACTTGATATTTAAAAAAAAAGTCTTATGTATTTGATAATGCCGGATTCATTTTTCAAAGTCTCGTTGAAATATTTTTAGAGAGGAATGAGATATCTAGTTCTACGTTACTATTTTGAAATGACCAGTTATGTATATCACAGTTCGACTTCAATATATTTTAAATATCTGGTTCTACTACATTTTGAAGTGCCGGGTTCATGTTTCGAATTTGACATTTTAATATTGTTTTATTTTAATCGGTGCCCGATTCATTTTCTTTAGTATTAGGTATTCATTCTTGAAGTTCGATGTTTGTGTTTTTCTAAGTGCCGGGTGAAGACTTGTCGGAATACAAAATCAAATTTTTCAAAATTCACATTTTAATGATTTCACGTTTATATTCCTCAAAGTGCCAGAGTTACATTTTCCAGTCTGCAAGGTTACGTTTATTTCGATTACTGAATTAATATTTTTGGATGTGCCCGATTAACATTTTCGTTGTGAGTTGTTGCTATTTTTTAAACTGCCGGATAAATATTTTTCATACTTTTGGGTAGATACATTTCAGATTTCCAGGTTATATTTCAAAATTTCATGTTAAATTGTTCACAATTCGCAACCCACATTTTCCAGAGCACCAATATGACATTTCTCAAAGAACCGGTTTCAAATTTTGAATCTACCAATTTCATATTTCG
>JAJSOF020000003.1:8073077-8093162 GCA_025594305.2 Periplaneta americana
AGACCGGGAAATGGGAATTACTGCAGAATACGATACACCGAGCAAAACCCAAGACCTTCCGCGCGCTCTTCCTTCTAGTCCAACTCCTCACCTTCCCAATTCACGGTTTTTCTTCTGAATTACTTTTATATTTCTGCATTGATCTTCTTCACTCTTCTTTCCCCTTCCCTTTAATCTCTATTTCTTCTTCATATCTGTTCTTCATGTTTTTTCAATTCTTCTCATCTAATTAATTTCTTTATTTTTCTTCGTCTGCCCTTTCTTTCCTCTTCTTTTTTATCTTCGCAACATTTCTAACATGAACCTATTTTCGCATACCACTCGAGAAAACTATAACAAAAATTGCAACATTGCCCCTCACGGGAGTCGCGAGATGCCACCCGCAATGCAGTCGTTGCCTAAAGAGCTTCATTTGTTCATTCATGATCCAGGTTATGCTTGTAGTACAACATTGATCAAATGGAATGTACAGTCGATACTTAACATGTTGTCGGATCCGTCCTCATTTGTTTTTATATTTTAAGAAGTCATTTGCATCGTAGCATTTCCTGAAAGAAACCAGCCGGGATGTCGTCTGTTTATATAGCCTACAGAGTTGATGATGATGATGATGATGATGATGATGATGATGATAACACCTAACTTTTTAACGTTTCATCAGTAACATGTAGTATAATGCCGTTTTGTTATACAACCGTTTTCCTCGTAATACTTGTGAACAAATGGCTGCAGAATTCCACTAAAAGCCTTATAATTAATTTGTTAGTAATTAGCTAGCTTCATCTGCATGGCTGCAGAATTCCACCAAAAGCATTATAATTAATTTGTTAGTAATTAGTTAGATTCATCTGCATGGCTGCAGAATTCCACTAAGAGCCTTATAAATAATTTGTTAGTAATTAACAAGCTTCATCTGCATGTCTGCAGAATTCCACCAAAAAGCCTTATAATTAATTTGTCAGTAATTAGCTAGCTTCATCTGCATGGCTGCAGAATTCCACTAAAAGCCTTATAATTAATTTGTTAGTAATTAGATACCTTCATCTGCATGGCAGCAGAATTCCACCAAAAAGCCTTATAATTAATTTGTTAGTAATTAGCTAGCTTCATCTGCATGGCTCCAGAATTCCACTAAAAGCCTTATAATTAATTTGTTAGTAATTAGCTACCTTCATCTGCATGGCAGCAGAATTCCACCAAAAAGCCTTATAATTAATTTGTTAGTAATTAGCTACCTTCATCTGCATGGCTGCAGAATTCCACTGAAAGCCTTATAATTAATTTATTAGTAATTAGCTACCTTCATCTGCATGGCAGCAGAATTCCACCAAAAAGCCTTATAATTAATTTGTTAGTAATTAGCTAGCTTCATCTGCATGGCTGCAGAATTCCACTAAAAAGTCTTATAATTAATTTGTTAGTAATTAAATAGCTTCATCTGCATGGCTGCAGAATTCCACTAAAAAGTCTTATAATTAATTTATTAGTAATTAGATAGCTTCATCTGCATGACTGCAGAATTCCACTAAAAAGTCTTGTAATTTATTTGTTAGTAATTAGACAGCTTCATCTGCATGGCTGCAGAATTCCGTAAAAAATCTCATGGTCCACATATCTTAGTATTGTCTATCATCTGATATCTTCTTCTGTCCCAAACTTCCCTACCGTTCACCATACCTTCAAGCGCATCCTTCAGTAGGCAGTTTCTTCTTGGCCAGAGAGCCAATAAAATCCTTTTTCTTTTCCTCACGAGTTTCAATATTATTCCTTCTTCACCCAATCTTTATAGCACAGCTTCATTTGTTATTCTGTCTATTTATTCATTTCACACGCTACATTCCTGTCCATATCCACATTTGAAATGCTTCTATGCGTTTCTCTTCACATCACTCCAAGTATTTCATGCTGTTCACTTTTTCCACTTCCTTATTTAGAATTTGAGCATTTACCTTCTTTATTTCATCTCCGATAAACATGGTCATCCTCCTCTTCGAATTTATTTCCATTCCATACTGGTCACAACTGTCATTTTAGCTCCAATAGCTTAGGCCTACCCCTTAGTATTGCCCGTACTTCTACTAAGAACACCATACTCTAACAGCAAATCTCATGTATGTATGTATGTATGTATGTATGTATGTATGTATGTATGAAAAGACAACAATTGGACATACAACCTGTGGCAGTGATATATAATAAACTATACCATTACAATAATTACAAGAATAACATTAAAATAATTATAGTAATAAAAAGTTGAAGAAAACGTAACTTTAAATCTAACACAAAGGATTAATGCAATAAATCTAGCACTATAAGTAAGAACTATGCTATAATAACGCCTGCTATAGGTAAAAGTACAGCTAACTCATAAGTACTACTAGTAAACCCAACTATTATCGACTCAAGTAATTACAAAGACAAAATTATGGTTTATTTAACGACGCTCGCAACTGCAAGTAAACACAAGTCACCGTAATTATTTGCATATTATCAACTTGATTACTTACACGACATCCGTGGCGCTACAGCCAATGAAGGGTCAAGACCGACAAGCCGGCTGCTGGCCTCACGGGCACATGCCGAAGGAGAAGTGGACGATCATCCAACCAGAATGGAAGTATCGTGTGGTTAGCACGATGAGCCCCCACCCGTTATAGCTAGCTTGCGTAACCGGATTTCGCTACATATTGTAGCTCCCCAAGTGCATCACGATGTTGGGTTGGCACCGGTCCCATACACTGGCCGAAATTTCATGAGAAGATCTTTTCCCCCAGGAGGACTCAAACCAGCACACATTCCGTAACGCGAGTCCTAGACAGGATGCCTTACACCACGACGCCACGGCGCGGGACAAATTGCATGACGTAGCTCAGATAATTACATTGCAACTACAATTAATTTTCAGTCCAATCTTCGCAACCTTTCCTAAAATGTATTCATTTTGAGTGGACTACCCAGAACGAGTGTCGCAGGTAAGCTGTTCCAGTATAATATTATGCGGTTAACAAAAGAATAATTTGTCACGTCCGTTCTGTATTTTCTGCACGTAAACTTCCTGATATGATCAGCCCTGTCTAAGTATGATGGTGTCACTAATCTACCATTGATGTCGGTCCATGCTTCGTGTCCTATTTGTGCCTTAAACAATGCAGTCAATCTGGTTTTTCGTCGTGATAAATACCCACCCTAAGTCTTTCAGTATCTCTTCACCATGTCCCTTTCTCATTTTGACATTTCTGCTGCCCTGCGTTTGAAATTTTCTATTGAATCGATTTGGTTTTGTCTCTACGGACCCCAAAATACCTTCGGTCAGATTTCTTATGAATACGCACACAGGAATACACTGCTTTCCAGGCTGTCCTTGTATTAGTGACTTTTTCCTCGCAACCCAGTTCGTTACGTAAATATAAATATACGCAATTATTTTTTCTTCGTTGTACTATCACCCCTCCCATGTTCTGAAAAAAGTCCTTCGCTAAATCCTGTTTGGAAATGTAGGAGAAAATAGCAGTCTTGTATTTCTCTCCCAATTCTACTTTCCTCTGAAATTTATTTTTCTATCCTAAATTTGACTCCTTTTTCCATTATAATGATTTCAATTAACCAGCTAATAAATCAACTCTAATTTAACTCTACAAAAATACGATACGACAGGCACTTCAAAATATTAATGGACAATTATTTGAAATATTTCTTCGGGATTTCTAAATATTAATTTGGTATGAACTAATATATTTTCGACTTTGAAATTACTGATGCTCTTTATCGAAAGAAGCAATTATATTCACCGAAACATTAATTCTGCTCGTCCAAATATCAATACCGTTTTGAGCATATTAAAACGATTCCTCAGCGTATCAATTATGGACATTAAAAATTAATTCGCACTTCGACATATCAATTCGTCACCTCGGAATAATAATCCTGAATTTGGAGAAACGATTATATGGTGAATCGGATAACATTATTCCGGATATTCGTAATATATTTCCACTAAATCGTAAGTAATCCATTCTGCTCGAACAAAATAATAAACCCATTTTGCAAATTGATAAACAGACGGACACTGAAACATGAACCTGGTAGTGTAAAATAAATACCGGAAAAATTTTCTAAATATTTATGTAGCGCTTGTAACAATATAAAACATATCATGCAAATATACAGCCTTGCTTCAACATCGAAATGAATATTACTAAAATACAGTACAAGAACACCAATATGCGACTACAAGATTGTCAAATAGGGAATGTCAAGAAAGTAATTTGGGAACATCAGGGAATATCAATTCAGAGATTTCAGGAATATTAATTTAGCACTTTCACGTGTGTCAAATCTGTACTGTCAAGAATAACAATTCAACATTTTAAATGTTCATTTGACACTATAAAAACATCAATTCCGTACTATTATACATTTCTATTCGTTATTATGGAAAATATCGTTTCAGCATTTTGAAATATTTCACTTCGGCACTTCCAAAAATATATCAGAACTTCGAAAATTACGTAGACTCTTCGAAAATGTTAATTCTGCATTTCGAATATATCCAACTCCGCTTTTGCAAATGTATCAATTCCTCACCTGGCAAGTATCAAAAGGGATTTTGCCAATTACTAACTCGGTTTTTTCAAAAGAACCAACTCGGTGTTTCATGAATAGCAATTCTGCAGTTTCAATGTCATACTTTTCATTCCATTAGCCGTCAAGCCTTGGTTTCTTTCAGTCACATTCGAAATTCCATCCTGCATTTGGTATTGTGTTTCATTCCTTTAAAATTCTTCACCTTTCTCCTGGCCAGCTTCTCAATACAGTTCTTCCACTCTAGTCTTCGTCTTCCTATTTTTTTCTGGTGATGTAGCCTTTATGAGTTTAGGATTCGTTGGTTATCCATTCTTGTTACATGGAACAAACCATTTCAGTGCCTTCTTTGCTAATGGGTATAATATTCAGTCCTGCTTAAAATCCGGGAAATTCTCTTCTTTCTCATTTTGCTGTACTCCAAATGGGTTCTTAGTCCTGTACTGGAGCATTGTTTGATGGAACACATGGTCTCCAAGTATTTATATGGTCTTGGGATCACGGGTGCCCCAATTATAACTCCAGGCCCTGGTTACCCTTTTTAGTCGCCTTTTACGACACACATCTGCTGTGTTGGGATTATTCTTATTCCTCTCTTCCACACGGGACTTCGAAACATTCGGCACTATGAAAAATATCACTTCGGTACAATAAACTTACGAACGCGGAAATTTGCAAAAATAACACAGGCACTTTGTCTGAAATTTATATGCCGGCACTGAAAGATTTGTTCGGAACTTAAAGATTAGTATCACACTAAAAGATCATCACAAAAGATCACTCCGGTATAGAAACATATAGTCGTGCCATGCAGGAAGACGTTCCTAGATGGGAAACTTGCACGATCGCTAACTTCTATTTGAAAAGACTTTAGAATATGTACATGTCACCTCAAATGATATGTTTTCTTGTCCCTTGATGCAAGAAATATTGAGTAACTCTGTCATCGATCGGACTGCGTTTGCAATGAAGTCTAGATTTAATACCGTGCGACATAAAACTATTTTGCAGAATGGGAAAGAAGACAATTTTGGAAGACAAATACAGCATCATATGAAAGACAATAAGGAACGCGACGAAGACAAGGACCACGGAAAAGACAACTGCGACAATAAGAACCATGAGGATGACAGCAAGCGCTACCATAAGAATAATGACGAAGACAGTAAACACCAGGACAAAGACAAAGACGCGATAACGACTAGATATGGCCAACGACAAGGGCCACGACATTGATCATGATCAGAATAGCGTTAAGGATGAAGACAGCGATCCCAAGAACCAAGGTGGAAATATTGTTTCTCCCATTAGGCGAGTAGATTTCGTGTCACACGGTACCTTCCACACTTCCATAATATATGTATACAAAAATTATGCACTTAAAATGGAGACCTGCATTTAAAGGCAGATGATAACATTTTTCATAAGTGTATATTTTTTTGGTAGAGTTGCGAGAAGAATGGGAGAGTTGGGTAAAATTAATCACACACGGCCAGACGTCTTCCTGCATGGATACAAGTGTATCAGTTAAGCATCTAAAGATATCACTCCTGAATTTTCAAAACATCAATCGGAGATATTAAAATATCACTTCTGCACTGAAGAATATGACTGCTTACTGAAAGCCATCACTTTGGCACTGAAAAGGCTACATGGAACAGCAGAAGGCACTCCGGTACAGAAAAATCATAATCTTGCACTGTGAAATGTCACTCCGGCACAATAAAATATCGATCTGGATCTGGAACTTGTCACTCCTTCTCTGGAAGATATTTCTCACGTTCTGTGAAAAACTTAGCTCAGCCACTGTGGAAAATATGGGTCCTGCATTCAAAGATATTTCTCGCGTACTTTGAAAAATTTACGTCAGTCACTGTGAAACATTTCACTCCGGCACTTCAAAGAAATTCAGTACGCCTCTACTAGAAGTATCACACCGGCAATGAAAAATATAACTACGTCACTCCCAAACTCATAACTGTACATAAAAACATCACCTTGACACTTCAAAAAAAAAAAAAAACCTCTCTTTGGTTTTGAAAAATACCACTACAGCACTGGTATCAGTCACACATAAAGAAACACCGAGCAGGTTATTTGAAATATACCGAAAGGAATTGAAGATTAACGAGGAAAAACATTGAAAGTTGCAATTCTGTTAAGGGTGATATCATCTAATTTAATACATTACTGCGAAATTTATTGCTGTTCCTAATGAAATGGTGGGAAAAGATGACTATATAAGTGGTGATAATCATCCTTTTCCAGTTTTGATAAGAAAAACACATAAATTTATCAGTAACATACTGAATTAGATGACGACATCACACTTAAGAATATTGTGACTTTAAATATTTTTAACCTGTATCCGTCAATTAGTAACATAAGAACGCGGTACTTCGAAATATGAAATTGGTAGATTGAAAATTTCAAACCGGTACTTTGAGAAATGTCATATTGGTGCTCTGAAAAATGTGAGTTGCGAATTGCGAACAATATAACATGGAATTTTGAAATATAACCTGGAACTCTGAAATGTATCAACCAAAAGTATGAAATATATCTAGCCGAATCTTTAAAATATAGCATCAACTCACAACGAAAATGTTAACAGGGCACATAGCAAAATATTAATTTAGTAATCCAAATAAACGTCACTTTGCAGATTGGAATAAAATATAAGTCTGGCATTTTGAGGAATATAAACGTGAAATCATTAAAATGTGAATTTTGAAAAATATAATTTTGTATTTCGAAAACACTTGTTCAAACCCGGAACTTCACGAATGAATATACTTATACTAAAGAAAATCAATCGAGCATCGATTAAAATAAAACAATATTAAAATGTCAAATTCAAAACATGAACCCGACACTTCAAAAGTAAAAACGAGATTTTTAAAAGTATTGAAGTCGAATTGTGATATACATAACTGGTCATTTCAAAATAGTAACGTAGAACAAGATATCTCATCCCTCACTAAAAATATTTCAACGAGACTTTGAAAAATGAATCCGGCATCATCAAATACATCAAAACGACGTTTTGGTAATTATAATAATAGTAATGGACACGCACGGGATGCAATACTACTTTTTTTCGCAGAACATAACGCAGTGTCGTTAACAAAATCACTTCAATGATCACAAAACAGTCGAAAACGACAAATTATCTCTTGTTCATGCAGATGCAGCTGCCAATCCATTTACAGTATGTCTTAGTTCATCGTTTTCTTCGGTCCACGCTGAAGACATCACGGTATTCGTAGAACAGAATTCGGACCAAATCAAAATTTTCTTCTAGGTCAGCTCTTGAAGTGAATCGGTGTAGACGGCAGCAGCAAAGGGTCCGAAGTGATCTATATTTTGATAACTATTAAATCCGCAATTTCAAAGATAAGTAACATGGTGTAACATCAACACCGACCCCAGAAAAATAACACTCCGACACCGAAACATATCACTCCGACAATAGGATGTTTCATTCAGCAGCGCTTAATATTATTCCTGAATAGGCTATTATCTGAAGCAATGAAAACTATTACTTTGGCAATGAAAAATATGATTCCTGAATAGGCTATTCAAAGATACCAATACGGCAATTTCAATATTTATATTTCGGCACTTGAAACATCTTCTCGGCGATTTTAAATACCTTAAACTGGCAGCTATCAAAATAATCACTCAGGAAGTTCAAATTATTAACCTAGGATCATGGAAAACATTATACAAGAGAATTCTTCTCTGCGAAATCTTAATCCGGAATTTCGGAAGATTAAAAAGGAAATTTGAAATATTACGCGATTATTTCGAAATAATAAATTATTTGGTACAACTATTTCGAAATTCTTTTCATTATTGGAAATATCATTTCTTTTTTCCACTAAGAACTTGATTCAGTTCTTCGACATATTAATTCAATTCCCCAACATTCGATATGACGTATTAATATCTATAGAATTATACCTTCAATAGAAAGTAGAAATGTGTGTAGGTCTATAGCAATGTGTCCAGCTACAAATATTAAACAGAGAGTGTACACCTGTGAAGCACCGGCAGTTCACCCACTTTCACGCCACAGAAAGGTACACGAGCGGAGACCCACAAGGGGTCAGGAGCGAACTTTGATTTCCGGATTAAAGCTCTTTGTTTTCACCTCAAATATCTTATAGACATGTTAAAAATAGTTTCTTGGTTAGCCCGTTCTTCAACCTTCAGAGCCATTCCATCCCATCCACAATAATTTCAATTCAGTTTTTAAGCTTATCTTTTTCAAACAATTATCTATACAAAAAGTATGTAAAAAAACTTATGTTTGGACTCGTGAGAAGTTTCTTAAACGAAATGCCACGCGATATAAAACGATCTCATAAGTGTAGTAATGAGTCGAATTTTTGATGTTATACGATTTTTTTAAATATCAAGTATTCTGAACAAAGATTAGATCTGTAATTACAAACGAACAATTAAAAACAATAAATCATAAACAAAACCAGAATATGAACAGAACTCAAAACACAAACACAAGTACACAAACACGACAAATTGCTCAACAATTACACACATGCTCACTACTTTTAACAGAAATGAAACACTTCAAGAATTGGGACAATTACAATGCTCTCACTTCCAAAACATTCACCACCACTAAACACTTCTAAAAACACAAACCAAGCAAAGATATAGAAAACACAAAACAGAAGGCAGGGATTGTATCTCAACGTAATTATGAATTTCTAAAGCAATAATTAAATATTTATTATAACTCATACTTACATAACATTTAGTTAACAATAAATAATTTACAATTTCTAGTATTCTTATCATCAGAACGTATATAAGTAAATATTTAAACGTTTGATTGATATAGTGAACCCTCAAAACCCGGTGAAGTTAGCTGACTCCAGTCTATTTTGTTTTTTCTTCCTCCTTTCTGAATTCTTCAGCTTCTTTCTTGACAACTCCCTCTTTATATTTTCTGGCCTTTTTTTTTCTTCTTTACGTCCAGCATAAATTTTGTGAACATTCATAGTTACAGCTTCTCTATTTGTCTTGTGTTTTTCACTTTATGCATTTTGTAGAAGTGCTTGAATACGCACTGTCAACACTGAAAATCCTTTTGACCATAACACACATGGAGCTGGAATGTTCTTCTTTCCTCATCTGCACCATTTTCCAATTCCACCATCATTATTGTATTTATGACAAGAGGAGCCGTTAAGACAAGTTGAATTGGAAATCTAGGGACTGAAGAAAAAATTATTAGTCCTCATTTTTTTCATTTAACAAAAGAAACTAAATTGAAAAGTAGCTAACTAGTAAGGGCTCCGATACTTCAATATTATATTTCATCATTGCCCTTACATAGAAAAAAATGTCAATGAAAATTAAGTTAGGTTAAGTTGAAATGTATTTCAGTCGGGTTACTTACCTTTCATACTTTATGTAGATTACTGATGTGCTCAACTCACTGCAAGTGAAGTTCAGTGCCGGAAATAAAGGAAGAATAACCAGCTACATCCGCAGCCACTGGTTTGAAACGATATTTAAAAAAAGGATTACTGGACACAGTGCTATAGAAATTACTTTTTTGTTTTTAATTAAACCAAACCTCGCTGTTACAATTCATAGCAAATATAACTATTATGCTTTACCGTACAAGGACATAAGTTTGTTATATTTAACTTAACCTTGCGTTCTAGATCCCAAACATCAAGACAATATTTTTCTTTACAGTTTTATAATAATATAATTGCAATCAATTACATTACAATTAAAATAACATTGTCTAAATATTACATGTTGTTTAATCAACTGTCCGAAGGCTGACCTGAACCTCACAACTGATAGAAACAACGAAGCACTTATGAGGCAACTAGGCCAGGATATAATGTGGTAGGGTGGCCAGTTCCTTACCTCCTACTTTGCGTAAATCGCCGACTAGCTACCTATTCCATAATCAGACTTCAGATGCATACAATTTTTATTTTTCTGACACATATCGTCGAGTGAGATGTACTGCCTGATAATAGATGTAGGCCTACATATAAACCAGTACCTCTATCAGAGAATAAAATGTTACACAACATGTAAAAATTAGATAACATGTAGACAGTGAGAAATCCAATAAGTGGAAAAATATAACAGCAATCTATTTTAATCTTAATTTTGAGATGAGTATTTTATATAATTTTAACAATCACAATTCTATATCAATGTTGACATGCATTGTTATATTTCATGGGATGCTGTAACACCGCAAAATAAAATGAAAAAACCTTAACATACAGAGACCCTTGAAATTGTTAAGTAGTTAGCTCAAATGTTTGTTACTCAAGGTACGTGTAGAGAATGCAAAACATATTATATGATAGGTCTTCAAAATGATGTAATTTTGAAAACGTTAGTACAATAAATTAAAACATTATTTTAAATGACTATTTAAATGATTCTTCAAAAATTGATTTACTGATTAAAAACAGTCACTGGATCGTAGATAAATGAAAAAGTAAATAAATAAATAAATAAATAAATAAATAAATATAAACTAATAAATAAATTAATATAAATAAAATGCACTATCAACGCAAGGTTCCACAAATTCATTTATATCTTAGAAAGGGTTTTTGATTAGCCCGTCAGGAAATACAATTTAAATATTTTAAAATTTAAAATATTGGGTATACACTGAATATATTAGGAAATATAACTTACTGAATATATTAGTCAGTATTGGATACTCAACGGAAAAAAAATAATAATGCCATGGAAAGCTCGCTGACTCTCTTAATGTTGTGCAATTACTCGTAAAATTTTTCTTCCACGATCGTGTTTTTTGCTCTAAATTTTCAATGCAAAAACGCTAAATTCCCACCTCATTTCGTCATTTTCATTTTATGTGAAAAAAAAATTAAAGCCGCAGCGTTCACGGATCATTTTACGTTAAAACACTGTAGAATGATGTACACAATGCTTGTGAGGACAACGCGTTCATGTTTAAGTGACGGCCTTAAGGTGGACTTGTGGTTTCGCAACGAAACCATGTTTCACCGCTATGGAGTGCGTTCCCTGTACTTAGCTATTGACAAGCAGGCTTTCTCAACCTACACGTGTGTGTTTAACCAGTATAAGATACACTCACTGTTTCAGCTGTTGATAACATTACAGTCACTCATTCATTAAAGCAAGTTGTGTTTAATTTGTTGTAGTATTCGCCGTGATTGTTTATACTATGCCATCATGTCTTCAGTGGATGACACTGATATAAATTAAAATTTTAAAAAGAAAAAACGCAATAAAAATTATTAGTATAATGGAAACTAGACTAAGACAGCCATTGTGATGCCACAAAAAAGAGCACACTTGCACAGTCTTCCAACAAATGTACATAATCGAGGATTTGACAAACTATAGAAATATCGTTTGGGCAAAAAGGAGTATGATTTCGGTACATTAGGAAATATTTCGGAGCTTTTGTCTTTTGCCACATGGAAAGTATTATTTCCGCACTCTGAAAAATGTTACTTCGTCATTCTGAAATATATCGATTTCGGCAATTCAAACACATAATTTCTGCACTTTGGAAAACATAATATTGGCATTTTGAAAAATATAATTTACGCAATTTGGAAAAAGGTCCCTGAGACAAATGGCGTACTACAAAGGTTCATATCTTCAAAATTAGAAGCCACCGAACAATAATCACTCCCAAAAATCATGTTACTCCACCTCACTTACTGCACTGACACCATGACAGATGTCAATGAGTAACACAATATAATCAACTTGGCAAAAATGGAGATTAGGCAATCATTCTACAACAAGATTAAGAAGAAAAATATAAAAAGGAAACTTAAAACGCACAAACCACCGACCGGAAAAAAGATATTACTATCCTCTTTGATAAAACCAAAACGATAAAACCAAAACGACGGACCTTAACTGCTTGAAGCCTTCGATTTCTTTCCCTCATCGCCATCATCTTGAAAGGCGACGCTCCATCTCTTAAAACGTGCTCTGTTGACGCTTTCTTGAAAGCCGACGCTCCATTCTTTCTTGAAAGCCGACGCTCCATTCTTGAAAGTCGACGCTCCATCTCTCCACGCTCCATCTTGAAACGCCGACGCTCCATCTCTTGAAAGCCGACGCTCCACGCTCCATCATTCTTGAAAGCCGACGCTCCATCTTCTTGAAAGCCGACGCTCCATCTCTTGAAAGCGACGCTCCACGCCGACGCCATCTTGAAAAGCCGACGCTCCATCTCTTGAAGCCGACGCATCCATCTCCATCTTGAAAGCCGACGCTCCATCTTGAAAGCCGACGCTCCATCTGTTTTGAAAGACGACATCTCCATCATCTCTTGAAAGCCGACGCTCCATCTCTCCGATCGACGCTCATCTTGAAAGCCGACGCTCCATCTCTTGAAAGCCGACGCTCCATCTTCATCCATCTCTTGAAAAAGCCGACGCTCCATCTCTTGAAAAGCTCCATCTCTTGAAAGCCGACGCTCCATCCGACGCATCCATCTTGAAAGCCGACGCTCCATCTTCTTGAAAGCCGACGCTCCATCTCTTGAAAGCCGACGCTCCATCTTGAAGTCTTGAAAGCCGACGCTCCATCTCCGACGCTCCATCTCTTCGACGCTCCATCTCTTGAAGCCGACGCTCCATCTTCTTGAAAGACGAAGCTCCATCTCTTGAAGCCGACGCTCCATCTCCTGAAAACCGACGCTTCATCTCTGGAAAGCCGACGCTCCATCTCTTGAAAGCCGGCGCTCCATCTCCTGAAAGCCGACGCTCCGTCTCTTTAAAAGCCGACGCTCCATCTCTTGAAAGCCGACGCTTAATCTCTTGAAAACCGACGCTCCATCTCTTGAAAGCCTACGCTCCATCTCTTTAAAAACGCTCCATCTCTTGAAAGCGACGCTCCATCTCTTGAATACCGACGCGCCATCTCAGAGACGTGGCATCCCGTCACATAGGCTATAAATAGCACTTCGACACATAAATATACCAGTACATCACATAAAAATGTCTCTGAAAGTCACAGAACATTGGTACATATCCAGTTGCATACAATTTACACTAAGTCACTCAAATATGAGAAAAACATTCCGTCACTGAAAAATGAAAAATTATGAATGAAAATGCTACTCTTGCAATTCCTGATGCGTTAATTCGGCACTGTAGTTGTCGTTAAGTCCGATGTATATCTTCTGAACACTTAGAGAAAATTCAGTTATGCACTGAAACATATCAGTCCGGCACTGAAATCGTTAATCGTTAATCTTGCACAATAATATTTAATAGATCACTTCAACATTGGCGAACCACAATGATTAATATCTTCTAAATTAGGAGGCTACAGACAATAATCATTCCCAAAACTCACGTTACTCCTCCTCACCTACTGCTCTGTCAGCATGACACATTTCCCTATCGAGATAAGACTCTTCACAGCCACATAGGTCGTTTTACAGTCAATGTAAAACTTTCCACATTCACTTGGTTATTATTATTCAATGTCGCTTTAAAAAGTTTTCATTCACACTTCAATCATAGTAGTTTGTCGCCCTAATTTAAGTCTTTCACTGCAAACCCAGTATTCTCCGGTCTTCAGTTTTTCACCCTCCATTTTATTCACGCTCCGTGCATCTTAGCGCTGTCTCTCATTTGACACATTCGTATGCCCCGAAATTTGCTCCCATTCACAATTCTTTCCAGCGGATCCTTCAGTAAGCAGTTTTTTCCTAGCCAGCGAGCAAGCCTACATCATTTTCTCTTTCTGATATCAGTTTCGACATTATTCTTTATTGCTCTCCCTCTCTCTCTCTTTCCTTGAGGCCGGAGAGGAACATCCCTGTGCACAGCGAGCAGAGGTCTATTGTGCGCCCCTGGGATGAGTTGCAAGCCCACCGACCGCATCCACGCCGAACCGACCTAACCCCTAACACCCTAACGACCAGTCCCAACATCCTTCTAAGTCCGTTTACCATTCCACCCAACAGCATCCCCCACATACCCCCACAAACGGGAGAGAGGTGGGTTCGTCTGCCGGGTCACCAACTGTCATGTTTTGACATATCCATGGAGGCCGGCCGAGAGTGTCAGGAGCTCCGGAGGCCGACGCAGGCGCGATAGGAAAGCATAGAAAAACAAATGAAATGATAAGAAAGGATGGGGGAGAAGAAAATGGCGAGAATGAGTGGGGATTCACACGTCTGATAAAGTTACCTGATATTCATCCATAGGAGGGAAAACTCCGAAAAAACCTCATCCATACAACTGGGCCCAAGCTGGGAATTGAATCCTGGTCCGCTCAGTTCGGGAGTGAACACGCTACCACGACACCACAGCGGTGGACGCCATTATTCTTACTTCATCCACTCTTTCTAGGATAGCTTTATTTATTCTTCCGCCTGTGTGTTCATTTCATATGCTCCATTCTTCTTCATATCCACATATAAAATGTTTGCAGTCGTTTCTCTTCACTTCATCGTTTTGTCGATATTCCTCTCCACACTCCAACCAAAGCACTTCGCTACTCTCACCGTTAGTTTTTTTTTTTTTTTTTTCCAGAATTCCGCACAATATTTTCACTTTGCTAATAAATACTTCCTTTGCCATTGCTATCCTCCTTTTCACTTCCACGCAGCAGCTCATGTTACTGCTTATAGTACATCGCAAGTATTTGAAGCTGTCCACATGTTCCATTGGCTCACTTAGAATTCGCACCTGTACCTTTCCTTTCTTCGTCTTATAAGTATGGTCTTCTACTTCTTTGAGACAATATTCATATCATAAAACTATAAATTCACTGTCACATAACATTTCTAGTTGCAATGTTTATTATCATCATCATCATCATCATCATAATTTAAGTAATCGCAGAGGCTACGGTGCAATGCAACAGAAAACTATGTGTGAACAGTGATAAGATTTATGTCGAATTGTGTACAGAAAATGATATCGGAGAAATATAGACCGTATAATAGTAATTATTTAAATCGGTAAATCCATAACCAATGCTAATGCTATTCTTAAAAATAACAACACATCTTTCACACATTACCATGCAAATCTCATGCAATACAGGCCTAGGAGTCAGTAACTAAACACAAATGTTGGAAAGTTACAAGAATGTCTTTAAAAAGTAAAGAAAATAATAACGAAGATATTAAAAAATTCACGAGTTTGCTACGGTATAATCCTCAAAATTGAGAATACGCTGGAATGAACATAAAAAATCGACGATTGATATTTTAAAGCTTTATTTCTCATTAAAGTGGTACAGTGCAGTGTTTGGCAACGTACATTTTATTATTTTTTTAGTGGCCTCTAATCCCCTTAAAGCCATCCGATCCACCCACTTAACTGAACATGAACATTATTATTAAATTATTATCATTATTATATTATTATTATTATTATTATTATTATTATTATTATTATTATTATTATTATTATTATTATTATTATTATTATAAGGTAAATGTCAACAATATATCTTAAAATTTCTTGTGGTTTTCTAATTTAATCTTTCAATTTTAAATATTACCGCTCAAGTAGCATTTTTCGTCTAGTGGCATTTGTTTTAAATTTCTCTGTTTTCTCATTTTCTTTCATTTGTTCCCTAACTTTATAAGTATGTAGCTAATCGGAGATCTACACAATAGCCGTTATTGCTGGTTTGTGTAACCATGATTTCACTACCTAACATAGCTCCTCAAGTGCATCACGATGCTGTGTGGGCACCGGTCATATACTCTGCCCTAAATTCCTTGAGAAGGTCTCTTCCTCAGTAGGACTCGAACCGGTGCACATTCCGTAATGCGAATCCTAGGCGGGATGCCATAGACCACGACGCCACGGCGCGGGACAAATTACATGACGTAGCTTAGATAATTACATTGCAACTACAATTAATTTTCAGTCTAATCTTCTCAATCTTTCCTTAAATATGTTCATTTTGAGTGGACTACCCGGAAAGATTGCCGCAGGTAAACTGTTCCAGTCTACTACTCTGCGGTTAACAAAAGAAAAATTTGTCACGTCCGTTTTGTATGCTCTGCATTAAACTTCCTAACATGATCAGCCCTGCCTAAGTACGATGGTGTCACTATTCTACCATTGATGTCGGTCCATGCTTCGTGTCCTATTTCTGCCTTAAACAATGCACTCACTTGGTTTTCGTCGCCTTAATTTGATAAATACCCACCCTAAGTCTTTTACTATCTCTTCACCATGTCCGTTTCTCATTTTGACTTTTCTGTTGCCCTGAGTTTGAAATTTTTATTGAATCGATTTGGTTTTGTCTCTACGGATCCCAAAATACCTTCGGTCAGATTTCTTATGAATACGCACACAGGAATACACTGCTTTCCAGGCTCTCCTTGTATTAGTGAATTGTTCCTCCCAACCCAGTTCGTTAAGTAAATTTAAATATTCGCAATTACTTTTTCTTCGTTGTACTATCACCCCTCCCATGTTCTGAAAAGTGTCCTTCGCTAAATCCTGTTTGGAAATGTAGGTGAAAATAGCAGTCTTGTATTTCTCCCAATTCTACTTTCCTCTGACATTTATTTTTCTATCCTAAATTTGACTCCTTTCTCCATTATAATGATTTCAATTAACCAGCTAATAAATCAACTCTGATTTAACTCTACAAAAATACAATACGACTGGAACTTCGAAATATTAATGGTCAATTATTTGAAATATTTCTACCGGATTTCTAAATATTAATTTGGTATGAACTAATATATTTTCGACTTTGAAATTACTGATGCTCTTTATCGAAAGAAAGCAATTATATTCACCGAAACATTCATTCTGCTCGTCCAAATATCAATACCGTTTTGAGCATATTAAAACGATTCCTCAGCGTATCAATTATGGACATTAAAAAATTAATTCAGCACTTCGACATATCAATTCGTCACCTCGGAATAATAATCCTGAATCTGGAGAAACTATTATATGGTGAATCGGATAACATTATTCCGGATATTCGTAATATATTTCCACTAAGTCGTAAGTAATCCATTCTGCACGAACAAAATAATGGAACCCATTTATGAAATTAATAAACAGACGGACACTGAGACATGAACCTGGTAGTGTAAAATAAATACCGGCAAATTTTCTAAATATTTATGTAGCGCTTGTAAAAATATAAAAAATATCATGCAAACATACAGCCTTGCTTCAAGATCGATATAAATATTACTAAAATACAGTACAAGAACACCAATATGCGACTACAAGGAAGTCAAATAGGCAATGTCAAGAAAGTAATTTGGTAACCGCAGGGAATATCAATTCGTTGGTTTCAGGAATATTAATTTAGCTCTTTCACGTGTGTCAAATATGTACTGTCAAGAATAACAATACAACACTTAAATTGTTCATTTGATACTATAAAAATATCAATTCCGTACTATTGGAAATATGTATTCGGTATTATGAAAAATATCGTTTCAGATTTTTTAGTATTTCACTTCGGCACTTCTAAAAATATATCAGAACTTCGAAAATTACGTAGACTCTTCGAAAATGTGAATTCTGCACTTCGGTATATCCCAACTCTGCTTTTGCAAAGGTATCAATTCCTCACCTCGCAAAGTATCAAAAAGGGATTTTTCCAATTAGTAACTCGGTAATTTCAAAATTACCAACTCGATGTTTCACAATTAGCAAATCTGGAGTTTCAATGTCATACTTTTCATTCCATTAGCCGTCAAGTCTTGATTTCTTTCAGTCACATTCGAAATTCCATCCTGCATTTGGTATTCTGTTTCATTCCTGCAAAGTTCTTCACCTTTCTCCTGGCCAGCTTCTCAATACAGTTCTTGCACTCTAGTCTTCGTCTTCCTATTTTTTTCTGGTGATGTAGCCTTTATGAGTTTAGGATTCGTTGGTTATCCATTCTTGTTACATGGAACAAACCATTTCAGTGTCTTTTCTGCTAATGAGTATAATATTCAGTCCTGCTTAAAATCCGGGAAATTCTCTTCTTTCTCATTTTGCTGTACTCCAAATGGGTTCTTAGTCCTGTACTGGAGACATTGTTTGATGGAACACATGGTCTGCAAATATTTATATCGTCTAGGGATCACGGGTGTCGCAATTATAACTCCAGGACCTGGTTACCCTTTTTAGTCGCCTTTTACGACACACATGTGCTGCGTTGGGGTTATTCTTATTTCCGTCTAACACACGGAATTTCGAAACATTCGGCACTATGAAAAATATCACATCGGTACAATAAACTGACGAAGGCGGAAATTTGCAAAAATAACACAGGCACTTTGTTTGAAATTTATATGCCGGCACTGAAAGATTTGTTCGGAACTTAAAGATTAGTATCACACTAAAAGATCACTCCGGTACTGAAACATCACTCCGATATAGAAACATATAGTCCGTGCCATGCAGGAAGACGTTCCTAGATGGGTAATTTACACGATCGCTAACTTCTTATTGAAAAGACTTTAGAATATGTATATGTCAGCTCAAATGATATATTTTCTTGTCCCTTGATGCACAAAACATTGAGTAACTCTGTCATCGATCGGACTGCGTTTGAGATGAAGTCTAGATTTAGTACCGTGCGACATAAAACTATTTTGCCAAATGGGAGAGAAGACAAATTTAGCACCATATCAAAAACAATTAGGAACGCGACGAAGACAAGGACCACGGAAAAGACAACTACCACAATAAGGACCATAAAGAAGACAGCAATTGCTATCATAAGAATAATGACGAAGACAGTGAACGCCAGGACAAAGACAAAGACTCGATAACGACAATATATGGCCAACGACAAGGACCCACGACTTTAATCATGATCAGAATAGCGTTAAGGATGAAGACAGCGATTCCAAGAACCAAGGTGGAAATATAGTTTCTCCCATATGGCGAGTAGACTTCGTGTCTCACGGTACCTTCCACACTTCCATAATATATGTACACAAAAATTATGCACTTAAAATGGAGATCTGCACTACTAAATACAGATGATAACATTTTTCTTAAGTGTATATTTTTTTGCTAGAGTTGTGAGAAGAATGGGAGAGTTGGGTAAAATTAATCACATATGGCCAGACGTCTTCCTGCTTGGATACAATAGTATCAATTAAGCGTCTAAAGATATCACTTCTGCATTCAAAAGAATATGCCTGCTTACTGAAAGCCATCACTTTGGAAATGAAAAAGGCTACATGGAACAGCAGATAGCACTCCGGTACAAAAAAATCATAATCTTGCACTGTGAATTGGCACTCCGGCACAATAAAATATCGATCTGGATCTGGATCTTGTCACTCCTTCTCTGGAAGATATTTCTCACGTTCTATGATAAACTTAGCTCAGCCACTGTGGAAAATATGAGTCCTACATTCAAAGATATTTCTCGCGTACTTTGAAAAATTTGCGTCAGTCACTGTGAAACATTTCACTCCGGCACTTCAAAGAAATTCAGTACGCCTCTACTAGAAGT
>JAJSOF020000003.1:8093262-8140418 GCA_025594305.2 Periplaneta americana
GGGTAAGATACAAGCCCATGTGACAATGTGAGAATGATTAAATCTCAAATCTCAGTACTAAAAAGATAAAATTTATGATTTCAATACATACTATCACTTGTCCAGAAGATATTGCTTAACGCTATTCTTGAAATATAAATAACATTCTTTAGGCAATATTTTAAAGAAACTTTCTACCAATATATTGCGTAGAGGATCTTTATATATAGAAGACATATAGCTATGTAGACGAGGAGAGCATATATTACAGTAATATAACTGTTGACGTTATGAACTTTATTTCTTTAACGTTTTTGAATAAAATACGTTTAACGATATAAATACATTATGTAACTTGGTTTAATAAGTTATAAAAAAGTTTCCAACGTTCACGTCTTTAAAACTAAAAATATGTGTGACGATTCTCTTTGAGCTATGAAAAGTCTGTTAAGATAAACTGAATTCCGTGTAAAAAAGTACTCATAAGCAGGGTGTGCTGAACCGTGTTAGATGGCGATTACAACATTTCTACATCACAGTCAGGAAATAACAGGATCCGAATTTATCGAGCAATTTGCTTCAAGTTTTAACAATATCTCAACTAGACTTTTACCCATGTTTACACTAATGCTGTCTTGTAATTATGTTGCAAGAATTTTTATTATGATAATGATAATTGTTACTTTTTATTTTCATCACATTTTATAACACGTAGCAATACAGTTAATATATTCAGTTTGAAGTATACAAAAACAAGTTGTAGTTTTAACGAGGACTAACATTAAGCTAAAATAGGCAACTAGGAAATTATTACAACGTAGTTTATTTTAACACATGAAAACGATTGTATTATCTATTTTCCTGAGTACTATTATTATTATTGATATTATTAATATTATTAGTGTTATTATTATTATTATTATCATCATCATAATTTAAGTAATCGCCGACCGTACACGGTACAATAGAAGAGAAAACTATGTGCGAAGCGACAAGTTTTATAGCATAGAGTGTACAGAAAATGATATCGAACACTACAGGCCTTATAATAGTAATTATTCAAATAAATAAATTCATAGCCCAAGCTAATACAGTAAAACACAACAACACATCTTTCATACATCACCATGTAAACCTCATGCAATACAGGCATATGAGTCAATACCTAAGCACAAAAGTTGGAAAGTTACAAATATGTCTTTAAAAAGTAAAGAAAATAATAACGAAGCTATTAAAAAATTAACGAGTTTGCTACGTTATTATCCTCAAAATTAAGAATATTCCGGAAAAGAAACAAAAATCAGTTGATATTTTAAAGCATTATTTCTCATTAAAATGTTACAGTGCTGTGTTTGGCAACGTACATTTTATTATTTTTGTTAGTGGCCTCCTCATCGCCCCTTATAGCCATCCGATCCACCCACTTAACTGCACATCAACATTATTATTCACTTTATCATTATTATTTTTTATTATTATAAGGTAAATATCAACAACATATCATAAAATTTTCTAGTTTTTTTAATTTCATCTTTCAATTTTAAATATTACCGGTCACGAGGCGTTTTCCCTCTAGTGTCATTTGTTTTAAATACCCCTGTTTTCTTTCCCTCTCCTTGTTCTTTCTTCTGTTCCCTAAATTTATAGGTATGCAGCTGGGACGGTGATGTACACAATAGAGGGTAGGAAGGAATCCCCAACCTGTCCCATACCTCCAGGCCAAGTTGCCTCATAAGTAGTGCCTTGTTGGTAATCACTTGTGAGGTTCAGACCTGTCTTCGGACCAACGAGATAGAAAGAGAAGACTATCGAGTGGCCATGTTGTCCTGTACAGCGCTCTTTGCGGTGCCACCGCGAAACACGGCAGATCTGAGCTAAGCGCCCACCTTTGTAAAAATTCGTCTGCTTACAATGTTGTTTAACGCAGGTAAGGAGTACAAAAAAACGAAGAAAAAACATGCCTGTTGTGTGTGCTGCATATAACTGCAATATCAAAAGGAAAAAGACAACTGATATATCATATTTCATGTAAATTTTATGAAGTTAAGTCCATAGTTTTGTTAATTAGCAGCATTTTTTTTTTCATGCATAAATGTGTAACAACGCCCGGCATAAACAAAATAAATGGTTCACTGGTAATGTACTTAAACTAAATACGGATAAAACCAATACAATTCCGTTTCAGACCCAGTGAAAAACAAATAGCAATACAATATTAAAACTGTATTTCGTCACCGGCATCCTTTATTTCTGCTCCTTCTGTCCTTACTGCTTATACAAGAAGACGATGAGCTGTAGCTTATAAGAAGTAGGCCTATTTCGAAGACAAACGATTAATCAAATAAATGGTTCACTAGTAATAAAGTTAAACTAAATACGGATAAAACCGCTACAATTCCGTTTCAAACCTAGTAATAGCAATCAAATATTAAAATTGTATTTCGACACTCGCATCCAAAATAGCGCAAAACTCTAGGGTAGGTCGTATTGTTGTTAGTATTTTGACTGGAAGGACATGAAAGAACATAATTGAGCACCCACGTGCAATAATGGGGTAAGTATGAATATATTTCGTAACTACTTACCCTATTATTGTACGTGGGTGCTCAATTATACACTAATAATTATCTGTGGTGCCACAGCCCATGAAAGGCTCAGACAGACCAGCCGGCTGTTGCCTCACGTTCACATTTCGATAATAATTATACTTTACTATAACAAAAAAACTGAAAGCGTGTTTTGTCATGTTTCACCCACGTTACAAGCTTGGAAGTAAAGGTTGTTTACTACATATAGGGCCTACTTTCATTCTATATCTTATGGTATAGTAAATAGTTTTGCAACATGTAGAGAGAGGGAAAACAATTTAATAAAATCATCCGAATCATACTCGTTCATTTTATAGGCAATCTTGCAGGTCGCATTTAAAAGAACCTAGGAATATTAACATTTTCTTCAGTATATTTGCTAGGACTTCTTGTCATACTACATGACAATTTTGCTTAGGTTATTCTTTTAAGCATTCCTTCTAGGAATAGCTCAAGTGTTTTAAATTTAGCGAACATAAGTTTAGATTAAGTTCCTAGCACGTATTTGACGAAATACTAGGTTTTTACACTTCAGTTTAACTGATTTATGCAAACGAAATTAAGACAGCTGACGATTGTAATGTCAGTTATCACCACGCCCACTTTGTTTTGGGCGCATAAGTTCATTACCGACGATCGTTCAATTTTCTTCAAACATGGTGGCGCAATGACCACTCTATATCTTTCTCTTTCTAACTCGTTGCTTCGGACAGTTCACTAAACAACAACAACAAATTTTATGCACACAACATCTATACTTCAGAAGGGACTCTCACCCTCAAGATTGCCGCAGGTAAGCTGTTCCAGTCTACTATTATCCGGTTAACAAAAGAATAATTTGTCACGTCCGTTCTGTATTTTCTGCATTTAAACTTCCTAATATGATCAGCCCTCCCTAAGTATGATGGTGTCACCAATCTACAATTGATGTCGGTCCATGCTTCGTGTCCTATTTGTGCCTTAAACAATGACGTCAATCTGGCTTTTCGTCGCCTTGATTTGACAAATGCCCACCCTAAGTCTTTCACTATCTCTTCGCCATGTCCCTTTCTCATTTTGACATTTCTGCTGCCCTGCGTTTGACATTTTCTATTGAATCGATTAGGTTTTGTCTCTACAGATCCCAAAATACTGCTCCATATTCCATAACTGAGCGATCAAGGATTTCGTACGCTAATTCTTTTGACCTTCGGTTAGATTTCTTATGAACACGCATACAGGAATACACTGCTATTGTATTCTCTATCATCTGATATCTTCTTCTGTCCCGAACTTCCCTACCGTTCACCATTCCTTCAAGTGCATCCTTCAGTAGGCAGTTCCTTCTTAGCCAGAGAGCCAATAAAATCCTTTTTCTTTTCCTCATCACAGCTTCATTTGTTATTCTGTCTATTCATTTCGCACGCTACATTCCTGTCCATATCCACATTTAAAATGCTTCTATGCGTTTCTCTTCACATCACCCCAAGTATTTCAAGCTGTCCAATTGTTCCACTTCCTCATTTAGAATTTGAGCATTTACCTTCTTTATTTTAGCTCCGATAAACATGGTCATCCTCCTCTTTGCATTTGTTTCCATTCCATTCTGGACCCATTTACTCATTCTCATTTTACGTGAAAAAAAATTAAAGTCGCAACCTTCAAGGATCATTTCACCTTAAAACACTGCAGAATGATGTACACAATGCTTGTGAGGACAACGTGATCATGTTAAAGTCACTGACTTAAGGTGGACTTATTTATTTATTCTTCCGCCTGTGTTCATTTCATATGCTCCATTCTTCTTCATATCCACATATAAAATGTTTGCAGTCGTTTCTCTTCACTTCATCGTGGTGTGGATATTCCTCTCCACACTCCAACCAAAGCACTTCGCTACTCTCACCGTGAGTTTTTTTTTTCCAGAGGTCCGCACAATATTTTCACTTTGCTAATAAATACTTCCTTTGCCATTGCTATCCTCCTTTTCACTTCCACGCAGCAGCTCCTGTTACTGCTTATAGTACATCGCAAGTATTTGAAGCTGTCCACATGTTCCATTGGCTCACTTATAATTCGCACCTGTACCTTTCCTTTCTTCGTCTTATAAGTATGGTCTTCTACTTCTTTGAGACAATATTCATATCATAACACTATAAATTCACCGTCACATAACATTTCTGTTCGCAATGTTTCAAATATCGGAGGATGCAACCTCAAACCTCATAATTTGAAGATATTTGTCTGCAAGGCTATTGAGTGAATCACATTTACGAAATTATCCGCGCATGAACACGTAGTGTGATGTAATATTCCACTGTCGATTGCCGTACATAGGAATTCATTGTGACAATGTGAGAATGATTAAATTTCAGATCTCAGTAGTAAAAACCTAAAATGTGTGATTTAAATACATAGTATCACTTATCCAGGAGAAATTGTTTAATGCTATTCTTGAAAATTAAGTAACAATTATTGTTTGGCAATATATTAAAAAACTTTGTTCCAATATATTCCGTGGATGATCTTTATATTTAGAAAACATATAGCTAAGTAGATGAGGAGAGCATATATTATACTCATATAACTGTTGATGTTGATGTTAATGAACTTTATGTCTTTAACGTTTTTTAATAAATTACATTTAACGATATAAATGCATTACGTAACTTAGTTTTGTAAGTTAAAAATGGTTTGAAAGGTTTACGTCTTTAAAACTAAAAATATGTCCGACGATTCTCTTTGAGCTACGAAAAGTCTGTTACGATAAACTGAATTCCGTGTAAAAAAAGTACTCATAAGCAGGGTGTGCTGAATCGTGTTAGATGGCGATTACAATATTTCTACATCACAGTCAGGAAATAACAAGATCCGAATTTATCAACCAATTTGCTTCAAGTTTTACCCAAGTTTCCATTAATGCTATCTTGTAATTGTGTTGCAAGAATTTTTATTATGATTATGATCACCGTTACTGTTCATTCTCATCACATTTTATAACACGTAGCAATACAGTTAATATATTCAGTTTGAGGTGTTACAATATACAAGTTGTAGCTTTGGTGACGACTAACTTCAAGCTAAAATTAATCAACTAGGAAATTATTGCAACGTAGTTTACTTTAACACATTAAAGCGATTGTATTAATTATTTTCCTAAGTGCTATTGTTATTATTATTATTATTATTATTATTATTATTATTATTATTATTACTATTAATATTATTATAATTATTACTGATATCATCATCATAATTTAAGGTATCGCAGACCGTACACGGTGCAATGCAACAGAAAACTGCGTGTGAAGTGATAAGTTTTATAGTGAAGTGTGTACAGAAAATGATATCGGACACTATAGAACTTATAATAGTAATTATTTAAATCAGTAAATCCATAACCAATGCTAATAGAGTAAAACACTACAACACATCTTTCACACATTACCATGCAAATCGCATGCAATACAGGCCTAGGAGTCAGCAACTAAACACAAAATTTGGAAAGTTACAAATATGTCTTTAAAAAGTAAAGAAAATAATAACGAAGATATTAAAAAAATTCACGAGTTTGCTACGTTATAATCCTAAAAATTGAGAATACGCTGGAATGAACATAAAAAATCAGGTGGTATTTTAAGGCATTATTTCTCATTAAAGTGGTACAGTGCAGTGTTTGGCAACGTACATTTTATTATTTTTATTAGTGGCCTCCTCATCGCCCCTTATAGCCATCCGATCCACCCACTTAACTGCATATCAACATTATTATTAAATTATTATCATTATTATCATTTATTGTTATTATTATTATTATTATTATTATTATTATTATTATTATTATTATTATTATTATTATAAGGTAAATGTCAACAACATATCTTAAAATTCTTGTGGTTTTCTAATTTAATCTTTCCATTTTAAATATTACCGGTCAAGTAGCGTTTTTCGTCTAGTGGCATTTGTTTTATATTTCCCTGTTTTCTCATTTTCTTTCATTTGTTCCCTAACTTTATAAGTATGTAGCTAATCGGAGATGTACACAATAGCCGTTATTGCTGGTTTGCGTAACCGGATTTCACTACCTAACATAGCTCCTCAAGTGCATCACGATGCTGTGTGGGCACCGGTCATATACTCTGCCCTAAATTCCTTGAGAAGGTCTCTTCCCTCAGTAGGACTCGAACCGGTGCACATTCTGTAATGTGAATCCTAGGCGGGATGCCTTAGACCACGACGCCACGGCGCGGGACAAATTACATGACGTAGCTTAGATAATTACATTGCAACTACAATTAATTTTCAGTCCAATCTTCTCAATCTTTCCTTAAATATGTTCATTTTGAGTGGACTACCCAGAAAGATTGCCGCAGGTAAACTGTTCCAGTCTACTATTCTGCGGTTAACAAAAGAAAAATTTGTCACGATCGTTTTGTATGCTCTGCATTAAACTTCCTAACATGATCAGCCCTGCCTAAGTACGATGGTGTCACTAATCTACCATTGATGTCGGTCCATGCTTCGTGTCCTATTTCTGCCTTAAACAATGCACTCACTTGGTTTTTCGTCGCCTTAATTTGATAAATACGCACCCTAAGTCTTTTACTACCTCTTCACCATGTCCCTTTCTCATTTTGACATTTCTGCTGCCCTGAGTTTGAAATTTTCTATTGAATCGATTTGGTTTTGTCTCTACGGATCCCAAAATACCTTCGGTCAGATTTCTTATCAATACGCACACAGGAATACACTGCTTTCCAGGCTCTCCTTGTATTAGTGAATTTTTCTTCCCAATTCTACTTTCTTCTGACATATATTTTTCTATCCTAAATTTGACTCCTTTCTCCATTATAATGATTTCAATTAACCAGCTAATATATCAACTCTGATTTAATTCTACAAAAATACAATACGACAGGAACTTCGAAATATTAATCGACAATTATTTGAAATATTTCTTCCGGATTTCTAAATATTAATTTGGTATGAACTAATATATTTTCGTCTTTGAAATTACTGATGCTCTTTATCGAAAGAAAGCAATTATATTCACCGAAACATTAATTCTGCTCGTCCAAATATCAATACCGTTTTGAGCATATTAAAACGATTCCTCAGCGTATCAATTATGGACATTAAAAATTAATTCAGCACTTCGACATATCAATTCGTCACCTCGGAATAATAATCTTGAATTTGGAGAAACGATTATATGGTGAATCGGATAACATTATTCCGGATATTCGTAATATATTTCCACTAAATCGTAAGTAATCCGTTCTGCAGAAACAAAATAATAGAACCCCATTTTGGAAATTGATAAACAGACGGACACTGAAACATGAACCTGGTAGCGTAAAATAAATACCGGCAAATTTTCTAAATATATATGTAACGCCTGTAACAACATAAACATATAGTAATATACAGCCTTGCTTCAACATCGAAATGAATATTACTAAAATACATTTGAACACCAATATGAATATTTATTTATTTATTTATTTATTTATTTATTTATTTATTTATTTCAAATATACAGAATAAAGATATATAATTACAAAACAAACAAAGAGAAATACAAATAAAATAATACAAGCAATATAAAAAGAAGATACAGTAGTATTAACAAAATTTGAGACCGAATGAGCAGCGCTCGTGCTCGGTCGCAGTTCAGATATATGTACATGTCACCTCAAATAATATGTTTTCTTGTCCCTTGATGCAAAATATTGAGTAACTCTGTCATCTCGGACTGTCTTTACAATGAAGTCTAGATGAGAATACAAGATTGTCAAATATGGAATGTCAAAAAGTAATTTGGGAACATCAGAATATGAATTCGGAGGTTTCAGGAATATTAATTTACCACTTTCACGTGTGTCAAATCTGCACTGTCAAGAATAACAATTCAACATTTTAAATGTTCATTTGACACTATAATAATATCAATTCCGTAATATCGGAAATATCTTTTCGGTATTATGGAAAATATCGCTTCAGCATTTTGAAATATTTCACTTCGGCACTTCCAAAAATATATCAGAACTTCTGAAAATGATGAAACTTCTTTAAATGTGAATTCTGCATTTCCCGATATTCCAATTCCGCTTTTGCAAATGTATCAAACCACCTTATCAAAGAGGCATTTTTGCTAATTTCTAACTCGGCAATTTGAAAAGAACCAACTCGGTGTTTTATGAATAGCAATTCTGCAGTTTCAATGTCATACTTTTCATTCCATTAGCCGTCAAGTCTTGGTTTGGTGGAACACATGGCCTCCAAGTATTTGTATCGTCTTGGGATTACGGGTGTTCCCAATTATAACTCCAGGACCTGGTTACCCTTTTTAGTCACCTTTTACGACACACATGTGCTGCGTTGGGGTTATTCTTATTTCCGTCTAACACATGGGATTTCGAAACATTCGGCACTATGAAAAATATCACTTCGGTACAATAAAATTACGAACGCGGAAATTTTAAAAAACAACACAGGCACTTCGACTGAAATTTATATGCCGGCACTGAAAGATTTGTTCGGAACTTAAAGATTAGTATGACACTAAAAGGTCACTCCGGTACTAAAACATCACGTCGGTATATAAACATACAGTCGTGCCAAGCAGGAAGACGTTCTAGATGGGAAACTTCCACGATCGCTAACTTCTATTTGAAAAGACATCAGAATATGTACATGTCACCTCAAATAATATGTTTTCTTGTCCCTTGATGCACGAAATATTGAGTAACTCTGTCATCGGTCGGACTGTCTTTACAATGAAGTCTAGACTTAATACCGTGCGACATAAAACTATTTTGCCCAATGGGAAAGAAGACAATTTTTCAAAACAAATACTGCACCATATGAAAAACAATAAGGAACGCGACGAAGACAAGGACCACGGAAAAGACAACTGCGACAATAAGAAGCATGATAATAAGAGCAAGTGCTACCATAAGAATAATGACTAAGACAGTAAACACCAGGACAAAGATAAAGACTCGATAACATTGATCATGATCAGAATAGCGTTAAGGATGAAGACAGCGATCCCAAGAAACAAGGTGGAAATATTGTTTCTCCCATTTGGCCAGTAGATTTCGTGTCACACAGTACCTTCCACACTTCCATAATATATGTACACAAAAATTATTCACTTAAAATGGAGACCTTGCATTACTAAAGGCAAATGATAACATTTTCAATAAGTGTAAATTTTTTTGTTAGAGTTGCGAGAAGAATGGGAGAGTTGGGTAAAATTAATCACACACGGTCAGATGTCTTCCTGAATGGACACAAGTGTATCAATTAAGCGTCTAAAAATATCACTCCTGAATTTTCAAAACATCAATCGGAGATATTAACATATCACTTCTGACTGAAGAATATGCCTGCTTACTGAAAGCCATCACTTTGGCACTGAAAAGGCTACATGGAACAGCAGAAGGCACTCCGGTACAGAAAAAGCATAATCTTGCACTGTGAAATGTCACTCCGGCAAAATAAAATATCGATCTGGATCTGGAACTTGTCACTCCTTCTCTGGAAGATATCTCTCACGTTCTGTGATAAACTTAGCTCAGCCACTGTGGAAAATGTTGGTCCTGGAATTCAAAGATATTTCTCGCGTACTTTGAAAAATTTGCGTCAGTAACTGTGAAACATTTCACTCCGGCACTTCAAAGAAATTCAGTACGCCTCTACTAGAGGTACCACACCGGCAATGAAAAATATAACTACGTCACTACCAAACTTATAACTGTACGTGAAAACATCACTTTGGCACTTCGACAAAAATAAACCTCTCTTTGGTTTTGAAAAATATCACTACAGCACTGGTATCAGTCACACATAAAGAAACACCGAGCAGGTTATTTGAAATATACCGAAAGGAATTGAAGATTACCGAGGAAAAACATTGAAAGCTGCAAATCTGTTAACGGTGATATCATCTAATTTAACACTTACTGCGAAAGTACCAATGGGGTTCAAAATGAAATGGCTCTTTAGAAAGAAAAATCTCCGCCATTTTAAAACTATTCCATTTTTGAAAAAAAACACATAACTTATCCCTTTGATCAACTGTAAATGATGATGTTTCATTCATTTTTATATTTTCAACTTTAAAATATTCATTGTTTCTTCAACATAAGAACGTACCATTGGGTAGGTTATTTCAAACCCTACTAAAATTGGCTTTTTGCTTTGAATGTAACATTATGAAAGTTGAAATGCTGACATGTTACTTTGAACATATTACCTGGAACGCTGCAAAATGAAATATTATTTCTTACCCATTGTTAAGGTTTGTTGCCTATGTTTTTATTAGTGTTTTGCATCAACTCACAACGATGTGTTAACATGATGAGTGCAAGATATTTGACTAGTTCAGAAATAGGCGTAATTGTGAATGAAGAAGATAATGAGGAAGAGGAATATAATGAGGAACATGAATATAATGAAGAAAAATCTGATGACGATGGAGAGATTGATGCTATTATAACAGAAGACTGTCAATCGGCTGAAAATTCTGATGATGATGATGATGATGACGATGATGATGGAGATTTATAAACTTCACTGTTCCTGAAATTTCAATATCTCAAATTTGAATGTTTTCAATAAGTATATTTCACCTATCAGTTATTTATTAAAATAAAAACATATTAAAATGATGTTCCATGAACCCGACACTTCGTAAATTAAAGCATTTTTTAAACCTAGGACTCGCGTTATACATAATGGTCATTTCAAAATAGTCACGGGGAAAGAAATTTTGTCATGAAATTTTTCCAGTGTAGACTTTGAGCAAATTGATGCCGGGGATCATCGATACATCAAAACGACGTTTCGAAAACCAACTCTAACGGCTGGTGGATCATCATGCAACCATACGATACCTCCATTCTGGTTGGATGATCGTCCGCCTCTGCTTCGGCATGATCACAAACGCGAGGCCAGCAGCCGACTAGTCGGTCTTGACCCCGTTAACAAAATCACTTCAATGATCACAAAACAGACGAAAACTACAAATTATCTCTTGTTCATGGGCCGTAGCGCTACGGATTTACTTTACTTTTATAATAATAGATAATCACTAAGTAAATATCTGGAATAGTAATACTGTTGTTTTGAGGTCCAGAAATGGAAACGATGTATGGAATAAAAGTCCTGTTAGATTGCATCAAGGGAGGCAGCCAGCAGAAAAATAAGACGGCTCCAGGTCCAACGTGGCATAGTCTGAGACAATAGTAAACACTGTGCAGTCAGCTTTTGAATTATTTATGAAGCATTTTGCAGAATATTTTGGCAAGTGGACCAACAAAGAATAAGCATTATTAAAAGTAACAAATGGATAGATCTTGATAGAGAAGAATTTGAGTGCTTTCTTGGCCTGCTTATACACGCAGGAGTGTACAAAACAATGAGGGCATAGTGAACTTATGGAACACAGAGCATCACCTAAATAGCTCTATGACTAGGAACCGTTTTACCGAAATATCACGTTGTCTTCGGTTCGATGAGCTCAACAGCGGCGACAGAATCGTAGCTCTGATAAATTGGCTCCTATAAGGACTTATTTGAGCAGTGGGTAATAACATTACATGATGCGTATTTCGAAATCACATGAGAATATTATAGTTGATGAACAACTGGTAACTTTGATTCAGGTTCTTTTCGGCATATATCGCCTCAAAATTCGGAAAATATGGCATCAAAGTATATCTGTGATAGCACTAATTACTTTCACAAACCTGCAAGTGTACGCAGGAAGGGACAAGACCAGCCTACAAATCGAATCAGGGAAAGAGAGCTGTATTGGACTTAACTAAAAATTTATCCCTCGTGAGTGGTAGAAACATCACAACAGATAATTTCTTCACAAGTTTGGACCTGGCAAAGAATTAGAAAGAAAACAGATGACTCTGTTAGAACAATAAAAAGAATCGCCCTGAACTACCCGCAGAATTTGTCATAGATTCAAAGGGACGGAAAGTTCAGCTTCAAGTCGCTTCTGATTCCAGGACGCCACGATAGTTTCCTTTGCCCAAAAAACGGTAAGGTGGTGACTCTGCTGAGCACTATGCATTTCATTGGGAAAATAGCTGAAGATGAAAAAGAAAAACCTATTATGGTACTAGACTATAACGCAACAAAGTCAGGTGTAGACACAATGGACAAATTAGTCAGGACATACACTACAAAACATATGACAATGAGGTGGCCCATGGTTATTTTTATAATATTTTGTTATTAGTTTCGCTCAATGCGTTAAGCATAAAGAAAATTGGCTGGAGTTAAATTAGCTGACTGGGAGGATAAAACCAACTACAGAAAACCGAAATTTCTTCTTGAGCTTGGAACATCTTTAGTATCAGAAACAACAAAAGTAGGCGCACCAAAGTTCCTCCTGCTCAAATATTTCAGCACAAGTGCAAAGTGGGGCAAAACGTGGACGATGCCACTTATGTAACGGTCTGTGGACACAAAGCCTCCAGAAAAGTGCATAAAATGTTCATCTTTCGTCTGTAAACAACATTCCGAAAAGTGGTGCTAATCCTCCTTTTCCAGTTTTGATAAGAAAAACACATAAATTTATCAGTAACATACTGAATTAAATGACGACATCACACTTAAGTATATTGTGACTTTAAATATTTTTAACCTGTAACCGTCAATTACCAACATAAGAACGCGGTACTTCGAAATATGAAATTGGTAGGTTGAAAATTTCAAACCGCTACTTCGAGAAATGTCATATTGGTGCTCTGAAAATGTGACTTGCCAATTGCGAACAATATAACATGGAATTTTGAAATATAACCTGGAACTCTGAAATGTATCAACCAAAAAGTGTGAAAAATATGTAGCCAAAAGTTTAACAAATAGCAACAACTCACAACGAAAATGTTAACAGGGCACATAGCAAAATATTAATTCAGTAATCGAAATAAATGTTACTTTGCAGATTGGAAAATATAACTCTGGCATTATGAGGAATATAAACGTGAATTCATTAAAATGTGAATTCTGAAAAATATAATTTTTTATTTCGAGAACCGTTCACCCGGCACTTAGAAAACACAAACATCGAACTTCACGAATGAATACCTGATACTGAAGAAAATCAATCGGGCATCGATTAAAATAAAACAATATTAAAATGTCAAATTCAAAACATGAACCCGACACTTCCAAAAGTAAGAGAACGAGATTTTTCAAAAGTATTGAAGTCGAATTGTGATATATATAACTGGTCACTTCAAAATAGTAACGTAGAACAAGATATCTTATCCCTCACTAAAAATATTTCAACGAGACTTTGAAAAATGAATCCGGCATCATCAAATACATCAAAACGACGTTTTGGTAATTATAATAATAGTAATGGGACACGCACGGGATGCAATACTACTTTTTTTTTTCGCAGAACATAACGCAGTGTCGTTAACAAAACCACTTCAATGATCACAAAACAGTCGAAAACGACAAATTATGTCTTGTTGATGCAGATGCAGCTGCCAATCCATTTACAGTTTGTCTTAGTTAATCGTTTTCTTCGGTCCACGCTGAAGACATCACGGTATTCGTAGAACAGAATTCGGACCAAATCAAAATTTTCTTATAGGTCAGCTCTTGAAGTGAATCGGTGTAGACGGCAGCAGTAGCAGGGTCCGAAGTGATCTATATTTTGATAACTATTAAATCCTCAATTTCAAAGATAAGTAACATGGTGTAACATCAACACCGACCCCAGAAAAATAACACTCCGACACCGAAACATATCACTCCGACAATAGGAGTTTCATTCCAGCAGCGCTTAAATTATCACTGAAGCAATGAAAACTATTACTTTGGCAATGAAAAATATGATTCCTGAATAAGCTATTAAAAGATAACAATACGGCAATTTCAATATTTATATTTCGGCACTTGAAACATCTTCTCGGCGATTTTAAATACCTTATAAACTGGCAGCTATCAAAATAATCACTCAGGAAGTTCAAAATTATTAACCTAGGATCATGGAAAACATTATACAAGAGAATTCTTCTCTGCGAAATCTTAATCCGGAATTTCGGAAGATTAAAAAGGAAATTTGAAATATTACGCGATTATTTCGAAGTAATAAATTATTTGGTACAGCTATTTCGAAATTCTTTTCATTATTGGAAATATCAATTTTTTTCACTAAGAATTTGATTCAGTTCTTCGACATATTAATTCAATTCCCCAACATTCGATACTACGTATTAATATCTATAGAATTATACTTTCAATAGAAAGTAGAAATGTGTGTAGGTCTATAGCAATGTGTCCAGCTACAAATATTAAACAGAGAGTGTACACCTGTGAAGCACCGGCAGTTCACCCACTTCCACGCCACAGAAAGGTATACGAGCGGAATCCCAGTATGAGGAGCAAACTTTGATTTCCGAAATAAAGCTTTTTGCTTTCACCTCAAATATCTTATAGACATGTTAAAAATATTTTCTTGATTGGCCCGTTCTTCACCCTTCAGAGCCATTCCATCCCATCCACAATTTCAATTCAGTTTTTAAGCTTATCTTTTTCAAACTATTATCTATACAACAAGTACGTAAAGCAACTTATGTTTGGACGCGTATGAAGTTTCTTAAACGAAATGCCACGCGATTTAAACGATCTCATAAGTGTAGTAATGAGTCGAATTGTTTTGATGTTATACGATTTTTTTCAATATCAAGTATTCTGAACAAACATTAGATCTGTAATTACAAAACAATTAAAAACAATAAAACATAAACACAACCAGAATATGAACAGAACTCAAACACAAGTACACAAACACGACAAATTGTCAACTCTTACACACATGCTCACTAGCTTTAACACGTATGAAACATATCAAGAATTGGGACAATTACAATGCTCTCACTTCCGAAACATTCACCACCACTAAACACTTCTAAAAACACAAACGAAGCAACGATATAGAAAACACAAAACAGAAGGGAAGGATTGTATCTCAAAGTAATTATGAATTTCTAACGCAATAATTAAATATTTATTATAACTCATACTTACATAACATTTAGTTAACAATAAATAATTTACAATTTCTACTATTCTTATCATCAGAACGTATATAAGTAAATATTTAAAAGTTTCATTGTTACAGTGAACCCTCAAAACCCGGTGAAGTTAGCTGATTCCAGTGTATTTTTGTTTTTTCCTTGCCCCTTTCTGAATTCTTCAGCTCCTTTTTTGACAACTCCCTCTTCATATTTTCTTGCCTATTTTTTTCTCTTCTATACGTCCAGCATAAATATTGTGAACATTCATAGTTACAGCTTCTGTATTTGTCTTCAGTTTTTTTGTCTTTATGCATTTTGTAGAAGTGCTTGAATACGCACTGTCAACACTGAAAATCCTTTTGACCACAACAAACATGGAGCTGGAATGTTCTTCTTTCCTCATCTGCACCATTTTCCAATCCCACCATCATTAATGTATTTATGACAAGAGGAGGAGCACCCACTGCCGTTAAGACATGTTTAACTGGAAATCTGTAGACTGAAGAAAAAATTATTAGTCCTCATTCAGTCATTTAACAAAAGAAACTAATTTGAAAACTAGCTAAATAATAAGGGCTCAGACACTTCAATATTATAGTTCATCATTGCCCTTACACAGAAAAAAATCTCAATGAAAATAAAGTTAGGTTAAGTTAAAATGTATTTCAGTCGGGTTACTTACCTTTCATACTTTTTGTAGATTACTGATGTGCTCAACTCACAGAAAGTGAAGTTCAGTACGGTACCGCAAAATAGATTAAAAATAACCAGCTCTACTTCCGTAGCCACAGGTTATGAGGGATATTTCAAAAAAGTATAACTGGACACCAATTAAACCAAACCTCGCTGTTACAATACATAGAAAATATAATTATTTTGATTTAAATTTCATGAACGTAAGTTTGGTATATTTAACTTAACTTTGAGTTCTAGATCCCAAACATCAAGGCAATATTTTTTTACAGTTCTATAATAATATAATTGCAATCAACTAGAGTACAATTAAAATAACATTGTTTAAATATGACATGTTGTTTAATCAACTTTCCCAAGACGGATGTGAAACTCACAATTGATAGCAAAACGAAGCACTTATAAGGCGACTAGTCCAGGAGATAATGCGGTAGGGTGGCCAGTTCCTTCGCCGACTAGCTACCTATTACACTAATCAGAATTCAGATGCAAATAATTTTTATTTCTGAAATAGGAACTGAAATAGTTACTTCGGCCGGTTCAAATCGTTAATCTTGCACACTAAAATTTAATAGATTACTTCAGCAGCGGCAAATCACAAAGGTTCCTATCTTATAAATTAGAAGGATAGGACAATAATCATTCCCAACACTCATGTTACTCCACTTCAATTACTGCACTCACACCGTGACACATGTCGCTATCACTATAAGACTCTTCACTGCCACATAGGTATTTTGCAGTGACTGTAACACTTTCCTAATTCACTTGGAAATATTGTTCAATATCACTTCAAAAACCTTTCACTTACAATTCAATCCTAATGGTCCGTCCCCTTGTGGCAGGTCTTTCACTCCAAATGCAATATTCTCCGTTCTTCAATTTTTCACCCTCCATCCTAGTCACGATCCATGTCTCTTAGTGCTGTCTCAAAAAAGACACCTTCGTGTGCCCCGAAATTTGCCCCCATTCACAATTACTTCCAGCGGATCCTTCACTAAGCAGTTTCTTCTTAGCCAGCGAGCAAGCCTATATACTGTTCTCTTTCTGATAACATTATTCCTAACGACCAGTCCCAACATCCTTCTAAGTCCCGTTTTACCTCTCTCTCTCTCTGTGTGGCATTCCACCCAACAGCAAATCTCAAATGCCAGTACAAAAAGGACAGAGGTATGATTTCAATACATCTGTCCAGGTCACCAACTTGAAATATAAATAACCATGCAATTTTTAAAGACATATCCACGGAGGCCGGATCTTTATATATAGAAGACATATAGCTATGTAGACGAGGAGCTATATAACAGTAATATCCACCGCACGCTTTATTTCTTTAACGTTTTTAAAAAAACCGAAAAATGATTATGTAACTTGGAATAAGTTATAAAAAAAGTTTCCATGTTCACGTCTTTAAAACTAAAAACAAGTCTGAGGATTGTCTTTGAGCTATGAAAAGTCTGTTAAGATAAACTGAATTCCGTGTAAAAGAAGTACTCATAAGCAGGGTGTGCTGAAGCGTCTTAGATGGCGATTACAACATTTCTACATCACAGTCAGGAAATAACAAGATCCGAACTTATCAAGCAATTTGCTTCAAGTTTTAACAATATCTTAACTAGAATTTTACCCATGTTTCCACTAATGCTGTCTTGTAATTGTGTTGCAAGAATTTTTATTATGATTATGATTAACGTTACTGTTCATTTTCATCACATTTTATAACACGTAGCAATACAGTTAATATATTCAGTTTGATGTATTAAAATAAATAAGTTGTAGTTTTAATGAGGACTAACATTAAGCTAAAAATAGTCAACTAGGAAATTATTACAACGTAGTTTATTTTAACACATGAAAGCGATTGTATTAACTATTTTCCTAATTACTATTATTATTATTATTATTATTATTATTATTATTATTATTATTATTAGTGTTATTATTATTATTATTATTATTATATTATTATTATTATTATTATTATTATTATTATTATTATTATTATCATCATCATCATAATTTAAGTAATCGCAGACCGTACACGGTGCAATGGAAGAGAAAACTATGTGCGAAGCGACAAGTTTTATAGCATAGTGTGTACAGAAATTGATTTCAGACACTACAGTCCTTATAATAGTAATTATTTAAATCAGTAAATTCATAACCCATGCTAATAGAGTAAAACACTACAACACATCTTTCATACATTACCATGTAAACCTCATGCAATACAGGCCTAGGAGTCAATACATAAGCACAAAAGTTGGAAAGTTACAAATATGTCTTTAAAAAGTAAAGAAAATAATAACGAAGCTATTAAAACAATTCACGAGTTTGCTACGTTATAATCCTCAAAATTAAGAATATTCCGGAATAAACATAAAAAATCGGGTGATATTTTAAAGCATTATTTCTCATTAAAGTGGTACAGTGCAGTGTTTGGCAACGTACATTTTATTATTTTTATTAGTGGCCTCCTCATCGCCCCTTATAGCCATCCGATCCACCCACTTAACTGCACATCAACATTATTATTCACTTTATCATTATCATTAATTTTATTATTATAAGGTAAATATCAACAATGTATCATACAATTTTCTTGTTTTTTAATTTCATCTTTCAATTTTAAATATTACCAGTCACGGGGCGTTTTTCCTGTAGTGTCATTTGTTTTAAATACCCCCGTTTCCTTTCCGTCTCCTTGTTCTTTCTTTTGTTCCCTAAATTTATAGGTATGTAGCTAGTCGGTGATGTACACAATAGAGGGGAGGAAGGAATCCCCACCCTGTCCCATACCTCCAGGCAAGTTGCCTCATAAGTAGTGCCTTGTTGGTTATCACTTGTGAGGTTCAGACCTGTCTTCGGACAGTTGACTAGACAACAACAAATTTTAGGCACACAACACCTATACTTCAGACGGGACTCACACCCACAAGCTTTCGGCCTAAGCCGGAGAGAGAGGGCATTCCACGCATCACCCTGAGCTAAATCAGTAACTATATTCATTAACTACTGGTTCACAGTCCTTTGCCAAAGGGCAGGTCTTTCACTGCAATTCCACTGGCCTGCAATCGTCCTTCTTCCACATTCCTCTTAGTCTCCGCATATGGTCCACATATCTTAGTATTGTCTATCATCTGATATCTTCTTCTGTCCCGAACTTCCCTACCGTTCACCATTCCTTCAAGTGCATCCTTCAGTAGGCAGTTCCTTCTTAGCCAGAGAGCCAATAAAATCCTTTTTCTTTTCCTCATCACAGCTTCATTTGTTATTCTGTCTATTCATTTCGCACGCTACATTCCTGTCCATATCCACATTTAAAATGCTTCTATGCGTTTCTCTTCACATCACCCCAAGTATTTCAAGCTGTCCAATTGTTCCACTTCCTCATTTAGAATTTGAGCATTTACCTTCTTTATTTTAGCTCCGATAAACATGGTCATCCTCCTCTTTGCATTTGTTTCCATTCCATACTGGACACATTTCTTCATTCTCATTTTACGTGAAAAAAAAAAATTAAAGTCGCAGCCTTCACGGATCATTTCACCTTAAAACACTGCAGAATGATGTACACAATGCTTGTGAGGACAACGCGATCATGTTAAAGTCACTGACTTAAGGTGGACTTGTGGTTTCGCAACGAAACCATGTTTCACCGCTATGCAGTGCGTTCCCTGTACTTAGCTATTGACAAGCAGGCTTTCTCAACCTACACGTGTGTGTTTAACCAGTATAAGGTACACTCACTGTTTCAGCTGATGACATTACAGGCACTCATTCATTAAAGCAAGTTGTGTTTAATTTGTTGTAGTATTCGCCGTGTTTGTTTATACTATGCCATCATGTCTTCAGCGGATGACACTGACATAAATTAAAATTTGAAAAAGAAAAAGCGCAATAAAAATTATTAGTATAATGGAAACTAGACTAAGACAGCCATTGTGATGCCACAAAAAAGAGCACACTTGCACAGTCTTCCAATAAATGTAAACATAATCGAGGATTTGACCAACTATAGAAATATCGTTTGGGCAAAAAAGGAGTATGATTTCGGTACATTAGGAAATATTTCGGAACTTTTGTCTTTTGCCACATGGAAAGTATTATTTCCGCACTTTGAAAAATGTTACTTCGTCATTCTGAAATATATCGATTTTGGCAATTCAAACACATAATTTCTGCAGTTTGGAAAACATAATATTGGCATTTTGAAAAATGTAATTTACGCAATTTGGAATCAGGTCCGTAAGACAAATAGTGGCGTACTACAAAGCTTCATATCTTCAAAATTAGAAGGCACCGAACAATAATCACTCCCAACAATCATGTTACTCCACCTCACTTACTGCACTGACACCATGACAGATGTCAATGAGTAACACAATAATATCAACTTGGCAAAAAAATGGAGATTAGGAATCTACAGCAAGATTAAGAAGAAAAATATAAAAAGGAAACTTAAAACGCACAAACCACCGACCGGAAAAGATATTACTATCCTCTTTGATAAAACCAAAACGACGGACCTTAACTGCAGAAGCCCCACATCGCCACCAGTAACGAGGAAGTAAAACATGCTCTGTTGCCTATGTTTCTTTCGTCTCTTCAAAGCTGACGCTCCATCTCCTGAAAGCCGACGCTCCATCTTCTTGAAAGCTCCATCTTCTTCAACGACTCCATCTCTTGAAAGCCGACGCTCCATCTTCTTGAAAGCCGAAGCCGACGCTCCATTTATTCAAAGCCGACGCTCCATCTTCTTCAAAGCCGACGCTCCATCTTCTCAAAGCCGACGCTCCATTTCTTCAAAGCCGACGCTCCATCTTCTTCAAAGCCGACGCTCCATCTTCTTCAAAGCCGACGCTCCATCTTCTTGAAAGCCGACGCTCCATCTTTGAAAAGCCGACGCTCCATCTCTTGAAAGTCGACGCTCCATTTCTTGAAAGTCGACGCTCCATCTCTTGAAAGTCGACGCTCCATTTCTTGAAATTCGACGCTCCATTTCTTGAAAGTCGACGCTCCATCTCTTGAAAGCCGACGCTCCATCTTCTTGAAAGCCGACGCTCCATCTTCTTCAAAGCCGACGCTCCATCTTCTTCAAAGCCGACGCTCCATTTCTTGAAAGTCGACGCTCCATCTCTTGAAAGTCGACGCTCCATCTCTTGAAAGCCGACGCTCCATCTCTTCAAAGCCGACGCTCCATCTTCTTCAAAGCCGACGCTCCATCTTCTTCAAAGCCGACGCTCCATCTTCTTCAAAGCCGACGCTCCATCTTCTTCAAAGCCGACGCTCCAACTCTTGAAAGTCGACGCTCCATCTCTTGAATGCCAACGCTCCAACTTCTTCAAAGCCGACGCTCCATTTATTCAAAGCCGACGCTCCATCTTCTTCAAAGCCGACGCTCCATCTTCTTCAAAGCCGACGCTCCATCTTCTTCAAAGCCGACGCTCCATCTTCTTCAAAGCCGACGCTCCATCTCTTCAAAGTCGACGCTCCATCTCTTGAAAGTCGACGCTCCATCTCTTGAAAGTCGACGCTCCATCTCTTGAAAGTCGACGCTCCATCTCTTGAAACGCCATCTTCTTGAAAGTCGACTCCATCTTGAAAAGTCGACGCTCCATTTCTTGAAAGTCGACGCTCCATCTCTTGAAAGTCGACGCTCCATCTCTTGAAAGCCGACGCTCCATCTTCTTCAAAGCCGACGCTCCATCTTCTTCAAAGCCGACGCTCCATCTTCTTCAAAGCCGACGCTCCATCTTCTTGAAAGTCGACGCTCCATCTCTTCAAAGTCGACGCTCCATCTTCTTGAAAGCCGACGCTCCATCTTCTTCAAAGCCGACGCTCCATCTTCTTCAAAGCCGACGCTCCATCTTCTTCAAAGCCGACGCTCCATCCATTTCTTCAAAGCCGACGCTCCATCTTCTTCTTGAAAGTCGACGCTCCATCTTCTTCAAAGCCGACGCTCCATCTTCTTGAAAGCCGACGCTCCATCTTCTTCAAAGCCGACGCTCCATCTCTTTCAAAGCCGACGCTCCATCTTCTTCAAAGCCGACGCTCCATCTTCTTCAAAGCCGACGCTCCATCTTTGAAAAAGCGACGCTCCAAAGTCTCCATCTTGAAAGTCGACGCTCCATCTTCTTCAAAGCCGACGCTCCATCTTCTTCAAAACCGACGCTCCATCTTCTTCAAAGCCGACGCTCCATCTTCTTCAAAGCCGACGCTCCATCTCTTGAAAGTCGACGCTCCATCTCTTGAAAGTCGACGCTCCATCTTCTTCAAAGTCGACGCTCCATCTTCTTCAAAGCCGACGCTCCATCTTCTTCAAAGCCGACGCTCCATCTTCTTCAAAGCCGACGCTCCATCTTCTTCAAAGCCGACGCTCCATTTCTTGAAAGTCGACGCTCCATCTCTTGAAAGCCGACGCTCCATCTTCTTCAAAGCCGACGCTCCATCTTCTTCAAAGCCGACGCTCCATCTCTTGAAAGTCGACGCTCCATCTCTTGAATGTCGACGCTCCATCTCTGGAAAGCCGACGCTCCAAATCTTGAAAGTCGACGCTCTATCTTTTAAAAGCCCACCCCCGTCACATAGGATATTAGCACTCAGTCAAAGAATCTTGACACACCGGCACGTATGAATGACACTATGTCACACAAGAATGTCGTTCCGTCACAGAGAAATCGCATTCCATACTGAAAAATGGAAAATTTTCCATGGAAATAATACTCGGGAAATTCCTAAAGTATTAATTCGGCACTCAAATTGTCGCTAACAATCTGATATACATTTTTCGCACACTTCGAATAATTTCACCTATGCACTGAATTATATCAGTGCGCCACTGATATAGATCACATCGGCCGGTTCAAATAGTTAATCTCGCACATTACATAGATCAATTCAGCAGCAGCATATCACGAAGCTTCATTCACAGGCACTCACTTAAAAAAATATCACATAACAATAAAAATTATCTCTCCTGTAAATTCAGTACATATACTTCGACAATGAAAATATTCAGTCGACAATTGGAACAAAATTTTCATTAAACTTAAAAATATATTAACACTGTATTTTGAAGAAATATTAAACGAACATTTACGAAAAATTATTCACTGTCTTGATACATATACCCTACAACACAATACATTAATTTAACTCTACAAAAATACAATACGACAGGCACTTCGAAATATTAATGGGCAATTATTTGAAATATTTCTTCGGGATTTCTAAACATTAATTTGGTATTAACAAATATATTTTTGACTTTGAAATTATTGATGATTTTTATCCAAAAAGAGCAATTATATTCACCGAAACATTAATTCTTTTCGTCCAAATATTAATACCATTTTGAGCACATTAAAACGCTTCCTCAGGGTATCAACTATGGGCATTAAAATATTAATTCAGCACTTCGCCATATCAATTCATCACCTCAGAATAATAATCTTGAATTTAGAGAATCGATTATATGGTGAATCGGATAACATTATTCCGGATATTCGTAATATATTTCCACTAAATCGTAAGTAATCCATTCAGCTCGAACAAAATAATAGAACCCTAGTTAGTAAATTGATAAACAGACGGACACAGAAACGTGAACCTGGTAGTGTAAAATAAATACCGGAAAATTTTCTAAATATTTATGTAGCGCTTGTAACAACTTAAAAAATATCATGCAAATATATAGCCTTGCTTCAACATCGAAATGAAAATTACTAAAATACAGTGCAAGAACACCAATATGGGACCACAAGAAAGTCAAATAGGGAATGTCAAGAAAGTAATTTGGGAACATCAGGGAATATCAATTCAGAGGTTTAAGGAATATCACTTTGGCGTATGTAAATTCGGTACTGTGAAGAATAACAATTCAAGACTCAAAATGTTCATAGACACTACGCAAATATCAATTCCGTACTGTTGGAAATATATGTATTCAGTATTGTGAAAATATCGCTTCAACATTTTGAAGTATTTTAATTCTGCACTTCGAAAATTATGTCACAACTTCGAAAATTACGCAGACTCTTCGAAAATGTGAAATCTCCACTTCGCAATATCCCAACTCCGCTTTTGCAAAGGTATCAATCCCCGCCTGGCAAAGTATCAAAAAGGGATTTTGCCTATTACTAACTCGGCAATTTCAAAATTATCAACTCGATGTTTCATGAATACTAATTCAGCATTTTCAATGTGATAATTTTCATTACATTAGCCGTCAAGTCTTGGTTTCTTTCAGTCACATTCGAAATTCCATCCTGCATTTGGTATTGTTTCACTTCCTGCAAAGTTCTTCACATTTCTCCTGGCCAGCTTCTTCTCTTTCTCTTCCTACTTTCTTTCTCGTCATGCAGCCTTTATGTGTTTAGGATTCGTTGGTTATCCATTCTTGTTACATGGAACAAACCATTTCAGTGCCTTCTTTGCTAATGGGTATAATATTCAGTCCTGCTTAAAATACGGGAAATTCTCTTCTTTATTCACTTTGTAGTACTCCAAATGGGTTCTTAGTCCTGTACTGGAGGCATTGTATGATGGAACACATGGCCTCCAAGCATTTATATCGTCTTGGGATCACGGGTGTCCCAATTATAACTCCAGGCTCTGGTTACCCTTTTTAGTCGCCTATTACGACACATATGGCATTGTGCTGTGTTGGGATTATTCTTATTCCCCTCCTCCACACGGGATTTCAAACATTCGGCACTATGAAAAATATCACTTCGGTATAATAAAACTACGAACGTGGAAATTTCAAAAACAACACAGGCACTTCGACTGAAATTTATATGCCGGCACTGAAAGATTTGTTCGGAACTTAAAGATTAGTATCACACTAAAAGATCACTCCGGTATAGAAACATATGGTCCGTGCCATGCAGGAAGACGTTCCTAGATGGGAAACTTGCACGATCGCTAACTTCTTTTGGAAAAGACTTTAGAATATGTACATGTCACCTCAAATGATATGTTTTCTTGTCCCTTGATGCACGAAGTATTGAGTAACTCTGTCATCGGTCGGACTGCGTTTGCAATGAAGTCTAGATTTAATACCGTGCGACATAAAACTATTTTGCCAAATGGGAAAGAAGACAATTTCGGAAGACAAATGCAGCATCAAATGAAAGACAATAAGGAACGCGACGAAGACAAGGAACACGGGAAAGACAACTACCACAATAAGGACCATGACGAAGACAGCAAGCGCTACCATAAGAATAATGACGAAGGCAGTAAACACCAGGACAAAGACAAAGACTCGATAACGACTAGATATGGAGAACGACAAGGGCCACGACGTTGATCATGATCAGAATAGCGTTAAGGATGAAGACAGCGATTCCAAGAACCAAGGTGGAAATATTTTTCTCCCATTTGGCGAGTAGATTTCGTGTCACACGGTACCTTCCACACTTCCATAATATATGTACACAAAAATTATGCACTTAAAATGGAGACCTGCACTACTAAATACAGATGATAACATTTTTCTTAAGTGCATATTTTTTTGCTAGAGTTGCGAGAAGAATGGGGGAGTTGGGTAAAATTAATCACAAATGGCCAGACGTCTTTCTGCATGGATACAAGTGTATCAATTAAGCATCTAAAGATATCACTTCTGCATTGAAGAATATGCCTGCTTATTGAAAGCCATCACTTTGGAAATGAAAAAGGCTACATGGAACAGCAGAAGGCACTCCGGTACAGTAAAATCATAATCTTGCACTGTGAATTGGCACTCCGGCACAATAAAATATCGATCTGGATCTAAAACTTGTCACTCCTTCACTGGAAGATATTTCTCACGTTCTGTGAAAAACTTAGCTCAGCCACTGTGGAAAATATGGGTCCTGCGTTCAAACATATTTCTCGTGTACTTTGAAATATTTGCGTCAGTCATGTGAAACATTTCACTCCGGCACTTCAAAGAAATTCAGTACGCCTCTACTAGCAGTATCACACCGGTAATGAAAAATATAACTACGTCACTCCCAAACTCATAACTGTACCTCAAAACATCACTCTGACACTTCAAAAAAAAAAAAAAAACCTCTCTTTCGTTTTGAAAAATATCACTACAGCACTGATATCAGACACACATAAAGAAACACCGAGCAGGTTATTTGAAATATACCGAAAGGAATTGAAGATTACCGAGGAAAAACATTGAAATTTGCAATTCTCTTGAGGTTGATATCTTCTAATTTAATACATTACTGCGAAATTTATTGCCGCTCGTAATGGAAGGGTGGAAAAAGATGACTATATAATTGGTGATAATCCTTCTTTTCTAGTTTTGATAAGAAAAACACATAAATTTATCAGTAACATACTGTATTAGATGACATCACAGTTAAGAATATTGTGACTAAATATTTTATACTTGTATCCGTCAATTAAATGAACGCGGCACTTCGAAATATGAAATTGATAGATTGAAAATTTGAAACCGGCAATTTGAGAAAGGCCATATTGGTGCTCTGAAAAAGGTGACTTGCGAACTGTGAACAATATAACATGAAATTTTCAAATATAACCTGGAAATCTGAAATGTATCTACCCAAAAGTATCAAAAATATCTATCCAGTAGTTTAAAAAATAGCAACAACTCACAACGAAAATGTTAATCGGGCACATCCAAAAATATTAATTCAGTAATCGAAATAAACGTAACCTTGCAGACTGGAAAATGTAACTCTGGCACTTTGAGGAATATAAACGTGAAATCATTAAAATGTGAATTTTGAAAAATGTAATTTTGTATTTCGACAAGTCTTCACCCGGCACTTAGAAAAACACAAACATCGAACTTCACGAATGAATACCTAATAGTAAAGAAAATGAATCGGGGACCAATTAAAATAAAACAATATTAAAATGCCAAATTCAAAACACGAACCAGGCACTTCGAAATGTAAGAGCAAGAGATGTTTTAAAAATATAGAAGTCGAACTGTGATATACATAACTGGTCATTTCAAAATAGTAACGTAGAACTAGATATCTCATTTCTCTCTAAAAATATTTCAACGAGACTTTGAAAAATGAATCCGGCATTATCAAATACATAAGACTTTTTTTTTAAATATCAAGTATTCTGAACAAACATTAGATCTGAAATTACAAAACCACAATTAAAAACAATAAAACATAAACAAACCAGAATATGAACAGAACTCAAAACACAAACACAAGTACACAAACACGACAAATTGTCAACGCTTACACACATGCTCACTAGTTTTAACACGTATGAAACATATCAAGAATTGGGACAATTACAATGCTCTCACTTCCAAAACATTCAGCACCACTAAACACTTCTAAAAACACAAACCAAGCAACGATACAGAAAACACAAAACAGAAGGCAGGGATTGTATCTCAACGTAATTATGAATCTCTAAAGCAATAATTAAATATTTATTATAATCGTACATAACATTTAGTTAACAAGAGATAATAAGCAATTTCTAGTATTCTTATCATTAAAACGCATATAAGTAAATGTTTAAACGTTTGATTGATACAGTGAACCCTCAAAACCCGGTGAAGTCAGCTGATTCCAGTCTATTTATGTTTTTTTCTTCCTCCTTTCAGAATTCTTCAGCTTCTTTTTTGACAACAGCCTCTTCATATTTTCTGGCCTATTATTTTCTCTTCTATACGTCCAGCATAAATTTTGTGAACATTCATAGTTTCAGCTTCTCTATTTGTCTTGTGTTTTTCACTTTATGCATTTTGTAGAAGTGCTTGAATACGCACTGTCAACACTGAAAATCCTTTTGACACAACACACATGGAGCTGGAATGTTCTCCTTTCCTCATCTGCACCATTTTCCAATTCCACCATCATTATTGTATTTATGACAAGAGGAGGAGCACCCACTGCCGTTAAGACATGTTGAACTGGAAATCTGTGGACTGAAGAAAAATTATTAGTCCTCATTTAATCATTTAACAAAAGAAACTAAATTGAAAACTAGCTAACTAGTAAGGGCTCAGATACTTCAATATTATAGTTCATCATTGCCCTTACACAGAAAAATATCTCAATGAAAATAAAGTTAGGTTAAGTTAAAATTTATTTTTGTCGGGGGTTACTTACCTTTCATACTTTTTGTAGATTACTGATGTGCTCAACTCACTGCAAGTGAAGTTCAGTACCGGTAAAAAAGAGGAAAAATAACCAGCTACTTCCGTAGCCACAGGTTATAAGGGATATTTCAAAAAAGTAACTTCACTGTGCTACAGAAATTAAAAATTAAACCTCGCTCCATTCGTTACAATACATAGAAAATATAATTATTTTCCTTTAAACTTCATGAACGTAAGTTTGTCCTTGAGTTCTAGATCCCAAACATCATGACAATATTTATTTATAGTTTTATAATAATATAATTGCAATCAATTACGGTACAATAAAAATAACATTGTTTAAATATTACATGTTCTTTAATCAACTTTCCCAAGACGGATGTGAAACTCACAATTGATAGCAAAAACGAAGGACTTATAAGGCGACTAGGCCAGGAGATAATGCGGTAGGGTGGCCAGTTCCTTCGCCGACTAGCTACCTATTACACTAATCACAATTCAGATGCAAATATTTTTATTTCTGAAATAGGACACTTCACTTCTTCCGGTTCAAATCGTTAATCTTGCACATTAAAATTTAATAGATTACTTCAGCAGCGGCATATCACAAAGGTTCCTATCTTATAAATTAGAAGGCATCGGACAATAATCATTCCCAACACTCATGTTACTCCACTTCAATTACTGCACTCACACCGTGACACATTTCGCTATCATTATCAGACTCTTCACTGCCACATAGGTATTTTGCAGTGACTGTAACACTTTCCTAATACACTTGGAAATATTTTTCAATATCACTTCAAAACCTTTCACTTACAGTTCAATCATAATGGTCTGTTCCCCTGTGGCAGGTCTTTCAATCCAAATGCAATATTCTCCGGTCTTCAATTTTTCACCGTCCATCCTAGTCACGCTCCATGTCTCTTAGTGCTGTCCCAAAATTGACATCTTCGTGTGCCCCGAAATTTGGTCCCATTCACAATTACTTCCAGCGGATCCTTCACTAAGTTTTCTTCTTAGCCAGCGAGCAAGCCTTATACTGTTCTCCTTCTGATATCAGATTCGGCATTATTCTTTTTTCTCTCTCTTTTATTTCCCTATGTGTCCGCAAGAGGTTTAAAAGCTGTGCCCCAGAGCAGAGGTCTATTTGTGAGCCTATGGGGTAAGATAAAGCCCATGTGACAATGTGAGAATGATTAAATCTCAAATCTCAGTACTAAAAAGAAAAATTTATGATTTCAATACATACTATCACTTGTCAGGAGATATTGCTTAACGCTATTCTTGAAATTAAATAACAAGTCTTTAGGCAATATTTTAAAGAAACTTTCTGCAAGGAATATATTGCATGGAGGATCTTTATATATAGAAGACATATAGCTATGTAGACAGAGGAGAGCATATATTACAGTAATATAAATGTTGATAAATGAACTTTATTTCTTTAACGTTTTTGAATAAAATACTTTCATACAACAAATTAATTACAATGCAAATCTCATGCAATACAACGATATAAATATTAAAAAATTATTATGTAACTTGGTTTAATAAGTTAAACATAAAAAAGGTTTCCAAGGTACACGTCTTTAAAACTAAAAATATGTGTGACGATTCTCTCGAGCTATGAAAAGTCTGTTAAGATAAACTGAATTCCGTGTAAAAGAAGTACATAACAGGGTGTGCTGAAGCGTCTTAGATGGCGATTACTTTATTTTTACATCATTATAAGGTAAATGTCAAACTTATCATACAATTATCTTCAAGTTTTTTAATATCTTTCAAATTTTGCCCATGTTTACAATAATGCTGTCTTGTATTTGTGTTGCAAGAATTTTTTTTATGATAATGATTATTTTACTGTTCATTTTTTCACATTTTTAAATTTATACAGTTAATATATTCAGTTTGATGTATACAAATAAGAAAGTAGAAGTTTTAATGAGGACTAACATTAACCTAAAAGAGTCAACTAGGAAATTATTACAACGTAGTTTATTTTAACACATTAAAGCAATTGTATTAACTATTTTCCTAATTATTAATATTATTATTATTATTATTATTTAGTTATTATTATTATCATCATCATCATATTTTAAGTAATCACCCTGACCTAAATGCAATGGAAGAAAACTATGATTCACAAGTTTTATAGAGGGCAGTCTTTCACAGAAACCCATGTTTTCCAATCGTCACTTTTCAGTTTCCTTTAAGAGTAATTATTTAAATCAGTAAATTCTATCATCTGATGCTTTTCTGTAAAACACTATAACACATTCTTTCATACATCACAATTAAACAGTTCAATTCTTGGCCAGTGAGCCAATAAAACCTTTTGTTGGAAAGTTACTCAATATGTTTCAAAAAGTAAAGAAAATTAACCCAAGCTAATAAACAAATTCACGTTATTTGCTCTTTAATTTCCTCAAAATTAAGAATATGCTGGAATAAATATCCAAAAATTAAATGATATTTAAAACATTTTTCTCATTCAAGTGGTTCAGTGCAGTGTTTAGCAACGTACATTTTCTTTATTTTTATTAGTTCTCCTCCTCATCGCCCCTTATAGCCATCATCCACCCTTTATCTCCACATTAACATTATTATTCACTTTATCATTTATTTTTATTTTTATTATTATAACTAAATTTCAACAATATATCATACAATTTTGCCAGGTTTTAATTTCATTTTTCAATTTTAGATATTACCTGTCATGTATGTATGTTTTCCTCTGTATGTCATTTGTTTTAAATACCCTGTTTTCTTATTAACACTACTTGTTCTTTCTTTTATATAATTCCAATGCCATTAAATAAGTATAATAAAATTACAATCGGTGATTACAGTAATAAAAGATGAAAGAACCCCCACCCCTCCCAACCTAGTTTGTTAGGTAAATACAAATATACGCAATTATTATCTTCTTCCTTGTACTTCAGACCTCCCATGTTCTGACTAAAAAGTCAACAAATTTTTGGACAAACACCTGAAAATAGCAGTCTTGTACTTTTCTCCCAATTCTACTTTCGGCCTCTGATATATAATTTCCTATCCTAAATTTGACTCGTTGTTCCATTATAATGATTTCAATCAACAAGCTAATAAATCAAGAGTTCCCGCTGGCCTTATTTATCGGAGACTAAATATTTGTGCATATTAAAATTAACAGACAAACAGTGCGGTGATGCTGGGCATATTCCAGTGTGAAAACTCTGTTTCCCAACCCGTGAGATAATAAGAGATGGTGAGTATGAGTAGAATACGTACTATTCCATGCGTGTCAATTGCAAATTTCCGAAATTAAAAAACGAAATTGCACAACTAAGTATGCAAACAAATTGGCGGGAAATAATAGTGCGATCGAGAAATGAGTTACTGTGCCGGATTCACCCGTTACCGACGTCAGACGCGTGGGTATCAAAATCGGGGTATCTATCAAAAGAAGATTCTTAATAAGTCCTAAAACTAAACTTCAGCACAGAAATTCAAAAGGGCACATCCAATATTTTCACGTGATCATTAAACATAAAGTCACTTCAAAGCTGGCTCATTCCGACTTTTGAAAGATAGCATTCTCCGTCTGCTGCACGATAGAGTGCCGCCAATTCAAACAAGGCTTTCGTCTGTAGAAAGATGACGTTCCTCTCTCAATATGGGTCCCTTCAAAGATGAATGCTTTTGAAAGATGACGTTCCCTCTCTTGAAATATGGGTCCCTTCACTTGAAAGATGACGTTCCCCCTGTTGAAAGATGGGTCCCTTCACTTCAAAGATGACGTTCCATCTCATTGAAGGTAGCTCTTCTTGAAAGATGGCGACTCTCTTCAAAGATGAACGATAGCTTCCCGTCCTTCTTTGGAGGATGGTACCAGTCTCTTCTAAGATGAAACTCCGGCTGTTGGAAGATGGCACCCTGTATCTTCAAAGATGAAACTCCGGCTGTTGAAAAATGGCACCCCGTATCTTCAAAAATGAAACTCCAATTGTTGAAAAATGGCACCCTGTATCTTCAAAAAAACTCCAGCTGTTGAAAGATGGCACCCGTATCTTCAAAGATGAAACTCTGGCTGTTAAAATGGATCAGCCAGTAACTCTTCTAAGATTAATATCCGGCTGTTGAAGATGGCACACCGTATCTTCAAAGATGAAACTCCGGCTGTTTAAAGATGGCTCACAGTATCTTCAAACATGCAACTCGTCTGTTGAGAGATGTCGATTCTTCTCTTGAAAGAAGGCGTTCTGACCCTTCAAAGTTGGCACTCCCTCTGTTCATAAAATGTTACTCTTCAAAACATAGGGCTCCAGCTCTGAAGACAGCAGTTTGACTCTTGAATGAAGGCATTGTGGCTGAAGGATAGCGCTCCCTCTTGAAAACTGGAAACTGGCACTTAACCCTCTTGGATATTAGCACTCAGTCAAAGAATCTTGACACACCGGCACATATAAATGACACTATGTCACAAAGAATGTCGTTCCGTCACAGAGAAATCGCATTCCATACTGAAAAATGGAAAATTTTGCATGGAAATAATACTCGGGAAATTCCTAAAGTATTAATTCGGCACTCAATTTGTCGCTAATAGCCTGATGTACATTTTTCGCACACTTCGAATAATTTCACCTATGCACTGAATTATATCAGTGCGCCGCTGATATGATCATCGGCCGGTTCAAATCGTTAATCTCGCACATTAAATAATCAATTCAGCAGCAGCATATCACAAAGTTCATTCAAAGGTACTCACTTTAAAAAATATCACATAACAATAAAAATTATCTCTCCTGTGAATTCAGTAAATACTTCGAAATGAAAAATATTCAGTCGACTATTGGAACAATATTTTCATTAAACTTAAAAAAAATATTAACACTGTATTTTGAAGTAATATTAAACAAACATTTACGAAAAATTATTCCCTGTCTTGATACATATACCCTACAACAAAATACATTAATTTAACTGTACAAAATACAATACGACAGGCACTTCGAAATATTAATGGGCAATTATTTGAAATATTTCTTCCCGATTTCTAAACATTAATTTGGTATTAACAAATATATTTTCGACTTTGAAATTATTGATGCTTTTTATCGAAAAAGAGCAATTATATTCACCGAAACATTAATTCTTCTCGTCAAATATTAATACCATTTTGCACATTAAAACGCTTTCAGGGTATCAATTATGGACATTAAAATATTAATTCAGCACTTCGACATATCAATTCGTCACCTCGGAATAATAAACTTGAATTTAGAGAATCGATTATATGGTGAATCGGATAACATTATTCCGGATATTCGTAATATATTTCCACTAAATCGTAAGTAATCCATTCTGCTCGAACAAAATAATAGAACCCAGTTAGTAAATTGATAATCAGACGGACACAGAAACATGAACCTGGTAGTTTAAAATAAATACCGGCAAATTTTCTAAATATTTATATAGCGCTTGTAACAAAAAATATCGTGGAAATATATAACCTTGTTCCAACATCAAAATGAAAATTACTAAATACAGTAGGCCTACAAGAACACCAATATGGGACTACAAGAAAGTCAAATAGGGAATGTCAAGAAAGTAATTTGGGAACCTCAGGGAATATCAATTCAGAGGTTTCAGGAATATCACTTTGGCGTGTGTAAAATCGGTACTGTGAAGCATAACAACTCAAGCCTCAAAATGTTCATAGACACTATGCAAATATCAATTCCGTACTATTGGAAATATATATACAGTATAGTGAAAAATATCTCTTCAGCATTTTGAAGTATTTCACTTCTGCACTTCGAAAATATGTTAGAACTTCGAAAATTACGTAGACTCTTCGAAAATGTGAATTCTGCACTTCGGAATATCCCAACTCTGCTTTTGCAAATGTATCAATTCCTCACCTGGCAAAGTATCAAAAAGGGATTTTGCCAATTACTAACTCGGCAATTTCAAAATTACCAACTCGGTGTTTCATGAATAGCAATTCCGCAGTTTCAATGTCATCATTTTCATTACATTAGCCGTCAAATCTTGGTTTCTTTCAGTCACATTCGAAATTCCATCCTGCATTTGGTATTGTTTCACTTCCTGCAAAGTTCTTCATATTTCTCCTGGCCAGCTTCTACTCTTTCTCTTCCTATTTTCATTCTGGTCATGTAGCCTTTATGAGTTTAGGATTCGTTGGTTATCCATTCTTGTTACATGGAACAAATCATTTCAGTGCCTTCTTTGCTAATGGGTATAATATTCAGTCCTGCTTAAAATCCGGGAAATTCTCTTCTTTCTTCATTTTGCAGTACTCCAAATGGGTTCTTAATCCTCTACTGGAGGCATTGTTTGATGGAACACATGGCCTCTAAGCATTTATATCGTCTTGGGATCCGGGGGTCCCAATTATAACTCCAGGCTCTGGTTACCCTTTTCATTCGCCTTTTACGACACACATCACCTTATGCTGTGTTGGGATTAATCTTATTTCCGTCTAACACACGGGATTTCAAACATTCGGCACTATGAAAAATATCACTTCGGTACAATAAAGTTAGTAACGCGGAAATTTGCAAAAACAACACAGGAACTTTGTCTGAAATTTATATGCCGGCACTAAAAGATTTGTTCGGAACTTAAAGATTAGTATCACACTAAAAATCACTCCTTTACTGAAACATCTCTCCGGTATAGAAACATATAGTCCGTGCCATGCAGGAAGACATTCTAGATGGGAAAATTGCACGATCGCTAACTTCTATTTGAAAAGACTTTAGAATATTTATGTCACCTCAAATGATATATTTTCTTGTCCTTTGATGCACGAAATATTGCGTAACTCTGTCATCGGTCGGACTGTCCTTACAATGAAGTCTAGATTTAATACCGTGTGACATAAAACTATTTCGCCAAATGGGAAAGAAGACAATTTTGGAAAACAAATGCAGCACCATATGATACACAATATGGAACGCGACGAAGACAAGAACCACGGAAAAGAGAACTACCACAATAAGAACCATGACGAAGACGGCAAGTGCTACCATAAAAATAATGACGAAGTCAGTAAACACCAGTACAAAGACAAAGACTCGATAACGACTAGAAATGGCCAACGACAAGGGCTACGACATTGATCATGACCAGAATAGCATTAAGGATGAAGACAGCGATCCCAAGAACCAAGATGTTTCTCCCATTAGGCCAGTAGATTTCGTGTCACACGGTACATTTCACAATATATGTATACAAAAATTATGCACTTAAAATGGAGACCTTGCATTACTACGGCAGATGATAATATTTTTCATAAGTACATATATTTTTTTTTGGAGTTGCGAGAAGAATGGGGGAGTTGGATAAAATTAATCACACACGGTCAGACGTCTTCCTGCATGGATACAAGTGTATCAGTTAAGCGTCTAAAGATATCACTCCTGAATTTTCAAAACATCAGTCGAAGATATTAAGATATCACTTTTGGACTGAAGAATATGACTGCTTACTCAAACCCATCACTTTGGCACTGAAAAGACTACATGGAACAGCAGAAGGCACTCCGGTAAAGAAAATCATAATCTTGCACTGTGAAATGTCACTCCGGCACAATAAAATATCGATCTGGATCTGGAACTTGTCACCCCTTCTCTGGAAGATATTTCTCACGTTCTGTGAAAAACTTAGCTCAGCCACTGTGGAAAATATGGGTCCTGCATTCAGATATATTTCTCGATTACTTTGGAAAATGTACGGCAGTCACTGTGAAACATTTCACTCCGCCACTTCAAAGAAACTGAGTACGCCTCTACTAGAAGTATCACACCGCCAATGAAAGCTATAACTATCTTACTCCCAAACGTATAAATGTACCAGAAAACATCACTCTGATACTTAAAAAAAACCTCTCTTTAGTTTTGAAAAATACCACTACAGCACTGGTATCAGTCACACATAAAGAAACACCGAGCTGGTTATTTGAAATATACCGAAAGGAACTGAAGAGTACCGAGGGAAAACATTGAAAGTTGCAATTGTCTTAAGGATGATATCATCTAATTAAATACATTACTGCGAAATTTATTGCTGTTTCTAATAAAATGATGGGAAAAGATGATAAGTGGTGATAATCATCCTTTCCCTGTTTTGATGAGAAAAAACGCATAAATTTATCAGTAACATACTGAATTAGATGACGACATCACACTTAAGAATAATGTGACTTTAAATGTTTTAACCTGTATCCGTAATTAGTAACATAATAACGCGGCACTTCGAAATATGAAATTGGTAAATTGAAAATTTCAAACCGGTACTTTGAGAAATGTCATATTGGTGCTTGAAAAATGTGTTCTGAAAAATGTCAGTTGGGAATTTTGAACAATATAACATGGAACTTTGAAATATAACCTGGAACCCTGGAAAAGAAAAAATTTACTATACGGCAATTTAAAAATAGCAACTACTCACAACGAAAATATTAATCGGACACATCGAAAATATTAATTTAGTAATCGAAATAAACGTCAACTTGCAGATTGGAAAAATATAACTCTGGCATTTTGAGGAATATAAATGTGAAATTATTAATATATAAATTTTGAAAAATATAATTTTGTATTTCGACAAGTCTTCACCCGGCACTTAGAAAACACAAACATCGAACTTCAATAATGTATACCTGATACTGAAGAAAATGAATCCGGCATCGATTAAAATAAAATAATATTAAAATATCAAATTCAAAACATGGACCGGACAATTTGAAAAGTGAAAGTATGAGAATTTTTAAAAATATTAAAATCGAACTGTGATATACACAATCTCGTCCATTTCAAAATAGTAACGTAGAACAAGATATCTCATCCCTCACTAAAAATATTCCTACGAAACTTTGAAAAATGAATACGTCAATATCAAATACATCAAAACGATATTTTGATAAATATAACTAATAGTGATGGAACACGCACGGGATGCAATACTATTTTTTTCGCAGAACATAACGCAGTGATGTAAAGAAAATCACTTCAATGTTCACAAAACAGTCGGAAACGGAAAATTATCTCTTGTTCATGCAGTTGCAGCTGCCAATCCATTTACAGTTTGTATTAGTTCATCGTTTTCTTCGGTCCACGCTGAAGACATCACGGTATTCGTAGAACAGAATTCGGACCAAATCAAAATTTTCTTATAGGTCAGCTCTTGAAGTGAATCGGTGTAGACGGCAGCAGTAGCAGGGTCCGAAATGATCTATATTTTGATAACTATGAAATCCGCAATTTCAAAGATAAGTAACATGGTGTAACATCAACACCAACCCCAGAAAAATAACACTCCGACACCGAAACGTATCACTGCGACAATAGGATGTTTCATTCCTGCAGCGCTTAAATTATCACTGAAGCAGTGAAAACTATTACTCTGGCAATGAAAAATATGATTCCTGAATAGGCTATTCAAAGATACCAATACCGCAATTTCAATATTTATATTTCGGCACTTGAAACATCTTCTCGGCGATTTTAAATATCTTATAAAGTGGCAGCTATCAAAATAATCACTCAGGAAGTTCAAAATTATTAACCTAGGCTCATGAAAAATATTATACAAGACAATACTTCTCTCAGAAATCTTAATCCGGAATTTCGGAAGATTAAAAAGAAAGTCTGAAATATTACGCGATTATTTCGAAATAATAAATTATTTGGTACAGCTATTTCGAAATTCTTTTCATTATTGGAAATATCATTTTATTTCACTAAGAATTTGATTCAGTTCTTCAACATATTAATTCAATTCCACAACATTCGATATGACGTATTAATATCTATAGCATTATACCTTCAATTGAAAGTAGAAATGTGTGTAGGTCTATAGCAATGTGTCCAGCTACAAATATTAAACAGAGAGTGTACACCTGTGAAGCACCGGCAGTTCACCCACTTCCACGCCACAGAAAGGTACGCCAGCGGAGTCCCAGTATGAGGAGCAAACTTTGATTTCCGAAATAAAGCTGTTTGTTTTTAGCTCAAATATCTTATGGTCACGTTGAAACTATTTTCATGATTGGCACGTTCTTCACCCTTCATAGGTATTCCGTCCCATCCACAATTTCAATTCAGTTTTTAACCTTACCTTTTTCTGTTATCTATACAACAAGTACGTAAAGCAAATTATGTTTGGACGCGTATGAAGTTTCTTAAACGAAATGCCACGCGATTTAAACGATCTCATAAGTGTAGTAATGAGTCGAATTGTTTTGCTATTATAAGTTTTTTTTTTTTCAATATCAAGTATTCTGAACAAACATTAGATCTGTAATTACAAAAGAAATAAAAAACAATAATACATAAACAAAACCAGAATATGAACAGAACTCAAACACAAACACAAGTACACAAACACGACAAATTGTCAACGCTTACACACATGCTCACTAGCTTTAACACGTATGAAACATATCAAGAATTGGGACAATTACAATGCTCTCACTTCCGAAACATTCACCACCTCTAAACACTTCTAAAACCACAAACGAATCAACGATATAGAAAACACAAAACAGAAGGCAAAGATTGTATCTCAAAGTAATTATGAATTTCTAACGCAATAATTAAATATTTATTATAAATCATACTTGTATTAACATTTAGTTAGCAGTAAATAATTTACAATTTCTAGTATTCTTATCATCAGAACGTATATAAGTAAATATTTAAACGTTTGATTGATACAGTGAACCCTCAAAACCCGGTGAAGTTAGCTGATTCCAGTCCATATATGTTTTTTCCTTGCCCCTTTCTGAATTCTTCAACTCCTTTTTTGACAACTCCCTCTTCATATTTTCTTGCCTATATTTTCTCTTCTATACGTCCAGCATAAATATTGTGAACATTCATAGTTACAGCTTCTCTATTTGTCTTGTCTTTTTCACTTTATGCATTTTGTAGAAGTGATGGAATATGCACTGTCAACACTGAAAATCCTTTTCACCACAACACACATGGAGCTGGAATGTTTTTCTTTCCTCATCTGCACCATTTTCCAATTCCACCATCATTATTGTATTTATGACAAGAGGAGGAGCACCCACTGCCGTTAAGACATGTTGAACTGGAAATCTGTGGACTGAAGAAAAAATTATTAGTCCTCATTTAGTCTTTTAACAAAAGAAACTAAATTGAAAACTACCTAACTAGTAAGGGCTCAGCTACTTCAATATTATAGTTCATCATTGCCCTTACACAGAAAAAAAATTCAATCAAAATAAAGTTAGGTTAAGTTAAAATGCATTTTTGTCGGGTTAGTTACCTTTCTTACTTTTTGTAGATTACTGATGTGCTCAACTCACAGAAAGTGAAGTTCAGTACGGTACCGGAAATAGAGGAAAAATAACCAGCTACTTCCGTAGCCACAGATTATAAGGAATATTTCAAAAAAAGATAACTGGACACCAATTAAACCAAACATCGCTGTTACAATACATAGAACATATAATTATTTTGCTTTAAACTTCATGAACGTAAGTTTTGTATATTTAACTTAACCTTGAGTTCTAGATCCCAAACATCATGACAATATTTATTTATAGTTTTATAATAATATAATTGCAATCAATTACGGTACAATAAAATAACATTGTTTAAATATTACATGTTCTTTAATCAACTTTCCCAAGACGGATGTGAAACTCACAATTGATAGCAAAAACGAAGCACTTATAAGGCGACTAGGCCAGGAGATAATGCGGTAGGGTGGCCAGTTCCTTCGCCGACTAGCTACCTATTACACTAATCACAATTCTGATGCAAATAATTTTTATTTCTGAAATAGGAACTGAATTAGGTCACTTCGGCCGGTTCAAATCGTTAATCTTGTACATCAAAATTTAATAGATTACTTCAGCAGCGGCATATCACAAAGGTTCCTATCTTATAAATTAGAAGGATAGGACAATAATCATTCCCAACACTCATGTTACTCCACTTCAATTACTGCACTCACACCGTGACACATGTCGCTATCACTATCAGACTCTTCACTGCCACATAGGTATTTTACAGTGACTGTAACACTTTCCTAATACACTTGGAAATATTTTTCAATATCACTTCAAAAACCTTTCACTTACACTTCAATCATAATGGTCTGTTCCCCTGTGGCAGGTCTTTCAATCCAAATGCAATATTCTCCGGTCTTCAATTTTTCACCGTCCATCCTAGTCACGCTCCATGACTCTTAGTGCTGTCCCAAAATTGACACCTTCGTGTGCCCCGAAATTTGGTCCCATTCACAATTACTTCCAGCGGATCCTTCACTAAGCAGTTTCTTCTTAGCCAGCGAGCAAGCCTATATACTGTTCTCTTTCTGATATCAGATTCGGCATTATTCTTTTCTCTCTCTCTCTCTCTCTCTCTCTCTCTCTCTCTCTCTCCCTGTGTGGCAAGAAGGGGAACATAGCTGTGCTCCGAGAGCAGAGGTCAATTGTGCGCCCATGGGGTAAGATACAAGCCCATGTGACATTGTTAGAATGATTAAATTTCAAATCTCAGTACAAAAAAGATAAAATTTATTATTTCAATACATACTATCATTTGTGCAGAAGATATTGCTTAATTCTATTCTTGAAATTTAAATAACAATTCTTTAGGCAATATTTTAAAGAAACTTTCTTCCAATATATTGCATAGAGGATCTTTATATTTAGAAGACATATAGCTATGTAGACGAGGAGAGCATATATTACAGTAATACAAATGTTGATGTTATGAACATTATTTCTTTAACATTTTTGAATAAAATACATTTAACGATATAAATATATTATGTAACTTGTTTTCATAAGTTATAAACATGGTTTCCAAGGTAAACGTCTTTAAAACTAAAAATATGTGTGACGATTCTCTTTGAGCTGTGAAAAGTCTGTTAAGACAAACTGAATTCCGTGTAAAAGAAGTACACATAAGCAGGGTGTGCTGAAGCGTCTTAGATGGCGATTTCTACATCACAGTTAGAAATAACAAGCACATACGTTGGAAAGTTACAAATATGTCTTTAAAAAGTAAAGAAAATAATAACGAAGCTATTTAATTAAAATTAACGAGCTTGCTACGTTATAATCCTCAAAATTAAGAATACGCTGGAATAAAAATGAAAAAAATCAGGTGATATTTTAAAGCACTATTTCTCATTAAAGTGGTACAGTGCAGTGTTTGGCAACGTATATTTCATTATTTTTATTAGTGGCCTCCTCATTGCCCCTTATAGCCATCCGATCCACCCACTTCACGGCATATCAACATTATTAAATTATCATAATTATCAATTTTTTTTATCATTATAAGGTAATTGGCAACAATATATAATCCATTTTTATAGTTTTTTTAATGGCATCATTTCATTTTAAATTTTACCGGTAACGGGCCGGTTTTCCTCTAATTACATTATTTTTAAATTCGCATGTTTTCTTTCCGTCTCCCTTTCCTTTCTTCTGTTTCCTAAATATATAGGTATGTAGCTAATCGGTGATGTACACAATAGAGAGGGGGAAGGAATCCCCACCCTGTCCCACACCTCCAGGTCAAGTTGCCTCAAAAGTAGTACCCACAGGGAGTGTTATAATTATCTTAATATAGGTCTAACTAATTAACACTTCAACTGCATGGTTGCAGGATCCTTTTAGGGAGTGTTATAATTATCTTAATATAGGCCTAACTAATTAACACTTCAACTGCATGGTTGCAGGATCCCTTTAGGGAGAGTTATAATTATCTTAATATAGGTCTAACTAATTAACACTTCAACTGCATGGTTGCAGGATCCCTTTAGGGAGTGTTATAATTATCTTAATATAGGTCTTTACTAATTAACACTTCAACTGCATGGTTGCAGGATCCCTTTGGGGAGTGTTATAATTATCTGAATATAGGTCTAACTAATTAACACTTCAACTGCATGGTTGCAGGATCCCTTTCGGGAGTTATAATTATCTGAATATAGGTCTAACTAATTAACACTTCAACTGCATGGTTGCAGGATCCCTTTCGGGAGTTATAATTATCTTAATATAGGTCTAACTAATTAACACTTCAACTGCATGGTTGCAGGATCCCTTTAGGGAGTGTTATAATTATCTTAATATAGGTCTTTACTAATTAACACTTCAACTGCATGGTTGCAGGATCCCTTAAGGGAGTGTTATAATTATCTTAATATAGGTCTAACTAATTAACACTTCAACTGCATGGTTGCAGGATCCCTTTCGGGAGTGTTATAATTATCTTCATATAGGTCTAACTAATTAACACTTCAACTGCATGGTTGCAGGATCCCTTTCGGTAGTGTTATAATTATCTTAATATAGGTCTAACTAATTAACACTTCAACTGCATGATTGCAGGATCCCTTTAGAGAGTGTTATAATTATCTTAATATAGGTCTAACTAATTAACACTTCAACTGCATGGTTGCAGGATCCCTTTCGGTAGTGTTATAATTATCTTAATATAGGTCTAACTAATTAACACTTCAACTGCATGGTTGCAGGATCCCTTTAGGGAGTGTTATAATTATCGTAATATAGGTCTTTACTAATTAACACTTCAACTGCATGGTTGCAGGATCCCTTTAGGGAGTGTTATAATTATCTTAATATAGGTCTAACTAATTAACACTTCAACTGCATGGTTGCAGGATCCCTTTCGGGAGTTATAATTATCTTAATATAGGTCTAACTAATTAACGCTTCAACTGCATGGTTGCAGGATCCCTTTAGGGAGTGCTATAATTATCTTAATATAGGTCTTTACTAATTAACACTTCAACTGCATGGTTGCAGGATCCCTTTAGGGAGTGTTATAATTATCTTGATATAGGTCTAACTAATTAACACTTCAACTGCATGGTTGCAGGATCCCTTTCGGGATTTATAATTATCTTAATATAGGTCTTAACTAATTAACACTTCAACTGCACGAGTTTGCTACGTTATAATCCTCAAAATTGAGAATACGTTCTAGTAGAAATAGAAAATCAGGTGATATTTAAAGCATTATTTCTCATTAAAGTGGTAGAGTGCAGTGTTTATCAACATACATTTTATTTTTTTTATTAGTGGACTCCTCATCGCCCCTTATAGCCATCCGATCCACCCACTTAACTGCACATCAACATTATTATTAAATTATTATCATTATCATTAGTATTTATAATTATGAGATAAATGTCAACAATATATAATACATTTTTATAGTTCTTTTAAGTTTCATCTTTTAATTTCAAGTTTTACCGGTCACGGGGCGTTTTTCCTCTAATGTTCATTATTTATAAATTCCCTGTTTTCTTTCCGTCTCCTCCTTTTCCTTTCTTCCCTTTCCTAAATGTATAGGTATGTAGGTAATCGATGATGTACACAATAGAGGGGGGAAAGGAACTTCCCACCCTGTCCCATATCTCGAGGTAAAGTTGCCTCATAAGTAGTACATTGATAGTTATCACTAGTGAGGTTCACACCTGTCTTCGGACAGTTACCTAAACAACAACACCTATACTTGTGAAAGGACTCTCACCCACTCTCGGCTAAAGTCACTCTTTCATTAAAACAAGTTGTGTTTCATTTGTTGTAGTAATGGTTCTGTTTGTTTATACTATGCCATCATGCGTTCAGCGGATGACAGTGAGATAAATGAAACTTTTATAAACAAAAAGGGAAGAAAAGAATTATTAGTATAATGGAAACTAGACTATGACAGCCATTGTGATGCCAGAAAGAAGAGCACACTTGCACAGTCTTCCAATAAATGTAAACAAAATCGTGGATTTGACAAACTATAAAAATATCATTTGGGCAAAAAAAAAAAAAAAAGAATATGATTTCGGTACACTAGGAAATATTTCAGAACTTACAAAATTGACTTTTTGCCACTTGAAAGTCTTAGTTCGTTATTCTGAAATATATACATTTCGGCACATCCAAACACATAATTTCTGCACTTTTGGAAATATACTATTGGCAATTTACAAAATATATAATTTACGAACTTTGGAATACAGAATAAAACTTCGACGCTTCGATCAACATAAATTAGGCACTTTAAAAGATGTCAATGAATAAGACACTATTATCATCTCGGCAAAAAATGGAGATTATGAATCTACAGCAAGATTAAAGAAAAATATAAAAACAAAACAGAAAGCGTACAAACAACAACCGACCGAAAAGATACTACTATCCTGTTTGAAAAAACCAGAACGACGGACCTTAACTCCAGAAGCCCACAGAGTCACCAGAAACAAGGAAGTAAAACATGCTCTGTTGCCTCTGAATTGTTTCAGTGTTGACAGCCGACGCTCCGTCTCTTGAATGCCGACGCTACATTCGTGAAAGCCGACGCTCCGTCTCTGAAAGCCGACGCTCCGTCTCTTGAAAGCCGACGCTTTATATTTTGAAAGGCGACGCTACATCTCCTGAAAGTCGACGCTCCGTCTCTAGAAGCCGACGCTTTATCTCTTGAAAGCCGACGCTCCATCTCTTGAAAGCCGACGCTGCGTCACTTGAAAGCCGAAGCTCCGTCTCTTGAGAGCCGACGCTCAATCTCTTGAAAGCCGACGTTTTATCTATTGAAAGGCCACGCTCCATCTAGTGAATGCCGACGCTCCGTCTCTTGAAAGCCGACGCGCCGTCTCTTGAAAGCCAACACTCCATTTCTTGAAAGCCGCGACGCTCCATCTCTTGAAAGCCGACGCTCCATCTCTTGAAAGCCGACGCTCCAACCCTTGAAAGCCGACGCTCCGTCTCTGAAGCCGACGCTTTATCTCTCGAAAGCCGACACTCCATCTCTTGAAAGTCGACGCTCCATCTCTTGAAAACCGACACTCCATCTCTTGAAAGCCGACGCTCCGTCTTCTTGAAAGTCGACGCTTCATCTCTTGAAAGTCGACGCTCCATCTTCTTGAAACCAACGCTCAATCTCGTGAAAGCCGACGCTCAATCTCGTGAAAGCCGACGCTCCATCTCTTGAAGCCCGACGCTCCGTCTTTTGAATGTCGACGCTTCATCTCTTGAAAGTCGACGATCCATCTCTTGAAAGTCGGCGCTCCATCTCTTCAAACCCGACGCTCCATCTCTTGAAAGTCGACGCTCCATCTCTTGAAAACCGACGCACCATCTCTTGAAAGTCGACGCTTCATGTCTTGATAGTCGACGCTCCATCTTTTGAAACCCGACGCTCCATCTCTTGGAAGCCGAAGCTCCATCTCTTGAAAGCCGACGCATCATCTCTTGAAAACAGACGCTCCATCTCTTGAAAGCCGACGCTCCATCTCTTTAAAACCGACGCTCCGTATCTTGGAAGCCGACGCTCCATCCCTTGAATAACGACGCGCCATCTCAGAGACGTGGCATCCCATCACATAGGCTATAAATAGCACTTCGACACATAAATATACCAGTACATCACATAAAAATGTCTCTGAAAGTCACAGAACATTGGTACACATCCAGTTGCATACAATTTACACTACGTCACTCGAATATGAGAAAAAGATTCCGTCACTGAAAAATGAAAATTTGTGCCTGAAAATGTTACTCTTGCAATTTCTGATGCGTTAATTCGGCACTGTAGCTGTCGTTAAGTCCGGTGTATATCTTCTGAACACTTAGAGAAAATTCATTTATGCACTGAAACATATCAGTCCGGCACTGAAATCGTTAATCGTTAATCTTGCACATCAATATTTCATAGATCACTTCAACATTGGCGTACCACAATGATTAATATCTTCTAAATTAGGAGACTACAGAAAATAATCATTCCCAAAACACACTTGGGGGGCATGGAGGTAGAGCCCCATGTTTTCCATGACCTGGGCACTAGAATGAGGTGGTGTGGTCGGCACCACGCTCTGACCGCCTTTTACCCCCGGGAAAGACCCGGTACTCATTTTTATAGGAGGCTGAGTGAACCTCGGGGCCGTTCTGAAAGTTTGGCAACGAGAAAAAATCCTGTCACCACCTTGGAACGAACCCACGGACCATCCGGTCCGTAGCCAGCTGCTCTACCAAGTGAGCTACCCGGCCGCCAATATTAATTCAGTAATCGAAATAAGCGTCACTTCGCAGGATGAAAAATATAACACTGGCATTTTGAGGAATATAAACGTGAAACCATTAGAATGTGAATATTGAAAAATATAATTTTGTATTTCGAAAACTCATCACCCGGCACTTAGAAAACACAAACATTGAACTTCACGAATGAATACCTAAAACTAAAGAAATTGAATTGGACACCGATTAAAATAAAATAATATTAAAATGTCAAATTCAAAACATGAACCCGACACTTCCAAAGAGAACGAGATTTTTTAAAAGTATTGAAGTCGAATTGTGATATACATAACTGGTCATTTCAAAATAGTAACGTAGAACAAGATACCTCATCCCTCACTAAAATTATTTCAACGAGACTTTGAAAAATTAATCCGGCATCATCAAATACACCAAAACGACGTTTTGGTAATTATAATAATAGTAATGGGACACGCACGGGATGCAATACTACTATTTTTTTCGCACAACATAACGCAGTGTCGTTAACAAAACCACTTCAATGATCACAAAACAGTCGAAAACGACAAATTATCTCTTGTTCATGCATTTGCAGCTGCCAATCCGTCTTAGTTCATCGTTTTCTTCGGTCCACGCTGAAGACATCAGGGTATTCGTAGAACAGAAATCGAATGAAATCAAAT
>JAJSOF020000003.1:8140518-8187782 GCA_025594305.2 Periplaneta americana
AAGACAATAAGGAACGCGAAGACAACTACCACAATAAGGACCATGAAGAAGACAGCAAGCGCTACCATAAGAATAATGACGAAGGCAGTAAACACCAGGACAAAGGCAAAGACTCGATAACGACTAGATATGGAGAACGACATGGGCCACGACGTTGATCATGATCAGAATAGCGTTAAGGATGAAGACAGCGATTCCAAGAACCAAGGTGGAAATATTTTTTCTCCCATTTGGCGAGTAGATTTCGTGTCACACAGTACCATCCACACTTACATAATATATGTACACAAAAATTATGCACTTAAAATGGAGACCTGCACTACTAAATACAGATGATAACATTTTTCTTAAGTGCATATTTTTTGCTAGAGTTGCGAGAATAATGGGGGAGTTGGGTAAAATTAATCACAAATGGCCAGACGTCTTTCTGCATGGATACAAGTGTATCAATTAAGCATCTAAAGATATCACTTCTGCATTGCAGAATATGCCTGCTTATTGAAAGCCATCACTTTGGAAATGAAAAAGGCTACATGGAACAGCAGATAGCACTCCGGTACAGTAAAATCATAATCTTGCATTGTGAATTGGCACTCCGGCACAATAAAATATCGATCTGGATCTAAAGCTTGTCACTCCTTCACTGGAAGATTTTCTCACGTTCTGTGAAAAACTTAGCTCAGCCACTGTGGAAAATATGGGTTCTGCGTTCAAACATATTTCTCGTGTACTTTGAAATATTTGCGTCAGTCATGTGAAATATTTCACTCCGGCACTTCAAAGAGATTCAGTACGCCTCTACTAGCAGTATCACACCGGTAATGAAAAATATAACTACGTCACTCCCAAACTCATAACTGTACCTCAAAACATCACTCTGACACTTCAAAAAAAAAAAAAAAAACCTCTCTTTCGTTTTGAAAAATATCACTACATCACTGGTATCAGACACACATAAAGAAACACCGAGCAGGTTATTTGAAATATACCGAAAGGAATTGAAGATTACCGAGGAAAAACATTGAAATTTGCAATTCTCTTGAGGTTGATATCTTCTAATTTAATACATTACTGCGAAATTTATTGCCGCTCGTAATGGAAGGGTGGAAAAAGATGACTATATAATTTGTGATAATCCTTCTTTTCTAGTTTTGATGAGAAAAACACATAAATTTATCAGTAACATACTGCATTAGATGACATCACAGTTAAGAATATTGTGACTAGATATTTTTAACTTGTATCCGTCAATTAAATGAACGCGGCACTTCGAAATATGAAATTGGTAGATTGAAAATTTGAAACCGGCAATTTGAGAAAGGCCATATTGGTGCTCTGAAAAAGGTGACTTGCGAATTGTGAACAATATAACATGAAATTTTCAAATATAACCTGGAAATCTGAAATGTATCTAACCAAAAGTATCAAAAATATCTATCCACTAGTTTAAAAAATAGCAACAACTCAAAACGAAAATGTTAATCGGGCACATCCAAAAATATTAATTCAGTAATCGAAATAAACGTAACCTTGCAGACAGGAAAATGTAACTCTGGCACTTTGAGGAATATAAACGTGAAATCATTAAAATGTGAAAAATGTAATTTTGTATTTCGACAAGTCATCACCCGGCACTTAGAAAAACACAAACATCGAACTTCACGAATGAATACCTAATAGTAAAGAAAATGAATCGGGGACCAATTAAAATATAACAATATTAAAATGCCAAATTCAAAACACGAACCTGGCACTTCGAAAGAGCAAGAGATGTTTTAAAAATATAGAAGTCGAACTGTGATATACATAACTGGTCATTTCAAAATAGTAACGTAGAACTAGATATCTCATTCCTCTCTAAAAATATTTCAACGAGACTTTGAAAAATGAATCCGGCATTATCAAATACGTAAGACTTTTTTTTAATATCAAGTATTCTGAACAAACATTAGATCTGAAATTACAAAACCACAATTAAAAACAATAAAACATAAACAAAGCCAGAATATGAACAGAACTCAAAACACAAACACAAGTACACAAACACGGCAAATTGTCAAAGCTTACACACATGCTCACTACTTTTAACACATATGAAACACTTCAAGAATTGGGACAATTACAATGCTCTCACTTCCAAAACATTCACCACCATAAACACTTCTAAAAACACAAACCAAGCAACGATACAGAAAACACAAAACAGAAGGCAGGGATTGTATCTCTACGTAATTATGAATCTCTAAAGCAATAATCGAATATTTATTATAATCGTACACAACATTTAGTTAACAAGAGATAATAAGCAATTTCTAGTATTCTTATCACTAAAACGAATATAAGTAAATGTTTAAACGTTTGATTGATACAGTGAACCCTCAAAACCCGGTGAAGTCAGCTGATTCCAGTGCATTTATGTTTTTTCTTCCTCCTTTCAGAATTTTTCAGCTTCTTTTTTGACACCTGCCTCTTCATATTTTCTGGCCTATTATTTTCTCTTCTATACGTCCAGCATAAATTTTGTGAACATTCATAGTTTCAGCTTCTCTATTTGTCTTGTGTTTTTCACTTTATGCATTTTGTAGAAGTGCTTGAATACGCACTGTCAACACTGAAAATCCTTTTGACACAACACACATGGAGCTGGAATGTTTTTCTTTCCTCATCTGCACCATTTTCCAATTCCACCATCATTATTGTATTTATGACAAGAGGAGGAGCACCCACTGCCGTTAAGACATGTTGAACTGGAAATCTATGGACTCAAAAAAAATTATTAGCCTCATTTAATCATTTAACAAAAGAAACTAAATTGAAAACCAGTAAGGGCTCAGATACTTCAATATTACCGGGTATAGTTCATCATTGCCCTTACACAGAAAAATATCTCAATGAAAATAAAGTTACCTTAAGTTAAAATTTATTTTTGTCGGGTTACTTACCTTTCATACTTTTTGTAGATTACTGATGTGCTCAACTCACTGCAAGTGAAGTTCAGTACGGTACCGGAAATAGAGGAAAAATAACCAGCTACTTCCGTAGCCACAGGTTATAAGGGATATTTCAAAAAAGTATAACTGGACACCAATTAAACCAAACCTCGCGGTTACAATACATAGAAAATATAATTATTTTCCTTTAAACTTCATGAACGTAAGTTTGGTATATTCAACTTAACCTTGAGTTCTAGATCCCAAACATCATGACAATATTTATTTATAGTTTTATAATAATATAATTGCAATCAATTACGGTACAATAAAAATAACATTGTTTAAATATTACATGTTCTTTAATCAACTTTCCCAAGACGGATGTGAAACTCACAATTGATAGCAAAAACGAAGGACTTATAAGGCGACTAGGCCAGGAGATAATGCGGTAGGGTGGCCAGTTCCTTCGCCGACTAGCTACCTATTACACTAATCAGAATTCAGATGCAAATAATTTTTATTTCTGAAATAGGAACTGAAATAGGACACTTCGGCCGGTTCAAATCGTTAATCTTGCACATTAAAATTTAATAGATTACTTCAGCAGCGGCATATCACAAAGGTTCCTATCTTATAAATTAGAAGGCATCGGACAATAATCATTCCCACCACTCATGTTACTCCACTTAAATTACTGCACTCACACCGTGACACATTTCGCTATCATTGTAAGACTCTTCACTGCCACATAGGTATTTTGCAGTGACTGTAACACTTTCCTAATTCACTTGGAAATATTTTTCAATATCACTTCAGAAACCTTTCACTTACAATTCAATCATAATGGTCTGTTCCCCTGTGGCAGGTCTTTCACTCCAAATGCAATATTCTCCGTTCTTCAATTTTTCACCCACCATCCTAGTCACGCTCCATGTCTCTTAGTGCTGTCTCTCATTTCACATCTTCGTGTGCCCCGAAATTTGGTCCCATTCACAATTACTTCCAGCGGATCCTTCAGTAAGAAGTTTCTTCTTAGCCAGCGAGCAAGCCTATATACTGTTCTCTTTCTGATATCAGATTCGGCATTATTCTTTTCTCTCTCTCTCTCTCTCTCTCTCTCTCTCTCTCTCTCTCTCTCTCTCTCTCCTGTCCCTGTGGCAAGAAGGGGAACATAGCTGTGCTCCGAGAGCAGAGGTCTATTGTGCGCCCATGGGGTAAGATACAAGCCCATGTGACAATGTGAGAATGATTAAATTTCAAATCTCAGTACTAAAAAGATAAAATTTATGATTTCAATACATACTATCGTTTGTGCAGGAGATATTGCTTAACGCTATTCTTGAAATTTAAATAACAATTCTTTAGGCAATATTTTAAAGAAACTTTCTTCCAATATATTGCATAGAGGATCTTTATATTTAGAAGACATATAGCTATGTAGACAAGGAGAGCATATATTACAGTAATACAAATGTTGATGTTATGAACATTATTTCTTTAACATTTTTGAATAAAATACATTTAACGATATAAATATATTATGTAACTTGGTTTCATAAGTTATAAACATGGTTTCCAAGGTAAACGTCTTTAAAACTAAAAATATGTGTGACGATTCTCTTTGAGCTGTGAAAAGTCTGTTAAGATAAACTGAATTCCGTGTAAAAGAAGTACACATAAGCAGGGTGTGCTGAAGCGTCTTAGATGGCGATTTCTACATCACAGTTAGGAAATAACAAGCACATACGTTGGAAAGTTACAAATATGTCTTTAAAAAGTAAAGAAAATAATAACGAAGCTATTTAATTAAAATTAACGAGCTTGCTACGTTATAATCCTCAAAATTAAGAATACGCTGGAATAAAAATGAAAAAAATCAGGTGATATTTTAAAGCACTATTTCTCATTAAAGTGGTACAGTGCAGTGTTTGGCAACGTATGTTTCATTATTTTTATTAGTGGCCTCCTCATCGCCCCTTATAGCCATCCGATCCACCCACTTCACGGCATATCAACATTATTAAATTATCATAATTATCAATTTTTTTATCATTATAAGGTAATTGGCAACAATATATAATCCATTTTTATAGTTTTTTTAATGGCATCATTTCATTTTAAATTTTACCGGTAACGGGCCGGTTTTCCTCTAATGTCATTATTTTTAAATTCCCATGTTTTCTTTCCGTCTCCCTTTCCTTTCTTCTGTTTCCTAAATATATAGGTATGTAGCTAATCGGTGATGTACACAATAGAGAGGGGGAAGGAATCCCCACCCTGTCCCACACCTCCAGGTCAAGTTGCCTCAAAAGTAGTACCCTTTAGGGAGTGTTATAATTATCTTAATATAGGTCTAACTAATTAACACTTCAACTGCATGGTTGCAGGATCCCTTTAGGGAGTGTTATAATTATCTTAATATAGGTCTAACTAATTAACACTTCAACTGCATGGTTGCAGGATCCCTTTAGGGAGTGTTATAATTATCTTAATATAGGTCTAACTAATTAACACTTCAACTGCATGGTTGCAGGATCCCTTTAGGGAGTGTTATAATTATCTTAATATAGGTCTTATCTTAATATAGGTCTTTACTAATTAACACTTCAACTGCATGGTTGCAGGATCCCTTTAGGGAGTGTTATAATTATCTTAATATAGGTCTAACTAATTAACACTTCAACTGCATGGTTGCAGGATCCCTTTCGGGAGTTATAATTATCTTAATATAGGTCTTTAACTAATTAACACTTCAACTGCATGGTTGCAGGATCCCTTTAGGGAGTGTTATAATTATCTTAATATAGGTCTAACTAATTAACACTTCAACTGCATGGTTGCAGGATCCCTTTAGGGAGTGTTATAATTATCTTAATATAGGTCTAACTAATTAACACTTCAACTGCATGGTTGCAGGATCCCTTTAGGGAGTGTTATAATTATCTTAATATAGGTCTTTACTAATTAACACTTCAACTGCATGGTTGCAGGATCCCTTTAGGGAGTGTTATAATTATCTTAATATAGGTCTAACTAATTAACACTTCAACTGCATGGTTGCAGGATCCCTTTCGGGAGTTATAATTATCTTAATATAGGTCTAACTAATTAACACTTCAACTGCATGGTTGCAGGATCCCTTTAGGGAGTGTTATAATTATCTTAATATAGGTCTTTACTAATTAACACTTCAACTGCATGGTTGCAGGATCCCTTTAGGGTGTTATTTATCTTGATATAGGTCTAACTAATTAACACTTCAACTGCATGGTTGCAGGATCCCTTTCGGGATTTATAATTATCTTAATATAGGTCTTAACTAATTAACACTTCAACTGCACGAGTTTGCTACGTTATAATCCTCAAAATTGAGAACACGTTCTAGTAGAAATAAAAAATCAGGTGATATTTAAAGCATTATTTCTCATTAAAGTGGTAGAGTGCAGTGTTTAGCAACATACATTTTATTTTTTTTATTAGTGGACTCCTCATCGCCCTTTTAGCCATCCGATCCACCCACTTAACTGCACATCAACATTATTATTAAATTATTATCATTATAATTAGTTTTTATAATTATGAGATAAATGTCAACAATATATAATACATTTTTATAGTTCTTTTAAGTTTCATCTTTTAATTTCAAGTTTTACCGGTCACGGGGCGTTTTTCCTCTAATGTTCATTATTTTTAAATTCCCCTGTTTTCTTTCCGTCTCCTTTTCCTTTCTTCCCTTTCCTAAATGTATAGGTATGTAGGTAATCGATGATGTACACAATAGAGGGGGGAAAATAACTTCCCACCCTGTCCCATATCTCGAGGTAAAGTTGCCTCATAAGTAGTACATTGATAGTTATCACTAGTGAGGTTCACACCTGTCTTCGGACAGTTACCTAAACAACAACACCTATACTTGTGAAAGGACTCTCACCCACTCTCGGCTAAAGTCACTCTTTCATTAAAACAAGTTGTGTTTCATTTGTTGTAGTAATGGTTCTGATTGTTTATACTACGCCATCATGCGTTCAGCGGATGACAGTGAGATAAATAAAACTTTTATAAACAAAAAGGGAAGAAAAGAATTATTAGTATAATGGAAACTAGACTATGACAGCCATTGTGATGCCAGAAAGAAGAGCACACTTGCACAGTCTTCCAATAAATGTAAACAAAATCGAGGATTTGACAAACTATAAAAATATCGTTTGGGCAAAAAAAAAAAAAAAAAAAGAATATGATTTCGGTACACTAGGAAATATTTCAGAACTTACAAAATTGACTTTTGCCACTTGGAAAGTCTTAGTTCGTTATTCTGAAATATATACATTTCGGCACATCCAAACACATAATTTCTGCACTTTGGGAAATATACTATTGGCAATTTACAAAATATATAATTTACGAACTTTGGAATACAGAATAAAACTTCGACGCTTCGATCAACATAAATTAGGCACTTTAAAAGATGTCAATGAATAAGACACTATTATCACCTCGGCAAAAAATGGAGATTATGAATCTACAGCAAGATTAAAGAGAAAAATATAAAAACAAAACAGAAAGCGTACAAACAACAACCGACCGGAAAAGATACTACTATCCTGTTTGAAAAAACCAGAACGACGGACCTTAACTCCAGAAGCCCACAGAGTCACCAGAAACGAGGAAGTAAAACATGCTCTGTTGCCTCTGAATTGTTTCGAGTGTTGACAGCCGACGCTCCGTCTCTTGAATGCCGACGCTCCATCTCGTGAAAGCCGACGCTCCGTCTCTTGAAAGCCGACGCTCCGTCTCTTGAAAGCCGTCGCTTTATATTTTGAAAGGCGACGCTACATCTCCTGAAAGTCGACGCTCCGTCTCTAGAAGCCGACGCTTTATCTCTTGAAAGCCGACGCTCCATCTCTTGAAAGCCGACGCTGCGTCACTTGAAAGCCGAAGCTCCGTCTCTTGGAAGCCGACGCTCAATCTCTTGAAAGCCGACGCTTTATCTATTGAAAGGCCACGCTCCATCTAGTGAATGCCGACGCTCCGTCTCTTGAAAGCCGACGCGCCGTCTCTTGAAAGCCAACACTCCATTTCTTGAAAGCCGCGACGCTCCATCTCTTGAAAGCCGACGCTCCATCTCTTGAAAGCCGACGCTCCAACCCTTGAAAGCCGACGCTCCGTCTCTTGAAGCCGACGCTTTATCTCTCGAAAGCCGACACTCCATCTCTTGAAAGTCGACGCTCCATCTCTTGAAAACCGACACTCCATCTCTTGAAAGCCGACGCTCCGTCTCTTGAAAGTCGACGCTTCATCTCTTGAAAGTCGACGCTCCATCTCTTGAAACCCGACGCTCAATCTCGTGAAAGCCGACGCTCAATCTCGTGAAAGCCGACGCTCCATCTCTTGAAGCCCGACGCTCCGTCTCTTGAATGTCGACGCTTCATCTCTTGAAAGTCGACGATCTATCTCTTGAAAGTCGGCGCTCCATCTCTTCAAACCCGACGCTCCATCTCTTGAAAGTCGACGCTCCATCTCTTGAAAACCGACGCACCATCTCTTGAAAGTCGACGCTTCATGTCTTGATAGTCGACGCTCCATCTTTTGAAACCCGACGCTCCATCTCTTGGAAGCCGAAGCTCCATCTCTTGAAAGCCAATGCATCATCTCTTGAAAACAGACGCTCCATCTCTTGAAAGCCGACGCTCCATCTCTTTAAAACCTACGCTCCGTATCTTGGAAGCCGACGCTCCATCTCTTGAATACCGACGCGCCATCTCAGAGACGTGGCATCCCATCACATAGGCTATAAATAGCACTTCGACACAAATATACCAGTACATCACATAAAAATGTCTCTGAAAGTCACAGAACATTGGTACACATCCAGTTGCATACAAGTTACACTACGTCACTCGAATATGAGAAAAAGATTCCGTCACTGAAAAATGAAAATTTGTGCCTGAAAATGTTACTCTTGCAATTTCTGATGCATTAATTCGGCACTGTAGCTGTCGTTAAGTCCGGTGTATATCTTCTGAACACTTAGAGAAAATTCATTTATGCACTGAAACATATCAGTCCGGCACTGAAATCGTTAATCTTGCACATCAATATTTAATAGATCACTTCAACATTGGCGTACCACAATGATTAATATCTTCTAAATTAGGAGACTACAGAAAATAATCATTCCCAAAACACACTTGGGGGGCATGGAGGTAGAGCCCCATGCTTTCCATGACCTGGGCACTAGAATGAGGTGGTGTGGTCGGCACCACGCTCTGACCGACTTTTACCCCCGGGAAAGACCCGGTACTCATTTTTATAGGAGGCTGAGTGAACCTCGGGGCCGTTCTGAAAGTTTGGCAACGAGAAAAAATCCTGTCACCACCTTGGAACGAACCCACGGACCATCCAGTCCGTAGCCAGCTGCTCTACCAAGTGAGCTACCCGGCCGCCAATATTAATTCAGTAATCGAAATAAACGTCACTTTGCAGGATGGAAAATATAACACTGGCATTTTGAGGAATATAAACGTGAAATAATTAGAATGTGAATATTGAAAAATATAATTTTGTATTTCGAAAACTCTTCACCCGGCACTTAGAAAACACAAACATTGAACTTCACGAATGAATACCTAAAACTAAAGAAATTGAATTGGACACCGATTAAAATAAAACAATATTAAAATGTCAAATTCAAAACATGAACCCAACACTTCCAAAGAGAACGAGATTTTTTTAAAGTATTGAAGTCGAATTGTGATATACATAACTGGTCATTTCAAAATAGTAACGTAGAACAAGATACCTCATCCCTCACTAAAATTATTTCAACGAGACTTTGAAAAATTAATCCGGCATCATCAAATACACCAAAACGACGTTTTGGTAATTATAATAATAGTAATGGGACACGCACGGGATGCAATACTACTATTTTTTTCGCACAACATAACGCAGTGTCGTTAACAAAACCACTTCAATGATCACAAAACAGTCGAAAACGACAAATTATCTCTTGTTCATGCATTTGCAGCTGCCAATCCGTCTTAGTTCATCGTTTTCTTCGGTCCACGCTGAAGACATCAGGGTATTCGTAGAACAGAAATCGAATGAAATCAAATTTTTTTTCTTGATCAGCTCTTGAAGTGAATCGGTGTAGACGGCAGCAGCAGCAGAGACCGAAGTGATCTATATTTTGATAACTATGAAATTCGTGGTGTAACATCAACACCAAACCCAGAAGAATTACACTCCGATACCGAAACATATCACTCCGTCAATAGGATGTTTCATTCCAGAGTTTAAATTATCACTGAAGCAGTGAAAACTATTACTCCGGCAATGAAAAATATGATTCCTGAATAGGCTATACAAAGACACCAATATGTTAATTTCAATATTTATATTCCGCACTTGAAACATCTCCGCGATTTTAAATACCTTATAAAGTTGCAGCTATCAAAATAATCACTCAGGAAGTTCAAAACTATAAACCTAGGATCATGGAAAACATTATACAAGAGAATTCTTCTCTGCGAAATCTTAATCCGGAATTTCGGAAGATTAAAAAGGAAGTTTGAAATATTACGTATTTCGAAATAAAAAATTATTTGATACAGCTACTTCGAAATTCTTTGCATTATAGGAAATATAATTATTTTTCACTAAGAATTTGATTCAGTTCTTCCACATAGTAATTCCGTTCCCCAACATTCGATATGACGTATTAGTATCTATAGAATTATACCTTCAATAGAAAGTAGAAATGTGTGTAGGTCTATAGCAATGTGTCCAGCTACAAATATTAAACAGAGAGTGTACACCTGTGAAGCACCGGCAGTTCACCCACTTCCACGCCACAGAAAGGTATACGAGCGGAATGCCAGTATGAGGAGCAAACTTTCATTTCCGAAATAAAGCTTTTTGCTTTCACCTCAAATATCTTATAGACATGTTAAAAATATTTTCTTGATTGGCCCGTTCTTCACCCTTCAGAGCCATTCCGTCCCATCCACAATAATTTTAATTCAATTTTTAAGCTTATCTTTTTCAAACTGTTATCTATACAACAAGTACGTAAAGCAACTTATGTTTGGACGCGTATGAAGTTTCTTAAACGAAATGCCACGCGATTTAAACGATCTCATTAGTGTAGTAATGAGTCGAATTTTTTTGTTGTTGTTATACGATTTTTTTAAATATCAACTATTCTGAACAATGATTAGATCTGTAGTTACAAAAGAACAATTAAAAAACAATAAAACTTAAACAAAACCAGAATATGAACAGAACTCAAAACACAAACCCAAGTACACAAACACGACAAATTCCAAAACTTGCACACATGGTCATTACTTTTAACACATACGAAACACTTCTAGAATTGGGACAATTACAATGCTCTCACTTCCAAAACATTCAGCACCACTAAACACTTCTAAAAACACAAACCAAGCAACGATACAGAAAACACAAAACAGAAGGCAGGGATTGTATGTTAACGTAATTTTGAATTTCTAACGCAATAATTAAATATTTATTATAACTCATACTTACATAACATTTAGTTAACAGTAAATAATTTACAATTTCCAGTATTCTTATCATCAGAACGTATATAAGTAAATATTTAAACGCTTGATTGATACAGTGAACCCTCAAAACCCAGTGAAGTTAGCTGATTCCAGTCTATTTATGTTTTTACTTCCTCCTTTCAGAATTCTTCAGCTTCTTTCTTGACAACTACCTCTTCATATTTTCTGGCCTATTTTTTTTCTCTTCTATACGTCCAGCATAAATATTGTGAACATTCATAGTTACAGCTCCTCTATTTGTCTTGAGTTTTTCATTTTATGAAATTTTTTAGAAGTGCTTGAATGCGCACTGTCAACACTGAACATCCTTTTGACCACAACTCACATGGAGCTGGAATGTTCTTCTTTCCTCATTTGCACCATTTTCCAATTCCACCATCATTATTGTATTTATGACAAGAGGAGCCGTTAAGACAATTTGAACTGGAAATCTGGGGACTGAAGAAAAAATTATTAGTCCTCATTTAATCATTTAAAAAAAGAAACTAAATTGAAAACTAGCTAACTAGTAAGGGCTCAGATACTTCAATAATATAGTTCATCATTGCCCTTACATACAAAACAATGTCAATGAAAATTAAGTTGGGTAAAGTTGAAATGTATTTCAGTCGGGTTACTTACATTTCATACTTTTTGTAGATTACTGATGTGCTCAACTCACTGCAAGTGAGTTCAGTGCCGGAAATAAAGGAAAAATAACCAGCTACATCCGTAGCCACAAGTTTGAAGGGATATTTCAAAAAAGGATAACTGGACACATTGCTATAGAAATTACTTTTTTTTTTTAAATTAAACCAAACCTCGCTGTTACATTTCATAGCAAATATAACTATTATGCTTTACCGTACAAGAACATAAGTTTGGTATATTTAACTTAATCTTGAGTTCTAGATCCCAAACCTCAAGACAATATTTTTCTTTACAGTTTTATAATAATATACTTGTAATCAATTACATTACAATAAAAATAACATTGCCTAAATATTACATGTTGTTTAATCAACTGTCCGAAGGCTGACCTGAACCTCACAACTGACAGCAACAACGAAGCAATTATGAGGCAACTAAGGCAGGAGATAATGCGGTATGGTGGCCAGTTCCTTACCCCCTACTTTGTGTAAATCGCCGACTAGCTACCTATTAGATAATCAGATTTCAGATGTATACAATTTTTATTCTCTGACACATATCGTCGAGTGAGATGTACTGCCTGATAATAGATGTAGGCCTACATATAAACCAGTACCTCTATCAGAGAATAAAATGTTACACAACATTTAAAAATGAGATAACATGTAGACAGTGAGAAATCCAATAAGTGGAAAAATATAGAAGTAATCTATTTTAATCTTAATTTTGAGATGAGTATTTTATATAATTTTAACATTCACAATTCTAAATCAATGTTGACATGCATTGTTATATTTCATGGGATGCTGTAACACTGCAAAATAAAATGAAAAAACCTTAACATACATAGACACATGAAATTGTTAAGTAGTTACCTCAAATGTTTGTTACACAAGGTACGTGTAGAGAATGCAAAACATATTATATGATAGGTCTTCAAAATGACGTAATTTTGAAAACGTCAGTACAATAAATTAAAACATCATTTTAAATGACTATTTAAATTATTCTTCAAATATTGATTTATTGATTAAAAACAGTCATTGGATCGTAGATAAATGAAAAAGTAAATAAATAAATATATAAATAATAAATAAATAAATAAATAAATAAAAAATAAAATAAAATGCACTATCAACACTAGGTTCCACAAATTCATTTATATCTTAAAAGGGTTTTTGATTAGCCCGTCAGAAATTACAATTTAAATATTTTAAAATTTAAAATATTGGGTATACACTGAATATATTAGGAAATATACTGAAAATATTAGTCAGTATTGGATACTCGCCGGAAAAAAAAATTAATGCCATGGAAAGCTCGCTGACTCTTTTAATGTTGTGCAATTACGCGTAAAATTTTTCTTCCACGATCGTGTTTTTGCTCTAAATTTTCAATGCAAAAACGCTAAATTCCCCACTCATTTCGTCATTTTCATTTTATGTGAAAAAAAAATTAAAGTCGCAGCCTTCACGGATCATTTTACCTTAAAACACTGTAGAATGATGTACACAATGCTTGTGAGGACAACGCGTTCATGTTTAAGTTACGGACTTAAGGTGGACTTGTGGTTTCGCAACGAAACCATGTTTCACCGCTATGCAGTGCGTTCCCTGTACTTAGCTATTGACAAGCAGGCTTTCTCAACCTACACGTGTGTGTTTAACCAGTATAAGGTACACTCACTGTTTCAGCTGTTGATAACATTACAGTCACTCATTCATTAAAGCAAGTTGTGTTTAATTTGTTGTAGTATTCGCCGTGATTGTTTATACTATGCCATCATGTCTTCAGTGGATGACACTGATATAAATTAAAATTTTAAAAAGAAAAACGCAATAAAAATTATTAGTATAATGGAAACTAGACTAAGACAGCCATTGTGATGCCACAAAATAGAGCACACTTGCACAGTCTTCCAATAAATGTAAACATAATCGAGGATTTGACAAACTATAGAAATATCGTTTGGGCAAAAAGGAGTATGATTTCGGTACATTAGGAAATATTTCGGAGCTTTTGTCTCTTTTGCCACATGGAAAGTATTATTTCCGCACTCTGAAAAATGTTACTTCGTCATTCTGAAATATATCGATTTCGGCAATTCAAACACATAATTTCTGCACTTTGGAAAACATAATATTGGCATTATGAAAAATGTAATTTACGCAATTTGGAATAAGGTCCCTGAGACAAATAGTGGCGTACTACAAAGGTTCATATCTACAAAATTAGAAGGCACCGAACAATAATCACTCCCAAAAATCATGTTACTCCACCTCACTTACTGCACTGACACCATGACACCAAGACAGATATCAATGAGTAACACAATATAATCAACTTGGCAAAAAATGGAGATTAGGAATCTACAGCAAGATTAAGAAGAAAAATATAAAAAGGAAACTTAAAACGCACAAACCACCGACCGGAAAAGATATTACTATCCTCTTTGATAAAACCAAAACGACGGACCTTAACTGCAGAAGCCCCCATCGTCACCAGTAACGAGGAAGTAAAACATGCTCTGTTGCCTATGTTTCTTTGGTCTCTTGAAAGCCGACGCTCCATCTCATGAAACCCGACGCTCCATTTCTTGAAAGCCGACGCTCAATCTCTTGAAAGCCGACGCTCCATCTCTTGAAAGCCGACGCTCCATTTCTTGAATGTCGACGCTCCATCTCTTGAAAGTCGACACTCCAACTTCTTCAAAGCCGACGCTCCATCTTCTTCAAAGCCAACGCTCCATCTCTTGAAAGTCGACGCTCCATCTTCTTCAAAGCCGACGCTCCATCTTCTTGAAAGGCGACGCTCCATCTCTTGAAAGGCGACGCTCCATCTCTTGAAAGTCGACGCTCCATCTTCTTGAAAGGCGACGCTCCATCTTCTTGAAAGCGACGTTCCATCTCTTGAAGCCGACGCTCCATCTCTTGAAAGCCGACGCTCCATCTTCTTCAAAGCCGACGCTCCATCTCTTGAAAGCCGACGCTCCATCTCTTGAAAGCCGACGCTCCATCTTCTTGAAAGCCGACGCTCCATCTCTTGAAGCCGACGCTCTCCATCTCTTCTTCTTCAAACGCTCTTGAAGACGCTCCATCTCTTGAAAGCCTCCATCTTCTTGACGCTCCATCTTCTTGAAAGCCGACGCTCCATCTCTTGAAAGCCGACGCTCCATCTCTTGAAAGCCGACGCTCCATCTCTTGAAAGCCGACGCTCCATCATCTCTCTGAAAGCCGACGCTCCATCTCTTGAAGCCGACGCTCCATCTCTTGAAAGTCGACGCTCCATCTCTTGAAAGCCGACGCTCCATCTCTTGAAAGCGACGCTCCATCTCTTGAAGGTCGACGCTCCATCTCTTCAAAGTCGACGCTCCATCTCTTGAAAGCCGACGCTCCATCTCTTGAAAGCCGACGCTCCATCTCTTGAAAGCCGACGCTCCATCTCTTGAAAGTCGACGCTCCATCTCTTGAAAGCCGACGCTCCATCTCCTGAATGAAGACGCTTCATCTCTTGAAAACCGACGCTCCATCTCTTCAAAGCCGACGCTCGATCTCTTGAATGAAGACGTTTTATATCTTGAAAGTCGACGCTCCATCTCTTGAAAGCCGACGCTCCATCTCTTGAATGAAGACGCTTCATCTCTTGAAAACCGACGCTCCATCTCTTGAAAGCCGACGCTCCATCTCTTTAAAACCGACGCTCCTCTTGAAAGCTCTTGAAAGCCGACGCTCCATCTCTTGAAAACGACGCTCCATCTCTTGAAAGTGGCATCCCATCACATAGGCTAAATAGCACTCACACATAAATATACCAGTACATCACATAAAAATGTCTCTGAAAGTCACAGAACATTGGTACATATCCACTTGCATACAATTTACACTACGTCACTCAAATATGAGAAAAATAAAAAATTGTGCCTGAAAATGTTACTCTTGCAATTTCTGATGCGTTAATTCGGCATTGTAGTTGTTAAGTCCGATGTATATCTTCTGAACACTTAGAAAAATTCAGTTATGCACTGAAACATATCAGTCCGCCACTGAAATCGTTAATCGTTAATCTTGCACATCAATTTTTAATAGATCACTTCAACATTGGCGTACCATCTCTGATTAATATCTTCTAAATTAGACGCTCCATCTACAGACAATAATCATTCCCAAAACTCACGTTACTCCTCCTCACCTACTGCTCTGTCAGCATGACACATTTCCCTATCGAGATAAGACTCTTCACAGCCACATAGGTCGTTTTACAGTCAATGTAAAACTTTCCACATTCACTTGGGAATATTATTCAATGTCGCTTTAAAAAGTTTTCATTCACACTTCAATCATAGTAGTTTGTCGCCCTAATTTAAGTCTTTCACTGCAAACCCAGTATTCTTCAGTCTTCAGTTTTTCACCCTCCATTTTATTCACGCTCCCTGCATCTTAGCGCTGTCTCTCATTTGACACATTCGTATGCCCCGAAATTTGCTCCCATTCACAATTCTTTCCAGCGGATCCTTCAGTAAAGCAGTTTTTTCCTAGCCAGCGAGCAAGCCTACATCATTTTCTCTTTCTGATATCGTTAATCGTTATTCTTTATTGCAATCTCCCTATTTAATCTCACTTCCATTGAGGCCACAGGGAACATATCTTCTAAATTAGAGCGAGCAGAGGTCTATAATCATTCCCAAAACTCAGTTGCAAGCCCACCGACCGCATCCACGCCGAACCGACCTATTTCCTAACACCCTATACGACCAGTCCCAACATCCATCTAAGTCCGTTTACCATTCCACCCAAAAGCATCCCCACATACTCCCACAAACGGGACAGAGGTGGGTTCGTCTGCCGCTTCACCAACTGTCATGTTTTGACATATCCACGGAGGCAATCCGAGAGTTTCAGGCTCCGGAGGGCAACTTTCAGGCGCGATAGGAAAGCATAAAAAGAACCGGAATGATAAGTTTTTGACCCTCCATTTTATTCAAGAAAGTGCATCTTAGAGAATGATTTGAAGAAACATACCCCTAAAAATTGCTCCCATTCACAATTCTTTCCAGCGGATCATTCAGTAAGCAGTTTTTCTAGCCAGCGAGCAAGCCTACATCATTTTCTCTTTCTGATATCAGTTTCGACATTATTCTTTATTGCTCTTTATCTCTCTCTCTTTCCTTGAGGCCGGGATGGAACATCCCTGTGCACAGCGAGCAGAGGTCTATTGTGCGTCCCTGGGATGAGATGCAAGCCCACCGACCACATCCACGCCGAACCGACCTAACCCCTAACACCCTAACGACCAGTCCCAACATCCATCTAAGTCCGTTTACCATTCCACCCAACAGCATCCCCCACATACCCCCACAAACGGGACAGAGGTGGGTTCGTCTGCCGGGTCACAAACTGTCATTTTTTGACATATCCATGGAGGCCGGCCGAGAGTGTCAGGAGCTCCGGAGGGCCGACGCAGGCGCGATAGGAAAGCATAGAAAAACAAATGAAATGATAAGAAAGGATGGGGGAGAAGAAAATGGCGAGAATGAGTGGGGATTCACACGTCTCATAAAGTTACCTGATATTCATCCATAGTAGGGAAAATCTCCGAAAACACCTCATCCATACAACTGGGCCCAAGCTGGGAATTGAATTCTGGTCCGCTCAGTTCGGGAGTGAACTCGCTACCACGACACCACAGCGGTGGACGCCATTATTCTCACTTCATCCACTCTTTCTAGGATAGATTTATTTATTCTTCCGCCTGTGTGTTCATTTCATATGCACCATTCTTCTTCATATCCACATATAAAATGTTTGCAGTCGTTTCTCTTCACTTCATCGTGGTGTCGATATTCCTCTCCACACTCCAACCAAAGCACTTCGCTACTCTCACCGTTAGTTTTTTTTTTTTTTTCCAGAGGTCCGCACAATATTTTCACTTTGCTAATAAATACTTCCTTGGCCATTGCTATCCTCCTTTTCACTTCCACGCAGCAGCTCATGTTACTGCTTATAGTACATCGCAAGTATTTGAAGCTGTCCACATGTTCCATTGGCTCACTTAGAATTCGCACCTGTACCTTTCCTTTCTTCGTCTTATAAGTATGGTCTTCTACTTCTTTGAGACAATATTCATATCATAACACTATAAATTCACTGTCACATAACATTTCTGTTCGCAATGTTTCAAATATCGGAGGATGCAACCTCAAACCTCATAATTTGAAGATATTCTGTCTGCAAGGCTATTGAGTGAATCACATTTACGAAATTATCCGCGCATGAACACGTAGTGTGATGTAATATTCCACTGTCGATTGCCGTACATAGTAATTCATTCTGACAATGTGAGAATGATTAAATTTCAGATCTCAGTAGTAAAAACCTAAAATTTATGATTTAAATACATAGTATCACTTATCCAGGAGAAATTGTTTAATACTATTCTTGAAAAATAATTAACAATTATTGCTTTGGCAATATATTAAAAACCTTTGTTCCAATTTATTCCGTGGATGATCTTTATATTTAGAAAACATATAGCTAAGTAGATGAGGTGAGCATATATTATACTCATATAACTGTTGATGTTGATGTTAATGAACTTTATGTCATTAACGTTTTTTAATAAAATACATTTAACGATATAAATGCATTACGTAACTTAGTTTTGTAAGTTAAAAAATGGTTAAAACTAAAAATATGTCCGACGATTCTCTTTGAGCTACGAAAAGTCTGTTAAGATAAACTGAATTCCGTGTAAAAGAAGTACTCATAAGCAGGGTGTGCTGAATCGTGTTAGATGGCGATTACAATATTTCTACATCACAGTCAGGAAATAACAAGATCCGAATTTATCAACCAATTTGCTTCAAGTTTTACCCAAGTTTCCACTAATGCTATCTTGTAATTGTGTTGCAAGAATTTTTATTATGATTATGATTACCGTTACTGTTCATTCTCATCACATTTTATAACACGTAGCAATACAGTTAATATATTCAGTTTGAGGTGTTACAATATACAAGTTGTAGTTTTGGTGACGACTAACTTTAAGCTAAAATTAATCAACTAGGAAATTATTACAACGTAGTTCATTTTAACACATTAAAGCGATTGTATTAATTATTTTCCTAAGTGCTATTGTTATTATTATTATTATTATTATTATTATTATTATTATTATTATTATTATTATTAATATTACTGATATCATCATCATAATTTAAGTAATCGCAGACCATACACAGTGCAATGCAACAGAAAACTATGTGTGAAGTGATAAGTTTTATAGTGAAGTGTGTACAGAAAATGATATCGGACACTATAGACCTTATAATAGTAATTATTTAAATCAGTAAATCCATAACCAATGCTAATAGAGTAAAACACTACAACACATCTTTCACACATTACCATGCATTTGTCATGCAATACAGGCCTAGATGTCAGTAAGTAAACACAAAAGTTGGAAAGTTACAAATATGTCTTTAAAAAGTAAAGAAAATAATAACGAACCTATTAAAAAAATTCACGAGTTTGCTACGTTATAATCCTCAAAATTGAGAATACGCTGGAATGAACATAAAAAATCACGTGATAATTTAAAGCATTATTTCTCATTAAAGTGGTACAGTGCAGTGTTTGGCAACGTACATTTTATTATTTTTATTAGTGGCCTCCTCATCGCCCCTTATAGCCATCCGATCCACCCACTTAACTCCACATCAACATTATTATTAAATTATTATCATTATTATTATTTATTATTATCATTATTATCATTTATTATTATTATTATTATTATTATTATTATTATTATTATTATTATTATTATTATTATTATTATTATTATAAGGTAAATGTCAACAATATATCTTAAAATTCTTGTGGTTTTCTAATTTAATCTTTCAATTTTAAATATTACCGGTCAAGTAGCGTTTTTCGTCTAGTGGCATTTGTTTTAAATTTCCCTGTTTTCTCATTTTCTTTCATTTGTTCCCTAACTTTATAAGTATGTAGCTAATCGGAGATGTACACAATAGCCGTTATTGCTGGTTTGCGTAACCGGATTTCACTACCTAACATAGCTCCTCAAGTGCATCACGATGCTGTGTGGGCACCGGTCATATACTCTGCCCTAAATTCCTTGAGAAGGTCTCTTCCCTCAGTAGGACTCGAACCGGTGCACATTCCGTAATGCGAATCCTAGGCGGGATGCCATAGACCACGACGCCACGGCGCGGGACAAATTACATGACGTAGCTTAGATAATTACATTGCAAATACAATTAATTTTCAGTCTAATCTTCTCAATCTTTCCTTAAATATGTTCATTTTGAGTGGACTACCCGGAAAGATTGCCGCAGGTAAACTGTTCCAGTCTACTATTCTGCGGTTAACAAAAGAGAAATTTGTCACGTCCGTTTTGTATGCTCTGCATTAAACTTCCTAATATGATCAGCCCTGCCTAAGTACGATGGTGTCACTAATCTACCATTGATGTCGGTCCATGCTTCGTGTCCTATTTCTGCCTTAAACAATGCACTCACTTGGTTTTTCGTCGCCTTAATTTCATAAATACGGCACCCTAAGTCTTTTACTATCTCTTCACCATGTTCCTTTCTCATTTTGACATTTCTGCTGCCCTGAGTTTTAAATTTTCTATTGAATCGATTTGGTTTTCTCTGTACGGATCCCAAAATACCTTCGGTCAGATTTCTTATGAATACGCACACAGGAATACACTGCTTTCCAGGCTCTCCTTGTATTAGTGAATTGTTCCTCCCAACCCAGTTCGTTACGTAAATATAAATATACGCAATTATTTTTTCTTCGTTGTACTATCACCCCTCCCATGTTCTGAAAAGTGTCCTTCGCTAAATCCTGTTGGGAAATGTAGGTGAAAATAGCAGTCTTGTATTTCTCTCCCAATTCTACTTTCCTCTTACATTTATTTTTCTATCCTAAATTTGACTCCTTTTTCCATTATAATGATTTCAATTAACCAGCTAATAAATCAACTCTGATTTAACTCTACAAAAATACAATACGACAGCAACTTCGAAATATTAATGGACAATTATTTAAATATTTCTTCCGCATTTCTAAATATTAATTTGGTATGAACTAATATATTTTCGACTTTGCAATTACTGATGCTCTTTATCGAAAGAAAGCAATTATATTCACCGAATCATTAATTCTGCTCGTCCAAATATCAATACCGTTTTGAGCATATTAAAACGATTCCTCAGCGTATCAATTATGGACATTAAAAAATTAATTCAGCACTTCGACATATCAATTCGTCACCTCGGAATAATAATCCTGAATTTGGAGAAACTATTATATGGTGAATCGGATAACATTATTCCGGATATTCGTAATATATTTCCACTAAATCGTAAGTAATCCATTCTGCACGAACAAAATAATGGAACCCATTTATGAAATTAATAAACAGACGGACACTGAGACATGAACCTGGTAGTGTAAAATAAATACCGGCAAATTTTCTAAATATTTATGTAGCGCCTGTAACAACATAAAACATATAGTAATATACAGCCTTGCTTCAACATCGAAATGAATATTACTAAAATACAGTACAAGAACACCAATATGCGACTACAAGATTGTCAAATATGGAATGTCAAGAAAGTAATTTGGGAACATCAGGGAATATCAATTCGGAGGTTTCAGGAATATTAATTTACCACTTTCACGTGTGTCAAATCTGTACTGTCAAGAATAACAATTCAACATTTTAAATGTTCATTTGACGCTATAAAAATATCTATTCCGTAATATCGGAAATATCTTTTCGGTATTATGAAAAATATAACTTCAGAATTTTGAAATATTTCACTTCGGCACTTCCAGAAATATATAAAAACTTCGAAAATACGTAGACTCTTCGAAAATGTGAATTCTGCACTTCCCGATATTCCAATTCCGCTTTTGCAAATGTATCACTTCCTCACCTGGCAAAGTATCAAAAAGGGATTTTGCCAATTACTAACTCGGCAATTTGAAAAGAACCAACTCGGTGTTTTATGAATAGCAATTTCTGCAGTTTCAATGTCATACTTTTCATTCCATTAGCCGTCAAGTCTTGGTTTCTTTCAGTCACATTCGAAATTCCATCCAGCATTTGGTATTCTGTTTCCTGCAAAGTTCTTCACCTTTCTCCTGGCCAGCTTCTCAATACAGTTCTTCCACTCTAGTCTTCGTCTTCCTATTTCTTTCTGGTGATGTAGCCTTTATGAGTTTAGGATTCGTTGGTTATCCATTCTTGTTACATGGAACAAACCATTTCAGTGCCTTTTCTGCTAATGAGTATAATATTCAGTCCTGCTTAAAATCCGGGAAATTCTCTTCTTTCTCATTTTGCTGTACTCCAAATGGGTTCTTAGTCCTGTACTGGAGGCATTGTTTGATGGAACACATGGTCTGCAAGTATTTATATCGTCTTGGGATCACGGGTGTCCCAATTATAACTCCAGGCCCTGGTTACCCTTTTTAGTCGCCTTTTACGACACACATGTGCTGCGTTGGGTTTATTCTTATTTCCATCTAACACATGGGATTTCGAAACATTCGGCACTATGAAAAATATCACTTCGGTGCAGTAAACTTACGAACGCGGAAATTTGCAAAAATAACACAGGCACTTTGTCTGAAATTTATATGCCGGCACTGAAAGATTTGTTCGGAACTTAAAGATTAGTATCACACTAAAACATCACTCCGGTATAGAAACATAAAGTCGTGCCATGCAGGAAGACGTTCCTAGATGGGAAACTTGCACGATCGCTAACTTCTATTTGAACAGACTTTAGAATATGTACATGTCACCTCAAATGATATGTTTTCTTGTCCCTTGATGCAAGAAATATTGAGTAACTCTGTCATCGGTCGGACAGTCTTTACAATGAAGTCTAGACTTAATACCGTGCGACATAAAACTATTTTTCCGAATGGGAAAGAAGACAATTTCGGAAGACAAATACAGCATCATATGAAAGACAATAAGGAACGCGACGAAGACAAGGAACACGGGAAAGACAACTGCGACAATAAGAAACATGTCGATGACAGCAAGTGCTACCATAAGAATAATGACGAAGACAGTAAACACCAGGACAAAGACAAAGACTCGATAACGACTAGATATGGCCAACGACAAGGACCACGACGTTGATCATGATTAGAATAGCGTTAAGGATGAAGACAGCGATCCCAAGAACCAAGCTGGAAATATTGTTTCTCCCATTAGTCGAATAGATTTCGTGTCACACGGTACCTTCCACACTTCCATTATATATGTATACAAAAATTATGCACTTAAAATGGAGACCTTGCATTACTAAAGGCAAATGATAACATTTTTCATAAGTGTAACTTATATTTTTTTGGCAGATTTGCGAGAAGAATGGGAGAGTTGTGTAAAATTAATCACACATGGTCAGACGTCTTCCTGCATGGACAGTAGTATATCAATTAAGCATCTAAAGATATCACTTCCGCATTGAAGAATATGCCTGCTTACTGAAAGCCATCACTTTGGCGCCGAAAAGGCTACATGGAACAGCAGAAGGCACTCCGGTACAGAAAATCATAATCTTGCACTGTGAATTGTCACTCCGGCACAATAAAATATCGATCTGGATCTGGAACTTGTCACTCCTTCTCTCGAAGATATTTCTCACGTTCTGTGATAAACTTAGCTCAGCCACTGTGGAAAATATGAGTCCTGCATTCAAAGATATTTCTCCCGTACTTTGAAAATTTTGCGTCAGTCACTGTGAAATATTTCACTCCGGCACTTCAAAGAAATTCAGTACGCCTCCAATAGAAGTATCACATCGCCAATGAAAAATATAACTACGTCACTCCCAAACTTATAACTGTACATGAAAACATCACTTTGACAATTCAAAAAAAAAAAAAAAAATTCTCTCTTTGCTTTTGAAAAATATTACTGCAGCACTGGTATCAGTCACACATAAAGAAACACCGAGCAGGTTATTTTAAATATACCGAAAGGAATTGAAGGTTACCGAGGAAAATCATTGCTTCCTTTGCCATTGCTATCCTCCTTTTGACTTCCACGCTGCAGCTCATATTATGCTTATGGTACACCGCAAATATTTCAAGCTGTCCACTTGCTCTACTGCCTCAATTAGAATTCGCACCTTTACCTTTGCTTTCTACGTCCGATAACTATGGTCTTCTTCTCTTTCTTCTTTTTCTTTGAGTCTATATTCATATAACACTATAAATTCACTGTCACAACACACTTCTGTGTCGCAATGTTTCAAATATCGGAGGATGCAACCTCGAACCTCATAATTTGAAGACATTCTGTCTGGAAAGCTATTGCGTGAATCACAAATTTCGAAATTATCCGCGCGCTATTATAGTCATATAACTGTTGATGTTTATGCGCCTTATTTCTTTAACGTTTTTCAATAAAATACATTTAACGATATAAAAACATTATGTAACTTGGTTTCATAAGTTATAGAAATCGTTTGCATGGTTCGCGAGTTTAAAACTAAAAATATGTGTGACGATTCTCTTTGAGCTGTGAAAAGTCTGTTAAGATAAACTGAATTCCGTGTAAAAGAAGTACTCATAAGTAGGGTGTGCTGAAGCGTCTTAGATGGCGATTACAACATTTCTACGTCACATTGAGGAAATAACAAGATCCGAACTTATCAAGCAATTTGCTTCAACTTCTACCCAAATTTCCACTAATGCTGTCTTGTAATTGTGTTGCAAGAATTTTTATTATGATTATGATTATCGTTACTGTTGATTTTAATAACATTTTATAACATGTAGCAATATGGTTAATATATTCAGTTTGAGGTGTTAAAATAAACAAGACCTACTTTTGATGACGACTAACATTAAGCTAAAAATACTCAACTAGGAAATTATTACAATGTAGTTTATTTTAGCACATGAAAGCAATTGTATTAACTATTTTACTAAATATTATTATAAATATTATTATTATTATTATTATTATCATCAACAATTTTATTATTATTATTATTATTATTATTATTATTATTATTATTATTATTATTATTATTATTATTATTATTATTATTATTATTATTATTATTATTATTATTATTATTATTAAGATCATCATCATAATTTAAGTAATCGCAGACCGTACACGGTGCAATGCAACAGAAAACTATGTGTGAAGTGATAAGTTTTATAGTGAAGTGTGTACAGAAAATGATATCAGACACTATGGTACTTATAATAGTAATTATTTAAATAAGTAAATTCATAACCAATGCTAATAGAGTAAAACACTACAACACATCTTTCACACATTACCATGTAAACCTCATGCAATACAGGCTTAGAAATCAGTAAATAAACACAAAAGTTGGAAAGTTACAAATATGTCTTTAAAAAGTAAAGAAAATAATAACGAAGCTGTTAAAAAAAATTAACGCGTTTGCTACGTTATAATCGTCAAAATTAATAATAAGCTGGAATAAACATAAATAATCAGGTGATATTTTATAGCATTATTTCTCATTAAAGTGGTACAGTGCAGTGTTTAGCAACGTACATTTTATTTTTTTATTAGTGGCCTCCTCATCGCCCCTTATAGCCATCCGATCCACCCACTTTACTGCAAATCAACATTATTATTAAATTATTATCATCATTATTTTTTATTATTATAAGGTAAATGTCAACAGTATATCATACAATTCTTGTAGTTTTTTAATTTCATCTTTCAATTTCAAATATTACCGGACACGGGGCGTTTTTCGTTAGTGTCATTTGTTTTAAATTCCCATGTTTACTTTCCGTCTCATTTTTTTCTTTTGTTCCCTAAATTTATAGGCATGTAGCTTTTTAGTGATGTAGGCCTACACAATAGAAGAGGGAAAGGAATTCCCACCCTGTGTCATACCTCCAGGTCAAGTTGCCTCATAAGTATTGCCTTGTTGGTTATCACTTGTGAGGTTCAGACAGTTGACTAAACAACAACAAATTCTAGGCACACAATCTTACTTGTGAAGGGACTCACACTCTCAAGCTTTAGGCCTAAGCCGGAGAGAGAGGCATTGCACGCATCACCCTGGCCTAAATCATTATATTCATTAACTACTGATTCACAGTCTTTTGCCAGAGGGCAGGTCTTTCACTGCAAACCCACTGATCTCCAATCGTCCTTTTTCCACATTCCTCTTAGTCTCCGCATATGATCCACATATCTTAGTATTGTCTATCATCTGATATCTTTTTCTGTCCCGAACTTCGTACCGTTCACCATTCCTTCAAGTGCATTCTTCACTAGGCAGCTCTTTCTTAGCCCGAGAGCCAATAAGATCCTTTTTCTTTTCCTCATCACAGCTTCATTTTTTATTCTATCTATTCATATCACACGCTACATTCCTGTCCATATCCACATTTGAAATGCTTCTATGCATTTCTCTTCACATCACCCCAAGTATTTCAAGATGTCCACTTGTTCCACTTCCTCATTTAGAATTTGAGCCTTTACCTTCTTTATTTCATCTTCGGTAAACATGGTCATCCTCCTCTTTGCATCTGTTTCCATTCCATACTGGTCACAACTGTCATTTTAGCTCCAATAACGTATCCCTTAGTATTGCTCGCACTTCTACTAACAACACCATATCAGCAAATCTCATGTATGTAATGTATATATGTATGTATGTATGGATGGATGGATGGATGGATGTTTGTATGTATGTATGTTTATATGAATGTATTAACACTACAATTGGATATACAGCCTGTGGCAGTGATATATGATATAAAATGCCATTACAATAATTACAATAATAAAAAATTACAATAATTACAGTAATAAGAAGATGAAAGAACGTAAATTAAAATCTAACATAAATAAATAAATGCAATAAATCTAGGACTATAAATAAGACCTACGCTATAATAACGCCTACTATAAGTACAGCTAACTCATAAGTACTTCTTTTAAACCCAACTGGTATCAACTTAAATAATTACAATTAAAAGAATATTATGGTTTATTTAACGACGCTCGCAACTGCAAGTAATTACAAGTCACCGTAATTATTTGCATATTATCCGTGGCGCTACAGCCCATAAAGGGTCAAGACCGACCAGCCAGCCGCTGGCCTGAGGGCCACATGACGAAGCAGAAGTGGACGATCATCCAACCAGAATGGAAGTATCGAGTGGTTAGCAAGATGGGCCCCTATGCCGATTTAGCTGGTTTGCGTAACCGCATATCGCTTCCTATAGTAGGTCCCCAAGTGCATCACGATGCTGCGTGGACACCGGTCCCATACACTGGCCGAAATGCCATGAGAAAATTTCTTCCCCCATTAGGACACGAACCAGCGCGCAATCCGTAACGTGAGTCATAGGTAGGACATATTACATGACCTAGCTTAGATAATTACACTGCAACTATAATTAATTTTCAGTCTAATCTTCTCAATCCTTCCTAAAATGTATTCATTTTGAGTGGACCACCCTGAAAGATTGCCGCAGGTAAGCTGTTCCAATCTACTATTATGCTGTTAACAAAAGAATAATTTGTCACGTCCGTTCTGTATTTTCTGCATTTAAACTTCCTAATATAATCAGCCCTGCCCAAGTATGATGGTGTCACTAATCTACCATTGATGACGGTCCATGCTTCGTGTCCTATTTGTGCCTTAAACAATGCAGTCAATCTGGTTTTTCGTCGCCTTGATTTGACAAATACCCACCCTAAGTCTTTCACTACCTCTTCACCATGTCCCTTTCTCATTTCGACATTTCTGCTGCCCTGCGTTTGACATTTTCTATTGAATCGATTTGGTTTTGTCTCTACGGATCCCAAAATACTGCTCCATATTCCATAACTGAGCGAACAAGGATTTTCTACGCTAATTCTTTTGACCTTCGGTTAGATTTCTTATGAATACGCATACAGGAATACACTGCGTTCCTCGCTCTCCTTGTATTAGTGAATTGTTCCTCCCAACCTAGTTTGTTAGGTAAAGACAAATATACGCAATTATTTCTTCTTCCTTGTACTATCACCGCTCCCATGTTCTGAAAAGAGTCCTTCGCTAAATCCTGTTGGACAATGTAGGTGAAAATAGCAGTCTTGTATTTTTCTCCCAATTCTACTTTCCTCTGATATATAATTTCCTATCCTAAATCTGACTCGTTGTTCCATTATAATGATTTCAATCAACAAGCTAATAAATCAAGAGTTCCCGCTGGTCTTCTTTATCGGAGACTAAAATTTGTGCATATCAAAAGCAACAGACACAGAATGCGCCGATGCTGGGCACATTCCAATGCAAAAACTTTGTTTCCCAACCTGTGAGGAGGTAAGAGATGGTGAGTATGACTAGAATGCGTACTATTCCATGCGTGTCAATTGCAAATTTCCTAAATTAGAAAAACGAAATTGCACAACTAATTATGCAAACAAATTAGCGGGAAATAACAGTGCGATCGAGAAATGAGTTACTGTGCCGGATTCACCCGTTACCGCGTCAAAATCGGGGTCTCGATCAAAAGAAGATTCTTAAGAAGTCCTAAAACTAGACTCTAGCACAGAAAATCAAAAGGGCACATCCAATATTTTCACGTGATCATTAAACATAAAGCCACTTCAAAACTGGCACTCTCTTGAAAGACAGCATTATCCGTCTGCTGCACGATAGCCTCCCGCCTCTTCAAACATCGCACTTCGTCTGTTGAAAGATGACGTTCCCTCTCTTGAAAGATGATGCTCTGTCTCTTCAAATATGGCGACTCAACTAATGAACGATAGCTCCCCGTCCTCCATCTTTTGGAGGATGGCACCGCATATCTTCAAAGATGAAACTCCGGCTGTTGGAAGATGGCACCCCGTATCTTCAAAGATGAAACTCTGGCTGTTGAAAGATGTCACCCCCGTCTCTTCAAAGATGAAACTCATGCTGTTGGAAGATGGAACCCCCGTATCTTCAAAGATGAAACTCTGGCTGTTGGAAGATGGCACCCCCTTATCTCCAAAGATGAAACTCTGGCTGTTGAAAGATGTCACCCCGTATATTCAAAGATGAAACTCTGGCTGCTGAAAGATGGCACCCCGTATCTTCAAAGATGAAACTCCGGCTGTTTAATGATGGCACCCCGTATCTTCAAAGATAAAACTTTGGCTGTTGAAAAAAGGCACCCCTAACCTTCAAAGGTGAAACTCTGGCTGTTGAAAGATATCACCCCGTATCTTCAAAGATGAAACTCTGGCTGTTGAAAGATGGCACCCCGTATCTTCAAAGATAAAACTCTGGCTGTTGAAAAAAGGCACCCCTAACCTTCAAAGGTAAAACTCTGGCTGTTGAAAGATATCACCCCGTATCTTCAAAGATGAAACTCTGGCTGTTGAAAGATGGCACCCCGTATCTTCAAAGATGAAACTCTAGCTGTTGTAAGATGGCACTCTGCATCTTCAAAGATAAAACTCCGTCTGTTGTAAGATGGCACATCGTATCTTCAAAGATGAAACTCTGGCTGTTGAAAGATGGCAGCCCGTATCTTCAAAGATGAAACTCTAGCTGTTGTAAGATGGCACCCCGTTTCTTCAAAGATAAAACTCCGTCTGTTGGAAGATGGCACACCGTATCTTCAAAGATGAAACTCTGGCTGTTAAAAGATGGCAGCCCGTATCTTCAAAGATGAAATTCCGGCTTTTGGAACATGGCTCACAGTATCTTCAAACATACAACTCGTCTGTTGGTAATGTCGGTTCTTCTCTTGAAAGAAGACGTTCTGACTCTTGAAAGTTGGCACTCCCTCGGTTGATAAAATGTTACTCTGCAAAACATAGGGCTCCGGCTCTAGAAGACAGCAGTTCGACTCTTCAATGAAGGTACTCGCTCTGTTGAAGGATAGCGCTCCCTCTCTTGGAAACTGGCAATTCTGCTCTTGGATATTACCATTCAGTCAAAGAATCTTGGCACACCGGCACATATGAATGACACTATGTCACACAAGAATGTCGTTCCGTCACAGAGAAATAGCATTCCATACTGAAAAATTAAAAAATTTCCATGGAAATAATACACAGGAAATTCCACTGCGCCACTGACATAGATCACATCGGCCGGTTCAAATAGTTAATCTCGCACATTACATAGATCAATTCAGCAGCAGCATATCACGAAGCTTCATTCAAAGGCACTCACTTTAAAAAAATGTCACATAACAATAAAAATTATCTCTCCTGTAAATTCAGTACATATACTTCGACAATGAAAAATATTCAGTCGACAATTGGAACAAAATTTTCATTAAACTTAAAAATATATTAACACTGTATTTTGAAGAAATATTAAACGAACATTTACGAAAAATTATTCACTGTCTTGATACATATACCCTACAACAAAATACATTAATTTAACTCTACAAAAATACAATACGACAGGCACTTCGAAATATTAATGGGCAATTATTTGAAATATTTCTTCGGGATTTCTAAACATTAATTTGGTATTAACAAATATATTTTTGACTTTGAAATTATTGATGCTTTTCATCGAAAAAGAGCAATTATATTCACCGAAACATTAATTTTTCTCGTCCAAATATCAATACCATTTTGAGCACATTAAAACGCTTCCTCAGGGTATCAACTGTGGGCATTAAAATATTAATTCAGCACTTCGACATATCAATTCGTCACCTCGGAATAATAATCTTGAATTTAGAGAATCGATTATATGGTGAATCGGATAACATTATTCCGGATATTCGTAATATATTTCCACTAATTCGTAAGTAATCCATTCCGCTCGAACAAAATAATAGAACCCAATTTAGAAAATTGATAATCAGACGGACACTGACATATCAACCTGGTAGTTTAAAATAAATACCGGCAAATTTTCTAAATATTTATATAGCGCTTGTAACAAAAAATATCATGCAAATATAAAGCCTTGATTCAACATCGAAATGAAAAATTACTAAATACAGTACAAGAACACCAATATGGGACTACAAGAAAGTCAAATAGGGAATGTCAAAAAAAGTAATTTGGGAACCGCAGGGAATATCAATTCAGAGGTTTAAGGAATATCACTTTGGCGTGTGTAAAATCGGTACTGTGAAGAATAACAAATCAAGACCCAAAATGTTCATACACACTATGCAAATATCAATTCCGTACTACTGGAAATATATGTATTCAGTATTGTGAAAAATACTGCTTCAGCATTTTGAAGTATTTCACTTCTGCACTTCGAAAATTATGTCACAACTTCGAAAATTATGCAGACTCTTCGAAAATGTGAAATCTGCACTTCGCAATATCCCAACTCTGCTTTTGCAAGGGTATCAATTCCCCGTCTGGCAAAGTATCAAAAAGGGATTTTGCCAATTACTAACTCGGCAATTTCAAAATTACCAACTCTGTGTTTCATGAATAGCAATTCCGCACTTTCAATGTCATAATTTTCATTACATTAGCCATCAAGTCTTGGTTTCTTTCAGTCACATTCGAAATTCCATCCTGCATTTGGTATTGTTTCACTTCCTGCAAAGATCTTCACCTTTCTCCTGGCCAGCTTCTACTCTTTCTCTTCCTACTTTCTTTCTCGTCATGCAGCCTTTATGAGTTTAGGATTCGTTGGTTATCCATTCTTGTTACATGGAACAAACCATTTCAGTGCCTTCTTTGCTAATGGGTATAATATTCAGTCCTGCTTAAAATACGGGAAATTCTCTTCTTTATTCATTTTGCTGTACTCCAAACGGGTTCTTAGTCCTGTACTGGAGGCATTGTTTGATGGAACACATGGTCTCTAAGCATTTATATCGTTTTGGGATCACGGGTGTCCCAATTATAACTCCAGGCTCTGGTTACCCTTTTTAGTCGCCTATTACGACACACATGACATTGTGCTGTGTTGGGATTATTCTTATTCCCCTCCTCCACACGGGATTTCAAACATTCGGCACTATGAAAAATATCAGTTCGGTATAATAATATTACGAACGTGGAAATTTGAAAAACAACACAGGTACTTCGACTGAAATTTATATGCCGGCACTGAAAGATTTGTTCGGAACTTAAAGATTAGTATCACACTGAAACATCACTCCGGTATAAAACATAAAGTCGTGCCATGCAGGAAGACGTTCCTAGATGGGAAACTTGCACGATCGCTAACTTCTATTTGAAAAGACTTTAGAATATGTACATGTCACCTCAAATGATATGTTTTCTTGTCCCTTGATGCAAGAAATTTTGAGTAACTCTGTCATCGGTCGGACTGCGTTTGCAATGAAGTCTAGATTTAATACCGTGCAACAAAAAACTATTTTGCCGAATGGGAAAGAAGACAATTTCGGAAGACAAATACAGCATCATATGAAAGACAATAAGGAACGCGACGAAGACAAGGACCACGGGAAAGACAACTGCGACAATAAGAACCATGACGAAGACAGAAAGCGCTACCATAAGAATAATGACGAAGACAGTAAACGCCAGGACAAAGACAAAGACTCAATAACGACTAGATATGGCCAACGACAAGGGCCACGACGTTGATCATGATCAGAATAGCGTTAAGAATGAAGACAGCGATTCCAAGAACCAAGGTGGAAATATTTTTTCTCCCATTTGGCGAGTAGATTTCGTGTCACACGGTACCTCCCACACTTCCATAATATATGTACACAAAAATTATGCACTTAAAATGGAGACCTGCACTACTTAATACAGATAATAACATTTTTCTTAAGTGTATATTTTTTTGCTAGAGTTGCGAGAACAACGGGAGAGTTGAGTAAAATTAATCACAAATGGCCAGACGTCTTCCTGCATGGATACAAGTGTATCAATTAAGCATCTAAAGATATCACTTCTGCATTGAAGAGTATGCCTGCTTGTTGAAAGCCATCACTTTGGAAATGAAAAAGGCTACATGGAAGAGCAGAAGGCACTCCGGTACAGAAAAATCATAATCTTGCACTGTGAATTGGCACTCCGGCACAATAAAATATCGATCTGGATCTGAAACTTGTCAACCCTTCTCTGGAAGATATTTCTCACGTTCTGTGAAAAACTTAGCTCAGCCACTGTGGAAAATATGGGTCCTGCGTTCAAACATATTTCTCGTGTACTTTGAAATATTTGCGTCAGTCACTGTGAAACATTTGAATCCGGCACTTCAAAGAAATTCAATACGCCCCTACTAGCAGTATCACACCGGTAATGAAAAATATAACTACGTCACTCCCAAACTCATAACTGTACCTGAAAACATCACTCTGACACTTCAAAAAAAAAAAAAAAAAAACTCTCTCTTTCGTTTTGAAAAATATCACTACAGCACTGATATCAGTCACACATAAAGAAACACCGAGCAGGTTATTTGAAATATACCGAAGGGAATTGAAGATTACCGAGGAAAAACATTGAAATTTGCAATTCTCTTGAGGTTGATATCTTCTAATTTAATACATTACTGCGAAATTTATTGCCGTTCCTAATGGAAGGGTGGGAAAAGATCACTACATAATTGGTGATAATCCTTCTTTTCTAGTTTCGATAAGAAAAACACATAAATTTATCAGTAGCATACTGAATTAGATGACATCACAGTTAAGAATATTGTGACTAAATATTTTTAACCTGTATCCGTCAATTAAATGAACGCGGCACTTCGAAATATGAAATTGGTAGATTGAAAATTTGAAACCGGTAATTTGAGAAAGGCCATATTGGTGCTCTGAAAAATGTGACTTGCGAATTGTGAACAATATAACATGAAATTTTCAAATATAACCTGGAAATCTGAAATGTATCTACCCAAAAGTATGAAAAATAGCTATCCAGTAGTTTAAAAAATAGCAACAACTCACAACGAAAATGTTAATCGGGCACATCCAAAAATATTAATTCAGTAATCGAAATAAACGTAACCTTGCAGACTGGAAAATGTAACTCTGGCACTTTGAGGAATATAAACGTGATATCATTAAAATGCGAATTTTGAAAAATGTAATTTTGTATTTCGACAAGTCTTCACCCGGCACTTAGAAAAACACAACCATCGAACTTCACGAATGAATACCTAATAGTAAAGAAAATGAATCGGGGACCAATTAAAATACAATAATATTAAAATGCCAAATTCAAAACACGAACCAGGCACTTCGAAATGTAAGAGCAAGAGATGTTTTAAAAATATAGAAGTCGAACTGTGATATACATAACTGGTCATTTCAAAATACTAACGTAGAACTAGATATCTCATTCCTCTCTAAAAATATTTCAACGAGACTTTGAAAAATGAATCCGGCATTATCAAATACATAAGACTTTTTTTTAAATATCAAGTATTCTGAACAAACATTAGATCTGAAATTACAAAACCACAATTAAAAACAATAAAACATAAACTAAACCAGAATATGAACATTACTCAAAACACAAACACAAGTACACAAACACGATAAATTGCCAACGCTTACACACATGCTCACTAGTTTTAACACGTATGAAACATATCAAGAATTGGGACAATTACAATGCTCTCACTTCCAAAACAATCAGCACCACTAAACACTTCTAAAAACACAAATGAAGCAACGATACAGAAAACAGAAAACAGAAGGCAGGGATTGTATTTCAACGTAATTATGAATCTCTAAAGCAATAATTAAATATTTATTATAATCGTACATAACATTTAGTTAACAAGAGATAATAAGCAATTTCTAGTATTCTTATCATTAAAACCCATATAAGTAAATGTTTAAACGTTTGTTTGATACAGTGAACCCTCAAAACCCGGTGAAGTCAGCTGATTCCAGTCTATTTATGTTTTTTTCCTCCTTTCAGAATTCTTCAGCTTCTTTCTTGACAACAGCCTCTTCATATTTTCTGGCCTATTATTTTCTCTTCTATACGTCCAGCATAAATTTTGTGAACATTCATAGTTTCAGCTTCTGTATTTGTCTTGTGTTTTTCACTTTATGCATTTTGTAGAAGTGCTTGAATACGCACTGTCAACACTGAAAATCCTTTTGACCACAACACACATGGAGCTGGAATGTTTTCTTTCCTCATCTGCACCATTTTCCAATTCCACCATCATTAATGTATTTATGACAAGAGGAGGAGCACCCACTGCCGTTAAGACATGTTGAACTGGAAATCTGTGGACTGAAGAAAAAAATTATTAGTCCTCATTTAATCATTTAACAAAAGAAACTAAATTGAAAACTAGCTAACTAGTAAGGGCTCAGATACTTCAATATTATAATTCATCATTGCCCTTACACAGAAAAAAATCTCAATGAAAATAAAGTTAGGTTAAGTTAAAATGTATTTTTTGAGGGTTACTTACCTTTCATACTTTTGGTAGATTATTGATGTGCTCAACTCACGGCAAGAGATGTTCATTACCGGAAATAAAGGAAAAATAACCAGCTACATCCGTAGCCACAGGTGTGAAGGGATATTTAAAAAAAAAAAAGATAACTGGACATAGTGCTACAGAAATTAATTGTTTTAAATTAAATCTAACGCTCCATTCTTCTCCATATCCACATATAAAATGTTTCCAGTCGTTCCTCTTAACATCGTCGTAATGTCCATATTCCTCCCCACATTCCACACAAAGCACTTCGCTAGTCTCTGAATTAGGTTTTTTTTTTTTTTCCAGAGGTCCGCACAAATTTTTCACTTTTCTAATAAAAGCTTCCTTGGCCATTGCTATCCCCTTTTGACTTCCTGGCAACAGCTCACGTTGTGCTTATGGTACACCGCAAGTATTTGAAGCTGTCCACTTGTTCCACTGCCTCATTTCGAATTCGCACCTGTACCTTTTCTTTCTTCGCCCGATAACTATGGTCTTCTTCTTTTTTGAGTCTCTATTCATATCAAAACACTATAAATTCACTGTCAGAACACACTTCTGTGTCGCATTGTTTCAAATATCGGAGGATGCAACCTCGAACCTCATAATTTGAAGATATTCTGTCTGCAAGGCTATTGAGTGAATCACAAATTTCGAATTATCCGCGCGGTATTATAGTCATATAACTGTTGATGTTGATGCGCTTTATTTCTTTAACGTTTTTCAATAAAATACATTTAACGATACAAATACATTATGTAACTTGGTTTTATAAGTTATAGAAATCGTTTGCAAGGTTCACGAGTTTAAAACTGAAAATATGTCCGACGATTCTCTTTGAGCTATGAAAAGTCTGTTAAACTGAATTCCGTATAAAAAGAAGTACTCATAAGCAGGGTGAGCTGAAGCGTCTTAGATGGCGATTACAACATTTCTACATCACAGTCAGGAAATAACAAGATCCGAACTTATCAAGCAATTTGCTTCAAGTTTTACCCAAGGTTCCACTAATGCTGTCTTGTAATTGTGTTGCAAGAATTTTTATTATGATTATGATTATCGTTACTGTTGATTTTAATCACATTTTATAACACGTACCAATACAGTTAATATATTCAGTTTGAGGTGTTAAAATAAACAAGTTGTAGTTTTGATGACGATTAACATTAAGCTAAAAATAGGCAACTAGGGAATTATTACAACGTAGTTTATTTTAACAAATGAAAGCGATTGTATTAAATATTTCTAAGTACTGTTACTATTATCATCAATATTGGTATTAATATTACTGTTATTATTATTATTATTATTATTATTATTATTATTATTATTATTATCATCATCATCATCATCATCATAATTTAAGTAATCGCTGACGGTACACGGTGCAATGCAAGAGAAAGCTGTGTGTGAACGACTAGTTTTATATTAAAGTGTGTAAATCGAAATATCTCGCTTATTATTGATTTGTATGAAAAATGTTACATGACAAAAGTTTCTTTAAAAATCATTTGCGATAAGTTTTATTCTATACAAAAGTTTGATAGGACTGATATTTAATGAGATAAATGAGTTTTAAAATTACAATAACAATGTCATCTAAGGCACTGTACTGAAATAAAAACAAATGACTTCGTCTATAAGGGCCTTGGACGACAACAACAATCGAAAGCTATTAAACATAGCCTACAGAGAATGTTTCTGTGTTTGTATGAAGTAATATCGGAAGCTAATTAATTGTTTAATTATTATTTCACAATTGGAAAGTGTAGTTTCTCTAGATGGACATAATTCTACAATGTTATTACAGTATCTTCTGAAACATATAGCAAGTAATATAAAGTATACACATTAAAACTAAATGATATATCATTCTTCATTAAACTATGGTTACGTGTAATAACAATTAAGAAACATATAAAAGGAATTGTCATTGCACCAAATGATTGCTCTCTGGACCAAAATGATCGCATTTTAATTATTTAAATACAATTTAAATTAAGTAACATATTAAATGATTTATCCTTCTATCAAACACGAATGTTCCCTGGATCAAATGCCCTATTTTAATTATGTAGTTGCTTTATATTTATTTCTAAGAAGTGCAGCGGAGCGCACGGGTACGGCTAGTAGCTTAATATATGATAAATATATTTTAAAAGATCTATAAAATCACCAAGTTATGCATTAAAGTGTCCCTCAGTGCTAACGGAACATCAGCTAGCAATCTATATTTGAAACATACGTCTTCGAGTGTAAGAAAGAACTTTTAATTTTTCTTTTATGTTAATGTTAACTTTAGCTTTACATCCGTCAATAAAATTTATAATATATACGAAATTGATCAAGTTATGCATTAAAATGTCCTCCGTTGGAAACACAGTACCAGCCAGGAATAGGAATCTCTCTGGTAACTATTGCGAGTAGGATCGTGATTTTTGTCCATATCGATAGAAAATCTAATAAAGGATCATTATCCCTTTCGCGTATTGCAATAACGTGGACGGTTTTCGTGTAAATATATTTTAAAACCACTAACTTGAAGCTACTGAACGATGCGAGCAGATTGCGACATTGTAGCCAGAAAGGGAGATGGGAGGTAGTTCACTAAGGCAGACAGACCACAGTTCGTTAACCTCTTACATCTATGTTACGAGAAGAAAAAGAAGTGTGTTAGCGGCGATGTTGCCAGACTGTTTAAACTTTCAACTCAATTTTCTAATTAACTGTGAATTTATTTAAAAAAAAGTTATATAAAGTGTTTTCTGTTCATTTAAGCGTACTCTATTGTATCTTTCAATCTCCAGGATTATTTCACTTGCACCCTGTTTATATATGTAGGCTATACGTAAAATTTACGAAATTAAGCATTAAAATGTCCTGCCATGCAAAACACAGTACCAGCCAACAATATTTTATTTTATCAATCATTTTCTCAAAAGTATTTTTCAAAACTGTTTGAAACATATCGTCCACAATTTTTTAGATAATTGCATGACATTTTTTTATTCCATTCCCATTATCTGAAAAATGTAACACACCTTGCTACATCTATATTAAGTATTAAATTACATAATTCTGACTGTTTTCTTATACAGTGTAAATGTCCGATTATTAAAGAGTCCTCTGAAGTTAAGTATTTAGGCATAATTTTCGATAATCATTTAAAATGGAACCAACACATTGATTACCTTTGTAATAAATTACGTAAAATAGTATATTATTTTGTTTTATTGAGGAATTACTTGTCAATAAGTTTATTACGCACAATATATTTAACTTTATTTCAATCGGTAATTATGTATGGAATTATAGGATGGGGAAGCTCATTTAAATCCAATTTTAATTCACTTTATTTATTACAGAAGAAAATATTTAAAATATGTCTTCATAAACCTATTGATTTTCCATCTCAAAATTTGTTTTAAACTTTAATGTATTTAACGTAAGACAAATTTATTATATTGTATTAATAAAATTCATACATAAAAATCGAAATAATTTTGAATTGTATTCTCATAGTTATGAAACAAAAGGTATGAATTCTTTAAGATTGTTTGAAGCAAAATGCAACACTGCTTCGGTATTTAATCATAGTAGTAATTTAGGCCCAAGAATATATAACAAATTTATATTTAAATATCCTAATCTTGTCAATTCTAATAGTTCTAGTATTAAATTAAAAAAGTTATGCATGGATTTTATAAAAATTGAAAAAATGTAAATTTAAATTTATATGCTATAATTGCACAGTAGACATAAGACAAATTGTATTGTATAATTATTAATTTCAATTCAGGAATCCGTCCCTGAGCACGAGTTCTACTCTTTCAGGGGCGAGCTAAATTTTTTCTGTATATATTATAGTTTATGTTACAATTATTAGAAAAATAAAAATAAATAAATAAATAAAAAAAAAAATAAAAAAAAATTACTGATTTGATAGCACTGAAAATGGAAAAAAAAACTTTTATGAGAAGTAAAACCATATACCTATATATATATATATTATATTATATTATATTATATTATATTATATTATATTATATTATATTATATTATATTATATTATAATATAATTTATTATATCTGAAATAAAAAAAATATTATTACAACTAATCTGTCACTGAGAAATAAGAAAAAGCTGTTAACTTGAATTTATTTGAAGCAAAGCGTTACTGGATTATGCAATAAGGTAGGCGATGTTTGGATCCTGTGTCTCAACTCTATACTCAATTATTATCTTAGCGTATGATCGATTACACTAACCTCTAGCGCTTGAAAATGGAACTAAACGCCGGCGCACAGAGAAACAAAACACAGGAAAATTCACTCAGTGTCCATTCTTTATAATCCCTATTCGCTGGGGAGACAGTCTGACCTTGTGTCTCCTCTGAACTCTGTCTCAATTGTTACAGGGCAATGATCACAAATAAGCTCCTGATTCGAAAGAAGAAAATGTACAACACCTCACAATATGTAATACAAGTAGTGAACAAAAGGCAGAACAGTATGAAAACAAATGAAGCGAGAAGTTGGGACATAAATTCGGTTTCCAAGCAACGGATCATCTCTCACAAATCGTCATCATAAGTTTTATATTTTTCTTGAAGAAGAATAATTCCCTGGGTGTCTAGAGTCTGGAAATTTGTATGAATGTGAATGTGGTTGTGAGTGTGCCGGGTTAATATTAATTAACCAATCATCACAAATATAAAATACATCAGGACTGTCGCTGGACAGTAACCTGAACATACGTTTCAGCGTCACATTTTTTACAAGTAACTCCATCTGTTAGCACAACCATAAAGCATCTAATAGATGCTATAGAGTTCCCAACAACGAAAAAAATAAAAATAAGTTTTACTGAATTCTTCTGTTCATTTGATATTTGTTTTTGGATATAATATCCATTTTCTATCTCGCACGAGTCAATATCATATATATAAAAAGGGTCAATTTTTTTAGCAAAGATACGGACTAAGAAATAATGCAGAAATGTATCGCTACACACAATTTATAACTAGTCCACACGTTGTACTAATTTTTTCTAACAGCTCCACATGAAAAGCCGTCTTGGAGGGTACATAAGTTAGTTATTAATGTGGCCAAAGTGAGAACTGTTACTTGTTTACTAGAAAAACAAATAAGCAGCGTAAACTTAAATTTCAAAGTGCCTTTTCGGAACAGAGATAGCTATATGTACGATAAGATTTCTTCACGATGTTCGCAAACCGAGTACCTAGGTTCCTGAGGGCTAGCATGTGAAGTTATACTGTATAATAATATGAACTTGTATTCAAATTACAAATATATTGTATACATTTAACTTCAGTTTCCATTTTTTTTTCTTCGTAATCGCTACTTTCCAGAAAGTATTTGTAAGTAGTTGCAATCAAATTCCTTAATAAATTGAATGGTTAGCATAACAAAAGAGCAGCGGGGAATAATTTACCGAGACTGTTAAAGGCGACCAGAATGTAGTATATACAGACAATTGTGTAGTGTTCTCCTTTATGAGCCGTTGGTGATTGTTCACACTTCGATGAAGCTATTTTAAACCCTTCTCACTACTCATTTGACGTTTAATATATTATTCACAAAAGTTGCCGATTTGGCAACGGCGCATGATGAGACCCAGCATTACAGCCATTATTACCTTGGACAAAATCTTCCAACACAACAGGAAGCATGTGAACTCGTTATTCTATGAATCTATGGTACACTTACTTCTCTTCGTCAACGTTACACATCACAGAACTCGGAGAAACAGTTAAATTAGGATTAACGAAAGAATGCTTATGTTGTACAGCAAAAAAATATATCTGAATTCAATTTGAAACCAATCAAATTTAATGTTAATAATATGTAAATAATATGAAAGGAGAATTTAATTTTTTAGTTAGTAGGCTATATAGATATATTTATTGTCCTTTTATTTAATTTTCATTTATTTCTGAGTCAAGACATACTATTTCATTATCTATTTATTAATGAATTAGGAGCTAATTGAGGTTTCTTCCGGGGTTTTCCCTCAATCCAAAAATAGCAATTGCTGGGTAATTTTCGGCGCTGAACCCTGGACTCATTTCGCTGGTATTATCACATTCATCTCATTCGGAAGCTATTTAAGCATGGTAATTGAAAAGGCGTCCTAAAATAACCAATAAAAATTAATTAAGAGCTAATTTAATTTTTAAAGTTATACAACTAGGGTATATTTCATTTCAATTTTCATATATTAGTGTGAATTTATGTTGAAACTGGCCAGAAAGAGAGAAAGAAATTTGATGGGTCACTGACTAGGAAGAAACTGCCTACTGGAGGATGCACTGGAACGAATGGTGAAAGGGAGAAAAATTCCGTGTGGAGGAAGATATCAGATGATAAAGAATATTAAGATACATGGATCGTATCTGGAGCCTAAGAGGAAGGTGGAAAAGAAGGAAGGCTATAGAATGCTGGGTTTGCAGGAAAAGGCCTGTCCTTGCGCAGATCACTATTGGCGAATGAATGAACGAATTAATCAGAAATGTGCTGATTTCTTAAATAAAATAATTAGAACTTTATACCTGTTTAGCATCTAGTTGGAAAAAAAAATTACTAATAATAACCAACACTGTGTTTCTGAATATTTCATCAATTTTTCTGAAAACATGGAGGCCTAGATATTTTTCTTTTGTTTTCATTTCAAATTTCAGAAATTAAAAAGGAAGATTCTAATAATTTCGCGGGATGGTTGGACAGGACATTTGCAGCCGTTTGAGATAGGAATGCATATCAGCTAAAAGTTATTATCAGAGTTAGGTCACTGTAAAAGTATTAGCCCCGGCACGTAAGCAATCAGCTTAAAAATATAATGAACGCCATTCTGGTACCTACAAGAATATTCGTGTTAAAAAAACAATCATAAGAACATTCGTAGGATCATGGAAGCTAAGATAAGGAAAGAACACACCAAACAAGAACATTTTAAATGATTTCTTTTGATAACACGAATCGGTGCCTTCAATAAGCTATTCAGCGCCTCGAATATGCAATTCAGCACCTCGAATATGCAATTCAGCACCTCGAATATGCAATTCAGCACCTCGAATATGCTATTCAGCACCTCGAATATGCAATTCAGCACCTCGAATATGCAATTCAGCACCTCGAATATGCAATTCAGCACCTCGAATATGCAATTCAGCACCTCGAATATGCAATTCAGCACCTCGAATATGCAATTCAGCACCTCGAATATGCTATTCAGCACCTCGAATATGCAATTCAGCACCTCGAATATGCAATTCAGCACCTCGAATATGCAAATTCAGCACACCTCGAATATGCTATTCAGCACCTCGAATATGCTATTCAGCACCTCGAATATGCTATTCAGCACCTCGAATATGCAATTCAGCACCTCGAATATGCTATTCAGCACCTCGAATATGCAATTCAGCACCTCGAATATGCAATTCAGCACCTCGAATATGCAATTCAGCACCTCGAATATGCAATTCAGCACCTCGAATATGCACCTCGAATATGCAATTCAGCACCAATATGCAATTCAGCACCTCGAATATGCAATTCAGCACCTCGAATATGCAATTCAGCACCTCGAATATGCACAGCACCTCGAATATGCTATTCAGCACCTCGAATATGCAATTCAGCACCTCGAATATGCAATTCAGCACCTCGAATATGCAATTCAGCACCTCGAATATGCTATTCAGCACCTCGAATATGCTATTCAGCACCTCGAATATGCTATTCAGCACCTCGAATATGCTATTCAGCACCTCGAATATGCAATTCAGCACCTCGAATATGCTATTCAGCACCTCGAATATGCACCTCGATTCAGCACCTCGAATATGCAATTCAGCACCTCGAATATGCAAGCACCTCAGCACAGCACCTCGAATATGCAATTCAGCACCTCGAATATGCAATTCAGCACCTCGAATATGCAATTCAGCACCTCGAATATGCAATTCAGCACCTCGAATATGCTATTCAGCACCTCGAATATGCAATTCAGCACCTCGAATATGCAATTCAGCACCTCGAATATGCTATTCAGCGCCTCGAATAATCTAATCAGTAGAAAGTGGCATTCAGCCTCTTAGTTTCGATCTTTCGTATGCTATACTAGCAGGCCGATGGTGACCGGAAGTAACCTTGTTCTGAATTTGTTCCTCGGAATTTATAGGCCTAGAATTCCACAAAATAATTATTCACGAATTCAGGAGTTTAATTTGAGTACGTACCCAGCTAATAGGCTGATATGAAACACTTACTCTCTGATTTAAAGCGTGATGGAACCCAGACTAACACCCCGCAGCTTATAAAGATTAGAAAAGCCGTAATTTATAATGGACATACAGATATACAGTAAGAAAGGGATATCGTAATAGTTATTCTGAAAAGTACATAAACGCGTACACCTTCTGAAACTGCGACTAAACATATTATAATACGAGTATGTACCGTCCAACCGTTTTATTAGGATACACGCAATTCAGAAACGTATAGTTTACTACACGCATTGCACGTTTATTCGCTTACAGATTAATCAGCAGATATCCTGAGAAGAATAAAGATGGTTGTCACAAGATTTATGGTTACGCATGCTTGCTACGATAATTATAATTTTTTTCGCCTAAGTTTAGATGACAATTTTCGTGAAGTTCCCTAACAACTGTCTAAGCAAAGACGTATATTTTAAGACAAACACGAAGTATTATTTGAACTGTACAGTATTATTACTCCTATTCGGCCTCCTCCTCCCCTCTAGCCGACCTTACCTCACCTAAATTTCTTTTTCCCATTTTTTTTTAAATTTCAAACTGCATATTTACAAATGAAATGCATAATAAAATGAAAGGAGTAATAATACTGTACATTTTACAAACTATAATATCTATTACATCCATGTATGGTGGATCCCTATCACCACGGCATGGCGCGTCCTCAGGTTGCGGATAGAGCAAACGGCCTGCAGATATGGAGGGTAGCTGCGAATATATTGAATAAGCAGTCGTGGACAGCTGATAAGGGGTGGTCCTCCAACTTGGGGGATGGGCGAAGGGCTAACAACCCATCACCGTAAAAACACCTTGTTACAAAACCTAACAGTAAGCCTCGGAATGGGACTGATTCTCCGGCACGACCACAGAAGTAAATCCCGAAGAGACTAAGTATATGATTATGTCTCGTGACGAGAATATTGTACGAAATGGAACTATAAAAGTTGGAGATTTATCTTTCGAAGAGGTGGAAAAATTCAAATATCTTGGAGCAACAGTAACAAATATAAATGTCATTCGGGAGGAAATTAAACGCAGAATAAATATGGGAAATGCCTGTTATTATTCGGTTGAAAAGCTTTTATCATCTAGTCTGCTGTCAAAAAATCTGAAAGTTAGAATTTATAAAACAGTTATATTACCGGTTCTTCTGTATGGTTGTGAAACTTGGACTACCACTTTGAGAGAGGAACAGAGATTAAGGGTGTTCGAGAATAAGGTTCTTAGGAAAATATTTGGGGTTAAGAGGGATGAAGTTACAGGAGAATGGAGAAAGTTACACAACGCAGAACTGCACGCATTGTATTCTTCACCTGACATAATTAGGAACATAAAATCCAGACGTTTGAGATGGGCTGGACATGTAGCACGTATGGGCGATTCCAGAAATGGATATAGAGTGTTGTTAGTTGGGAGGCCGGAGGGAAAAAGACCTTTGGGGAGGCCGATACGTAGATGGGAAGATAATATTAAAATGGATTTGAGGGAGGTGGGATATGATGGTAGAGACTGGATTAATCTTGCTCAGGATAGGGACCAATGGCAGGCTTATGTGAGGGCGGCAATGAACCTCCGGGTTCCTTAAAAGCCAGTAAGTAAGTAATATCTATTACATAGCATTAGGAAAGTCCAGGAAAACAGAGAGGGTTTGGAATTGAACGGGTTGCAACAGCTCCTTGTTTATGTAGATGACGCGAAATGTTACAAGACCTCGTTATCAAAAAGTTTGAGAAACATTGGGATAGAATGAGAAGCTAATTAATACTGATTTAAAACATGAGATTTGTTCTACTGATTTATTACGCAGGCAGACTTTGCTGCGGTCATCATTTTTTAAATACTTCAGGCTCCATTCACAATGTAAACATTAACATACACGAAATACGCGAGAACATGAACTTGAGATGCGTTTTATCATTCACAATACCAACAGAAAAAGTCAAAACAATTGAAGACAAAATAAAAATGGGTTCTTCGACGATGAATGATGTAGTAATGTGATTTGTGTTCCTATAAACTGGGTTGTTTGTATACTACATTTGAGGACAAGGGAATGACCACGAAGCGTAGACGATCGTGGATTCATCCTTTGATGTACTGTGTGAGTGAATGTTGTGTGGTGTCTTAAATGTTTGTGTTGTATCGGAGGTGGCCCTGGCATTGAGCTGATCCCTCATCCAGGAAGGACTTCCATGTCCTTGTGTGGTCAAAAAGGTATGTATGTGATCCATAGATTAATTCCTCTCCCCTGTGTGACATGGGTCGTGTAAATGAACCTAGAAGGAAGAGGTTAAACTAAGGCAAAGAAAGAAAAGAATTATAATTATTTGAACAGTGTCTACAAAGCTGTACTATTAAATATAAAACATTAAATACCGAACAATAAATCTGAAAAATGGGCTATGTAAATACATTTAGAAGACTCACGCATGCGCAGATCATTAAATAAGAGAATTCGTATCGTATCTTTAGTCAGTCAGCATGTGGACGCCACAGCAGAAAGCCTTTTGTGTGCTGTCATTAGCAGAACATAGATCCATAATTCGTGTACAGCGCTTGTTTCGCCGTCAGTACAATCTTAGACCGAGGGAAGCTGTACCGACGTACGTCTCAATAATGAAATGGGATAGGCAGCTCAGAGAAACAGGAAGTTTGTTGTCTAATGCAGGTAAACATTCCAAGCGTAAAGTGTCTGACGAAAATGTCGAACGCATTCGCGAGGCATTTCAGAGAAGCCCGCGGAAATCCATTCGACAGGCTAGTGTGCAGTTGAACATCCCACCAACAACAGTGCATACAGTGCTCCATAAAGATTGCGTTTGCGAGCGTACAAGCTGCAACTTCATCAGATGATTACGCCGAATGATAAACTGGAACGAAAACGCTTTGCAGAAACAATGTTGGATAAAGTGGACGATGACGACACATTTCTAACTCGAGTCTGTTTCTCAGATGAGGCAACCTTCCACGTCAGTGGAAAAGTAAACCGACACAATTGTCGCATCTGGGGGTCGGAAAATCCAAGTGTCGTAATTGAACACCAACGGGATTCCCTAAATGGAATGTTTGGTGTGGGATCATGCGTGACAGAATCATTGGTCCCTATTTCTTTGCTGAAAAGACAGTCACTGCAAACACGTACCTGGATATGTTGCAACTGTATGCTGTGCCACAACTCCCAGATGGAGCAATTTTCCAGCACGATGGGGCTCCACCACACTTTGCCAACATGGTTCGCACATTCTTAGACGAACAATTCCCTGCAAGATGGATCGGAAGAGGATCACCGTACATCACATGGCCTGCCAGATCACCAGATCTAACACCACCTGATTTTTTCCTGTGGGGGTTTGTTAAGGACCAGGTCTACAGGACGCCAGTACGTGATTTGGCAGACTTA